>OY720636.1:157217616-158417616 GCA_963169105.1 Ceriagrion tenellum
CCTCCTTTTCATCCAACTGAACGGTGTAATGTTTTTCCCTTTCTGCTCCACATTAATCTAGCGTTGTGGAATTGTACTGTGAAAATAATTTCACCTCATCAATTGGATACATTTTGTGGTGATGTCGCGGTTTTAAAAGGTCTATTAGTTTTGCCCCTTCTACTTATGATTTCCGTTAGTTCTAGTAGCTATATATTGTCGAAAACGATCTGAGTAATATGAAGATAAATTTTTTAAGGGTATTTCTTAGTTTTTTTGACAATATTGTTACCTTGACAGTCTAGATAGGGTTCGATTTATCACCAATCGCATTCTACTTTGTCGCCGACAAATTACTTTCTTTACGCCATTATCACTCTCGATTTCGCTCAGTATTCTTCGTGACTCTCTGCATCCTTTCAGAGTCCCCATCCTTTACTCCCTCTTTTGTACATACTTCACGTCCGTACTCTCCGGTATCTCGGGTAGAACTGGAGAGTATCAAGAACTTAAAATCGCCATATACTCGATTGGCTCTAACCCTTGCAAGATCTCGTCTTTATTCTACATCTACGTCATACCCTGCAAGCCACCAAAGGGTGTGTAGCAGGGGGTGCTTCCACATCAAGCATGCATGAAGTATACCTACGGCAGAACACCGAAACTACATTGAAACCGGCGTACCACACATGCAACGCGCCAATTAAAAATCTACTAACCAAGAAACATTCTATCGTCAATCGTTCCAACATACAAGGGATACAAAGACTACTACAACAGATTCAAAATATCATGCATAAATAAGAACATCAATATTGACATCATGCATAAATAAGAACGTAGAGAATCTAAAGAGAAAGATCTACAGTCTAGCTAATGTCACTATTCGCACTATTCATGACGACGATCACAGCTGTTAGAGTCCCGAATCGTACGCGGAAAAAAATGACATTTTATACCTATCGGTTCTACAATCTATCTCTCTAATTTTATTGGCGCGATATAATCTGCCGTAGTAGGAGGGTGTTAATAGTATGTTTTTACGTCGTCAGAGAAATGTTTTTCCTGAAATTTAGTGAAGAGAAGTTTTACATGCTTCGATCGTCTCATTCTAATCTGGTTAACTTGTTTCGTTAACGTCTCGATTCAGCGCAATGTGACGCCATACTACCCTTCTGAGCTATTGACTTATTGGATATGGAACGGTCGATCCCACTCAGACTCCCTCGGATATTTATTCATCTCGGATCGTTTCTCCCTGAGTCCCTCCCGACTCTCCGTGTAATAGTCATTCCTATTCTTTTTCCTTACAAAAAATGTGCTTGAAGTAGCCGAGCCAGGAAAGTAAATTTCATGCAAGCCTCGCAAAGCCAGCAGATAGCAGCAGGAACGCCTCAAGTCTTCCAAGGCTGGTAAGTTTTTCCTGGTCACGTCCTCGAATCAGTCGGGTCTATTTGTCTAAAAAACAGACGAATCGATTCAACATTCTGCACCAACCGCTGCGTGAAAACGATGCTGGCGATCTTGTTCCTTCACCCCTCAAATATACCTGCTATGCTTGCAGTTACATTGTAGGCTCTAAATTTACCCATTTTTTACCGTATTGATTATTCGATGTCGCATTTTCATTTTCTACCGTCAATTTTTCATTTAATTTCTCTTTTATTGGTAATATAACCCAATTGTACTTCTCATTTCTATGACCGAAAGACTCGGCTATGATCGTTCTAGCGGGTGTCTTATAAGTCTTCGCACATTATGCATTGATTAGTTGCTCTAAAATATTTTTCCTCTTGTTTTCTTTGACATTATATGATTTTCAGTATTAATGGTTGCTAAAATTCCATGGTTTTCACTTTACCCATCGATGAACTGCGTTGAGAAATATTTTTAAGCTTCATTACTTAGCTCTGTTTCTTCATCTTGACCCTGACATCTGACAAAGGGTCACAATATGCGTTTCTCTCATTTCAACCAATGAAGTGTGAGTGAATGTGTAGGGAACATTCCTGTTTCATGTCGCTTACTGGCGGTGCATGTAATTTCTCAACGCCTAAATAACCCGAGGTAACGTTTTATTCTTTGTATTATAAATTTGTGCTTTTGTAGGACAATCATTATTGTGTGTAGTATGTATTGGAGTGTAATATGACTCCCGTTCACTTAATAATACTCCAAATATCAGTAGATAAACATGAGCGCAGTTGGTTGCATACGCTTGATATTAACATACCTTAATTGATTAATATATTATAATCCAGATACTAATTTTCGTGTACGATGACAGAAAAGGATAGAAAAAGGATAGATAGTTTAGAAATGTGAATATAGAGAAAAGTGCTTAACATCAAGTCGTCTGATAGGGTTAGGAATGAAGAGGTGTTGGAGAGAATCAAAGAAGGAAGAAAGCACTTAACGACCATTTAAGATAGGAAGAGGAACTGGATGGGACGTGTAATGAGAAGGAAATGTTTGTAACGAGATTTACTGAAAGGAATGGTGGATGGAAACCGCGAAAGAGAAAGAAAGAAAAGAAAGATGATTGATGACCTGAAGGATGGAGGGAGTTGCTTAGAATTGAAGAGGAGAGCAGAGGATAGAGAGAGGTGGAGATACCAAGGACCTGTAAAAAGCAGACGACTGGTGATGACTAATTTTCTCCAACTGTATCCTCGGATTATTTAGGCGTATATATTGTCTATAACTATTCTTATACGACTGGATTTGTTTAATAGTTCTTAGTAAGGAATAGTTTCAATGGATAGGATAGGATATTTGGGGAGGCGACCGACTGCTAAGGTCATTTGCGCCATAGGGGATAGGTAAGGGAGGAAGGGTGGATAGAAACCCGGCGTCTGCATTAGCCTGCTCTTAACGAAAGGCGCCTAAGGGACCATAGTTTAACGTCTCATCCGGCAGACGGAGTATTGTACTTGAAGTGCCCTCCACAAGACTTTCAAGTAGGGATCGGGGTTCCTCTGAAAAACATCCACCTCTGCAGGGATTTGAACCCTGGTCGCCCGTGTGGTAGGCGTGTACTCTAGCCACAACACCAACCCTACCCCCAGTTTCAATGGATACCGCAAAATACTATCTCATTTGATCAATCTTAACGGATTTAAGGGGCCAACCTTGGTTGCTCTCTTAGAAATACTCTTGCTCGTGGCAGTGAATTTTATCTACAGTTTCTATTAGCTAACTCCATTTCATTCAGCAAGGAGTGTTTGGATTTTAAGGGGGATTGACAAAAGCCGACGTGGTTTCACGGCTTGAGAAATTGTGTTCAACTTCTTTGAGAGATATTCATGCGATTAAGATAGTTTGAGCAAAATATCATTTTACCTAGAAATCAATCAATTTGGTCTCATCAATTAATATATCAGCCTTCCAATGGCACCAAAAATTCTACCCCTTATCACATTACTTTCCGAGATATTTGCCAAAAAATACCAGCCCTTTTTATATAGGAAACAGTACGTGTATGCACTCCTGAGCGATGTTATTTACAAAATGAGGCATTTCTAACACTTAGATGTCGTAAAAAATCTAACAGCGTGTTGTTTGTATGTTTTCCCAACAATTTTTTAAACTTAATCATATTGTCACCGCAGTAATTTCGTTCGTCACAATAAACTTTCCATTTTGATGGAGTTTCAAACGTACCGCGTGAAAAAAACGAGTCAAGTTAAAGACTTATTTAGAAATTTTCATTTGATTACTTAGAATTTCTGTCATGTATAACTATATAATTGCACCATTAATACAGCAATTTTTAATTCGTGTGTCTCACAACTGGTGAAATTATAACGTATAATTTGAATATGGTCTCTATTATGATTAGGGAACTATCTCGCTCGCACTATCTTAAAGGCGGTGTGGAAAACTGGTCAATGAAATTCATTTTCTCATTTAGATCTTGTGATACATAATACTTCCTTTCTGATTTCGAACTGAAATCAGATAGGTTCTTATTTTGTAACCAATCCTTCATTTTTCTGACGCCCCTTCATTGTTTATTTCTTTTAAAAGATTTTCGTGAATTAACGCGGTTTTCAGTCGGATTCTGCAATTGGAATTTCTCGTCCAGAGGAGACTCGTGTGCGTGGAAAGGCGACCGAGCATTGTTTTAGCGGGGACCGGCTGTAGCTTGGAGTGGAGGAGGGAGGGGGAGTTTGGTACTGCAGCATCCTCCCCCTTCCTTTCGTGGCCTCCCCCTACGGATACAATCCTCCCCCTCCTCCCACTCTCTCAACCCTCTCGCCCTTCCTATCTCCTCTCCTATCCTCCTCGGAAGGGGAGATATGTTTGACCTTGATGTATGAGGAGGCTCCCGCCGAGGAACAGGCCTCGTTCCAGGAATTCTGTTGTCGCTTGCATTCGTAAATAGCTCTCTCTCTCTTGCTTGCTTTACGCTAATGGTCGTTACGGCCATTAACACGGGAGAAAATTTTAAAGACGCGTTTAAAACCGAAGCCACGTCTGCGATCGTGCTCGCGCGAACGGTTGTCCCCTCCGCCAGCGCCTTCCCTGTGATGCGATGCAAGTGAAGTCTCGCTTAGCCCTCTTGTCGTCGCCTGCGATGGATGGGGGAAGCTAGATATCTCGTCATCGATCACGTTACGCTGTTATTTGTTTTTTTTTCAAATTTCCTGAATTATCCGTGTCTCACGTGGTGTGAAATGAGGCCTAATGGGTGTGGTGTCAATTTTGCGTGGCTAGTGTAGATCCTTGATCGGTTCACAGTTGCTTATTGCACTAGTTTTCCATTATAAATAGGTATCTGTGAGATTTACATCCGCACGCGTGATTTATGGGTAGTTTTTTTAATGTGAAACAGTTCTAGGATATAAACAGCGCGGTAGAAGCGCCCAGTCCAAACGACAGGAAACTCCTTACAAGCCATCCAAACTCTCCCCTTGCACTTTCTTTCACCCCATTTTCTTTATAAGTTTAGCGTGTCAAGCGATATTTTGTGGAAATAGGCCTATAGAGTACAGATGTCATGATCTCACAATAAAAGATGTTGTTCACTTTCCACAGAAAAATGCAAACTAATAAGAAAAAATACGGCAATCTTCGCGATTAAAAATTGCATTTTAGGGTTGTTAAGGTTTTAATATAAAAAATAATACTTGGGTTATAATGGTGGCTGAGAAACGTCAAGGTATCACACAGAGTAAAAAGCACCTATTTACGTATAATTTTATCATAAATTTCGACTCTCACGCCGTAAAGTTATAAAAATATCTTTAGTGAAGCAAAAACTTTTTGTTATAATTCTTGCATCACTTATATTTCTAATACATCTGGTGAAAAATATCTGGTTTTCCCTCATATTAGAAGATGTCATTAAGTGAGTCATGGTCCGAAAATTTATTTCGATTTATTATAAAAGCTATGGGAATGGACACTCAACGACTCGCGGTTATCGCTCCCTCCACCTTCGGGATTCCATGGATAAGTGCACGCTACTGCCGGGATTCGACTCCGGGTCCGCGGGATGATGTTTACGACCGACCAAAAGGCTATTGATATTTTTTTCTCCCCTGCTAAAAAATTCCGTATAGTTTCCTTATAAATACTTTTACAGATTTCCAAACATTGCATGTAACAAATGATATAGTACGAAGTCACTCGCACGAGTCCCTCGAAATTCGCCTTGGAGGAAGATGGCTTGGTGGTGTAACTGGCTAACACACCTGACCGGCAATTGGGAGATCCGGGTTCGAATCCCGGTCAAGTCAAATGATTTTTTTCATAGCGAATTTCAATCCTGGTATACTTTTACAGAATTTCTTAAAAAGTTCTGTAGATATAAGTTCCTTATAATATTGAAACGCCATTTTACGGAATTCCTTACGAAGTTCTGCAGAATACCCTAGAATACCTTAGAATTTTCTGCATTCACCTTAGGACCCTCTGCAGAATTCCTGAGGACGTTCTACAGAAGACCTTTGACGCTCTGTAGAACTCTATACAAGCTCAAGGAAACCTCGCGTATTTCCGTAGAGTAGCTGAAGTTCTACAGAACAGCTTGTATGGAGTTATTTTGTTCTGTAGAAAATAACTCTACAGAATATATGTTCTGTAAAGTCAGTCTCTCATGTTCCGTACAGATCCTTAGAAAAGGAAGTAGTTCTGAAGAAAAAGAGTCAATTTCTGTAGAATTCCTTAAGTTCTACAGAACAGCTTCTAATGGAGGGTTGCAAGAAAGGAATTTTTTCTGCAGAGTCCCCGAGATGGAAGCGGCTCGGGACAGATAGAAGGCGAGACGGGGAGGGGGGCCGGGATTCCTCGTGCGAATCCAAACATTTCTCCCGCCGCGTGTCTCTCGTCTCAACGCCTCCGAAATGGAGGTAGGTCCGAGAGCGGGCGGGAGTGTGGGAGGCCTCTCACGTGAGCCGGGGGGGGGGTGGCGTTAAGAGGGGAAGGGGGGGCTGGGAGGAGACTGCCCGTCGCGCTCGACGCATCCGTGGGTGTGTGAGAGTCGCATTTGTCTGCTTCCTCCTCTCCGAGAGCCTCGAGGGAAAGGGGAGAGGAAGGAAGAATCGGGGACGACGGGACTGTTGGCCGGCTTACGCGACTCTCTCCCGTGTCGAGGGGCGAGGTTGGTTGGCTTATCCCACTCTCGGGGCGACCGCCGCGCCGCCGGCCGGCCGGCGCGTATCTTGTCGATGCGGCGGGGGGTCCCAACATGACTGACATGGCAGCAGCCGCTCACTTCCCCCCCAACTCCTCCCCCCCCCCGATCCCTCTGCTTCCTTTACCCCCTCCATCCCCCCCCCCCACTCCCTCCGTTTTCACGTCGTCGGCTGGACCGAGGGGTATGCAACTCTGAGAAATGGTGTATGTACGCTTTTTGAGAAATGGTCGCGAAATGGACAGAAATGGATTTTTAACCATAGGGATGGTTAGAAATGATAAGAAATGGACAAAAATGGATAGAAATGTATAGAAATGGACAGAAATGGTTAGAAATGGACAAAAAAGGATCGAAATGGACAGAAATTGACAGAAATTGATAGAAATGGACGGAAATGGATCGAAATGAACATAAATAGATAATAATGGACAGAAATGGATGGAAATGGTCGGAAATGAACTGAAATGGATAGAAATGGTCGGAAGTGGACAGAATTGGATGGAAATGGTTAGAAATGGATAGACATGGCTGAAATGCGGTGTACACTTCTTATTGAAGTTGCGTACCCCTCGGGATGGACTTAAGAACTCCCCCCCTACGTCCGGAACCCTCCTCCCCACCCCCGGAACCATAACCAAGGGGGACTTTTATTAATGTTTATGTTTTCATGACAAAATAGGGTGAGAATATAAATTTCAAATAAAATTACAACTTGAGCATTGTTTTACTTTCCTTAAAATCGAAAAATTGCTTTTTTATGAAAGCCGACAAAGTCAATCTCTGTGTAATCATGAACAAAAAAGACTATTTCGATAAAGTATCCTCCTTGATATCATCCGGACCATATATTGAAATTAAAGAGAATCGACTCAATAATTTGGTAACATAGGTTAAATATTTTCTCAAAGACTTCATTGATTTTCTCAAAGTCTTCATTGATTAGATGACAAAACTTAAACTTTCCGTGTCCAACCCTGTGTTACCAAGGTTGTATTGCCTACCAAAAGTTGACTGCCCGATAAGACCCATAGTTTACGGGATTGACTCCCTTACCTACCTCTTGTCTAAATGACTTGTTTCACAATTCACTTACTTAAATTTCCAAAGCCCGCATTAACAACTTGGATTTCGTTAACAAAACTAAATCCCATATATTCACCGAGGGAGAAATAATAATAAAAACAATATTCTCACCCTATTTTGTCAATTCTACGAGGCCGTAGAGCTCAAGTTTCCTTGATTTTATGTTTTCATGCGGATTTTTGAGCCGCCCCTTTCATGAAGGCTCCTTGCTGCTGCTCTTAGCGTCTAAATCGCAGTTTCCTTAACATCGGGTGTTCCTCAGGGAATTGTCATTGGTCCACTTTTATTTCTCTTATACATAAATGATATTAGGAACGTCGTTAAAAGTAAGCTTAGACTCTTCGCAGACGACTAGGTTGCGTATAGGGATATTACCAATTCCGAAGATAGCGACTCATTAAGAATCGACCTACTTGCTATTCATGCTTGGTGCGAAAAGTCGCAGATGGAACTAAACATAAAAAAGTGCGTAGCAGTCAGCTTTTGGAAAAAGAAAAATAGGCCAGGTAGGGCTTACAGAATTAATAGTACGGAAATTATTCACGCCGAGTCTGCTAAGTACTTAGGTGTCACAAATACTCACGGCATATCTTGGGGAAAACATATTCGGGAAATATGCGGTCAAGCATACAGGAAGAAAGGCTTTATCAAGAGAGTACTCGGAAAATGTGTTGAGAAAGTGAAAGAACGTGGTTATTTTTCAATCGTTAGGCCTCATCTGGAATATGCTGTTAGTGTATGGGATCCATACGAAGCGGAGTTGATATCAGAGTTAGATCGCGTGCAGCGAAGAGGAGCTAGGTTTTGACACGATGCTACGATAAGTTGGCTAGTGTGTCTGGCCTGTTAGAAGAATTAGGATGGGAATCGCTATCACAGCGTAGATTAAATTATAGGCTTAACCTCCCAACTAAATTTCACGAAAATCATTTTACTGACGACGTAAAAAACATACTATTAACCCCCTCGTACTACGGCAGGTTAGATCGCGCCAATAAAATTAGAGAGCTAGATTGTAGAACCGATAGGTATAAAATGTAATTTTTTCCGCGTACCATTCGGGACTCTAACAGCTGTGATCGTCGTCATGAATAGAGCGAATACTGACATTAGCTAGACCGTAGATCTTTCTCTTTAAATTCTCTACGTTCTTATTTATGCATGATGTAAATATTGATGTTCTTATATATGCATGATATTTTGAATCTGTTGTAGTAGTCTTTGTATCCCTTGTATGTTGGAACGATTGACGATAGAATGTTTCTTGGTTAGTAGATTTAATGGGCGCGTTGCATGTGTGGTACGCTGGTTTCAATGTAGTTTCGGTGTTCTGCCGTAAAATTAATGCATGCCTGGTGTGGAAGCACCCCCTGCCACACACCCTTTGGGTGGCTTGCAGGGTATGACGTAGATGTAGATGTAAATCCCCGCGATGAGTCCGTCCTCCCCCCTTCCCGTGAAGTATGGCTGCAAATTACTTGACTCGCGTGATAGGTGGGTAGGATTTTTGCGAACAGGGTTGAATAGGGTGAGCTTCAATAGGGATAGAATAGAATAGATCATAATAATCATTTATTTTACTCTAGAACAGGTACCTTAGAGCAAGAATACAATAAAATTATATAATAATATAGATGCGAGGTAATAAATAAATTAACATATTATTTAGTTCAAATCGAAAAATAAATAGAGCTAATGACATACATTGTATAAAGAAAAAGAAAAAAACAGCTACACTCTTTAAAAACAGTAACTCACATTTTACTCAGCTGAACTCAGATATAGCTATAAATACAATCAATATATAGTTATATGATACAAGATAAAAAAGATAAACAGACCATGAGGAAAAAAAACAATTTTTGTCTAATAAAAAAATAAAAAAATAGCAATGCGAATAAAATACTGACCTGGCTGAACTATTCTGGAAAACATTCATTTAATAAAATTGCATACAATTTAGATTGAAAAGTTTAAACCGAGCGAGATGTCCTCACATCAATTGGAATGGAATTCCAAAGTTGTGAGGCGGCCACGACAAACGACTATGAAATGTAGTGGTTCGGTGAGTCGGAAGTAGAAGGTTACTTGGTTCTGTTCTGGTAACCATAGTATGATTGGAAGTTCTTTTAGAAAACACATCAATTAGTTATGACGGGATAAGAGGGTGGGTGGATTCTTCGTGTGCGTGGGTCGAGCACGTCCGGTTTCGTCTTCGGCCTCCCCGGGGATTGAATATTGCGACATAATTGCAAAAGCGACGCCGCGCGATGCGTTGGGTCCGTTTCGTGTGAATTTCATTCACCTTGCGTTCGCCATTTTCTTCGTTTTCTCTTTCTCCCGACTCTCTGCTTTTAATGCCTAGGGAAATGTACGCAATTTATCAGCCAGTCTTTTCCCTCGTTCCTTCAACCGTCTCTTCCTTATGGGGTCCTTGAGGTTCGCATCCATGGCTGCAATTGATGGCGAGTTATTTCTCGTGGCCGTTTCCTATTTCCATGAAAGCTTGATCTATGTTCTATTTTGAAGGGTTGCAATCGTACACAGTCAGTAGCTCACTCGTGAGAATGAGCTTTTCTTTAGGGTTTATTGTTAATGTGTACTTGAGTGTCCACTTCAAGCGACAAATATGAGCTAAAGGTACGTCCAAGTTAGGTTCTAAAGTTTCTCCATCGTTTTAAAAAATATTTTCGTTACTGCTAACTTTTTTCTACTAGCCGATTGACGTTACTCCATTCAACTGGTCTTCTGTTTTGCAGTTGTTCTGTGATTGAAGAGGTAAGTACTGCTTTGAACGTAGTTGTGAAAGCCGGGTGTCAATTACTGAACTTTTTATCAAAGAGTTATCGTACAATAAGAGCCGGGTGCTATGAGGCTTGTCACTGACAACTGATTCGCTACAATGGTTCTTATTTGTTTTCTCTCGACTTGTTCTTGCACAATTTCGCTCGTGATATCGTTCGTTGTCCCTCACTGTCGTGGTGTTGCGAGTTAGTCTTCCTATCGATATGCATGCCGTTAGCCGATGCGTAAAATAAGAGCAATTATGGAGATGTCGGTTCAACCTGAGCTCGTAGCAAAAATTTCTCGAAATGCCACCTTCAATGAGAAAACCCATTCTGCCCTACATAAGTCAGCTGATGATCTGGATATCCTCTGCTGTCGCACATTTTGTACTCGCAGTGCCTATGATCTCCTTAAGAGATGTCGCCTGAATATCATAATTGAATCAGGGAGAGTTGCATGAGGAGTGCGGACCCTTGGCTGACATCACTGTGCGAAGGGCAGCGCGCATTTGCGTAATCCCTCAATGAGCCACTTCCTTATTCGTTAGCCTCTGCCGTGAAACGTGAGTCTTAAAATCGTCGATATTTTATCACAGTCACGCTTCCTCCTTCCCTCCCGCTCCCCCTATCTCCTTCTCTCTGCCCTATGTGCTCGAATAAGACAGTCCGCGAACTGCTCTCCCCGGCGAAATGAGCATGCTTTCTAAATGTCAGGCGTGCCACCTTGGCGGAGATGCCGACCGCCCCCTTGGCACTGCGTTGTAATATCTCCTCCCACTCTGTCGGTTGAACCCCATTTTTTTTCTTCGGCCGCCGTTCACTTCGAATCGAACGAGTGCTGGAGGGGTTGATGTGAGCTCTATTTGTCTCGCGGATATTTTTTCGAATCGCTAACTCTTTTAAGTTGTGTTTCCCGTTGTCTTGTTTTGTATTTGTTCGGGAAAAAATTCAAGATCTATTCTTTTGATTGCCGTTTCCACATCTGTCTTTCATGTTTATGTCTAGGTTGGCTGTGGATGTAGTCTTATGGCCTGACTTGGTGTGAAATGAATTTCTACAGCGCTTTGAAAAATATATGATCCCGAGAAAGTCCTATTAACTTGCGTTTGTAGTCATTCGCTATCTACATAAGTTAACCTTTTCAATTTGATTCCATATTTTTTCTTGTAGAATTTATAATTTTAAGTTTTTTCAAATGGATTTTTTATCTAAGATTAACACTCAAGTTTTCTCTTGCTGTTAACAAGTTGAATGGCATCAGAAACGTGCCGCCCTTCTCGGATCTCTTAGTGCATTTTAACTTCGCTGAAATTCAGTCAATGAATTGGTCATGAATTGCTGTTATGTTATTACTTGGGGAGAGAAGGCTATCGATCCCTCGTGTCTACTCTAATATTTTCCTCATGATGAACCTCGGCAGTCAATGAGCAAGCTGACCGCTACGAGGGTATGTCGTTTTCGTATCACATACGATTACGCCTCGTTGTTTCTTTATTGTAGTTGGTCGTCGGTCCCTGCACCAGTCGTTTCACTTTTTAGAACCTAAATAGGAATTTAGACCATGTCAAAATTATGTGCTTAAATTTCATTTGCAAATATCTTTGTAGCATTGCTTATTTGCTCCTGCGAACATACCTTTAATGCGAGCCAAGCCGAGTCTAATTCTCTCTTTGTGACGCCAAACCATTGTCACTTTAAATAAATTGCCATTATCAGTTTTCAGTTCAAACGTCCCATTTTGAGTTCTTCGAGTCAACATATTACTTCAACGGCTTATGGCGTTTTTTTCAATATAATGATTTGGCAGATGCAAATGGGCCATTGGGATAAAACTCGTATACAAGGTGTAAATCCTGACGGTGTATGAATCACCAGATAAGTGGACAACCGCTTATTGTTTGTGTACTGCTTGTGATGCCAGTCGACAATTGACGCATATATCTTGATTTTAGGAAATTTGTAGGATATGATACGCCTAGTTTGAATATATTGCACCTCTAGAAGTGATTGAGCTGTGTCGTTTGTGTTAAAGCTAATTGAAAACTAGCAATTTTAAATCTCTTTTAATATGTAATGCTGATTTTACAAACCTGGGAAACTTAGCCTTTCTTCATTGAGCAAAAATGTTCTTGTCGATTTATTTCTTGTTTTACCATTGCAGTTGTTGTTGACTGAATCGTGTATTTTAAATAATAGTTAATGTGATCCGGTTTATTTCTGGTTTATTCCATCGAGGAATTTCAGGTCTTTCGATCTGCGTTTTTATGGGCAGTCATAAAAGCTTCTATTATATTTATAAATGTGGACGGTGCGTTTCCCTTCCTCTAGTCGTAGCGGGGAACATTCCCACTTCTGCTGGGATGCCTTAGGTCGATGTAATGGCGTTTTAAATCGTCGCGAACAGGCAAATGATTCATCAGAAAGCCCGCTCGGGCGATGTGGAGTCCACACCGGCCGGCAGGGGCTCAAGGGGTATGGGGGTGGGAGAAGAAAGGAGGGGGGGGGGGAGAGGACACCACCGCCGTGTGGGCGAAGGAGCGACCGCTTGAGAAGATGCGTTCCTCATTGGGTCAGTGCTCTTGACCCCGGGAGGGGCGAAGTTGACTCTTCATATCCTTCCCGTCGAAGTCAGATTTCGTGCTGCGTTCCCACTTCTACATTTACGAAGTGCCGTGCAAGCGCCACTGGGCCACGTGTGGCACGAGGAAATTTTACAACAGACGTATACCATACGTAAATAATGTAAAGTGAACCTTTTTGCAGGAAAAGACTCGGAAGTGAATTAATGACAAAATAAAATAACTCAAGTATCATCACCCTACTCAAAAAAAGACCTTTACTCATTCATACACGTAAAAAACGTATGTGGTTCAGCATTAAAAAAACTAGGCTTTGTTAAACGTATAATAGGAAGGTCCTCGGATGAAAAAGCAAAAGAGAGATGCTACATCGCTCTGGTTAAGCCACACCTCGAATATGCCGCGAGCATTTGGGACCCTGGTCATAAAGATTCAATCAAAAAATTAATAAAATACAAAGGAAAGCAGCGCGTTTCGGTAAAAACTGCTACGAGCGTACATATATTGTTACACAACTGTTAGAGGGATTGAGGTGGGAGCCACTAGAGACTCGGAGGCTACACGCTAGGCTTAGGCTGCTTGAGATATTCAGAACTGGAGTGTTTCAGAGCGCACAGAGAATATTATCATGACGCCTCACTACTTTTCTAGGTCTGACAGATGAGATAAAATAAGAGAGATACACTGCCGAACAGATAGGTACAAAAACTCGTTCTTTCCGCGCACAATAAGCGACCACAATAAAAACTGAGCTCCTCCAAATACCCTCCCATAAGATAAGTCACCATTTCTCCTCCAAATATTTTATATCTTTACACGGCTGGTGACCTACCACCCCCTGCCACACGCCCAAGCGGCGGCTCGCGGGGTAGTATGTAGATGTAGATGCAGATGTAGAAGTCTGATTTCGTGCTGCGATCCCACTTCTACATTACGAAGTGCCTTATAAGCGCCACTGGGCCACGTGTGGCACGAGGAGATTTTACAACATATACCACTCGTCCCAATTCAGATGAAAACCTCGCACGTTCCCTTGACGCTGACCAAAATGCAGAGCTGAGAACAATGCGCGGTCAAACCAGAAACTACATAGGAGAGTGCTACGTAGATGGATTTGTGAACAGACATGCGTGCAATGTTAATATATAAATGCCACGAGGCACTAAATTATTCTGTAAACAAAAACAAGATAATGCCGCACATTTCAAGCGGGGGGAGTTGTTAATAATGATGATAAGATATTTAAACTATTATAAAGTTCACTGTAAAGTGAGGTTGGAAGGATGGATTCAGTCGACAAATGCAGCGGTAGAAGATGAAATATTTCCTCTCAGATGTCCTGTTAGTTGAGATTGAAGTAATTTGCAAACGAGCTTTCTCTCTCCGTATTCAAGAAATGGTTTTCAAGTTTTCCTTTTTTTTCTCTATATTTATTGAAACGTGAAATAATGGGCGGGGATAAATTTTCGTTTGTACGTTTAACTCGTCCTATTGTAGATCAAAAATCCTTTTGAATTCTTAAAAAAAAACTGAATTTACCGTACTGGGGTTTATTTGCTATGATCAGGCAACTGAACGGCGCGAGCCGGATCTCGTAGCAGCCAATCGAAGGCTTTCGATTCCTCGCCTCTCTGTCCGCAATAGTGTCCTCTAGTGAAATCAGCGAGACTTTTGTAGTGTTTCCCTAGAAAGGAATCTGTTCGTATTTCCGGTTTCTCAATCTCTTTTTGAATTCTTTGGAATAACGTGTTTAATTAATGAAATATTACGCTGACTTTCGTCTTCAAAATATTTTTCCCCAGGTTTTTATATCCTTTGTGGGATTTTTGCTTGGAGAGTAAGCGGCCTGCATTTCATCAGCCCCCGAGGCTATTCTTACGACGAAACGAGAGAAAACCTACCTTAGTACAATGAGAAAGCATTACCTTCCTGCGCATGCTTTATCATTACTGTAATATAAGACTCAGGAGTGCCCATTTATAATCCGTTATTGGTGGTTGACGAGTGTCAGAAATCTAATCTTTTTTGCGCCAGACCTTTCTCTCTTAGGCATGGGTATTATAGATGAATTTCCTGCGAGTAATTTCCTGTTCAATCGATTCATAAGAGTGATTTGTTGGGAAAATATTTCAAGAAGTATAATTTCTTGCCCCCATAGCTGCGAATTAACTCTTGTGTATGCATTGAACTCTCAGTCTTGGTCTAGCAGCGACAGTGCACTATCCCCTGCGACTAGCAAAAACTAATCTATCATTCCTGTCTCCTTGACACAACTTGTTACAAAGCTTCGAGAACCATTACAAAAAAATCTCAGATTGATAAATTCCACCATTTCATCTCGCGTCGCATAAACTTATTTAATTATTATTGTTTCGAGGCCATAGATTGACTTTGCAGTTCGTCAGATTATCACTAAATGCAGTCCTTCAGTTGCTCGTTAACGGGGTCGACAGCGATGTCGTTAAACCCTCTTAGCTGAAATTTATGGCCTCTGGACACAAAGCACTTCTAGGATGAGGGAACGGGAAGCATTCACTTCACCTCGCATAAACCCCCTCCCCCTTTACGACTCCCACATCAAACTCCCCGCGTGTTGATTCGTGAAAAAAACGCCGCATTCTACTTCTCTCTCTCCTGCCAGTCATTTGTTTTTCACCAACATCTACGTCATACCCTGCAAGCCACCCAAAGGGTGAGTGGCAGGGGGTGCTTCCACACCAGGCATTCATGAATTATACGGCAGAACACCGAAACTACATTGAAAGCAGCGTACCACACATGCAACGCGCCAATTAAAAATCTACTAATCAAGAAACATCCCATCGTCAATCGTTCCAACAATGCAAGGGATACAAAGACTACTACAACAGATTCAAAATATCATGCATAAATAAGAACATCAATATTTACATCATGCGTAAGTATGAACGTAGAAAAAAAAGATAAAGATTTACAGTTAAGCTAATGTCACTATTTGCAATATTCATGACGACGATCACAGCTGGTATGGTCCCGAATGGTACGCGACAAAAATGACATTTTATACCTATCGGTTCTACAATCTATCTCTCTAATTTTATTGGCGCGATGTAACCTGCCGTAGTACGAGGGGGTTAATAGTATGTTTTTTACGTCGTCAGAGAAATGTTTTTCCTGAAATTTAGCTAAGATTGCATCGTTAAGGCAAAGTGAACTGAGCCTATAATTTAATTTATTCCGCATTCTACACCTCTCTCTCCTCCCAATCATTTGTTTTTTCATTTGGAAATTCGAGATCTCATACGGACCCCAATCAGCGGTGGAAAGCCTTCTCCACTCCCCCATCCAGAGCACGAGTATCTAAATGTCAACAACACCTTAAAATACCGCTTAAACTATGAATTAATTGGTTGGGTTTTTTCAAGGGGCGGTTAAATTATCGTAAAAGCGGCATCGTTGTCGTACTGGTTGGGGTGGGGAAGGCCGGTGTGGGGATGAAGTGGGGGAGGGGGGAGCGAGGGAGGGAGGGGAGGGAGAAAGATTGATGGATGCTTGTGTACGTTTGTGCAAGCTCGACGCGGCCGCGTACTCGTGCTTAGAGGGAAGCGAATTTCCCAATTATTACACCACCTCGAGTCATGAGCTCAATTTGTAATGCGCGTAATAGTCGAGAGGGAGGGGGGGATGAAGAGGGGAGGAAAGGGGGCGTTTGTATGTATGTATGTATGCATGCATGTATGTGTGTGAGTGTGTCTCCGTATGGGATCGAGGGGGAGTGGGTTGAGGACGGAGCAAAGTGAAAGGCTTGTGTGACTGTGCGTTCCCTCGCCCCGTCGTCGTCGCTGGCAAAGCACTGCGAGTGAACGAGAGGCCAGACACCGATCGCCCTCGAAACCGTTGGCCAACGACTCCAAGGGGCGGCGGCGGTGGCGCTGATCCGGCCCTCGGGAGGGAAAGTTCAAAATAAAATAGCGGGCCCCGCGTTACAGATGTCAGCAGCGCAGCGCGACAAAGAGCCCCAGGAAAGTCGATTCATTTGCATTAATTTCCCACAATCGGCTGGCTTAAACAGAGCGACTCTTTAGTCCGGACGAAACGATTTGTCTTCGTCGCTGGATGGGCGTTGGCCGCTTGAAACACTGGACGCCTCCGTATCTCATAGGCGTGCAATAAACTTTAAACCTAGTTCTCCGTACGAGTTCATTTGTTGCCAAAATGCTATCATGTAATTAGTTTAACTAGCTGCACCGTTTGAAGAAGTCTGATGGAAACTTGTCGGCCCCATTGGTGACAGTGTGAAGTCCTCGCTTGCAGTCCGAGGATCGCTGGTTCGAGTCACGGTTAGGTGGATTTTCCATCACTCAGGACATTAATACTTGTGTTCGTCTGCTGTTACTGTTATCACTCCCGATGCAAAAGGCCGATTATGTGGTGTGTTCGGGTTTGTAAAAACGTACAAAATGAATGAATAAATAATTGAGAAATAGGGACGTAATTATTGACAGATAGTGTTCGTTGAATTCCAGTGTAACAAAGTATTTTTTGTGATGGTATTTATCATAGAGTGAATTGTTTATAGGAGGGATGGCCAACCAAAACGATCTTGCGGGCCACTTTGGAAATGCATCATAACTCCGCGGGCCGCATATAAAATTATTTATCTCCATATTGCATTCAGACCCACTATAGACATTGTTTTGGAGTGAAAAATTGAAACATAATAAGTTATTATTATTGTCTTAAAGTTATTGTATTAAAGTGTGATGAACCTCGCGGGCCGGAAAAATGTTCTAGGTGGGCCGCATGCGGGCCGCGGGTTGGCCACCATTGATTTATAGCCTAACCCAATGATCAGAGTAACTCCGGTTGTGTTCTAATTTTACTTTTCGGTTAGGACGTGAAATGGAACAGTTTCCTTAAGATTCTGGTCGTGTATCTTCTTCTCTGGTTACAAACCTAGGATTGGTCTGCGACAGTCTTCCACTTTATCCGATCTTGGACCAATCTTTTCACTTCACTGTACGATTTGCAACCTAGTTCCTTCATCAACTGTCCCATGTAGTCCAGTCTAGGTCTGCCCCTCTGGTTTTTTCCCTCCACTATAGCTTTTAGTATGGTCTTAACCAAGCTTTCGTGTCGGAGAATATGGCCAATCCAGGTGTTCCTTCTCTTATTTAGCGTTTTGAGTAGACACCGTCTTTCCCCATCCTTTTAAACACCTCCACGTTTGTCATTCGTGATAATTCGAAGTAGAACTTTGGCCTAGTGAGATATCAAAGTATTCGTTATACATTCCTCGCATTCTGACGCTTTCTTCTTCTTCGGGATCGGAATCAGGATTGTTTTCACGAAGTCCCACGGCCATAATTCTTCCTCGTAAATCCTAAAAATTAATTCGAAAAAAAGTTACCTACCTTTATTTCGTAAATTTTTTGGAGACTCAAATGATATGTTGTCTCTCCAAAAAGCTTTTCTTGCCCTCCTCCATTTTAATGAATTATCTTAGGCCCGAGGTCCTCATATAGTCTTCCTTCATCCTCTATATCAACATTATTTGGTCTTATATAATTTAGTATTTTCAGCATTTTTCTATAGCACCACACTTCAAATGCCTCCATTCTTTCCTTTCCTCTCTTTTTTCTCCTGGTCGTGTATAGTAGCTTGAACTTCTTCAGCGTATTTCTCGGGCTCCTTCTAAGTCCTGCAGTGTGCACTTCTTAGTCCTAGCGTTGAATCGCGAGCACAGGGCGATCCCGCGCGATGCCATCCCTTTTATCGGGCAGAGGAGAGGAAGGTGAGCGTCCCTGGCTTTATCTCGCCTCCGCGACGGCATAAATTGGAACAAAAGCCTATACCCTTAGCGGCGCGAGATAGGACGAGGGGAAAAATGCGGGAAGCAGGCGGTCCCCGCTAATCTTAATATCTTGTAAAAGCTTTTGAGGAAAGGAATAATTGAGTGCCGTCAAGCCACCGCCGTCGCGTTCCTCTTTCCCCGTCGTCCACCCTCGCTGCCGTCCGCCAACGAGAAGTATGTCCGAAGCGCAAGTGGATTGTGGAAGGGGTCCGTGGGGAACAAGGAGAGAGAGGGGAGTGAAGGAAAGTGATATTTCTCTCTCTCCGTGGTGCGGTGGTGCTCGGGTGAAAGACGGACGAGTGTAGGCGCGAGCGAGACCTCTGACTAACTGCATTTATACATCTACATACTACCCCACGAGCCGCCGCTTGGGCGTGTGGCAGGGGGTGGTAGGTCACCAGCCGTGTAAAGATGTAAAATATTTGGAGGAGAAATGGTGACATGTCTTATGGGAGAGTATTTGGAGGAGCTCAGTTTCTATTGTGGTCGCTTATTGTGCGCGGAAAGAACGAGTTTTTGTACCTATCTGTTCGGCAGTGTATCTCTCTTATTTTATCGCATCTGTCAGACCTAGAAATGTAGTGGGGCGTCATGATAATATTCTCTGTGTCGCTCTGAAACACACCAGTTCTGAATATCTCAAGCAGCCTAAGCCTAGCGTGTAGCCTCCGAGTCTCTAGGGGCTCCCACCTCAATCCCTCTGACAGTTGTGTAACACTATATGTTCGTTCGTGGCAGTTAGCGTAGTAGTTAACGAAGCGTTCTGCTTTTCTTTGTATTTTTTAAAATTTTTTTTTGTTAAATCTATTTGACCAGGGTCCCAAATGCTCGTGGGGTATTCGAGGTGTGGCCTAACCAGAGCGAAGTAGCATTTCTCTTTGACTTTTTCATCCAAAGACCTTCCTATTATACGTTTAACAAAGCCTAGTTTCCTTAATGCTGTAAGGCTGTAAGTAAGGATTGTGGAAGGAGTCAGTGGGGAAACCGAGAGAGGGGGGAGTGAAGGAAAGTGATCTTTCTCTCTCTCTCCGTGGTGCGGTGGTGCTCGGGTGAAAGACGGACGAGTAGTGCGCGCGAGCGAGACCTCTGACTAACTGCCTTTGTACATCTATTTATTTAAATTTAGGAAGAAAGAACGGAGATGTGTTGCGGCGTGACCGAGAGGGATGTGTGGCGGTGGGGAGGGATTTTAGCGACCAGCTGCTGCACGCGCGGCGGGTCCTTCTTCCTTGACTTCACCTTGGAAGCGCCACTGATGCATTGTATGTAAATTTCACGAGAGATGCCTGCGTAGGGTGGGGAGGGATATTCCGAAGGAGATGGGAGGGTGGAGGGGAGGGGAGGAAGAGGAGGCAGGGGTATTGTAGGGGGCGAGAGGAGAAGTTAGGCGTGGTGTGGGGGAGGAGGGAGTGGTGGTACCTACCATTAGCTATAATAATGATGACGAAATTAGCTATAATAATGATATTAACTCTACAAGATCTAAGTCTAAGTACCCGTCTTACTTACATTTCAGAGCACACAAATATCTCAATCATATTTCGATTGAGTCATTAGTTTTGACGTTAGCAGAGCTTTGCGTCGTCTACAAAAACTTGTTCAAATTTAGAGATATAAACAATATGTTTTCTGCAAACAGTTAGGAATAGATTTGACTATCTTATATCAAAAGTGAAAGCTATTGGAACGAAAATTACGCGTATCCCAAGCGCTCAAATTTGGACAACTGGATTTTACGCGCAAAAAACGGGTACTTTTTTGAGAAAAAATTTAGTACAGAAAATACTATGGGGCAGAAAATTTTTTAAAGTACATCATCTGACGTAGAAATGAACAGGTTCTCCTATGAATTTTACTGCATTGAAATTAGTTTCCTCGTTTGGACGATAGAGCATCTCAAATCCAGGTATCTTGCTTTTTTTACAGACAGTACGTGCCTCGCGTAGGGAGCCAACATTGGTAAAAATGTGCTCTCTTCTACTTCATCTACATCTACATCTACGTCATACCCTGCAAGCCACCCAAAGGGTGTGTGGCAGGGGGTGCTTTCGCACCAGGCATGCATGAATGATATGGTAGAACACCGACATTACACTAAAACCCGCGTACCACACATGCAAAGCGCCAATTACAAATCTAATACCCAAGAAACATTCTATCTCCAATCGTTCTAACATGCAAGGGATACAAAGACCACTACTACAGATTCAAAATATCATGCATAAATAAGAACATCATTATTTACATCATGCATAAATAAGAAAGAGGAGAATATAATGAGAAAGATTAACTGCCTGCCTATTGTCAATACTCGAACTATTCATGACGACGATCACAGCTGTTATGGTCCCGAATGGTACGCGGAAAAAATGACATTTTATACCTATCGGTTCTACAATCTAGCTCTCTAATTTTATTGGCGCGATCTAATCTGCCGTAGTACGAAGGGGTTAATAGTATGTTTTTTACGTCGTCAGTAAAATGATTTTCCTGAAATTTATTTAGGAGGTTAAGCCTATAATTTAATCTACGCTGTGATAGCGATTCCCATCCTAATTCTTCTAACAGTCCAGACACACTAGCCAACTTATCGTAGCATCGTTTCACAAACCTAGCTCCTCTTCGCTGGACGCGATCTAACTCTGATATCAACCCCGTTTCGTATGGATCCCATACACTAACAGCATATTCCAGATGAGGCCTAACGATTGAAAAATAACAACGTTCTTTCACTTTCTCATCACATTTTCCGAGTACTCTCTTGATAAAGCCTAGCTTCCTATATGCATGACCGCATATTTCCCTAATATGTTTTCCCCAAGATAGGTCGTGACTAATTGTGACTCCTAAGTACTTAACAGACTCGGCGTGAATAATTTCCGTATTTTTAATTCTGTAAGCCCTACCTGGCCTATTTTTCTTTTTCCAGAAGCTGACTGCTACGCACTTTTTTATGTTTAGTTCCATCTGCCACTTTTCGCACCAAGCATGAATAGCAAGTAGGTCGATTGTTAACGAGTCGCTATCTTCGGAATTGTTAATATCCCTATACACAACCGCGTCGTCTGCGAAGAGTCTAAGCTTACTTTTCACGACGTTACTAATTTCATTAATGTACAAGAGAAATAAAAGTGGACCAATTACACTTCCCTGAGGAACACCCGATGTAACGCTGTGTTTGACATGATACCGTCTATGACAACCCTTTGTTCCCGCCCATGTAAGAATTGATTAATCCAACTAATAATGTTTTTATCTATTCCATATGCTTCTAGTTTTGAGAGCAACTTAACATGAGGTACCTTATCAAAAGCTTTCCTAAAATCGAGGAATATCGCGTCAACTTGGACATTATTTTCACCCGAGAGCAAGATGTCATGAACGAAGAGGGCCAATTGGGTTTCGCAAGATCTACCCTTTCGAAATCCGTGTTGGTTATTTATTAACAATTCCTCCCTATCTAAATGACTCATAATGGAGCTTACGATTATGTGTTCAAATACCTTACAGGAAATGGATGTGAGAGAAATAGGCCTATAGTTACTAGGGTCTTCCCTGTCGCCGCTTTTGAATATAGGTGTGATATTTGCTACTCTCCAGTCCTTAGGCACTACATGATCTACTAAAGATTTGGTAAATATTAATTCTAAGTAAGGCGCTATGTCTGATGCCATTGTTTTATATACGCGAGCAGGTATTTGATCTGGACCGGGGGATTTGTTGGGGTTAATATTTATTAGCTGCTTTTATTCTCTGGGCTACGGTGTAACGTTGGTTGAACAGATCTCGAAGGCTTCCTGTAATTCCAGAGACGGAATAGGAAGCATGGATGAAATAATACGCGTAATCAGTGGTTAGTCCTGTCAGTTTTTGCTTCAAAACTCATGGGGTCGTAGTTTAATGACAATATGTCCGGACTTCTGCTTGGGGGTTTGGATGTTATTTCATGGCGTACATTTGAGGAATGCTCCCGTCTTCATTGTTGAATGTGGAGAACTCGGAAATATAATGTAAGGTATTGATGTGCCGTTCAGAAAAAGAGGAAATTATTGGCGACGTTCCGCTGGTATTGCATTCAGTAGCACGATGACGGTGCATGTGCAATCAGTGCATGAGCAGGGGAAACTTTATGTAAATATTCTCCCCATTGTAATTGATACTCTGTGGAGGAGTATAGCCCCGTTCACCACAACTTAACTTAACTTTGCTTAACTTGGCGCGACTTAGAAGTTGAGTCCGTTAGAAAGTAACACACTCGTTCACAACAACTTAAAGTGGCTTAACTCGACTTGGCGTAGTCTTTGAGTTGAGCATTTCTCAACTTTCTCTTAATTCTAGCCAATAGCAAGGCCTGGTTTACTATCGATAGTGCGGAAGTAATCGAGTGCTACTATCGATATAGGATACCTTGGCTACGCTGTTTGTGTTGTATGAGGAGGCTTTGTGGATGGAAGAAATAGCCAAATATTCCTATTTTGTATAAGATAATGAATACTGAAAGCTTAAGCCAAGTTAAGTCGAGTTAAGCTGTTGTGAACGGGGCTTATGTCTGCTGGGCCGCATGACATTTCCGAGTTGTCTCCCTCACTGCGAAGTCTAAAGAGAAAATGCTCTTCAACTATCATTAAAAGCTGCTCTGTTGGGATACTGAGTCCTCTTCCTCTCCCAGAATAATATGTGGCTTACGTGTTAAGTAAGGAGGCGAGAGGCCAGTGTTACGTTTTCAATCGTTCCAAAATTTCATCTACATCTACATACTACCCCGCAAGCCGCCTCAAAAGGCGTGTGGCGGGGGGTGTTAGGACACCAGCCGTCAACAAAAAAAATCAAAGTTCCGCCTAGCATTTATTAAAGTCCTTAATTGTTCGGGGGAAAAACGAATTCCCATACCTATCCGTTCGGCAAAATATATCCCTTAATTTTTCGATTCTGTCGGACCTGGAAATATAATGTGGTTCTAATATGATGTTCTCCGTGTCGCTCTGAAAGATATTCATTCTCAATTGCTCAAGCAATCTAAGCCTAGCGCGTAGCCTCCGAGTCTCTAGCGGCTCCCACCCTAAATCTTTCAAAATCTGTGTAACGCTTTCTGTACGGCCGTAGCAGTTTTTCACGAATCGCGCAGCTTTCCGTTGTATTTTATCAAGTTCATGGACTAGGTCTTTCTCCGCCGGATCCCATATGCTCGCTGCATATTCAAGGTGTGGCCGGACGAGTGCGAAATAGCACCTCTCTTTCACTTTATCATCCGATAATCTTCCCACAACACGCTTGGCAAATCCTAACTTCTTCAGGGCTCTGCCACAAATATTTCTTACATGTGTCCCCCACGATAGGTTCGAAGTTATCGTAACTCCCAGGTATTTCACTTCATCTGTCGCATTTATGCTAACGCCATCCACAACATATACATGGGGATAGTTGGACGACCTACGCAAGAAATGCACCGCCGTGCATTTGCTCAGATTAAGTTCTAGTCCCCACTCTTTGCTCCACGCATGAACGTATTTAAGTCCGATGACAGAATTTCAAAGTCAGATTGATCACTAATTTCGCGGTATATGACAGCGTCGTCGGCAAATAAACGTATTTTACTGCTAATTCGGGAGCAAAGGTCGTTTATATATATAATGAACAAAAGTGGGCCAATAACGCTTCCTTGCGGGACACCTGATGTCACTTGAACTATATCAGAGCTAATTCCGTCAAGAACTACTTTTTGCTTACGATCACTTAGAAAGTCACGTATCCAGTTTACTACTTGTTCGTTTAACCCGCATGACTGTAATTTGTATAATAGTTTTCTGTGAGGTACCGAAATTTCTTCTATGATTCCACTCCCTCTCCACACCAGCCGACGAGTCTCCTTTTAAAGGATATTATCATTACTCAGGGGCCATTCACGCGAGAAAACTCCCATAATCGATCTCATCCACCTCTCTCTTAGGACTCACGTGAAAGTCTTATGCGTCGAATGTCTTGTTCACCGTCGTAGGGCGGCTCCGAATGACTGCGGTGGATCCCGACGAGGAGGGGCGGGCCCCTCACGACAGGCCGAGGGACACTTCCCTCCCCATCGACTCAGTCCCTCCTCTACACTCCTTTGATTCCAGCGTTCGATCTCCGCTCGCTGCCAAATCGTCACGTGAGGGTTATCACCGTTTCGGGTGTCGGAAGAGGGTTTGGCGTCGCCCGCCTTCATCTAAATCTACGAAATACCGTGCAAGCCACCACTAGGGTTTGTAGCACGGGGTGATTCCACACCAGGCATGCAGCACTCATCCCAGTTCAATCAGAACCGCGCGCGTTCCCCTGAATGCCAGGCACAGGTCAAAAGCAGTCAGTGCAAAGGTACGCACTTAGACCACAAACTAGGAGAGTGATACGTAGAAGAACATGCTACCATGCAGCATACTACTCAAGATATAACTACTGGTTAGAATTATCAATGCGACAAATAAATAGCACTACAAGGTACTTAGACATGCAGAAGTATATCATGCCGGAGATTGCAAGCGAGGTTAGTATCTACAATTTATGTTAAGATATTTAGCGCTACTGAAAAAACCTATATGTATTACCTAGTCAGTATCCTAGAACTGATCTATCACAATAATTATGGTCCCGTATTGTAGGTGGAAAAAATGAAATCTTAAATCTATTGGTTCTGCAGTCTATTTCCTTGATCTTATTCCTGTGATCGTTAAACCGTTGTTGTTGCCTTGAGGTGATCCACCCTAAAATTAAATCAACCGATTGGCGGATTTGTCATCGTGTTTTGCCGCCACGTTTGAACTCTTTGTCTGCTTTTGCCGAAGGAGGAAATTCTTTCATTTCCATTCGGTACGCATTTAAACAGGTGGGGTTTGCGCCATCGTGCTGTGTTTTTTCCTGTGCTGGTAGATTTTTGAAACTATTGAGAGTTATAGTTTGCCGCTATTCAAATAAAATTTTCTTAATTGATCACAGCGAGCTGCTTATAATTTGCTTAAAATCCCTCGGACCAAATCGCTATACTGATGCGGCGAAAGGTGTTCTCGCCAATATCTAATGAAGTGTGCGTTAGTCACTTTCAGCCTGCGGCAGTCATAATCACGACCCTCGGGTTGATGATGATCATTGAGAAACATTTAAACTTCAGCTGAATTAAAATGTCTATTTTGGTTATTTTTTCACTGGATAAATACCATTCGTGGTTATTCATTGTGAGGTAACTTTTATCGTTTTGATTCTCTCGTCCAGGTACATGTAAGTTCACTTTTGAAATTTGTCAAACAGCGAGACAGTCATTTTCACGCAAGGGTGGTGAACACCCGGATCTTGAATGTTTTTGAGGCCAATGTACTGTTTACTATTTAAAACACCGCTAAGTAGTGATAATTTATCACTACAATGCTTTGACTTAATGCTTCAATAGAATTAGAAATTTACCATCGTATGAAGTTTGATTTTACTGACATGTGGTCTTAATTTGTCCATTTGCTTAATGATTGTTACATTAGCTGGCCGTAGTTTATCGTCTGGGACAGAAAGTGAAAGGAGGGAAGTCCGTTCTGGAGTTAGAAGAGTAAATGAGATAGCGGTTCTTTCTTCATGCTCCTTGGCATTAAGAGAAAACTTCGTTGTTGTGAAAATCAGTTGCGGAGAGATGTTTGAGTAATTCAATTATCATGAAGGGTTCAGTTCAGTATTTGCTGAAAATTGGTCCAACTTAACTTTTAAATAATTGAATCAATGCATGCAAAACACAGTGCAAGTTCCCTCAGCAGTAGTGGCCGGCTACTCCAAGCAGTTGAACTTAAGGTAGTCCGAGCGAGATCCCTAGTCATAATAGAGACCATATTCGAATTATACGTTTTAATTTCTCCAGCTGTAGGACTCATATATTAAATATTACATTATTAATGGTGCAATAATATAGTTTTATTTGACAGAAGTGGTAAGTAATTAAATGAATATATCTAAATGAGTCTTTAACTTGACTCATTTTTTTTGGCGCGGTGCGTTTGAAACTCTTTCAAAACGGGAGGGTTTTTGTGATCCTGAAGAATTTACTGCGGTGACAATATGATTAATTTGCAAAAGTAGTTGAGAAAACATACAAACTGCACACTGTTAGTTTTTTACGACATCTAAATGTTAGAAATTTCTCATTTTGTAAATAAGGTCTCTCTGGAGTGTATACGTGTACCAATTCCCATGTAAAAGGGCTGGTATTTTTGGAAAATATCTCCAAAAGTAATGTGATAAGGGGTTGAACTTTTTGCATCATTGGAAGGGTGAGATATTTTTCTTTAAAATGAGACCAAATTCATTGAGTTCTAGGAAAAATGATACTTCGTTCGAACTACCTTAAATAATGGAATCAATGCATGCGAAACACAGTGCAAGTTCCCTCAGCAGCGGTTGCCGGATTCTCCAATCAGTTGAACATAAGCGGAAGAATGATCAATTGTTGTGGTGTTCGCTGTGTAAATATCACTCGCCTGAACTTGTAATCATAACTTTACCCCTCGAAATTGGCCGACGACATGTTTATTCTTAAATGATTCTGGCAAGTGCTTCAGCTCCTTCATATTGAATTTTTAATGCAGGTTTTATGTATGTTACTTTCACGCAACCGAATCGGTTTTTATGAACTCTGTCAATTAATGGAGCAAAAGCAGTATAACTGATCTCCAAAATGAATTATTCCGCATATATTTGTTTAAAGCACGTTTTCAACATGAAATATTCAAGAAGTGCTGTTAGTACTAGGCAGTAGATAAAGGCAAAAACATTAAGTCGGTCACTTTTCCAGCCACGCAACCTATCGACAAGCCTAGTTAAAAGTCTCATCGTCTGGTGTTATGATATCTTAACGTTAAATGTAAAAATAACATTTTAAACTGTCCGTTCTCTAGTCTAGTTCCCAAACTTTATTCTCATGATTTGATGTTGCTCAGTATGTCGGAGTTGGTTGTATGCTATTAACGTTGTCGAAAAATAAATTGGTTTTGAACTTACGTTAAAGATATTATGAAAGCTTCCGCAGAGTGGGCTTGTACCATGAAGGCTTTCGGGTTTGCTTCCGCGTTGTGTCACTTTTATTGACTACAGTTTCGCGAGCGTTCCAGCTCGCTTCTTCAGGTAGAAGACTTCGGTCACTTCGACCTGAAGAATCGAGCTGGAACGCTCGCGAAACTGTAGTCAACAAAAATGATACAACGCGGAAGCAAACCCGAAAGCCTTCATGGTACACGTTAAAGATAGTCTAAATTTTTCTCGTCGGTCTCAAAGCGATTCCCGCCCCAGCTGTACTTACTCTTTACTCAGTATTTTTTAAGCGTCCCCGTGGCTCAGTCCACCCATCCCTTCGCGTCATCCTCCCCGAATGCTCATCGCTGTTCCAGCTTCTCAGGATTTTCCGCCGCTGAGAAGAGCCGATGCCCCGGGCGGCGAAGGAGTAAAACCCTTTAATCTCACGACTTGGCTCGCGACGGACCCCAGCCTCCCTTCCCAGCTCTTCCCCTCCTTCCTTTTGCTCCAGTGAGGTCTCTCCTTTCACTTTCCCGCTTGCCATTTCGAGCGCATTTCGAAACCGTGTGAGGGGGGGGGGAGGGGTTATCCAATTGCTCATCGGATTAAAAAAAGCGAACTTCGTGTGAGTTAATTTGTCAGTTAAAAGATTCCGACCGGGATCACGAACGAAGACTACCATCACGTCCCAATTTGCAGTCGTGCACAAATGTGCCTCGACTCTACGCTAAATTGGTATTCACTTCTTAATCCATTTCCCTCTCTTAACGTGTAACAAATTTGTGAGGTTTCTTAAATTGAATATGTTTTATGAATCCTACAAATTTAAACCTACATTAAATTACTGAAAATTGCGATGGCTGCCTCTAAATTATCTGAAACATTTCAATCAAAGGTTTGGAAATTGATAAATGGTTTTGTGTTCCGTCGCCGATGTTATGCGTGTATAAATTTATTTATTTTTTTATTTAAATAAAGAAAACCACATACAGCTATGGTCCCATTTTATAGTGGCCATGTAACAATATACACACTAAGTACATATTCAAGCCAACTTAACAACAGGTTACAGCCAGAAATATTGGAAATATAAAAAAAAGAAAAATAGGGGAATAACTTCTTGTGTGAAAGATACGAGAGAGAAAGGCTGATAAAGGATTAAGATGAAAGTGCGAAAGGATCGATGTGAGAAGGGAGAGAATGCAATAGAGAGGAGAGGCGGAAGAAAAGAGAACGTTTATAAGTGATCGAAAGTCTGGGAATGGGAAGCATATGTGGAGTCAAGGGTGAGAACGGGTGGGGCGGGATGGAACTTTGAAATTGATAAAGGAGGGCAATTCAGGGCAGTCGATGATGGAATTAAGATTATTATAAATAAATTTTAAGTCTGCTGTGAGTCTATGATTGGGGAGATTAGGGATGGAGAAATAGGATAGAATAGCCATGGTGGACATACTACGACACTGTGGTAATCTATTCTTAACTATTTTAGCAAAGAAGTTGCAGACACAATCCTGCGATGAAAGATTAGTTTGAGAAGAGATAGACCAGATGGGGCAGGAATAGGCAAGAATTGGAAGAATAATGGAAGAGAAGATGACGATGATAATGATATGTTATTACCATTACAATCCCCTTTGTTTTTGGAATTAAATTTTTTAATTACTAGCAATCGGTATTTACCAGAGCATTGGTTCTTGCGTAATTCAACCCCCTGTTAAAGTTAAATGGATCTGTACCACATAAGAATAATACTCCTTTCATTTCATATCTCCACTTCGGTACACGAAAATGTCTCTGTGCACAAAGTGCAATGAACATCATTCGTGGGATAGAAAGAATAGTATTTCCTGAGATAGAGGTACTATCATGCATAAACTTGACGCCGTATCTGATATACACAAACTGGACGCCGTTGAGCATCTAGATGTTTTAATGGGAAAGATGTTGCGACAGTCTTTGGGGCGATAGGGGGGGGGGGAATGGTGGAAGGAGTTGGGTTCTAGGTGGAGGGGTCGATGCAAATGTTCTCGAGACCTCATTCTAGTTCACCGTGTTAAGGACTAGTTGGGAGGAAATTGAAAGTTCACGCGCCTAAGACCTGCGGACGGCCACCTTATTCTGACCATGTTCTGGTGGTTTAGCACCGCCTTTCCGTGGCTGATGAATGAGCTGAGGTTGTCAATGCTTGTCATTTTTCTTGAATTCTTCCAGTGATATGTGTATCTAGGCTAAAACCATGAATATACATGATGGATTTGGATGTTCGGAATTGTTGCCTAGGCTACGTGTTGCCTAAATTTCCACTTTTAGTTCGCCCAGTCCTTGGCGCCACTTCGATTAGTCTTTTCTGTTGTTATTGTAAAAAGAAGTACTTAAGGAGGTTCCACCGAGAAACGAAGTAAATGTCATTTTCATGAAAGTTTCAAAATAAGCCCCTCTTATTACACTCTATCGATTGCCGTTGGAAAAAATTAGGCTTTCCACGCTATATTTCTCGGAAATCGCATTTAAAAATGAGAGAATTTCTGTAGGATCTTATGGCAATGCTTGCCTATGAGTAGAAGAAATGCAGATTACTATTCGAATATAAATGTCGTTTTGACAAAAAACTGATATAAGGTGCGCCACAGTATAAGAATCATGATAGTATTAAAAAAATATACCCTTACCACGTTGGTTTAAATGATATTAACATATCTTTGCAACAAAAATAGCAGAAATCACGTAGTTACTAACATGTGGCGCTGCAGGTTGATTCCACATCGGCAACGCTGTGCTGCTGTGCCGTGACGAAACGAGTGATTTTCGAGCAGACGGAAATTTACAATGAACTTTGTGGAGCTGGATTTTTTGTGCATTGACGCTAAATTTAATACATTGACAAAAAAGTAGTAGAAATTGTCGTTGTTCCGGTAATGTTGTCCGGGTTCCCTCGGCATGGCAGGAAATTGATAGCTTCCAAGGAAACGAAAGTTATCAGAAGATATGTTATAATACTCACGGGTATTTATATAAATGAATACATAAATACAGTAATGTATTATACAAATATATATGTATAATATTAACGATTTCCTGGAAAGCAGTCACTAACAAACTCAAACACACGCCAACACGAGAGCAGGAAAACAAGTGAACGCAGTAATTGAGCAATGTTGCACTTACAACCGTTGCCAAGTCGTCCTAACACATGATTTTTACCCATTATATTTAAATAAGGAGTTACATTTCCTTATAAATATTTTGAAACTTATTTTTAAATTATAGAAAACATTTCAGATCACGAAATAGCGGTGATGAGCTCAAATTTATTGTCAGAGCAATTAAACGTGGCAACGAGTTGCCAGCCAGAAACCGAGATCAAAATAAGCTACTGATGAGTTTTAAAAATTGTTTCCCACTTTTAAGTGCTTCGATACAACTTATTCACAACGTTTTGAAGTACTTGTTTGAGTACTATAGGTGACTACGTAAGGTAATGTTTTTTTAATCGACTTCTTAAAACACTTAAGAAGATGGATTTTTCACCGGCTTTTGACGCACCGAGCGGCTGAGGAACCTCCTTAATTGTTGCTAACGTGAGACTGTGGTGAATATTCAATAACGATCGAGGAGATACGAATTAATTGATGCTTAGAATATATCTTGCTATTTTTGCTATCAAAAATTTACTTTTTAAATGCTAGAGAGGAAATACCTATTACAGGAAATCAGTAAGAGGTTAATGAAACGTTCATGGCGTGCCGACTACGTTGTTTGCCGGAATCCGATTATAATTGGAATGCATTAACCCTGTTTTGCCTAAATAAAGAATTCAGAATGCCTAGTTTGAACAGAACTTGCTTCGTACCAGGCTGCAAAACAGGGTATGCGTTTACGAGGATCCAAAATAGGAGACTTGGATTGAAAAATAAGAATCTGTTCATGGCGGCGGTAAGTGCATTCCTTTTACCTACATCGTAATGATGGCCATTGGGAATACTCAAGAAGTCACCTTGCGTTATTATTAAATTTCCGTTTAGCGATATTCACGAAGTGCTAAGAAGTTGTGCATTTATGTAATTACCTTTAGAGAGGTTAAATATATCTGTAGACCGGACGATATTAAAAAGTATAATTACGTCCCACGTGTAGTACTACAATTTTTATACACTAGATTATGATTACTTGTAAGTAAAAACCATTTCATCCAAATAATAATTTGGGAAGTTTGAAATTCCTGGCAACACCGGTAAGACGTGTCTATTTACAATCTGTCGACTGTATTTACATTTGAACTACCGTCTTTCATCTCTAGGCAGCGCCACTTTCCAAAAAGTGATTTGTTTACGGAATTCTAGACAACAGTTTTTTGGCATCGAGATCCCAATCCATGATATATATTCATGGCTAAAATGCTCGCACTGTTTTGTAAAGCATTTGGGTCGTCTGAAAATTTTTTTACCTGTGATTATTAGTAGACAAGGAATCTTTCCTCACTCTACAATTATTAAATAATTAGATCTGGATAATTCAATCAAATAGATTTTATAATAAAGTAGATCCAGAGGAGAACGGCGAAAATGAGCCTTAAGTAGATTAGAAGTAGCCAGAAATGTTGAAAATAACTGGAGATGAAGGGACTTGGTGGGAAAATGCGATGGAGGCAGGAGACATGAACGGCGTCTGTGCAATGAGATAACGGGATGTTGATGGTGGTGGTAGAATGGAGAATCTTAGGGAAGCAGATGTAGAGTGAGAATGAATAGGAATATAGGATGCCATTTAGGGTGACGATTCTCCCAGTATACGTTCAATGTTGGGGTAGTACATATTGACAATGGTTTTTGAAGATAGACTGTTAGGGTCTTCAGTAAATGGGCGTTTTATCTTACTACCCTTACAGTTTATTAGAGCAAGTAAAATATCTAACCATGTACTATGTAGCTACTTTTCTTTAAACTCTTGACTTGGCTACTAAGAACCATCTTCCAGAAGTTCTTTTCCTACTTCTCGAGACTAAAATTTTTCTGTTTGAAATTTGTTGTTGCCTTAATGCTCTTGTTTCTAAATTAATAATTGAGGGCTTAAAGAGGCTTGAATTCTGTGTGTTTTCATCTGTCATAATAATAGTGCGAGATGAAAGTAGACTTTGTCTTCATAACATCAATGCGTGCTATATTCAACGTTCTCTCAGAAGTATATTTTTATTTGAGCCGCAATGTATTATGGATAGCATTCTCTCCTATTTCGAATTATTCTTGGGGAGTGGCTGGTGAGTTAGTTCCCATCATCAACTCTCATGCATGAAGTGCGAATATTTCATCGTAATAGGCACTTGATATTACGAAATAATTTTTTGAATCAGCACCTAACATACCCTTCCTTTAATTAATACGTCTTAAACGACTGTGGTGCGGTTATTATTGATGGTTACGCTATTTAGAGTTGTGTTAATAGTCGTGAAATTCCATGATATGAAAGAATATAAAATGCTTTGAATAATTTTATATTCCTCCACAGTGTTCCTCTTAGTTTTATTCCACCAGCTCGACTTCTCGAGTCGTTTTATCTCCATTGAAATAATCTTCCTCAAATGAAGGAAGATCATTCTGCATTAGCGCTTCCTCAAAAAGGTGCGTTAAATGCAAAATGCGTCAGCACTGGTTCAGTGGAAAAGAGCATATGCGGCCACCAAGAGCTTCATTCGCTGCATGGAAAGCGCATTCCTCTATCTAGTGAACTGATAAATGCATGGGGATAAAATACTGTAAATAGCCTGAGACAAGTGTGTTCGGCATACTCACCATGAAAGTTTAGTGGGATATCATTTACTCGGTGCAATGAGAGAGAAAGAGAAACCGATAAATTATCTTAAGAAGCTTCCGTCCTGTCATTCACTCGTGCCAACCCGGCCGCCCTCGGTAATTCACTCGTCTCGCTAAATTTGTAACAAAATATTATGGTATTTGAATGAGACAGGCTAATTAGAGCCCTCCGCTTTGCTTCCACTCATTGGTCACGAGACGTTCGTGAGAACCTATTGTTAGAGGAATTGAGGGTAGCAGAGAGAAATAGTATTTTTTTGTTGCTTCAAGTCTAGCCTCATTGATGAATTACCACCCAGCGTATAGTTCCTGGGATGATTTCTTTCCTGGACTTTTTCTCGAGACTTTTCGAATGATTTGGTCACCGTTTCTGAATTAATTTTCTTACTGAATGACTCTCGCGTGTGACCCAGAGGAAGGATGAAAAGGTTGTAACGTAATGGAACGCCAGGAATAGAAATAATGTGTCTGGATATAACAAAAACAGGTAAATATTGATTATCAGTTTTCAAAATTAGATCTTCATCGTGCTGCCACCACCCGCGCCAATTAATTTTTTCTCTTCTTACGAATGGATAAACGGTCCAGTGTTCCGATTGTAATGCCATTCAATGCGGATCGTGATGGCTGGGGCTCGAAAGTCGTCAGTCTCCCTTCAAGTAGCGGGATGCAGTACATTACAAATGGCATTACGATTTTTTAAGTACGCGTGGTAGTCCGAGCGAGATAGTTCCCTAGTCATAATAGAGACCATATTCGAATTATACGTTTTAATTTCACCAGCTGTAGGACACAACAATTAAATATTGCATTATTAGTGGTGCAATAATATAGATTTATATGACAGAAATTGTAAGTAATTGAATGAAAATATCTAAATAAGTCTTTAACTTGACTCCTTTTTTTTCACGGTGCGTTTGAAACTCCTTCAAAAAGGAAGGTTTTATGTGATACCCAAGAACCTACTGTGGTGACAATACGATTAATTTTCAAATATAATTGAGAAAACATACAAACTACAAGGTGTTAGTTTTTTTGTACTACATCTAAGTGTTAGAAATATCACATTTTGTAAATAATGTCTCTGGAGTGCATACACGTACCATTTCCCATGTAAAATGGCTGGTATTTTTTGGCATATATCTCCGAAAGTAATGTGGTAAGGGGTAGAATTTTGATGTCATTGGATAGGTGATATATTTTTCTTTAAAATGAGACCAAATTCATTGATTTCTAAGTGAAATGATTTTTCGCTCGAACTACCCTAAATGCAGTGTTGCTTGTCATTGCAGTGTCGACCCCTGCGTTTAGCCATTTACAAGACTCAAATACTCAAGTACTATTTGGACTGGTGGGTAATGGATCTCAGAGCCTGGTTGTTAAGAAACTGTTTAGGATTCCAGCTACCGCCATCATTAGCATGGGAGTTCCTTCGATTGATTCTCCCCTCGTCAAACCGTAATTTAGTGAGAGACTCAGTAGTTTACAGTTCCGTGCTCTAGAAGATGAAATAAGATTTCATGGCGACTCCTTTCCTAGAAAGTAAATTGCAGTCCCCTTTTGTGTAATGATCTGGGCGGAGAAGGAGGAGGAGAGAGGGGAAGGTTCTTGGAAGCTGAGCGGGGAAAGCTCTGTCGAGGAGAGAAAATGGAAAGTGAGGAGGTGAAGGTGGAAGGGGAATGGTTTAAAGAGATCTCCGTGTCGTGGTCTTGCTTTGTGAGCGTGTGTGTGTGTTGTGTGTGGGCGTATAGATCGGAATCGCTTTTTGCTGAGGTCCCTGGGGGCATTGCGCTTCGATTCGGGACAAATCCTCCGTTGCCGGTCGATTTCTCCGCCCCAGCTCGCCTTTCTCTCTCGACTCCTCTTACCAGGCTCCCGTCTTCTACCTTTTTACCTCAAATTTCCCGACGTGCACCTCTCACCCCCAGTCTCGCTCCACCTCCAACCCCCTCGATGCTCTCTCCCCAGGGAGAGGTTCCCATACCAGACTATGCGATCCCTGGAGATGGCCGTCGCTGTTAGTAGTGTAAAGTGTTAGTCTCTATTACGACTAGGGAACTATCTTGCTCGGACTACCTTAAGATAGCCGCTTACAGGTATCAAGGCTTCACCAGGAGTCCAATATTGGAAAACAACATATTTATAAATAACTTATTAAAAATTTTGTATACCGTTCCGAAAACACTAGTCACGAGTTAATAAGGAGAAAAAATATAATTCAGTCAACATTATCATTACAGTTTGCAATGTGAATTTCGAATGCACAAAAAGACGTACTTGAGAGAAATGGCGTCCAAAATTTTATTTTACTTACTTGAAAAAATTACGAATTATTAATCGTGATAAGATGTGCGAACAATAGCCTACGATTACCGCTCCGACCATCCAAAGCGTGCTCCACTTACCACACAATCAGGGATGAGAATTCAGCCCAAAAATCTCCGTCACTTCCGGAATACGAACCCACACCTTTTGAGATAAAAGGCCAGAGACCTATGCACCACATCAACTCGATCTCCACCGAGAATCAAACCCGAGTCATACGTCTGGGAAGCATAGTGGTAAGGTAGTCCGAGCGAGATAGTTCCCTAGTCATAATAGAGACCATATTCGAATTATCCGTTTTAATTTCACCAGCTATAGGACACATCAATAAAATATTGCATTATTAATGGTGCAATAATATAGTTTTATATGAGAGAAATTGTAAGTGATCAAATGAAAATATCTAAATAAGTCTTCAACTTGACTCATTTTTTTCGCGCGGTGCGTTTGAAACGCCTTCAAAACGGAAGGTTTTTTGTGATATCCAAGAACCTACTGTGATGACAATACGATTAATTTTCAAAAATAGTTGAGACAACATACAAACTACAAGGTGTTTGTTTTTTTGTACTACATGTAAGTGTTAGAAATATCACATTTTGTAAATAATGTCTCTAAGGAGTGCATACACGTATCATTTCCAATGTAAAATGGCTGGTATTTTTTGGCAAATATCTCCGAAAGTAATGTGGTAAGGGGTAGAATTTTGCTGTCATTGGATAGGTGAGATTTTTTCTTTAAAATGAGACCAAATTCATTGATTTCTAAGTGAAATGATTTTTCGCTCGAACTACCTTAAGTGACCTTTTCAGAATGCCTCGCCAATTGCTGGGGACACGAGGGGGAACTGCTTTTCTCGCACGTTGGAGTAATTCCGCGCGGATTGGAAGAGTCTCGGTTGAGGCGCGCGTTCAGTGCCGCCGGTGCCGCCTCTCGAGCCGTACCTCTGCCCCGGCGCGAGTATCTTTGCCTTCCCGGGAGGGATTCTCTTAGATGTTGGAGGGGGGGGACGTAGTTGTTTCAAAATTGATCCCCTTCTCCGTGTACTAGAGGCGTCGCAGTGATGGTGACATCATGGGCATATTTTATCCCGCTTACCCGTGAGGGAAATTGAGATATAAGAGGGAAAAGCGCTTATTTGCGATGGATTATTGACAAATTATTTACGATGCTGTGGATCTCATAATATTGTGTGTGTGTATGTTTGTGGATTTGTGAGAGAGGAAGAGAGAGAGAGAGAGAGAGAAGGGATTGGGTCAGGAGAAATTACTTTTGTTGTGAATGGATGCTCATTTTCATAATCAGTAATATATTCGAGAGTGATTGAGACGTCGTGTCTTATCCAGTTGAGCGGCTGATTTCCGAGCTATACTGCCGTATATGAAAAGGTAATGCAAGAGGCAAAAAATTGCATTCACGCTGACATTAAGAAGAAATATTATTGTTGCATGCTGATGGAATGCTTCAGTCCTTAGACAAATTCCCAATCGTTTTTTACGTTTGATTGCGTTAGTGTTTGTGATCACACCGATTTGTTTGTCTGCTAGTAAGTTAATTCGAGTAGTCAGAATTTCTAATCAGTAGATAATACATCAGTTGGCCTTTGTATATCTTGCAGTTACATTATACTGCTGTACGGAAAATGTTAGTGTTGATATTTAATTAATTCAACCCTTATTTTTATTCTCTCAGCACAAAATGCTTTAATGTTGTACTCTTCTGAAGTTTTATTTCTTTTGTTTTCAGGTACGCATCCGAGATTCTTCTTGGGTTTCCGGATTTCATGGAGTTTGTCGCGTTCTGGAATGTGCGTGAGTAATGCGTTGAGATTCGTTATCCAAAAACTCGCTCAACTTCATTGCCTTGCTTCAAATGTACGCAGTTTTCCCCGTGGTCAGTTGTTCTGAGAAATTCTCATCTCATTTGAAACTTATAACCTCAACCCTATTTCTGTTTATGGGATTTATGGTCGTGATATGCTTTTTTGTTTGGTTGCTGAATTACTCTGGAGAGTGACGTTGCAGCGGTCTTTTTTTTGTTCTCCCTCGGGGTTGGTTCATTTTATGGGTATATTTGTCCACCTAGGCAAAAAAGCAGCTGGTCTTATTGCTAAGAATCGTATTGTTTATTGGGAAACTGCCATGACTGTTGCCCTGCTTTCAGAAGGAATTATTTTATTGGATGTACCGATATTTTGCCAGTGAGGATCTTGACGTTCTTGATCGTTCATCATTACGGCAGGCAACCGATGTGTTAGCTCTTATAGTAGCAAGACAGGAATATCCCGGTGCCGTATTTGCTGACCTCTAAATATATTACGGAAACAAATGTGATATGATTTAAGTCATAGGATGGTGAATCAATTTTTTTCTTATCGTCTGTTATATGTTAAATATACCACGTTAGTCCAAAGTGTTGTTCCAGTAGAAACTTAAAAACCGCAGCAGATCTGGGCTTATGTTTTCAATCTTCCTTCATCTGGTCCAATCGGAGCTTTTTTCCTGCCACCCAAAGGGATTGATTATATCTCATGCCAGAGAAATCTCGAGGAACCTCCTTGATAAGATTAATGATAGAATTCTCAACGGATTTTAACCGAAGTAAAATCACTTCAGATTAATAGTGAATTGTAAACGTTTGTAATAAGAAGCATCCATTAGTGTTTGAAATAATTAAAATTTTCCGGCTCTCAACTGAGGACAATGATAAAATTACAAAAAATTGCGTGTTACTTCCGTCACATCAAATTGAAGGAGTTTTCGGCGAAAGAGCGGGAAAATTATTTTACTTATTCGTGTTTGCTGCTCCTAGGCTGTGCCATAACCAATAGAAGTAAAATTACTTCTTTATCTCATCTCGTTTGGACCTCACGGGGCCTACGCCTAGCGAATCACTGAAACCTTCCCTTGTGTCACTCGCCGATTCATATAAAACCTTTTTGTGCAGGTTTTTCATCGCTGTGTTTACCTGTATGTTAAGATTAGATAGTCCGAAATGATTCAAAATATCGCTCTCATATGGGAGATGGAGAAAAGCCCGAGAATCACCTCTCGAGACATTCTCTGGGCCGAGTGAGGGAAGACGAATTCATTTAAGCGACGGCGAAACTTGACCACCGGGAATAAATCGCCCGCCCTGCCTGTCAGATGACGGCCCACCCCCGACCCCGGGGGGGGGGGAAGAGGGCCTCGGGGGCAATGATTCGCCCTGTCCCTGCCCACCAGCCTCCGGTTTGGAAGCTATCCCCGCCCCTTCTAATCCCGAAGCAGCGGCCACCCTCTGACGAACCCGTCGAGCGAAACGAGCCCGCTTCTCACTCACTCACTCGCATCTATCGAGTCGATGAGGTGGAGTGAAATGGAGGGGGAGGGGCGGGAGGCGGAAGGAGGGAGGAGTGGGAGGAAAGCGGAGGGGAAGAATGGGCTGTAGACAATTGATCATCATTATCACGTCATTGGCCGCATGTTTATACACCGTTCAGGTTTCCTCGCTCACGCAAATGTGTTTCGAGTCCGGAAAAGGAGATGACGACGGACCCATCCCTGGAGTAGTACCCTTCTCTAAGCACTGTCCCCTTTTCCTGCTCCTAAACCACCCTGATGGTTTTCCCCCCCTCGTACTACGGCAGACTAGATCGCGCCAATAAAATTAGAGAGATAGATTGTAGAACCGATGGGTATAAAATGTAATTTATTCCGCGTACCATTCGGGACCATAACAGCTGTGATCGTCGTCATGAATAGTGCGAATACTGACATTATCTACACCTACGTAATACCCTGCGAGCCACCACGAGGGTGTGTGGTAGGGGGTGAAGATCACCAAACATGCACAATTGACATGCAACTAGGATATTTAATGGAGACATGCTGGATAATAGGGTCTCATGCAGCTAGATCATTCAGATAGATTCAATGTAATTTCGGTGTTCTACCGTATCATTCATGCATGCCTGGTGTGGAAGCACCCCCTGCCACAAACCCTTTGGGTGGCTTGCCGGGTATGACGTAGATGTAGATGGTTAGTATCTACATAATAAGAAAGGGATTATTGGTTGTTATTACTTGCATCATGCACTACAGACTACTCTAACTATATTTCACCTACCTATCCCTTTGCCACGCTGCCTATTGTTCTCTCTTATGGTACGCGGGAAAAATGACATTTTAAATCTATCGGTACGACAATCTATCTCTCTAATCTTGATAATCTGATCAAACCTAGCATAATACGCGGGGATTCTTAGTATATATCTAACATCATCTGTGAACAAATCGGTTTCGAATTTACTAGCTAGACTAGATCTTTCTCTCTGTATTCTCTACGTTCTTATTTCTGGATAATGTAGATATTGATGTTCTTATTTATGCATGATATTTTGAATCTGTAGTAGTAGTCTTTGTATCCTTTGCATGTTGGAACGATTGACGATAGAATGTTTCTTGGTTAGTAGTTTTTTAGTTGGCGCGTTGCATGTGTGGTACGCTGGTTTCAATGTAGTTTCGGTGTTCTGCCGTATAATTCATGCATGCCTGGTGTGGAAGCACCCCTGCCTCACACCCTTTGGGTGGCTTGCAGTGTACGACGTAGATGTAGATGATGGTGTGTCCCCCTTCCCGTTTAATTCCACCCCGACCCCACTCGTGAGCCACCCGCCATGGCTTCACCGTTTTACCGTTCGAGCGGCCGCAACCAACCCCTCCTCATCCCGTTCCCCTCCTTCGAGACTTTCCTTCGCTCGCCCACGCCCTCCTTCGATTTGAGTTCACGGCGACGGGCATTTAACACTCATCCTCCTCCCGCACATCTGACGCGCCCCGGTCGACGGCGAAAGGTGTCGTCCAACTTCTAAATTTTCGCCTCAAGTCTTGGATCGATCTACATCTACGAAATACCGTGCAAGCCGCCACTATGGTGTGTGGCGTGGGGTGATTCCACACCAGGCATGCAGCACTCATCCTTGTTCAAATCAGAACCGCGCGCTTTCCCCCGAATGCCAGGCGCAGGCCAAAAGCAGTCAGGTCAACGGTACGCAGTCAGACCACAAAGCAGGAGAGTGAGACGTAGAGGAACATGCTATCATGCAGCACACTACTCAAGATATAACTACTGGTTAGTATTATTAATGTGACATATTAACAGCACCACAAGGTACTAAGACATGCAGGTTTGTATCATTCCGGGGATTGCATGCGAAGATAGTATCTTCAATTCATGTTAAGATACTGAGCACTACAGAATATAAAACCTATTTAACCTAGTCAGTATCCTAGAACTGATTTATCACAACTATTTTGGTCCCGTATTGTACGTGGAAAAAATGACGTCTTAAATCTATCTGTTCTGCAGTCTATTTGCTTAATCTTATTCCTTTGATCGTTCCTACCATAATAGTTCGGCTATGGCAAAATATCTACAACGTCGAGCAAAAAATAGTATACATCAAACTTTCGTAAAAGATTTCACCTATGTTTCTCCCTTCAATTGGATAGAGGTTCTCACACTAATTCCCTCAATAATTTGGTACATCTACGTGATTCCCTGCGATCCACCACGAGGGTGTGTGGCAGGGGGTGAAGATCACCAAACAGGTAACACTACTATGGTTGGTAACACTACTATGTTTATCATAAAAATGTTTTACAAATATAGCTGCCCTCCCTTGTATGCGATCAAAGGAGTTTGCATCCTCTTCAGAAGCATCGTTCAATTTTCTCTCTTGTGGAAAATGTGAATTATTTTGACAGCCATATGGTCGCGTCGACGTTACTTCACGCTGCGCCGCTTCATTTCGGTGAAGTAATCTAGCATGTCTCCATTAAATATCCTAGTTGCATGTCAATAGTGCATGTTTGGTGATATTCACCCCCTGCCACACACCCTCGTGGTGGCTCGCAGGGTATCACGTAGATGTAGATGAAGTAACGTTTTCACTCAGGAAGAGGCTATGAATATTGCACGAATCAACCGTATGGAGCAATTTTAATAATTTTGACGATAAACTAGTTGGCTTCACGTTGCCAGGGCTATAACACCCTGGCAACGTGAAGCCTTCTACCAGTCTTAGTTCTCGACAAATGAAATTGCTACATTTACAATCGGCTCTATGTATACGTTATTTTGATTGATATTGTGGTACAATCTGCTTTGTTTTTGCCCTAGAAAAGTATATGGTTCACGTGCTGATAGCTGCTCACCACATGCAGATAGTTACTAACCAGTAGTTATATCTTGAGTAGTATGCTGCATAGTAGCATATTCTACTACGTACCTTTCTCCTAGTTTATGGTCTCAGTGCGTACCTTGGCCTTGACTGCTTTTGGCCTGCGCCTGGCATTCGGGGGAACGCCTGCGGTTCTGATTGAACTGGGGTGAGTGCTGCATGCCTGGTGTGGAATAACCCCGTGCCATACACCCTAGTGGTGGCGTGCACGGAATTTCGTAGATGTAGATGCAGATGTTTTTGTTTAATAATTTTAACACGCCGTATTTTCACCTCTTCAGCGCCTTGGGATTGTAATTTGTGCTTAAATTACTTTAAATAAGGTTTATATAAAATGACAAAATTCCTTCATCAGTCGCTTGCCACCCTCTTTAAGCGTCATAAAAATGTATGAAAACTTACCTCGTAAAGAAACCAGCGTAGAACAACTGTCTCGTTCAGGCTCTCAAACTTAGACGGTGTTAGACGTCTTATTCCCCGGAGACTAAATCTCAATAGCAGCTTTTGCCGTCTTGTCCGCAAAGGGGCTGGAGAGGTAGTTTCATAGGAATTAATGATAATATGAGCTATTTAATAGATGGTCCAGAGACCTGGGTTTGGTGAAATTTGTTTTTCATTCACCTCCCTCAGAGCGTATCCTTTAAAGTTCCCACGTCCCTCACTCGGCGATATGCGTCGTATGTCGTCGCGTGAAGTGCATTAAATCGATTGTCTTCATTTTAACATTGATTATTGCGTAGGTTTAGATTTCTTTACTTCATCTAATATCACAAAGAACCCATGGCTCTACTGTTGGAATGGAGGTAAATCCTCAAATATAAATTGAAATCGAACCCATGACTTCCGGATTTGTTGGCGAAGGCTACTTTGAAGCTGAAAATTATCCAGTAATATCGAGTTAGTCCGTCCTGCATAGTTCAGGAAAGATCTTAATAATATGTTTTGATTCCTCTGGATTTTAGCGATGGGGAAATTCTGGCCATCTAGAATTAATGCTCAACGCATAAATCGTTTTAACGTAAATAAAACTTTGTATACTCCACTATAGGTTTAATGACGTCCTGAACCTGAAGATGACACGAAGTATCGAAACCCGGGTCGTGTTATTAAACCTATTGGAGTATACAAAGTTTTATTCAAGTTGCTATGAATTACTTCCAGAAAGTCAAGCCTGGAACCATTTCCTTTGCATAAATCGTTTGTTTTTTTATTATGGGGGCAGCATATCTATCGCTTCGCTCACAAGGAGTTTATAACGAAGTCCGCTGTCCTTACACGTGAAGTCAATAGCAATTGAACACTTCCCTTTAATAGTGTAGGTTTTCAGTAGTCGATGTCTATGTTTCCCTAAGTTTTTGACGTTTACCTATAGCGTAGGACCGTCGCCTATTAGTTTCCATTGCTGTGTCTTTGAGCTGGGTCAGTGCATCGCAACTGAGAGAACCGTTTTAGTGATGACGCAGCTGAGAGTGACGATACCTATTATTACCGTAATGTGGCCTGTGTATTTTCATTTTCTATTTTAAATTTTCAGCGTTGCCGATTTCATTAAATTGTAAGTGAAATTCGTAAGATGGTTATCAAGTGTGTTGCTCCGCGTGCTCCTGATAATTTGATTTTTTTAATTGGTACTTTGTTTTTTTTAGAATAATCATTTATATTACTCTGCGACAGGTCCCTTAAGGCAAGAATACAATAAAATTATATTATAATATAGCAGCGAGGTAATAAAAAAATTAACATATTATTTAGGTCAAATAAAAAAATAAATAGTGCTTATTAGCATACAATGTATTAATAAAAAGAAAAAAACAGCTACTCCCATTGAAAAACAATAACTGTACATATTATACAGCTGAACTCAGAGATAGGTATAAATACAATCAATATATCGATATATGATACAAGATAAGAAACATAAACAGACCATGAGGAAAAAAAAATTTTTGTCTAATAAAAAAATAAATAAATTGGCAGTGCGAATTAAGTACTGACCAGGCTAAACTATTCTGGAAAGCATTCATTTAATAAAATTTCATACAATTTAGATTGAAAAATTTCCAACGTGCGAGATTTCCTCACATCAATTGGAATGGAATTCCAAAAGTTGTGAGGCGGCCACGATAAACGACTTATGAAATGTAGTGGTTCGGTGAGTCTGAAGTAGAAGGTTATTTGGTTCTGTACTGGTAACCACAGTATGATTGGAAGTATTAGAAAACATATCAATTAGGTATGACGGTTCGTTAGTGCCAAAGATAGAAAAAAGAAAGGTTCCAAGCAGGTATTTGCGACGGGATATGGTATTCAACCAGCCAAGTTTCTAGTAATAGAGGGCGAGGTGCTAATCTTTACGAAGATTAAAAATATATCGAACTCTCGAATTAAGGAGACGCTGTAGTTTGATGTTCTGCTCTGCCGTTAAATCATTATAAACAAGACGACAGAAATCAAAATTAGGGAATATTAAAGATTTGAAGAGCAGTTGTCGGGTATGTAATGGCAGCAGACTTTTATGCACCTTAAGTTGATAAAGCTTACTATTATTTTTATTTGAAATATTTAAAATATGGTTGTTTCACGACAAGCTGTCATTGAGGGTTCTTGTACGACGTATATGTAACGTTCATTATTTTGAGAAACTGTGGTGACAACGTAATCCTTGAGTGGGCCGAAGAACCTTGAGTGGTCAAAATTCATGAGTATTCATTCTCGAAATACGCTCGAATGTTACACATCCTAGCGTATATTTATCCTCATGAAAAAATCTGTTCACGTGCTATTAGGTTCCACATCTCCATGCATCTCGGGCCTTCGTCGTCGCATCCTCTTCTGCATCCGTGACCATTTTGGAACCCCTCTTATAAAAGGTGGAGCTCGAGTGCTCGGTTGAGTTTCTAACGCTCTCGTATGACGCATAGTCAAAGCCGTTAATGGCACCCCGTGCGGTGAAATTTCTCCTGCTGCGCACCACCCTGTCCTCCCTGCAAAAGGTGTCCGTGATATCGTGGCTCTCGGTGCGTGCGGCCGTATTACTGAGTGACTAATGCGTGTCATGAGGAGAGTCGGGAGAGAAGGTCAGGTTCACCGTCGGAGGCAGCCTGGCTGTGGAAAGTGAGAAATGCTTGTTTATATACCTACTCTCACTCCTTCACCCAACGAATGGCTGGCTGGCCGTGGTAGAAAAAGATTCGCCGACTAAACGCTGAGCGCAGCTCGCTAGAACGAAATAAGTATTATTTAGTGAGGTGACCAACGAAGCGTCAGTGATATATTTGAACAATCTCTACATCCCACTGAACTATCTCATTCATCGGCTTTATAGGCGTGCGTACAAGAGAAGTGCCATGCCCAAATTTACCTGATCACACTTATGTGGCTACTCGCAGTTAACATTTAACTTACATACTTGATACTTCATCATCCGATGGTCGCTCAAGCTTGAGTGTGGTTGACTGCAGTCCTCCACCCATCCCTGTCTATTGCTAGTTCCCTTAACCTCTGGTAGTTCTAGCTATGTATTTACTTTCCTCAACATTTATTTGGCTTTAAACAACGCACCCAATATCTATAATGAATCGATCAATCGAGGAATCCTCTCTTTGCTTGCTGTTTTCATTCCAAGCTAGCGATTCTATATTGCCAAATCTTGCTGTTGTCGCGGTAAACGTTCTCTTTGTCGAATGTTAAAAATATCTGATTATATTGCATATTATATAACAAAAGCTGTCTTAAAGAGGTATTTACATTTCAGTGACGTCCACAAAAATGCTTGGCTAGAGATGTATCATTTTGTCTTGGATTACAGTTACATAGCAGTTATAAGTCCGTTTACAGATATTAATTAAAAATTCACTTATTCTACGCCGTGATCGTTCTCATTTTTCCTTTTCTCTCATTTTATTTTAAATATGGCCCACCGTAAGGTAGTTTGGCCGAGATTTTTCCTCATTCATAATAGCCTACAGTTGTTCTTGCAGACTCAGAAAAGGAAATAAATCACTCACTGGAGACTCTTGGAATCGAAATTAATAAATTTAAGTTAAATATTAACTCTAAAAAGACGAAAATTATGGTGGTCGACAAGTGAAACAATAATATGAAAGCTAAACTTAAGTTAGTTGACCTAGTGAAAGAGTCGTGCTACTTAGGAAGTCAATTAACAAATGAAAATACAAGCTTAAATGATGTTAAGAGAATGATCACCCTGGCCAAACAAGGTTTCCAAAGGAAGCGTAACCTCTTGGTAAACAATCACCTGTCAATTGAAACGAGGAAGAGATTTGTAAAGACGTTCATGTGGAGTATACTCACCTATGGTTGTGAAACATGGACATTAAATAGGCAAGAAAAAGAGGCTCCAGACAGTCGAAATGTGGTTCTGGAGGAGAATGACTAAAAAAAGTTGGATCATGAGAAAAACAAGTGAGCAAGTCTTGAAAGAAGTAAGCGAAAAAAGAACTCTTCTCCAAGCAATTCACTCCAGGAAAATTAAACTTGTTGGTCACTTAGAAAGGCATAACGAGTTCATCAAGAACATAATTGAAGGAAAAGTGTTGGGGAAGAAAAGGATGGGACGACCTAGAATATCCTTACTTCACAGTGTGATGTCAATCATTAACTGCAACTCCTACGGGGAAATAAAAAAAATAGCCGTAGAAAGAGACAATTGGCTACAGAGACAGCGACAAGGCCTGGTGGCCTTTTGAGTGGCAACAACAACAAATAGCCTATAATCGAATTTTTTTTTGGGGTATATTTTGCAAAAAAGTTTGTCTTTGTCATCATTTCTCCCACATCTATGATTCGTTTTACGGATCGCAAAACTCCCGTTAATTGACATCGTAGCGTACCGTGGATCCGTGGAAGCGTGAGATGCTGGGAAGCGGAGCAATTAACCCGAGAGAGCCTCGCGGCGGCCGTCTCCGTGGATCGAGAGGGACCGACCGAAGTCTCTTTCAAAGGGTTTATATGAAGACGCTGAACGGTTCTCGCAGCTTCCCGCCGTGTTCCTCTTCGGTCATTCTCCTCATCTTCTTCCCCCTCCCCTCCCTCCTTCCCTCCCCCCGCCCACTTCACCCCTACCCGCCTCCCTCTTCTTGTCTCTTGGTGGAAAACAGTTAACGGTCGCTTGAATGAGATATCACTTCTCCTGAAATTTATTGAATGTGATCTCATTGTAAAGGAAAATTTAATACCTTCCAAAGATACCAAAATACCTGGTTACCTGGTAACTCCACTTACCGCACTCCTTTTCGAGATACTTGTCGAAAAATACCAGTCATTTTACATGTAAATCTACGTCATACCCTGCGAGCCACCCAAAGGGTGTGTGGTAGGGGGTGCTTCCGCACCAGGCATGCATGAATTCTACTGCAGAACACCGAAACTACATGGAAACCAGCGTAACACACATGCAACTCGCCCATTAAAAATCTACTAACCAAGAAACATTCTATCGTCAATCGTTCCGACATGCAAGGGATACAAAGATTGCTACTACAGATTCAAAATATCATGCATAAATAAGAACATCAATATTTACATCATGCATAAATAAGAACGTAGATAATATAAAGGGAAATATCTAAAATCTAGTTAATCTCACTATTCGCACTATTCATGACGACGATCACAGCTGTTATGGTCCCGAATGGTACGCGGAAAAAATGACATTTTATATCTATCGGTTCTACAATCTTCTTCTTCTTCCGTGTTCAACCCTGGGGTTGGTTTGCAGCAGTACGCCATTCCTCTCTTCTGTCTGCTTTTCTGTTCATTTCTGTGTATGAGGTGCAAGCTATATCATTCACAATCTGCTCCATGAATGACATCCTTGGTCGCCCCCGGCGATTCCTTCCCTCTATAGCTCCTTCTGTTATTGTTATAACGATGTTGTCGTGTCTTAGAATGTGTCCTTCGAGTTTGTCTCTTCTCGTTTGGATATGCCTCCACAGGGATCTGGTTTCCTGAACTCTTCTCAGTACCTCTTCATTCGTGACTCTTTCTCTCCAACTGAGCTTCAACATCCTTCTGTAGAGCCACATCTCCAGGGCTTCTAGCCGCCTTCTCTCTTGTTTTCTTATTACCCATGTTTCGTTCCCGTATAGGGCCACACTCCAAACAAATGCTTTCATCATCCGTTTCCTTATTTCAAAACTTATGTTCTTGCTCATGAGTAGGTTCCTTCTTAGATAGAATGCAATTTTGGCCTGATGTATTCTCCTCACTATTTTTTTCTGGCTTCTACCATCTCTTGTTACTCTGCTTCCCAAGTAGGCAAATTCCTCTATTACTTATAGCTTCTCTCCTCCAATTCTTATTAGTGGGGGTTCATATTGTTCTTCATTACTGCAAACCATCACTATGGTTTGGCGTTTGTTTATTCAGGCCATACTGATTACTGAAAATCCTACCCATTGTGTTGAGCATCCTTTCTAGATCTTCTTCCGTCTCCGTGATCACAGCAATATCATCTGCGTAACGCAGCATATCTATCTTCTGTCGATTAATTTTAATCCCCACCTCAGTAGTTTCGCGAACTTGGTCTATAGCTTCCTGGATGTAAGCATTGAATATAAGAGGAGAGAGAGCACATCCTTGTCTCACGCCTTTTCTAACTTTTGCTTCTTGCTTTTGATGAAAATTCCTTATCACAGCCATTTCGTTCTTATATCACCCGCATGTCTTTATATTTTAGGCCTGCTTTCTTCAGCTCTCTGAACATCCATTTTCAGATAACATTGTCAAATGTCTTTTCCAGGTCAATGAAGGCAATATAAGTAGTTTTATTTCTCTGCATTTGTATTTCAATAAGAATCCTCAATGCCAGAATCGCCTCTCTTTTTCCTGATTCTCTTCTGAATCCAAACTGATCTTCACTCAGCATATCCTCTACCTTTCTTTCAATTATCCTCAGGATTATCTTTATGAGGATTTTCGATCCATGCTATATTAGGCTTAAGGTTCGGTACTATTCGCATTTTGTAGCTACCGCCTTCTTCGGTATAGGAACCATGATGTATTTCTGGAAGTAGGTTGGTATCTCTCCTGTGTTATATATAGACCTAATCATTTTCAGCAGCATCGTTTTCATATTTTCACCAGTATTCTTGATTAGTTCTGAAGGAATCTCATCAATACCCGTTGCTTTGTTCTCCTGTAGGTCTTAAAGGGCTTTGTCAAATCCTTCAAGCAGGATGTCGTCTCCTTCGTCATCTTCGTTAATTCTACAATCTATCTCTCTAATTTTATCGGCGCGATCTAATCTGCCGTAGTACAAGGGGGTTAATAATATGTTTTTTACGTCGTTAGAGAATTATTTTTCCGAAAATTTATCTAATAGGTTAAGCCTACAATTTAATTTACGCTGTGATAGCGATTCCCATCCCAATTCTTCTAACAATCCAGAGACACTAGTAAACTTATCGTAGCATCGTTTTACAAACCTAGCTCTTCTTTGCTGCACGCGATCTAATACCGATTTACATGGGAAATGGTACGGGTTTTCACTCCCGAGACACTTAATTTAAAAAATAAGGAATTTTTATGGCCTGAATCTACGATCTACATGCCACCATTAGGGTGTGTGGCACGGGGCCAGGCATGCAACACTCAACCCAGTTGAAATCAACCGCGCACGTTCCCCCGAATGCCAGGCGCAGGCCATAAGCAGTCAGGGCAACGGTACGCAATCAGACCTCAAACCAGGAGAGTGGTACGTAGATGAACATGCTACCATGCAGCACTTTACTCAAGATATAACTGCTGGTTGGTATTATACGACAGATTAATGACAACACAAGGTACCAAGACATTTAGGAGCATATATGGTTCCTTGTATGTTTACTCAGATACTTTTAAAAAAATAATCTATCACTCACTCCAGACTTTTTTTGCAGAATCGCGATAAATTATCCTCTAATGTTCAGGCTTCTTCCCCGCACGCCGTGAAATGAATGAGTCGCACTTAAGACTTGATAGACATATTAATCAAATTACCGAGAATCTCAGTGACATAGAACTATATTTTTGCGTAATTAATGTAAAAATATATATTTCCTGCTTCGAGCAGCTGCTGGAAAAAAAGGTTAAAATTCGAATATGTTCATTATTACGACAAAAGGGAAAAGACTTCGCTCAAACGACTTTTAATGTCGCATTTCCAACGCTGTTATAGTGCTCAAATTTCCCTCGCTTCTCCGCCACTTTGAATCGTCTTAATTTTGAGTGCTTTGAATTTTTCCTTTAGATTGCACCGGAGGGGTTTTTTTCACTGGTTTATCCCGCTCCTCATTTAGGGTATTTTCAGGCGTAGGTGTCGACGGGATTGATTCCCTTGCTTGTTTATATTTTCCCGGAATATTCGGCTCTTGTCTCTTTATTTTATTTGTTCCTCGAATGCCATGAAGTTTCGCCAATACGTGTACATTTCTGTTCGTGTTATCTTCCAGGGGGGAAATATGTTGAATTTATGATTAAAATTATCTTTACCTTGGTTTCAAAGGAGAGAAGAGCGTGATTTTCCTCACTCACTTTCGTCACTATATAGGCTCCCCCGTATCCCTTCCCTTTTCGTTGACGAAGTGTGAACTTCGGAAGAAAAATCGCAGCCTCCTCCCAACGCTTTCCGTCCGCGTTGTCAGCGTCCATTATCGGCCCAGCGTACTTGGACCTAGCGCCTTAACCACCTCGTCTATTTCGGCTGCTGATGGAGGGTGCGCAATCTTAAGTATTTCCTTGGGACGAAATAGTATAATGGCTATTTTCTCACGGACCCGGGAACTTGGGTCAGGAAGCCATGACAAATTTCCGGCATTTTACTCCACTTTCAGATAACATTTGTCTTGTCTGCGTCCTCAATTACTTACATGCGATGTCTCTTTGTCAGAAGTAATGCGAATTCTTAGGGACTAAAGTTTGAGTAACATATAACGGCAGTGCATTGTCTTGTACCCTCTCTTTAGTCCTTGACTAAAAATATGGTCTGTCTAAAGATGATGTAGATGTAATGGAAAAGTAGTAATGTACGTATTATCTACTTCTACATTGTGTACTGCCGCTTACCTCTAGGTCGTTCATGAGTTGTTGATCGTTCAAATCGACTCGTTGCTAGTCAAGAGCCGTAATCTTTCTCATCTGATGAGTGGTCAAATTTCCATCCCCTTGATTCAATTACTCCTTCCTATCCATACCTTCGCTCATCGTCTTTCTTACTCGAGAAACTGCGAGGATGTTATTTTAATTAGCGCATCAGGGTAACATCGCGAGATATACTGGCGAAAGGAGGTTTTATTTTTGGTCAGCCGCTCTCTTTCTCGGTGTGTGTCTCCACCTGTGTTCCATTAGCGGACTGCCATCCGATGCCGAAGAAGGAGCCCATGAAGGGGCGATAGGGCCGACGGCCAAGACCGAGAGCCGGCCATCGCCATCGGCCGTAGGATCGACCCATCCCGGTCGCACGGGGCCGTGTCTGTCCGTCGTCTTAGGGGAGAGACGCGTTTATCATCTAATTAACCTTGGGCGTTTGCGTCGCCCTCTCTTGCGTGACTGGGGATCTTTCTCCTCATCCCTTAACCCCCTCTCCCCCACGTCACCCGCGCCCGAGACTGAACCACCACCACTCCTGCGGGCCGCCGCGAAATGCACCCATTGCATGATAGTCGCCCATCAAGTGCTCCCCTCTCTCGCCATCTCTCGCCTCTTTCCTCTCCCTCTTTCTATCTGGCCCGGTGCCTTTTCCTCTAACCCTTCCCCCCCCCCTCCCTATTGGCTCGCCAATCCTCTCCTTAGCTTGTGATCCGAGACTCGGGGTATGTAACTAATGTCACTCTCACCCGTTGAGATTTCTTAAAAGAAGAACGTGCTCATGGCTGCTGTGACCTTTGAAGAGCCGGTGTAGCTATTTAAAAAGTGATAATTATTACTATGCAATGCCTATAACTCCAAATGTCTCTCGGTGCCTCGATGGTAGAGCCAGGGGGGGTTACATCTACATCTACGTAATACCCTGCGAGCCACCACGAGGGTGTGTGGCAGGGGGTGAAGATCACCAAACATGCACTAATGACATACAACTAGGATGTTTAATGGAGACATGCTAGATAATAGGGTCTCGTGCAGCTAGATGGTTAGTATCTACGTAATAAGAAAGGAATTATTGGTTGTTATTACATGCATCATGCACTACAGACTACTCTAAATATATTTCACCTACCTATCCCATTGCTACGCTGCCTATTGTTCTCTCTTATGGTACGCGGGAAAAATGACATTTTAAATCTATCGGTACGACAATCTTTCTCTCTAATCTTGATAACCTGATCAAACCTAGTATAATACGCAGGGGTTCTTAATATATATCTAACGTCATCTGTGAACAAATCGGTTTCGAATTTACTTGAAAGGTTTAACCTAAATTTTAACCTGCGTTCTGATAGTAATTCCCATCCTAGTTCTATTAAACTCGTCACACTTACACAATTATCATAACGGCTTCAACAAATCTAGCGGATCTCCTTTGCACACGCTCTAATTCTTTTGTCAAACCTTCCTTACTTACTTTGTTCCTTTGCTTTTACTTTGGCTTTTGGGTTACTTTGGCTTTTTATTTTCAGGGCGCCAGGTGATTTTAGAAAAATCACCATCAAAGTCCACTAAAGACACTTAGGATGATAAAAATAAGATAAACAACCAAATTAAAGATCAAACAATATCTTTATAAAACGTCAAAATTCTTCCAGGATCAAAACATGTCTACTCTGCACCAGCACGACAATCAAACTCTCCCGCATATAAATAAACAAACCGGTATTAAGAACATCAAACCGATAAAATGCAGCCAAAGCCCTTACAATTTTTAAAAGTAAATTCAAAATGTAACATATACAGAAATGTAATCGTTACATGCGACCACGTCAGTTTGCGTCCCTTTCCCTTGATTTTCCTTAAGGTAATTCCCTGTCGAGTCAGTGACCTTGCATAAAAATATAAGTATGCAGAAGGCAGAAGGCAAAAACCTATTGCTGTGGGTTTTATCTAAAAATGAAATGGAATAAAAAATCGGTGCTCGTTTTTATTTGCCTTGATTATTAAATCAGGTTAAATATATACTTATACTAATAATTCTTCATTAGATTTTTGCTTAGTTGGAGTATTATCGAAAAGTTTTAAGCTGAAACGCTGCATCCATTCTCGCACTTCATTTCGATGTGGCCTAGCGGCATGCATGTAAGTGAATTTGTACTCGCTACATTCTTGCATTACATTCAAAATGATGTGTAGTAATCGTTTCGAAGGATATTAACAAGATATCTCGCGATGTGGCCCAAAAAAATTTTCCCCGAATAGAACAGAGCAATTAGCTAAGCTGGTCTAATGAAAATAAGGAGTCTGTTAAAATGTATTTGTTACTCAGTAATTCTATTTGACGACGTATTTGTCGGAGTTGAAATCCTGGAGCGAATTGCTGGAAGTTGATAGAAAATTCTGAATTCGACGCGGTGAGAAATGAGTTGGTCCAGCGGATTCTCGCTCGCCTCGCAAGCGGGCGACCCGTGTTCGAGCCTCATTGCCGGCGAATATTTTTCATGTTGTTTTTCTGGTTTTATCGGTAACTTCTTCTTCTGTTCTGGGGTGGAAATGCAGACGCTTCCTCACCGATATAAAAGCCGCGTCTCCTGCCACTGAGATTCATTCTGACGGCAGTCTGTAGGTACGAAGAACGCAATAAACGTCTATACTCTGAGCAGAAGCTGCTTCTCTTCATTCCGCGCTGCCTACGCTACAGCTCTCTTCTCGGCGAATGTTCCATCCGCGTGCAACTAACGGAAGGAACGGGAAGATGTGCTCGAGCCTCGACATCGTTGGGAAGCAAACTGGGAGGAAAAAAAAGGATGGTCATGGAATCGATTCAAATGTTGTTCTGTTCGAAGCGACATGGTGACGGTGCGGTCCCTTTTCACGTATTTAAGTACTCTGCGTGTTCTAGCGGCTATTCCCTGTCCCACTTCCCTTTGGGCGCGAAAAGGGTCGCGTTTTCTACCTGCGTGAGAACCCTTTCTCACCGCTAGCTCCCTCTTTTCACTCCTTCCCTTCGCTGGAAGCTTCTCATCTACATCTACCAAATACCGCGCAAGCCACCGCTAGGGTGTGTGGCATGGGGCGATTCCACAACAGGCACGCAGCACTCATCCCTGTTCAAATCATAACCGCGCACACTCCCACGAATGCCAGGCGCAGGCCAAAAGCAGTCAGGGCAACGGCACGCAGTCAGACCACAATCTAGGAGGGTGACACGTAGAAGAACATGCCACCATGCACTACACCACTCAGGACACACCACTGGTTAGCCCTATCAATGCGACAGGTAAGCAGCACCACAGAACACTAAATCAAGCGAGAGTACATCATGCCGGAGATTGCACGCGAGATCAGTAGCTAATAATCATATTAAGATATCCAGCACTACTGAAAAAACTAATTCAGCATCCCAAAACCGATCCATCGCAACCACTATGGTCCTCCTTTTCAAGTGGGAAAAATGACACCCCAAATCCATCGGTTCTACAGTCCACTTCCTTAATCTCACTCCTGTGATCGCTCCCACCAAAATAGTTTGGCTCCAGCAAAATACCCGGAACGTCTGGAAAAAAACAGTCTACATCAAACTTTCGCAAAAGATCCAACCCACATTTCTCCCTTCGATCGGATAGAGGTTCCTGTAGCTTCTATATTTTATTTCGAATAGAGGTGTTCTTTTTATATCAAGGCTAATTAATACGTGGTGACTAGTTGTTATAAAAAATAACAGAAATAATGAAAATCAAGGTAACTATTGCAGTCGACGTAGCGACAGCAGCACTTTATAGAAAATATCTGTCGCTATTATACCATTTATATACCGCAGAAAATATACATTTTGTATCCGTCTTCTGTAGTCTTTATCTTCTTGTCCGCTCCTGGAACTTTGCACACCCTCTCCTTACCAGCCGTCTATCTTTTCCCTGCTTGCCGTTTGCTTTTCTATCGGTGGATACAGCGCACTTGACTCAGGGAAATGTTTAACTCTTCATATCCTACTCCCGTGAGGTAGAATAGAATAATCATTTATTTTACTCTGGGACAGGTCACTTAGAGCAAGAATACAAAAAAAATAATATAGCAGCGAGGTAATAAACAAATTAACATACTAATTAGTTGAAATCAAAAAATAAATAGAACTTATTAACATACAATGTATAAAGAAAAAGACAAAATAGCTACTCCCATTGAAAAACAATAACTGTACATATTATACAGCTGAACTCAGAGATAGGATACAATCCATTTATAGATACTAGATACAAGATAAGAAACATAAACAGACCATGAGGACCATTATATTAAAAAATAATTTTTTTAAATGGCAATGCGAATGAAGTACTGACCAAGCTAAACTATTCTGGAAAACATTCATTTAATAAAATTTCATATAATTTAGATTGAAAAATTTCCAACGAGCGAGATTTCCTCATATCAATTGGAATGGAATTCCAAAGTTGTGAGGTGGCCACGACAAACGACTTATGAAATGTAGTGGTTCGGTGAGTCGGAAGTAGAAGGTTATTTGGTTCTGTTATAGTAACCATAGTATTAGTATTAAGTACTTAGAGCGAGGTATCATATCGTCGGATCAATACAGAAAATTCACCATTCAATGAATTTGATCTCATTAAAATACATTTCACATAGCCTAAGATACCAAAACATTTGCCTCTTTCCGCATTAATATACGAAAAACTTGCATATTACTATCAGCAGCCATTTAAATGGGAAATGCTGCGGGTGTGCAGTCCAGAGAAACCTTTTTTTTTTACAAAAATGAGGAATTTCTTAACCCGAAACCGCTTCAGAAATATAACTAAGTGTAGGTTTTTTGTTTTCTCAACAAATTCTCAACAGAAATAAATTTGTTAACACAGTAAATTTTGCAGAATGACAATCTTGCTGATACTCCTTCGAAATTGAAGCGTTCTTCAAACCATGGTTTGAAGGAAATGTAGAGACTTATGCATGCATATTTAGATAGTTACTGGGAATTTCCGCCATTTGCAACAATATTTTTGCGCCATCAAATTAAAAATATTAATTTTGTGATACTTATAGCTGCTGAAAATAAACTCCGAATATGGTTTCTTTAACGACTGGGGATAAACCTCGCTCAAAATATAAAACAGCGAAACGAAATGACATGGCGTCCCCACTTCCCTTCCGTCCGCGAAGTCATTCAGGATTGAACCTTCTCCGTGCTCACTCCTGCCTTGTTGCACTAGCGAGAAATGAGGAGGGTATTTTAATGAAATGTATCATCTCATGACAAATAATATTATGAAGTTATTGTTCATATTAACCATGTACAGTTTTTATTGTGTGTAAATTGAAATAGGCAATAACTATAAAAGACTTTTACATCGTCTTATAAATAATTGTAATTATATTAGTGTACTAATGTTGAACAATATTTGCGCATCAGCCGATATTTCGGCCCGTCGCACTTTTCGCCCAACATACAAAAGCCGATATATCGACCCCACACACTGAGAGGGTTAAAGGTGAGTCGCTGGTTGAGGTCATAGGCCTGGGTAACAACTGCCTGGGGAAAGATAGACTCTACTACTGAAATGTTAAACGTGAAAGAGATTTTGGTTGGTGCACGTAGGGCTCTCCAAGAAAACGTTTCAAACGGGCAAGAAGCGCAGTGGCCAGGATCGAAGAGCCAGTTATACTCCCCGTGCATCGTGTGGTTTCCTTGGAAATCATGGAGTTAGGATTCAGCGGAGCGTCTTCCTTAGTGGCTTTCCCACTGGCAGAATGGAATACTTGCAACGCGTATCTTGTTGTCTCCTTTTGTGAGAACTGAAAGCTGAGCCACGGGAAGCGCAGTCGTTTAAAATATCACTTCGATTGAATTGATTTCAAGCGGGTGATATCATTTCGTCTCATCTGGTAATGGTGAAAACATCGAATTCCACTCAGGGAATTCCTGCCAATATTTAAGTTATTAATCCTGCTTCAATCAGTTCTCGAAGCCGCGCCAAAATCTTCACACCTTATCCTAGATCTGGTTTTTTTTCAATTCTATAAAAAATACTGCGGTGAATAGTCGATTTGTTTTCAAAATAGGTCATATTTTTGGTCATTTTCATCGTAATGAGACCAAATTTATCGAATTTCTTTGGAAGTGATGTCTCGCTCAAACATCCTTAAGACGCAAAGAAGGACTTCGCAGGAATTCGCAGCTTGTATTCGATTCCCTAACCGCCGTGGAGAAGCTCTTCCGATGTGGACGGAGCAATATACATGTTATTTATTTTGAGGATGGTTTGCATGTTTTTCGACTTGAAAAACAAAGGTCCACCGGCCTTTGGAGCGGGGTCGGAAAGGAAGAGGAGTGGGGGAGATGGGGAAGAACGAACAAGAGGTGAAAGGGGGAGAACGAGAGAGAGAAAAGTGTGGGAGACTTGGACTGTAGAGGGCTCTTAAAAAGGAATGCGCGGTGTGCATATGTATGTTGAAAGAGAGGGGATGCGGAGATAAAGATTGCGCGGAAATTTGTCCATATTTATGGCCTCTCGAGGGTATTTACTCTTCCCCTTAACCCTTTGACGTTTTGATCTTGTTTCCCTCTTTTTTTTATTATTATTTCGGTCCTTACTCCTGCTCCATTCCCTCGTCGTGATTCGGATGGGGGGAGGGGAGGAAACGGGGGCGGTGGGATGGTGGAAACAGGGGGTGGGAGCAGATTTGGAGGGGTGAAGAGGATCGGGAGTAACTCCCTTGTGTGCATGAAGGGGCTGGTTATCTCTGATGAGTCGAAAGGAGCCGTGTCTCCTGTGTGGGTGCCCGAGGAAGAGTTTTGCATCGTGTTGCGAGGAAGAGGGCTCGTTGTTTGTAAGGATGAGTCGAATCCAAATGTCGATTCTCGATTCCACCGATTCTCAGGATTAGAATTGGTATCGAGGATCGATCGCATTAAAGTCGATTCCGATTCCATCGATTCCAGATGGATAAATATTCAAATAAAATTTCATTTATCACATCATATTTGTCCGAGGGGTATGCAACTCTAAGAAATGGTGTACGCTTGTTGAGAAGTGGTCGCGAAATGGACATAAATGTATTGAAATGGACATAAATGTATTGAAATGGATATAAATGTATTTAAATGGACAGAAATGGATAGAAATGGACGGAAATGGATAGAAATGGACAGAAATGGATAGAAATGGACGGAAATGGGTAGAAATGGACGGAAATGGACAGAAATGGACGGAAATGGACAGAAATGGATATAAATGGTCGGAAATGGACAGAAATGGATGGAAATGATTAGAAATGGATAGAAATGGGCGAAATGGAAATGCGGTGTACACTTGTCTTTGAAGTTGCGTACCCCTCGCATTGGTCTCAGTAATTTTGGGTGTAGGCCATCAATTTGTACTTTTTATCCACCTCAATAAGCTGAGGATATATTTGCTATTTGTTAATAAATATACTTTTTGATTCGACTTAGTTGTCTTTGTTATTATAATCCAGCCAATACTTGAATTTAAATAATAGTCGTACGCTACTGGTATATCAATATCCCACATGTTATTAGGAATACGAATCGATGGAATCGGAATCGGGAATCGATTGGATAGAATCGGAATCGAAAAAAGTGGAATCGACTCATCCCCACGTCTACGTAATCCCTAGTTGTTTGGTTGGCCGCTGCTTCTGTCCTCCGCTCTGCCGATTCCCTTGGAGCCCACCCTCTTGTCTCTGCATTACACAGGGAGGAATCCTTCCTCTTCGGAGGGAGGGGATGCGTTGTTGTGTTCGCGGCGATGGAATTAATTTTTTTGTCCCTTCTTCATTCCGGTTTAAAGAGTGGCGGGGTGGAGGAAGGGGAGAATGGACAACACTCCTTTTTTCCCCCTTTGAAGACGTTGTCCAGTTTTGCGATTTGGCGAAGCGACTCCCGAAGTAGTCGCATGACGAGAAAAAGATTACTCCGCGTGTATTTTCCTGGGCAAGGCTTTTCGGCGGTGGACCCAAAGGAAGGGGTTTAAATGCGAACTCCGGGGAACGAGGAGAGATTTTATTCCAATGCTGTGATAGGTCCGATGGTATTACGTCCGCACTCTTAAATGAATGACCTTGCTTGCTGGTAAATACATCGCCAGGAAGGATGAAGGCGCGTAGGTATGGCTTAACATCTCATGCATGTGGGATGGCAAAGTGATTTCTCTAGCTGGGGATGACTATCGTTGCGTTCAAGCGTTTACTACTCAAGTGGTGTTTAGCCTCATAGATTATACGGTGGTTTTGCGTTGAAATACGTTGTATACATATTTTAGTTTTGAGAATAATCATTACGAATGACGCTTAGCATATGATTCAATTTTAAAGAGCCTAGCTTGCTCATTTTCAGTCCTCTCGCAATTCTTTATCATATTATGAAGTGCATGCATGCTTTGAATAAATCTCGGGTGAATGTTTAACTGGGTGCACGAAAATGACCCGAACATGCCACCTTGGCGCGCTGTTATGTTTCACTCTGAAGTGAATGATCTTATATCATTGAATCCCCAACAACAATTCTTGCAGCTCGGTTAATAGAATGCTAATATTTGTAAGTATGGATCCGGACATGTCACATACGTGTTGTTGAAGCACATTATCGTTTTTCAGAATTTTTAACATACTATTGAGTTAAGGAAATTGAAGAGGGTATAATTCTTTTGCGGAGTAGTCAAGTACCTCAAACACCATATTACATGGCCAAAGGCCGTACTCATTGTAAGTCAACTTGGGCCAAAGTGAAAAATAAAGAAAACTTTGATCTCTTAAAAAAACGTTGGACTTTGTCGTAGAAGGACATGATAATTTGGAGCGTCCCGCAGGCTCGCCATGATACTATTCACGATTGGTTTGGCAATTGTTACAATATGGTATTTTTTTAAACAGTTGGTCCATTTAACGAATCTCACATGTTTATTAAAGGTTCTTCATCGTCTAAAAAACATTAAAGTCAAATTAAAAGTACTATATTCGCGAGGATTGGCTGTCATCAAAGCGCCCGAATTTAATGAAAAATTTAATTATTGACTAGTACCTAAAAGGGTGAATAAATCACCCTTTTACTTGTTTTTCGCGATTACAGGAGAGGATAATTGTAACTTTGTTTTATCGAAAGTATTTTGATGGGTTTTCGCGAAATGCGTGCTCATGTTGGTATGTCGAGACGTGGTATCAGCGTTAGCTTTTTCCTCCCGGTCTAATGAGTCCCGGGTACATCGCATGCCTTTGTTGGAGCCGCCTGAAGCAGAAAGACTTTGGGAACCTCGAATGTAAATGATCAGAATTTGGGCGTAATTTAAGCTTGGGCTAAGGGCACACAAAGAAAAACCTGGAAACTGCGGAAAACCGGTGGAGGTATTACCGAACAGCGTTCTTTTGTTTTGAGTCCATTCGCCATTATTCCATTCCCTTCTCGCCTCGTTAATCTTGGCGAATCTCTTTGCTTCCCTCTGTTTTTTTTTTGGCGAGGCTACCTTGCGCGCCTTCGGTTTCTTTTCCGTCCAACTTTACATTTCTCGTTTTATTTCCCACCTCCGCGCTGACTCGTTCTTTTGTCGGAATATCTGCCCTCCTGAAAACGCTACAGCTGACTGCAAATAAATGTATCCATGAAGTAATTTGAAATGCTTCGAGAACTGTACGAGACAAAGCGCATTACAAAAAACTTCAGTCACTCAAATGTCCGTGAGTGCCTATTTCGCGAAAAAATGGCTCCCATGAAGTGTGATTGCCTGCGATGTGATGGAGGAAGGAGGGTCCAAGTTTGTTGCGGTGAGTCTCGGCGCTCTATAGAGTCAACTAATGAAGACGGTGAAGAGTTCCTCTCCACGTATTCGCCCTCTTCCGCTTCTTCTTCTTTCGGCCGCTCTCCAACTCTTCCCTTCTCTCCTCGCGTTTTCCGTCCCTTCCTCCCCTTCCTTTCCTTCGCCACCTCGACCGCATCCATCCTGCAGTCAGACGACATTTGAAGGTGACGCGATGGCTATCGCCCCTTGTCTGTTGGCAATTTACGATGCCGATACAATCTTTGGTACAGTCGCGAAACTCCTTTTTTATCCTCATCCACCGTCTTCTCCTAACCCTCTCCCTCCCTCCCGCCCGTCTCATCCCCTCCATCTCCTCACCCACATTCCCTCGCCACTCCCCCGCTCCCCCGCACCCCCTTTGGACCGCTCCTGCGGCGGCGGCGGCGTCTGCGACCGGCCATCCTCCACTCTGCAACTTAAACCTTTCCTGCCCTCGCGTCGCATGCGTGTGTTCGTGTAAACTCTCTTCCCTTCCCTTTGCGACTGCCTCTTACCCATCAAGAGAATACTCGGAAAATGTGATGAGAAAGTGAAAGAACGTTATTATTTTTCAATTCGTTAGGCCTCATCTGGAATATGCTGTTAGTGTATGGGATCCATACGAAACGGGGTTAATATCGGAATTAGATCGCGTGCAGCGAAGAGGAGCTAGGTTTGTGAAACGATGCTACGATAAGTTTGCTAGTAAGTCTGGATTGCTAGAAGAATTGGGATGGGAATCGCTATCACAGCGTAGATTAAATTAGTCTGAACCTCTTAACTAAATTTCAGGAAAAACATTTCTCTGACGACGTGAAATACATACTATTAACCCCCTCGTACTATGGCAGATTAGATCGCGCCAATTTAATTAGAGAGCTAGATTGTAGAAACGATAGGTATAAAATGTCATTTTTTCCGCGTACCATTCAGGACCATAAAAGCTGTGATCGTCGTCATGAATAGTGCGAATAGTGAGATTATCTAGATTGTAGATCTTTCTCTTTATATATCTTACGTTCTTCTTAATGCATGATGTAAATATTGATACTCTTATTTATGCATGAGATTTTGAATCGGTAGTAGTAGTCTTTGTACCCCTTGCATGTTGGAACGATTGACGATAGAATGTTTCTTGGTTAGTAGATTTTAATATGCGCGTTGCATGTGTGGTACGCTGGTTCCAATGTAGTTTCGGTGTTCTACCATATCATTCATGCATGCCTGGTGCGAAAGCACCCCCTGCCACACACCCTTTGGGTGGCTTGCAGGGTATGACGTAGATGTAGATGTATCCCTTCTTCCCCGGACCAACCCTTGCTCCCCCCTCCTTTAACCCCCCCCCTTTCCCTCCGTTTTGCCACCTCCTTCACCTTTGAGACTGCCTCCCTCGCCTCGCAGTCGTTGCCGTGGCTTGATCACTTTTGCGACATTCCACCGCCGCGGGTCGCTTATATTTTTCGTCAGTCTCGTCCTTCGCAGGGGAGACTTGGGGGCTGTTCTGGCGACTCCGAGAGAGTGTTCGACGAGGAGGAAGTAATCCACATCTACATCTACGTTTTTCCCTGCAAGCCACCCAAGGGTGTGTGGCAGGGGGGTGCTTCCACAAAAGGCATGCATGAATTATACGATCAGAACACCGAAACTACTTTGAAACTGGCGTACCACACACGCAACGCGACAATTCAAAATCTACTAACCAAGAAACATTCAATCGTCAATCGTTACAACATGCAAGGGGTACAAGGAATATTCTACAGATTCAAAATATCATGCATAAATAAGAACATCAATATTTGCATCCTGCATAAATTAGAACGTAAGATATATATATAGAAAGAGATCTACAATCTAGCTAATGTCACTATTCGCACTATTCAGCTAATTGGGGGTCGACCCCTCACGGGGCTTCGAGAGCAGATCAAATTTTCTGCGGCCTCAGTAAACGGATTTAATCTGCTTCAAAGTATCTAAATTAAATCTACATCGACATCTACATCTACGTAATACCCTGCGAGCCACCACGAGGGTGTGTGGCAGGGGGTGAAGATCACCAAACATGCACTATTGTCATGCAACTAGGATATTTAATGGAGACATGCTAGAGAACAGGGTCACATGCAGATAGGTGGTTAGTATCTACATAATAAGAAAGGGTTATTGGTTGTTATTACATGCATCATGCACTATAGGCTACTCTATAACTATATTTCACCTACCTATCCCTTTGCTACGCTCCCTATTGTTGTCTCTTATAGTACGCTGGAAAAATGACATTTTAAATCTATCGGTACGACAATCTATCACTCTAATCTTGTTAATATGATCATACCTAGCCTAATACGCAGGGGTTCTCAATATATATCTAACGTCATCTGTGAACAAATCAGTTTCGAATTTACTTAAAAGGTTTAACCTATATTTTAACCTGCGTTCTGATAGTAATTCCCATCCTAGTTGTTCTATTACACTCGTAACACTTATCTATTATCATAACGGCCTTTAACAAATCTAGCGGATCTCCTTTGCAAACGCTCTAATTCTTTGGTCATACCTTCCTCGTACGGATCCCATTTAGTAGCGGCATATTCTAAATGAGGCCTACGAGTGTAAAATAGCTTCTTTCTCGTACTCTCTCATCGCATTTGCCTAGTACCCTTTTTACGAATCCTAATCTACGGTTTGCTATACTAGTTATTTCCCTGATGTGTTTCCCCCATGATATGACTTCAGTGATGGTGACGCCTAAGTATTTAATAGATTCTACGTTAGATATTTTCTTTTCTTTGATGCAATTACTATTCCGAGGAAAGCCATTATTTTTCCAAAAGTTCATTATCGCCCATTTCTTCAAATTTAATTATAGCTGCCAACTATCACACCAATCATTAATCGCATCTAAATCCTTAGCTAAAGACTGTCCTCTTCATTTCTAATTTCCTTATACACTACTGCATCATCGGCTAAAAGACGGAGCTTGCTATTTTTTACTACTGTATTTAAGTCGTTTACGTACAGAAGAAATAAAATTGGGCCTATCACGCTTCCCTGGGGAACACCCGATGTAACTTTTACTTCGCCTGAGCTGAGACCATCTAATACCACCCTTTGAACGCGTTCATGTAAGAAGTTTCCTATCCAGCCTACTATATTACTGTCTATTCCGTATGATGCTAACTTCGCGAGTAACTTACAGTGGGGAACCTTGTCAAAAGCTTTTCTAAAGTCAAGAAACGCTGCATCTACCTGTACGTTACCTTCTCCGGAAACTAAAATACTATGAACAATTAGACCTAATTGAGTTTCGCAAGACCGTCCCTTTCTGAACCCATGCTGGTTTGTTATCAATAAATCCTGGCTGTCGAGGTGTCCCATTATTGATGTAACTATTATATGCTCTATAATTTTACATGATAGTGACGTTAATGATATTGGTCTATAATTACATGGCTGTTCCCTATCGCTGCTTTTATAAATTGGGGACACGTTTGCTATCTTCCAGTCTTTGGGAACCGCGTGTTCTTTGAGGGATTTGTTAAATACTACTTTAAGATACGGAGCCATTTTGAGAGCTAATTCTTTATACACACGAGCTGGAATTTCATCAGGACCTGACGGCTTGTTCGGGCTAATATTACTTAGTAAGGATACGATTCCGCTACATGATATATCGATTGGGGGCATTAGTTGTTGAAATCGGTCTGGTATGGTTTCGCGCAAACTATGCTTAGATTGATTTAAAAACGCTCTGAAAAAAATAATTCAACAAATTAGCCTTATCCAAACTGGAAGTTACTATTTCGCCTCTATCGTTTTTCAAGGAATTAACCGTTGACTTTTTAGTTCCCTGTACTTCCCTAACATATGACCAAAATGCTTTCGGATTTCACTCTAGTTGTTCTTCGAGTACTTTTCTCTTGAATTCACTAAACGCTTTTCTAAGGGCTGTTTTTGCGGCTGCTTTACAAATTTCATAATGTTCGATAGTATTTGTTAGATCGCTATTAGCTACATTTTTCTTCATTTTCTTAGTTTCGCGTGGCTAACTCGTTGGCGTTTTAAACATTTTCTAACCTCCGCGTTGTACCACCTTGGTTCCCGATTCTCACTCTTATACTTATGAGGTATATATCAGTTGACAAGTGACCGCGTAATTAGGAGGAACTCTTTCCATGTATTGTCTGTATCACTATTTTTGCTAATGTTCACCAATTTTTCAAAATATGTCTTTAAGTCACGCCTAAATCTGTTAAAATCTGCTTTACTAAAAAGGTAAATCTTTCTTTTTAATTTAAAATTTTTGTCAGTATTGAGGGAAAATTTGACGTATACTACCTTGTGGTCGCTTATTCCATCGACGTTTTCAACTTTAATAACTTTTTCAGGGATGTTTGTGGCAAGTAAATCGAGAACATTCTCCCCTCTATTAGGCAAATTTACTATTTGATGTAGTGCGTATGATGCGAACAGGTTAAGCAATGACTCGCAGATTTCTCTGTCCCTACCCCCAGACTTATGACTACATGTTTTCCAATCTATCGATGGTGTATTGAAATCTCCTCCTACAATTATCTGTCGTTCGTTACTATTGAAATTAATGGACCTGATCTGTTTCTCGAGTTCTAATACTGAGAGTACATCGGAATGGGGTGGTCTATAGTAGGCATAAACGTATATTACTTTTGAATTAGCACATTGAAGGGAACACCATACACTTTCTTTTATATAATCGGGAATCACTTCTATTTTGCTGACTATTGTGTTCTTAACTGCGATAAATAACTGCAATGTTTGGTGATCTTCACCCCCTGCCACACACCCTCGTGGTGGCTCGCAGGGTATTGCGTAGATGCGTAGATGTAGAAATACTCCCCCTCCTGGTCGACCCTCTCGATCTCTCCTGGGTACCCTAAAATTTACTGGAAAATTTTCACTATCAGCAATATCGCTTGTTAACCAACTTTTGGTTCCTATAATTATGTCAGAATTAGTACTCTCTATAAGGTGATGGAATTCAGGTATCTTGCTTCTTAAACTACGACAATTAACTACCACTACTGAAAATTCCTCTATTTTAATATGTCTGCCTATTGTATTTGTGGGGTTTTTGTTTTCTAAATTATTGGGAAAGTTACAGTTTGGAAATTCATGGGTGTTGTTATGATTTATATGTTTTTCCTTTTTCTGTGCTTTCTTCCGTCCCGATAAACCTATACTGTGTTGTCTGATCAACTCGTTATTCTTTGCTATCCTGGTGAATGGTAAGTTATTTAATGGCCCAGTATTTGACCTACTCTCTTTTTTGAATATTTCTAATTGATTGTCAACTATGAAGCTTTTCCTAGGCCCTAAACTTGGTGTATTCTTTATTATCTTACTTTCTGGAAATGCACTCAGTTCGTTTCCACTAACTGACCTAATCTAATATTGACCGATAACATTTTAAACAGTTTGATAGCAAAAGGGACCTTGATTAAGAAAATTCTTTTCAGAATGTGACTTCGAGAGATGAAATTGCACAACGAATGCTTATTGAAAATTGCTTACACTGTTTTATTTGAAACTTATAATCGAGGTGATTAGTTTTCGTCTGTTAATATTGTCTTGATAAACATAAGGCTTGTAGCAGAAGACTTCTTAACAATATGGTTTGATGGAAGATTCCTTGAGGTATGGAAAAGCGGTAACTCCTCTTTTTCTTCCGGCGCTCATCTCTTCTGTAGAGTGAACATTTTCCTCGACTTACTTCTCCCTGTTCCCATTCGACGAAGCGACATTCACTTCACCCTCCGGCGTGAAGGAAGCCATGAATGTGACCCCTCGTCCTATATCGCCCCGAGATTTCGCAGTGACTGAAAAAAAGCATTAATATTCCACCATATTTCTTAGTCGGAGTACGGGCCGTTATTGGTTGTCTTGGCGAGGTTTTGGTAGAGGCTTTTTGAGTGAGATCTTATTTCTATTTTTCAATATCTCACGTTTAAAAGTACGAAATTATTTGCTTCTTTGTCCACTAATTTTCGAGATATTTGCCAACAAACACCTACCATTTTGCAAAGAAAATGGCGAGGAACGCTTTTCCCCGTTTTCATTTAAAAACCTGGATTTTCTTACTCTTAGGTTTCTTCAGAAATTTAACCGAGGGCACCTTGATGTTTTCTCAACTTTTTTGCAAAATAATCCTATGACCGCAAAAGTGTTCACAGAATCGCAATAATTCCCTCCTATATGAGGGCCTTTTTCCATGCAACTTGAATGATATGTCAAATTAAAACAATAATGAATGCATATTTTTGTGCCATTAATATAAAAGCATTTACTCGTGAAGGATAAAATTCAAAAAAACGAAATTCGAATATTGTGTCTATTATGAGAAGGGAAAGATCTGGCTCAAATAACGTTTACATCTACGTCTACGTCATACCCTGCAAGCCATCCAAAGGGTGTGTGTGGCAGGGGATGCTTCCACACCAGGCGTACCTGAATTATATGGCACAGCACCGAAATTACATTGAGACCAGCGTACTATACATGCAACGCGCCAATTAAGAATCTACTAACCAAGAAACAGTCTATCGTTCCAACATGCAAAGGATACAAAGACTACTGCTACAAATTGAAAATATCATGCATAAATAAGAACATAAATATTTACATCATGCATAAATAAGAACGTAGAGAATATAAAGGGAAAGATCTACTGTCTAGCTATTGTCACTATTCGCACTATTCATGACGACGATCACAGCTGTTATGGTCCCGAATCTCTCGACATTCGAAGGGGGTACCAAGTGCCGTAGTGGGCATATTTAGATGATTACTATGAATCTCAGTCATATAAAACCATATATTTTGTGCTATTAATATAAAAGCATTTACTCGTGAATGATAAAATGAAAAAATAAAACGTAATTCGAATATTGATTCTATTGTGAGAAGGGAAAGATATGGCTGAAACAACGTTTAGAGTCGGAAGGGGCCGTTGTCAGGACATCATCGAAAGAGTAGTAGAAGGCAGCCTGGAGTGGGAGGAATGGGTGGGAGGGGGAGGGGTTGCTGGGACGGGAGTATACCTGGCCGTTGGTGCGGGGGGAGGAGGAGGAAGGAGAATTGCGGGGATGTCCTCCTCCTCTCTTGGTGGGCTCGGCCGCCGCTCCTTAACCCCCCCCCCCCCAGTCCACTCCCCCCCGCTTGGCTCCCCATCTCGCCACCTCCGTCCCCCGCTGAGTCCATTAGCGGAGTGCGCCGGGACGAGAGGGCGTTGGGGGATGGGGGAGGACGGACGCGGTGCGGCGGAGGACGCCTAGTGGTGGCGTTTGGGAGAGAGCCTAAGGCCGGCTTCATAGGTCGGCGGTGGCGGCGGAAGTGGTGGTACTCAGCCAATGAGGACTCTTCTTTAGAAATCATGACGTCAGGTCGATGAGCTGTGCTATGATAGCTAGCGGGGGCCGCAGATATTCACACTGGCTGAATCTGGACTGAATTCTGTGGCGGCGGAAGCTGGCCGAGTAGCAGGAAAACCCACTGCCTTTCAAAAATGAATCTTCTTTGGATGATTAGCGAGCCCTTCTGCATCAGTAAAAGATTCTTTAAGCGATGCGTATAATGTTTGCGATATATTTAAGATGTTAAGAGTATAATTTATAATGGCTTTAGAAAATATGGTCTGTTATCCAACGAAAATAGCCTTCCTTAAGGTTATTACTCTACTCATTACATCATTAATCTACTAGCGTTAAGCAGAGAGTGGCTTAAATCAGCCAATTGAAAATTATTAAGGCAAAATATTTGTTATCCATTCTTGATGCTGCAACCAAGGGGAGAAAATTTTCAGGTTGTTGAGAAATATCGTTTTACTTAGAAATCAATGGATTTGGTCTAATTTTCAAGAAAACTTTATCACGCTTCAAATGACACCAAAAATTCAACCCCTTACCACATTACTTTCGGAGATATTTGTCAAGAAATACCCGCTCGTTTACATGGGAAACGGTACGTGTATGCACTACAGAGAGACATTATTTACCAAATGAGGAATTTATAACACTTAGATGTCGCAAAAAAAGTAACAGCGTGTAGTTTTTATGTTTTCCCAACTATTTTTGAAAATAAATCATATTGTCACCGCAATAGGTTCTTGGGTATATCAAGAAATGAGTCAAGCTAAAGAATTATTTAGAGATTTTCATTTAATTACTTCCAATTTCTGTCACATAAAACTATATTAATGCACTATTAATAATGAAATATTTAATTCATGTTTCCTTCAGCTGGTGAAATTAAAACATATGATTCGAATATGGTGTCTCTAATGACTAGGAAACCATCTCGCTCGGACTACCTTAAATTGTGTCTCCTTGTGGACTCATAGCATAAATGATCCGTTCTCCTTGTGGACTTCGAGCATAAATGATCCGTTCGAAAGGGGGCGGGTTGTTACGAGACGATGGGAGACGAGGTATTTCTTTTTTTGTTTCTGCGACACCGGGCGAAAGAAGAGGAATGAGGAGGAACGCTGAGTGAGTGAGAAAGGAGGAAGAACAGACTCCGACGTAAAGCTTGTTAGCGAAAGAGGTGAAGGGGGTAGGTGAGAGGGGAAGAGGGAAGATGGTCTCCAGCCAGCTCTCATTGTTAGGGAACTCCACTTGAGGACGTGTTCGACGTGGGGTTGTGGACTCCTGTTATCTCCCCGAGCGGCCGCGTTAAGTGCTGATTTTCGCCAATGTAGACACGACCTTCCCCATCGAGAGCCTTGGTGCGAAGGGCCTCCATTTCCTCAACCTTCAATGCTACTTCTGATTGAATCCACTTCACGTACCGTAAACTCGTTCAATCCGTTCGCTGTCCTCTCATTTTAGTTAACGTTTCTCCCCAGAGCTTCACGCCTAGGCATTTCCTGCCTCCATACAAGGCCGAAGAACACTTTCTATGGAGATGATACATTTACAACGCTGAAAGTTTGATAATTACGGTTACGGTGAGCTATGTTTAATACTGTTATTGCAGCACTCAGCTTTCAAATGACGATGGTGGAAGTGGTGAAAAAGTGGTTTTACTTAGGTAGTGTTTTCGATTGTATGGATTATTTTTCACCATGAAAATTTATTAAAATAATCACTGAAAGAATGAAATTTGATTTGCTTTGAAGAAACTTATTTGACTGGCCAAGAATCCAAATCCGGATCTCTCAATTGCTGATCAGGTGATTCATCTACATCTATGAAATACCGTGCAAGCCACCACTAGGGTGTGTGGCACGGGGTGATTCCACACCAGGTATGCAGCACTCATCCCAGTCCAATCAGAACCGCGCGCGTTCCCCGGAATGCCAGGCACAGGCAAAGCATTCAGGACAACGGTGCGCAGTCAGACTAGACAGGGCAGGAGATTCAGGACAGGTCTGGTGCCTGCTGCACGACCAAGCCTTCTCATTTCTAGGCAAATTTCAGTTATAGTTTATTGGAACTATATGTTCTTTATAATAATTTAAATATTCGCAATCGGGTTTGAAGGTTAGAGCTGTAAATTTATTTACATTATTATGGAATATACATTTTAAGGTCAAAACTGAACACAAATCCTCAACGGAGAATCGTCTATTGATGAGGGATAGTAGTGTATTCGGGGAAGTATATTTGAAAATTAATCAACGTTAAATTAAATTTACAATTGCACGGGATTGATTGATTTAATGCCGCCAACATTCCTCTTATAGGGTCTCTCAGTGCATATCTCTGTCGCTAAGCTCAGTGCCTCAATCTTGTGATTCTCATGCGCCAATTATGTCAAAGTGGCCTTTCTTAAGCTTAAGCTCTACATATACCAGAGACTTAAGGCAGCAGAAATGACTTCATTACGAAATATTAATTTGTACTGTCATGTAATATTTTCTTCTCCTTGAGTGTGGCTACCGTTTAATTTTTATCAATAATTTCGAAAAGGTTGTTGCGGCTACAGAATGTAGCACTTTGAAATGCCAACCATTTTCATCAAAAATGTTAAGGTGGAAGTGAGAGTCGCAGGGGGTGTTGGTGGAAATAAATCAATTCATCCCTTTTCATTGTAAATTTAATTTAACGTTGATAATTTTGCTAAAGGTTCGCCGGTATCTAACTTATTCCGTCCACTAATTACTTTCGCCATAACGGCGAATTCACGACTTACTCCACTGCCGACTGCCTCTCCTCTGATATCTGACTTAAATATTTTGAGTGGTGATGTTGAAGTGGAATCCGTAATGATGGTGAAAGATCTGATGCCCTCTGGAAGTGTGTTGTTTTTGAAAATCACTTGGGTTTCCCAACAGGTCCAACTCCAAATCTCTGCCGACGTTTCGATCATCGATTTGCGATCCATGACGATGCTTCACGTGTAATCACGCCCTGATGGACGACTCGTGTACGGAAAGGTCGTCAGATATGGAGAGAGTGACATCCAGCGGGAAACTGAACAATCTTGAATAACGCAATCGTAATCTCTATCATTATTGTCTCTTCTTGTTCTTCTTAGTTCTTTCCGGAGCACCTCGACGTATTCTGGCAGAGAATACCAGAGATCCCCTCTTATGAGAATGCCTACCAAAATTGATTCCCCAGTCGCTAATAATCTGTTGACCTTTTTTCCACGACCTTCTTCAGCCCCTTCTTGTGATGTTTCATGTCTAGTCTAGTCTAAGTCTACGTACGACCCTGCGAGCCACCACGAGGGTGTGTGGGCACCACGAGCATGTGTTATTGGTTGTTTGATTGCGAGGTCATTTGTGACTGAAGTTGACTTTTTGTGTTTGTGATGTTTACTGTCTTCGCCTGTGACGTCCGCCGATGTAAAGTGCCTTTGGGCTATTCTTGGTGTGCCGCAAATGATTAACCCTTTCGCTCCCACCCTATTTTAATCTCAAGATATTTCGCTGAAATTCGTTTTACGTAACTACTTACGTCTTATAACACCGGCAGTATTCAAGGAAATCAATTGCTCTGCTCACATACACTTTTACACATTTTTTTAAATAATGGACAGAAATGTATTTTATGTAATGTAAATAACAGTTATGTATGTATTTGTTATTTATAATAAATATTAAGGCATAATAGACGATATATGAAACGGAGAACACATATTTTCAAAAACTAAGTCGACTGCAAATTTAAAAAAAACGGGTTGCTTGTCGTCCAAAATTTTCATAGTAGCTTCGGAATATGAAATGGCAATTTTTGCGCCCAGCGCACTCTTTTGAGGAGACATTTAACTAGACAGCTAGAAATATGTGCCAGGAAAGTACCTCTGAATTGTTATTTTCTTTACAAAAGAAGGGCTTGGGAACAGTGTAAAAAGATGGAGAGGTACATAAATGTACCTCTGGTACTGAAAGGGTTAAATATGTAAGGTTATATCGTGGAAGATTCCCTTAGTAAAGGTAAGCAAGAGCCCGTAATCATATCATGTGGATGACTCTACCTCGAGCGACGACGCCGAGTATCCGTAGGCGAGGGATGCGGTGCCTTGGTCGCTCTCCGGTATCATCCTGCCCCTCCCGCCGCACCCTCTTGCTGGTCCAGTCCCTTTGAGATCCTCTCCTCACACCGCCGCCGCCGCCCCTCCCTCCCTCGTCCCTCTTCCCCTCCTTAACTTTTCGGATGTCGTTGAACTTGCGTGGGTGTCGGCGAGAGGGGAGGTGGGAGGGTTTGTAGGAGGAGGACGCGGGGAGCGAGGGAGGGGGATGCGGTGTGGTTGCCGGGAGGAGGGGGAGGGTTTGGCCGGCGGGCGGGGAGGGGGCGGCGGGGAGGGGCAGGGGAAGAGGTGTATTGGGAGGGGTCGGACTCACACAACACGAGCGTGCAATAAGAAGGCTCAATCCGTTGGATTTTTAAGAGTCGGGCAATAAAAGCAGCGGAGGGAAGTATTTTTAGTTCATTGGAGTAGGTCAGAGAACATTAATGATTATGACGGTATGGAGCGAGAAATCGCAGTCCCTGTGGTGCTGTTTGGTGGCTATTTTACACTGTAGAAGTATGCCTTTTTAGGACGTCTTCTCACTGTTGAAACTTCTGTTATACATTTCTTTCTCCATCTGGCTCTAATGCACGTGCTCGCTCAATATTTGATTATGAGTGAGGTGGTGCCAAAAAATGCGGAGAGCTCTCGCCCGGTAACAGGATTGGTATGTCGAGGGAAGTGTTTGCCATGCAACCTCTCCACTCAAGTGAATTCCGAGTTCTCTTTGATTTAGAATCCTCACATCATTTCGGATTTTTTTTGCTTGCGTTATTCGAAAACTTGCGAATGTGAGGCTTTAGTTTCCCCGGTGGATATTTTTCCGTCTTTACTTGTTTTGCAAGGTGTATTGTATATGCGCTGAGCTATATCGTATTTCATTCGCATTCATGTGGCGGTCACTTCGCGATATGGACTCTCTCAGCCATTCGTGGCATTAACTAGTGGCAATAGAGTCCAAGAAATCTGAATTTAGCCTAAAGCTGCAAGTGCGAGCTCAATTTTGGCCTCCCCCTTCATTTAAAAAAAATCAAAATGCTCTCTGGGTAGTTGAATCCTCGTTCATGCCGCGTGGGAATAGTTGAATTTCCTCGCCTTCTCTTCGCCCCTTACCCGTTTTTCTTTCGGCGAAGTATTCTTGGTGACGATCTACGTTGGGATGGGAATCGCTATCACAGCGTAGATTAAATTGTAGGCTTAACCTTTTAACTAAATTTCAGGAAAAACATTTCTCTGACGAAGTGAAAAACATACTATTAACCCCCTCGTACTACGGCAGATTGGATCGCGCCAATAAAATTAGAGAGATAGAGTGTAGAACTGATAGTTATAAAATGTCATTTTTCCCGCGTACCGTTCTGGACCATAACAGCTGTGATCGTCGTCATGAATAGTGAGATTAGCTAGACTGTAGATCCTTATATATTTATATTCTCTACGTTCTTATTTATGCATGATGTAAATATTGATGTTCTTATTTATGCATGATATTTTGAATCTGTAGTAGTAGTCTTTGTATCCCTTGCATGTTGGAACGATTGACGATAGAATGTTCCTTGGTTAGTAGATTTTTAATTGGCGCGTTGCATATGTGGTACGCCGGTTTCAATGTAATTTCGGTGTTCTATCGTATCATGTATGCATGCCTGGTGTGGAAGCTTCCCCTGCCACACACCCTTTTGGTGGCTTGCAGGGTATGACGTAGATGTAAGTGGACCGGAGCGCTCCTTTGGCGCTTGCAACACCGTGCTCTTCCCTTAGCTTTTGTAATGAATCATCCCTGTTAATGATGCGCCTTTATTCTGCTCGGACGGAAAAGAATGAGAAGCGATGGAGTGTTGTCGAGCCTCTTCTACTATTCTCCTCAATTGGTTGCTTTTCTCAGCCGCGAGGGTATTCGAGAAGTGCTCGGCCGCGGTCTCCGTCTCACTCTGACTCTGTTCGGCAGCCTCTGCTCGGGAGAGAAGACTCGGAAGGCATGGGCGGGCGAAATGGGAGGAGGCGGCGGGAGGGAGGGAAGGAGGGGCGGGGCGGGAGGAGGGGGAGGTGTCGGGAAAGATACGTGGGGCGCGGCAGGGGAGGGAGGGAGGGAGGGAGCCGTGAGAACGGATTCGGAAGGCTGAAGGGAAGTTGGGGAGGAGGAGAGGATGAGTGATGTTGTCAGTATTTCTCACTCGTCTAATAAAAACCCTTTGAAACTGACAAACGGTTCCGTTACAAACATACCCGCGAACACAACTGATCTTGCTCGCTGACAGGTGTTGATGTTACTAAGACATTATAGTGGAAGTCCTCAGTGAGGATTCGCAGCGTTACATGTCACAGCTTAGAACTTCCTAGAAAAATTTGGAATGTAGGACTGGAATTTAATTTTAACGCAATTTCTCGGCGCCCTATCTTATATTACAATTTTCTGTGCATAAGTTTATTAATTACTATTGTTTTAGTCAGGCGCCAGGCTAAGTGATTTGGTACCAATGTTTGTGTATCGAAGCCAACCGTTGTCATAAGAGTTCAGTTTGACAAAATGAGGAAATGTACGGCTGTGTGTAGTATTAGATCCATTATTAATGGAGTCGTTACTCATCACTGAAATCGCGCTGATGGCTAGTTTCCATATGCTCGTTAAGTGGAAGCCTTTGTCTCGGTTGATGTTATCCCTCTGAATTCTAAATTCTATGGCACTTCCGCCCTAATATCCATTTGCAAGAAAGAGTAATGTTATATTTAGGTAATGTGTATGATGCCCTTAGGTGAGGCTGTCCTTCACCGATGAATTTTTTCAGCCTGATAATGTTTTATGCTCCTTTTGTATTCCTTGATTCCCTCGGCCTCTCCCTCTCTTTCATGTGCTTTACCGCTCTCCCGTGGAATGTGCCATTAGTATTGTAGTAGGACTTAGTTGTCCGTATTTCATTCCCTGGGGAATCTTCATATCTTTCGTTAAAATGCTATTATTTGGGTTAATGTATGGCGTCAGTCAATTTCGCGGGTATTTGTCAAACGTTTTCGTTTATACGGGTGAAAACCTCATTTTCACAACCCGGTTCGCCGAAGGTAAAATGGGAACTCGAACAGAACCGCTTCGAATATCATCTGGACCTTGTTATGATATACAATCGAGGTGAGACTCTGGGTTGCATTGCCTGCTGGAAAAAGTAGTTATTATGCATGTGAGATGGTGTCCCTCGTTTGTGTGTCATTTGTTGCGAAATGCTCCGTCTACTGCTGCTAGGTGGCGCGGTAATAGGCGCGGTTGACCTTCTCGGTGGTGTGTCTGGGGTGAGGATGATACGGGACAATAGGCGAATGGCTTTCGCATAAAGAAGTGGGAATGCGGATACGTCGCCTCAGTCCTCATCAACTGACTGCGGGCGAATTGATGAGGCTCCGGTGGATGAGTTTGTGGCGAGAGTCGTGAGAGGTCAAGCCTGTGAGACGTTTCTCGAAATGATTTAATTTAGTGAAGAAATTTTTTCCTTGGCGCGGTGTTGACTTTTCTTTGTCTTGCCAGAGTGGTTGTTTGAATGGGCTCATGGATTGGATGTTTGGGGAGGCCGACGGCTGAGGTCATTTGCGGCATATGGGACAGGTGAGGGAGAAAGGGTGGATAGAAACCCGGCGTCGGCATTAGCCTACTCTTAACGAAAGGCGCCAAGGGGACCACGGATCAACGTCTCATCCGACAGACGGAGTGCTGTACTTGAAGTGCCCTCCACAAGGCACTCAAGTAGGGATCGGGTTTCCTCTGAAAAACATCCGCCTCTGCAGGAAATTTCGATTTAACAACGTTCATTTTGTTCTTGGAAACACTGCACAAGATGTAGTTGTGGCGGTCCAGGGAGCAAGTGGTGACGCGGTATGGGAAACAAGAAAACAATAAAAACAAGTTACCTTTCCCTTTTGGCTTAGCTTGAGGTGAGCTTTCCAACAAGAATCAAACCGACCTTCAAGATGGTTGAATCATCGCTTGATTATAATGAGATCATGAATGCCACTCCCATCTAAAAATAGGCCTCAATAGCTGTAGTAGTTCACTGGAATATAAGTAGTTGGTGGTTTTCGGCGATACTTTATGGAATTTACTAAACATTTTGCATTTGAATAGAGTAAACTTGAACGAGTGAAATTAATAACTCACGACCATGGTTTCGACCAGGACCTGATGATGACGTTAATCGTCCAAACCATGGTCGTGAGCTATTAATTTCACTGTGGAAAAACAAAGTTTACTCTATTCTCTCAAAAAGGAATATAAGCAATTTTCATTACCAGCCAAATTTTTAGATATCGTTATAAAATGAAAATCGCGTGGTAGTTATCGAAAGACTTTTCCTTCTGAGAGATTCATTGCATCCACCGGTTTTTTTTCGAAACAATAACGCTTTTATATGAGTTAACGAGTGGCTCGAATATGCTTGTTATATCTGGATTCGTTGCGAAGATGATGGACGGGTCAACGGCGCGAGGCTTTAGGCAGCGGTGCCTAAAGGGTTTCTCAGTGCTATCGGATCGAAATTAAAAAAAGATCGTCATCTGTGAATTAAAAAAGGTGTGTGCGCTTGGAGTGTGGGGTGTGCAATGAGTGGTGAGGCTGATGTCGAGGGGGGGGGGAGAAATGGCGGGGAGGGTGGAAGAAGTGGAAAAGGTGAGGAGGATTTGGACGCGAGCCGACGAGTCGTATATCTCCTTAAAGAGTCGAAGTGACGGCCTGATTTATAAGGCGGACGCGACTAATTAATCGCATTGTCATAGGACATTCAAAGGAACGGATTGGGGACCCGCGTGAGTGTGTGTGTTGGGCGGGGAACGAGGGGCGGGGGGGGGGGGGGGGAGAGGAGTACGGGAGGGAAGGCTCGCGGATCTACGGGCCGAAAGGGGAATGAAACTGCCGAGAGAATCTTCTTCTTCTTCTTAAGTATTCAATCCTTAGATTGGTCTGCAGTAGTTCTCCAGTCGGTTCTCTTTTCGGCTCTTCTTTTCAGTCCCCGATAGCTGGTGCAGTTCAAATCCTCCAATAATTGCTTTGTATAATCAAGTCGAGGTCTTCCAGTTTTATCCTTCAGTCATCCCTTCTAGTATCGTCTTTATCATGCTCTCGTGCCTCAGAATGTGCCCCACAAGTCCTGTCCTCCCGTTCCTTATACTTATCCTTATGTCACTCTTTTCTCCTATTTTCTGATAAACTTCTTCATTTGTTATTTTATCTTTCCAACTGATTTGAGCATCCTCCTGTAGCACCAGTTTTCAAAGGACTCAAGTCTCCTTTTTCTTCTTTCCCTATTGTCCAGGTTTCACACCCATACAGGGCAACACTCCACACGCTTGCTTTTAATAATCTCTTCCTCGTACACTACTTGATACTGTTTGTAGTGAAGAGGCGTTTTTTCTTGTTAAGAGCTCCCTTTGCTGGTCTTATTCTACTTCTTGTCTCCCTTTTACTTCTACCGTCTTTAGTTATTATGCTTTCCAGATAAGTAAATTCATCGATCTCTTCCAGTGTTTCCCCATTCATTATTATGGTAACATTAGCGTTTCTTTGCCTGTCATCTTTGTCACATACCATTATTTTAGTTTTATTTTTATTAATCTTCATATCGTATTCCTTCCCCATAATATTTTCCATCATTTTTAGTATGGTCTTCATATCCCCTTCACTTTCCGCCATCACAACAAAATCATCTGAAAATCGAATCATAATTATCCTCTTGCTTTCCTTCCCTTCCCTTCTCGCTACGCGAATTGCGGTCATTTTTCATTTCTTGAGTTCTTGTTCCTTGCTTGGTTTTCGTGAGATTTTATGTGCTTTTTTTGTTATAAATCATCGCTTAGGGGCGCAGATATCGTATCGGGGTGCGGAGGACGGGGTCGCGGGGCGGCGTATCAAAGCGCCTCGCAAACACCGTGATTTCGGTTGAATAATTGGGGAAAGTTTCGGAATACCACCGAGATTGTGATGGGGAATATGCTGAGTGTAGTAAGTAGCGGGTATTAGTGGGGGCGAGGTGGGATATATTCTACAGCTACATAATACCCCGCGAGCCGCCACTTGGGCGTGCGGCACGGGGGGGTTAGGTCACCAGTAAAGGTGTACGTTTTTTGGATATGGAATGGTGACATGAATTATAGGAGTGTATTTTGTGGAGCTCAATTTTTATTGTGGTCTCTTATTGTTCGCGGAAAGAACGAGTTTTTGTGCCGATCTGTTCGGCAGAGTATCTCTCTTATTTTCTCGTATCTGTCAGACCTAGAGATGTAGTGAGAAGTCATGATAATATTCTCTATATCGCTCTGAAAAATATCAGTTTTGAATTTCTCAAGCAACCTAAGCATAGCATGTAGCCGCCGAGTCTCTAGGGGCTCCCACCTTATTCCCTCTAAAAGTTGTGGGACACTATATGTACGCTCGTAGCAGTTTTTAACGAAGCGCGCTGCTTTCCTTTGTATTTTATTAATTTTTTTGGTTAAATCTATATGATCAGGCTCCAAAATGCTCGCGGCGTATTCCAGGTGTGGCCTAACCGGACGGAAGTAGCATCTCTCTTTGACTTTTTCAAATATTGGGGGGGGGGGTTTGCGGGAGGAGGAATGAAGGTTCCACTGAGGAGGTTGGGGTCGCGGAGGACGGCGAGACGGCGGCGATGGTGGTGGAGGTTACACGCCGGGACTTTACAGCAAAAGCGTGAGATGTAGCGTATATGTAAAAAGATACCGCTCGACCCTCTTCTCGCATTCGACCCTTTGCCGAACGCCTCTCCTACCCCCTCCACCACCACCCCCCCGCCGTTCGCTTCCACCCCCGTCGCATCGGGGCCGGCGATACATACATTCGTCGTCCCCCCACCTTCCGCCCTCCCTCCCCCCGCAGAGTGGCGCTGTGTGTCTCGGGAGGCCACCCGGTCGCCACCCTCTCATCCCCTCGTGTCTCATCGTGACTCGTCCGCATGTCTCCCCACCCACCCCCTCCCTCCCTCGTCCGCCGTTCCCCCGGCAACATTTACACCCATGTGCGTATAAAAATCCGTCCGCGGTCCCAACTCTTCGACGAAGCAACAACCTGCCACGGGTCTCGAGAGGACACAACCCCTAGCTGTGGAAATTTTAATTTTGTCGTATATTCATCTTGCCGTGTGTGAAGTGTTCTTGAGGTCTGCTAAAGCTTCTTAAGGTTGTCCGAGAGAAATATCATATTATTTAGAAATCAATAAATTTGGTCTCATTTGAAAGGAAAATATCTCACCCTTCTAGTGACATAAAAAATTCAGCCCCTTACCAAATTACTTTCCAAGATATTTGCCAAAAAATACCAGCCTTTTACATGAAAAATGGTACGTGTATGCACTCCAGAGAGACATAATATAAAATATGAGGTAATTCTAACACTTAGATGTCGTAAAAAAACTAACAGTATGTAGTTTGTATGTTTTCTCAACTACTTTTGAAAATAAATCATATTGTCACCGCAGTAGGTTCTTGGGTATCACATAAAACCATCCGTTTTGAAGGAGTTTCTAACGCTCCGCGTGAAAAAAAGGAGTCATGTTAAAGACTTATTTCGATATTTTCATTAAATTACTTACAATTTCTGTCATATAAAACTATATTATTGCACCATTAATAATGCAATATTTAATTGATGTGTCCTACAGTTGGTGAAATTGAAACGTATTCGAATACGGTCTCTATTATGATTAGGGAACTATCTCGCTCGGACTGACTTAAAGGAAAACATTCTTAGTCGATATCTTCGCTTCCCTCACCCCCTCCTCCCCTTCCCTCACCACCTCCCCTCTCACTCAACATGGACGACCATCCCTTTCTTTTTGGTTTTCGTTCGCGAGTGTTTGTGCTTGCGTGTGCGAGTCAGTGTGTGCGTGAGCGCCCCAGCGCGGTTGGTTGTGCCTGACCCAGTGGGAATGTACGGCCTCCAGTCTCTCCTCTGGAAGTGTTGATAATCGATGTTTGCGGCGACTTTAACTTACTGCCTTTGATACTCACTTGCCTCTTCCCCCTCTCTTCGCCTCCCTCCTCCCATCCATCCTACCCCTCCCCACCTCCACGACCACATCCTATCCCTCTCTTCATCTTCCCCCCGCCCCCTCCCTCCTTTCCTTTCGTCTCGTTGTTCGTTCGCTGTTATTTATCAGCTATCGCTTTGATCTTGATTGTCGCCTGCGTTCTCTAACCCTTCCTCCTCCCATACCCCCCCCACCCCCCTGTACCGTCGGGCCATGCGACCGTGAAAATGGCGAAAATTAATGAGGGAGAGTTTGTTTTTAATGGTCGCGGTTTAAACGCTTCCTTTTCATTCCGAGAATTGCATTTCTCGACTCTGGAATGCAAATGGCGACAATTTATCGAGGCGACCGCATAGAGTTTTATTTTTTGAAGGAGAGAGGGGAAAAGTTGACCATCGACGCATGGTGTGTGATTATAATCTACTGGTTAATTGATTAAACTAAGTAAGGTGTCGTCAGTCTTTTCTTTTGTTTTTTTTCCTAAATAGCAACGAAGCTTCGTTTGAAGTTTCAATTTTCGCACGAATCGGATCTGCTTCATTAATCTGTTTTGAGATAATGGTCAGGCGGAGAGGCATGCTGGGATTCTGATCGTTTGGTCAATTAGGTTACAATGGGTTCGGTGTCATCGGGTGGAATTTTTAATTCATCTACATTCTGTCATCCCTTGAAACTTGAATGTCCTGTTTGATGTTTAAATTTTAGGCCTTTTAATGATGTTGATTGACGACAGCAGCGAGGCATAGTACGCGCAGAGAGTTGATATTTCTTTCTTTTCCTTTGTCGCACGTCTTTACCTCCGAGTTATAATGGCAAAATAAGAAATACTTCAAAAGATCCAGCGTTCGATTTCCAAAACTAGTTGAACTTTTTTCTCAAGCGTTTAGTATTTGATTAAGAAAATAGTGACCAAGTGTTGATCAAGTGGAAGTGTGGTGTTCACCAGTATGATGTACTCTCTGTCTCGCTCCCGTTTCGCCGCTGATTGCTTATCAATGCTAGATGATTCAATAATTTCACATGAACTGGAGATATTTTCGAAGTCTTTATGAGTCATATCTTCTGCAAGTATTGGAATTTAAGTTTGTAGTTTTAACTAACGCTTCCCGATCTAAATGAGTTCTCTGAGCCTTGTTAATTGTTGAATATTTTTTGCTGAAAACTGTCGCTTAAGAATTTCGAGTCGGCCTTTTCCGTGATAGCCAGACGGGTAGGTACACAATGGCTCCATATGATTCGCTGGTGTCGTGAATAATATTTCACAATCGCCTGCGGAAGAGATATTTTATTTAAGATATCTCCTGAAAAGTGAGTATAAATTTTACATTACTGCCGAAATGCCGGAGGTATAGGACTCACTGAGAGTTGAATTGATGCATCTTTCTTTTCCTTTGTGGCACGTCTTTACCTTCAAGTTGCAATGGCAAAATAAGAAATACTTTTAAAAAAATGACCTCGATGCGTTGCTTGACTCATATTACGTCATTGAAGTACGCGAGCTGGAGAATTTCTGAGCACGGTGGGTTAAACATTTCCGATTCGTCATGCGGCTCATATTTGGTTCGTCTTATTCATTAACCGCTGAATCGCTGGGGTCAGAACACCTCTCTTTCTCCTCGTCGCGATAACTACATATCTCAGATGTGTAGACGTCTTCCTAAGAGAGTCCTTTGAGGACGATGGCCTCCGTGTGCGCTCATCCCCCGCGTCGATGGACCTTGGAACATAAACGCCAACTTGTCAGATGTTTCTTTTCGAGTCCATCATCGGTAAGCAACACTCCTCTCAGCCGCTAGTGTGTCCATTCGTATTTCTACCGCGCACGGCCCGTCTCTATTACTCCGGTGGATGTTTCTAGTGCAGGTGTGAGATAGTCGCGAATCGCGCGCCTCCTTCTCATTTTATGTCATCGTTGGTGAATGTCTCGATCGTAGGAACTTTGACCTCAGTGAGAAGTCAAAAGGTTTTCTTTTATCTCTCGGCGGTTAAGTCCACGACCAAGTTCATACGTCTCCCTCACATCGTGAATTGGTCGTTTAATGTAATTGGACCCCCATCTTCCGATGTAGTTTGGGAGACACCGTCACGTTCCTGATAAGGATTTGAACAAGAAATGAAATTAAGTTTGTAAATGGGTTATTGGTGATTGGGTGATATTATTATCTTTTTACTGGGTCGTTCGTACGCTTTTGTGATGTATGTATAATGTTATTTGTAAAAAATGGTATTTAATTAATTTGGTCCGGTTTTTTCGAATAACTAACAAAAATGCATATCTAACGGTGTTAAACTGCCAAGGTTTTGCTAAGGCCGTTGCGACACCTCTTTGCTGAATAAATAAGGCACCCATGAGGAGGAAATTATTACATCTCTATTTATTTTGCAAGGTCTAGTAAGGTATTGCAAGGAGATGGGCGGGCAATATTTTCTCTCAGCTACTCCCCATGAGACAAAAAATAAAATGGCTTTTTTATCAAGCGATTAAGCGAAAGGGTAGAAATGAGGAGTACGCGGAAGTTGTAATCTATAATGTCGATAAAGACTTGGCTTACATTAAAATCATTTTTCATCGCATGAACACTTATTCAAAACCTCCGGCAGACACCACAGTTTAAACACTCCATCGGCCTGTTGAGTTCAACGCCATTATCACTTATGTAGACTTATTGGTATGAAACAATTTTCTGCTGTTGACAGCGCGGCAATGGTTGTACTCTCCGCTATTTCATCTTTCAGCAGTATCCTATATGGACGAGCGAAAATACTGTCGCTCGCGATCAATGGTGTGCGGTTCTCGTCTAAGGCTGCTAACTCAACACCTGTCACTATGGTCCAGAGGTTCTTGTCTCCACTCTTTCGGTGCAGCCGTTCGGATGGCCTCGGAGCCATTCATCTCACAATTAATCTGATTTGCCTCTCCTCCAGGCTGGATTCAGGGATGGTCTTCGATGGTATCGAAGGCGACTTTATCGTAGGGCGATTTTCGAATACTCAACGTGCTATGGAACCCTATTAACCGTAAGTGTGAGCCTATTGTTCATTAGTAGTCGGCAGTTTGATATTAGTTAAGGAGGTAATTTTTATGAGTTTAAGTAATGGATGTCGCTGATTGTTCCTCTCGGCATTGATGAGCTGCATTTGAATCCTCAGCATAGTAGGCCGGAATACAGTTCAATAAACTATACCTTTTTATATGACGGTGTTTGTGGAAGTATGGCGTCGGTTATCTCTTCTCCTTGCCGTGGAGCATAATTTTCATCCCAAGAAAAACGTTGGAAACTAGTTTAGGTTGAGGATTTGGGATAATTCAGTGTTCGCTGCTTAGAGCCTGAGGAACCCTTCGCAGTCCGATATGGAAACATTTCATGTTCGCAACATTCGGAAATGTTGCTGCCATTGGTAAGAAGTCTTGAAGAATAAAAGTCACGTCATCACTCATGCTGATGCTCCACGACTTGGGTGGCTTTTTCTCTTTTTGGTAAATACCATTGGCCTAAAGTGGAAAACACATGCTGAGAATGTATGAATATCATCTGAATAATTATTGACTTTTCACGAGAGTTTACCATGACGGAAATTGAACCAGATGTCACTCGCTTTCATTTGCGTGATGAAGGATTCCAAATTCATTTGCAATTTTGTGCTAAACTTGAATGGCTAAATGTCATCCCTTAAATTTTCTTTCTCAAGGAAGCGTGTCAGTTATGGAATCCACCGGCTTAAAACTACTTGCAAGTAGTAGTTATGCACTAAGTAGCATCTGTATGATTAAAGGCCCCTTGAGTTTGGTCTCGCCCGACCCGGTGTGCCAGCCCTTGGCCTCACCCCGGTCCGCAAGCGTCGGTCATTCGGAATGATCTACTCGAGGCCGAGATGGTCGGGAACACTTCCGCACATCACAGGGAAAATCATATCAGTTGAAGACAGTGAATTTGATAGGATATATCACTTTGAGTAAATTTTCGCACAACTAAGAATTTCATTTCAGTCTACTATCTGTATTTAATGCTGTTTGAGGATCAACCCACATGGGTTATGGCATTTTTGAAGTCTACGTTTCCATATTTGATGGACCATAATGGCCTAAGATCAAGTTCTCTTGTATCCTGCATATTTATTGCATGAATCAGGAGATCTGGGTAGCGTAGTCAACTGCGCATCGGCCTGGCAAGCCGAATGTTCGCGGTTCGATTTCCGTTGCTTTTTTCATGTATTCTACCGGTAAAGGTAGGTTTTGTTGAATGTCAGAGAATTTCCTCCCGGTCTTTTATACATTCATGGGCCTATCTACCTCTAGTATATCCTTTTACGCCTCTGCATAAGATCTACCCTTCTTCATCCCGTCCATGAAACCTATTCTCTTTCTTCCCCTACCCCGCTTGCCCAACATCCTTCCCTCTATCACACTCTTGAGCAACACATCGCCCTCCATAACACACTTTAGCTATATACCCTGCCTATCCCGGATTTCATTCAAAAGATTCCTTTTCTCGCCCACCATCTCAAGCACTTCTTCGTCAGTCTTCCTTTCCGTCCACCTAACCTTTTCCATCCTTCTCCACACCCACATCTCAAATGCCTGCAGTCTATTCTCGTCCTCATTTCTCAGGGTTCACGTTTCTGCACCATGCAACGCTGCGCTCCATATCAAGCTCTTCTTCACTTCCGAGCCGATTTTTTTTCTCGTTGCAGTTTCTGCGTAGTACCATTTTCGTTATTTCACTCTTGTCGGCATTTATACGGTGGACAAATTTTAAAAAAATATGATGCTTGGACACGGTCCTTATCAAAGCGTCAGGAGGAGATCTCTGGGCCGCGCGGGCCGAAGCCAGTGCCCGACTCTCTGTTGGAGAGGGAGAAGCGGTAGGTCCCATCGACACCGTGTCACGTGACTGAGGTACGTCGATCGTTCGGCTCTGGGAGGATGGACCAATGGGGTGGGAAAGTGGGGAGTGAGTCCTTCCTTTCTCTCCCTCGCTGCTGGGGTCGAACCATTCGCTTGACAAATCGGTTCGTTAAAAAAAAAGCTCTGGCATCGCAGGTGGTGGTGGAGGAGGGGGGGACACATCTCCCCCTCCCCCTTTTACGCCGATCGGGTAAGGGGGTGGGGGGTTTTGGGAGAGAGGGGGTTTAGGCTTGAGATAAAGGAATAAGGGGGAGGAGTGTGACGGGAGTGATGGAAGGAAAAAGAGAAACAAGAGCGCGAGTAGGCGTGAATTCCGAACGCAGCACACATCCTTCGCGCTCATATTTTCTCTTTTTTTTTACTTTCTCTCGTTTGTTCGTCAGGAGAGGAAAGAATGCCGACCCGGAGATCCCTCCCTTGGAGGAAGGAGGTGGCATAAAAAGCGGAATTCGGGGTGTAATTCATAAGCCGGGCGTGCGTTTTTTCTCGCGTATTTTGACTGGAAAATTCGCCATGACTGAGTCACAGGTGGCTGAAATGCTCCCTGGCCCTCTCGGTGTCGCAGGGATGGTTGTGGATGGAAAGTGGGGAGAGGTGTGTCTTTCGAAGTTCGATCGAGAGGGCTTTGACAGGTCATTTGACACCGACTGGGCCCTATCGCGCGTAAAAAAGGTGAGGCGAGCGAATAAAGCATATGAATTGAATTAGATTAATGCCGGTTGAGGCGGACGGCTTTTTTTTTACGCCGTCAACGGCTGTGGCAAGGAGTGGTAGGTGGGATGGGATAATTTATGCCAATCTGAGCTCTCCCTTATAGATTTGTGTCGTCATACATTTAATTAGTTAAATATTTAAATTAGATGTGGTAAAATTCTCGGGTCGGAATCTCGACATTGTGTGCTCGAAGTTGAATTTCTCTAGATACGCTTTTTATTAAACGTTAAACTTCGCTTGGTACATAGATATTTCTGCTCTCAGTAGCTGTACTTGTTGTGTAATGCTCAAACCAATTTCCTCTGCTCCTACCATTGTTGGCGCCTGTTTGTCGTTCTCTTCGTATCATTACAAATATCTTTCATGTTTATGGGTATCTTTTCTTCTTGCATAAATCACAGAACTCGAATTGAAAAAAGTGAAGTGAAATTAGTAGAAAATTTTCTTAATTTCCCGCTGCGTTGACTTTAGATTGTTCACACCGCGTTTTGGCGTGGCACATCATCGTCAGGTGGGTTTATATAATGTATTATAATGTAATAGTATATCTTCAATTCGTGAATGTCTTGATGTGAACCTTGTACTCTGTCACGCACCTGACTGTGATGCATAAACATTTCATTAGAGGTCGTGCAGACTACTATATCAAATTCTGCGTGAAATTCCTTTCCCTTTCAAAAATCTTTCAGAATCCAATTTTTCTTCTAGCCGAACTTCACCAGAATACTCCTCGTAAGGTTCTTGATATCAAGGAAAGAACATGTTCGAAATCAAGATAACATGGAAAGCAGTCCAATACTGGCTTCAGTTCGAGAGCATCTAGTTATTTTCGTGGTATTGTATCTAAAAGGAAAACCACAAAGTTTTCCGAGGGCTTGTTTTATATTTTCGTCTCCCTTAGGTTTTGCTAACACAAGAATGTTCACAAATAGATAGAATCTCCCTTAAATGTGGAAATTCTAAATGTTGCCAGCTAAATCACCGAAAATTAATTATAATACATGGATTGAAAATGATATCATTGATAAAATGTACGAGCATGAAAACCTGTGCCGATAAACAAAGGGTATCATCCGGAGTAGAGGGAATTAGGAGTGAGGGATTTTTTGACGTGGCTGCTGTACATTCGAAAGGGTGGGCAGAAATACAGGGAGGGGTGAGCAGATGAAATGGATGAAGCAAATGATGGTTGCGAGAGGGACCCAGGGAATGGGATATGAAGGGAATAGTACGGGCGTATTTCTGTCAAGACTTCTACATCAACAACTACATAATACCCCGCGAGCTGCCGCTTGGGCTTGTGGCAGGGGGTGTTAGGTCACAATCCGTGTAAAGGTGTAAGTTTTTGGAGATGGAATGGTGACATGTATTATAGGAGTGTAATTAGAATCTCAATTTTTATTGTGGTCGCTTATTGTTCGCGGAAAGGACGAGTTTTTGTACATATCTGTTAGGCAGAGTATCTCTCTTATTTTATCGCATCTGTCAGACCTAGAGATGTAGTGAGGAATCATGATAATACTATCTATGTCGCTCTGAAAAATATCAGTTCTGAATTTATCAAGCAACCTAAGGCTAGCGTGTAGCCTCCGAGTCTCTAGGGGCTCCCACCTTAATCCCTCTAAAAGTTGTGAGACACTATATATACGCTTGTAGCAGTTTTTAACGAAGCGCGTTGCTTTCCTTTGTATTTTATTATTTTTTTCTATTAAAAAATCTATTAGACCAGGGTCCCAAATGCTCGTGGCGTATTCAAGGTGTGGCCTAACTAGAACGAAGTAGTATCTCTCTTTGACTTTTTCATCCGAGGAACTTCCAATTATACGTTTAACAAAACCTTGTTTCTCTAATGCTGCCCCACATTTGTTCTGTATGTGTAATCCCCACGATATATAAGAAGTTAAGGTAATTCCAAGATATTTTACTGTATCGGAAAGTTTCTATGTTTCCTCTACCCTCAGTATATGCATGGCATTTTTGTGATGACTTTCGCAGGAAGTGAACTGTGGTGCATTTGTTGATATTTAATATTAACCTCCACTCCTGGCACCACGAATTAACGTTGTTAAGGTCCGATGACAGAGCTTCAAAGTCCGCGTCTTCGCTCATTTCACGGTAGATATCTGTATCGTCAGCAAATAATCTTATTTTACTGCTAACTCTAGAACTTAAATAGGTCATTAATATAAATAATGAATGAAAGAGGGCCGATCACACTTTCTTGACGAACTCCGGATGTGACTTCGACCATATCAGAGTTAAAACCATCAATTGCTACTTTTTGTTTTCGATCACTGAGAAAGTCCCTTATCCAATTCACCACTTTTCCATCAACTCCGCATGATTGCAATTAATTTCACGGTAGATTTCACTTCGTGCAATTCTGACGAGTTGAGCACTTGTAATGCCCCGTTTACATTACTAGGGTCAGAATGTTAGTTAATATGGCGGCTTAACTAACCTGCATGTACACGGCATTCTTTAACCGTTGTTAACATGCTGGCGGCCCCTGGTGGAGAGTGAAGAAGGTGATGTAGCTCACCTAGCCCACAGCACAACAAACATCGCAAGTCGCGTTTCAATTGTTTCCTGGGCTATGTTCAGCCTGTTAACGGAACTTTGATTGGCGTGAAAAAGGTTTGAATATGCAAATGTTTCGCACGGTTAGACTTCTCATTCATCAGTATTTAAATATACACAAATATCATTTCATGTCTAATCATTACTTAATGCATCGAAAGATGAAAATCGAGAGAGTAAATTTCCATAATGGATCGACGTCTCACTATGTTATACTTTACCATGAAGATACCCCGAGAATATTACGGTATTATGTCCTTTGCACTCTATTATGATAGATAAAAACAATTCAAGATATTATCTTGATATTCAATATGTGTAAATAACTTCCATTTCGAGTCGTTGCCTCAATATATGCAGCGGAATTAACGACTTTTTCTGACAAGTTCTGTCCATGACCCGACCTCGATTGCGCATTTAAGGTAAATTTTGAACTTAATATACGGTTCATCATTCACTAATGCATTAAAATACATCAAGCAACGTGGCACGGATGCATGGGTACGGAATGTGACAATAGAAAATCTCTAAATATATTGAACGCTTCAAGTAAAAGCTGCAAGTGGACTGGATCACTTAACTACTATGCTAACTAACCTGCGTTTACACGAATAAAAAATGATAGTAACCAGCGCCATCCCTAGTGACTCCAGCGCGGTTAAAAAATTGACTGTGGTCAGCGCCAACCTGCGTTCACACGGCGAACTTTTACAAGGGTTAAGAGTTAACCTGGTTAAAAGCTAGTAATGTAAACAGGCGAGGGGTATGCAACTCTGAGAAATGGTGTACGCTTGTTGAGAAATGGTCGCGAAATGGACAGAAATGGATAGAAATGGACAGAAATGGATTTGAAATGGACAGAAATAGTTAGAAATGGACAGAAATGGATAGAAATGGACAGAAATGGATTTGAAATGGACAGAAATAGTTAGTAAAGGATAGAAATGGTTAGAAATGGACAGAAATGGACAGAAATGGTTAGAAATGGACAGAAATGGATAGGAATGGATAGAAATGGACAGAAATGGACAGAAATGCTTAGAAATTGACAGAAATGGATAGGAATGGACAGAAATGGAGAGAAATGGTCGGAAATGGATAGAAATGGACAGAAATTGATAGATATGGTCGGAAATGGACAGAAATGGATGGAAATGGTTAGAAATGGATAGAAATGGCTGAAATGGAAATGCGATGTACGCTTGTTTTTTGAAATTGCGGACCCCTCGTAAACAGGGCATGAGTGTAAATCTGGAGAGTGCCCTTCGTTTGCTGGGAAACTGATTGCGTGGCTTTGTTGGGGAGTCGGATGTTTGCTGGGAACCCGAAGCAGGAGCAAGGGAAAAGAACCCTTTTGGCCGAGAGGGCGTGGCTGGGAGGGGGGCCGGGACGGAGGAGGGGGAGAGTTGAGTCGAAGCCTCACAGGCGTCTTCGTCGCCATCCTCGCCCAATTAATATGGACGCGTCGGCGGAAGGAGTGGGAGAGAGGGAGGGAAGGCCCAGCGCTTTCACGTGGTGGCGGTTGCCGTCCACAGTCGACACCCTGGTTCCCCCCCCTCGCCCCCCCCCCCCGCCGTCCCTCCCTTCACGAGGGGAGTGAAAGCGGAGGGCGAGAGTGTGTAGAAGAGCCCCGAGAAAGAAGGAAGCCTACCTACCCCCCTCGACGACCGCCTCCCTCCTCTCACGCAGTCCGCCGCCATTTTGGATCCAGCCCCCCCCTCCCCAAGGTCACCATCGTCGCCGCCTCCCCCTTCCCTCTCTCTCCCCCTCCCTTTACCCCTCTCTCCCCCTCCCCCTTCCAACATCCTCTCCTCCTGGATTCCATGACGCTCGTGTTTGTAACGAGTTCTCATTTAAAAAAAGCGAAAAGAGGGAAGGAAGGGATGGGGAGGAGCAACTGGCGAGAGAGGGAGGGTAATTGGTCCTCTTCGTCGTTTCAAATGCTATTGTTTTACCCTAAAGTCCTCTTCCGAATCCCTCATTGTGTGACATTCCTGCTGCGTCGATTGCCTTTGAGGACGTGGGGGGGGAGGGGGGGAGGAAACTTCCCGTTTCCCGAGGGTTTTTTTTTCCCTTTCACCCTCTCGCCTATTAAATGTCGCTTTGGGTTTCTGAATTCTCGCCTTCGCTTCCATTCCAGCTTATACCATTCCTTTGGTATTGAAATAGGAGTCAGATGAGTCGCCGTTATGTGAGGCTTATGTACAAAATGCAGAGGACAAATAAAACCGTTTTTACCTGCATATAAGACCCCCCCTTTTTTCCCGAAAAATGTTTCAAAAGTGGGGGATGTTTCTTAAACGGGGAGGATAAGCCAGAGGGGGTACCCGTACTGATATTTAAAGTTATTTTAAAGTGTTCTATTCAAACTTTGAATGATTTATTTTCTTTAGCATTTAAACAACATTTAGAAACACTTACTGCTCAATTACAAAACATGCAAAGCATCAAACATTCTTTCAAAACTGACTGGGTACTTCCCTGAGGGCTGTCTCACCTGTTTCATATTTTTCCTGGAATTTGAGCCTCAAAAGTGGGAGGGGGTCTTATATGTTGGGCGGTTCATATATGTAAGGGAGTCTTATATTCAGGTAAATACGGTATATACAATATTTTTGGACAATTAGTCTTGAAACATACTATTACCTTATCTCCATGTCTTCTTTCGGGACTCCAGCCACGTCGTTGTTTTGCAAAACAGTGAGGCTGGAATTCCGAGAGAGGAAATATCCATTTGCTACGGAAATCTTTAGAATGTATGTACTGTTCGGTTATATTTTGTCATATTGGGCGTCGTAGCAAATACAAAAAGATGAGAACAGCGTTGGAAAAGGAAGCGTTTTGTAATAGAAGAAGCTGATGCCGGAAACCTTGGATAAGGGTATAATGAAGAGGCTGAAGAGGTTGATATGGACTGTAGCGTTTTATGGGGCAGAAACATGGACTCTGAAAAAGGAGGAGAATAGTCTGCAGGCTTTCGAGATATGTTTATGGAAGAGGATGAGCGTGATTTTGGTGCGGTGTGCGGAAAGGAAAGACAAAAAAGAAATTAATAACTTTGTAAATTTTACATAGGTGAAAGGCATCTTCATAGCTTTCCTCTTCCCTGGAAATTCTTCCCCCTCCTACCCCCCGGCCTTCCACCTCAACCTCTCCCCCCCTTGTGGCCAGCCTTCCACCCCCATTGACTCACTGCATATATGGTTGTGCATTTGCTGTATTTGTACTTGATGATGTCGCACAGCGCGACGAAACTGGTCGTTATTAAAGTCATCGATGTGAAATTTACAAAGTTATTCATTTTAACATGAAGCAGTTTCACCAAGCCACGACGCAAACTATTCAATTTACAAACAAGAAAGTTCTTGGTATAGTGAGTGAAGAAAGGAAACTTGTGGATGACATCATGGGGAGGCAGGGTTGGTGGGTGGAAAAGGTAATTAGGGGCGATGGGTAGTTCGAGACTATGATATGGTGAAGGATGTCGGGCTAGCGGGGAATGGGAAGAAAGAGAATCGGTTTCGTGAACGGGATGAAGAAGAGAAGCTCTTTTTATGAAATTAAGAACGAAATATTAGAGGTAGGTAGGGGTAGAAACCCTACAAGTGGAGAAAATCTGGAGGATTTTCTCTGACTACCTATACAACCTACCTTTTACCGGCACTGGTACCCTTAATTAATGAATTATGTCAACTTGTCAAAACGTATTTAGATGAAATAAGAACACTTTGTATAACCCACACAACACTTGAATGGTATGAGCCCGACCGGTTTCAACACTTCCGTGTCATTCTCAAGGGACTAGTCCTTTGGGAAGGGTATAGTCCCTTGAGAATGACACGGAAGTGTTGAAACCGGTCGGGCTCATACCATTCAAGTGTTGTGTGGGTTATACAAAGTGGTCTTATTTCATCTTAATATGAACTCTAAATTCCACAAAGTTAGCTCGCAAACCATTGAAGATATTGTCAAAACGTCCCTTTTTTTCCACCATTCTTGATTCCTCTCCTTGGATTTCTTTCTCACGGGAGTCTCTCTCCTAAACAGTCTTCGGCATCAGTCCATACCGCGAATTTGTCGAGTGCAGTATTGCTCGTTATCAGCATTCTTTTCGACTTACAGTGACACACTGTTGGGACGCCATAGCCCGTTTGATCTCAGCCTTATTGAGGATGAAATGGTGACCTCTCGAGGTGGAGTGGGGGTCAGAGACTTGACGGTGATCCTAGTATCGTGGGAGGAACCCCTCAAGCCTCCTGGCACTCCTCGATCCATTCGCCAACTTTTCAAAATACCCTTTTTGTCGATCGATTCACGAGTGCGTTTACGAACCTGTTGTAGCGTGACATCTATGGCGGACTTCATGTTACCAGACGGTCCCACAAAAAGGACATTCATCCCTTTTAACAAAAAATAAACATCCACTCTCTCTCCCTATTCGTTCCCGATCTTCGCCATCATCATCCCCTCACATCACCTCCCCCCTTCCCATTTCCGCCTTCTTCACCCCCACTCCCTCCCCCCCCCCACCTCCCTCGTCCACTCACAAATACACTCACTTTCGTCTTCCTCCCCCTTCGCCCCCCCCCCCCCCCGCGGCCCCTTTCATCTCCTCCACCCCTCCTCCTCGCCAACCACCCTCCTCCCCCTTCTTTTCTCCTCAATTCAACTCTCGCAAGTCCACCACCTGCGGCGCCACAGGTGTTGTTATGTGCGGAGAGTGTCAGTGCATGCTCGTGGTCGCCTCGTGGTCGTAAGGGGGCGGGGAGCGGGGTTAGGTGGAGGAGGGGGTGAGTGGGGGGGGGGTTGTTTTTTTTCGGGGGTTGGTTAGCAGCCTGAGAGAGAGACTGGGCCGGGGGAGGAGAGCGCATGACGTCACGGGAGATGAAGGCGGTGATGCGAGGGTGCAGGGCGCGCTCGTCTCATTCGTCGCGGGGCCGTCACGTGGACGTCGGGCGGGCGTTGACGGCGACGAGCGGCGGACTTATAGGAAAAGAAATGCAGTTGGAAATGCAGGAGTTGGAGTTCATAAATTTCGCAACAATAGCTGGGGAAATAGAATTCCAATAGAACTGAGAAAGAGATTTGCGAAATATTTTGAATGGAGTGTGGTGACTTACGGCAGCGATACATGGACAGTCAAAAAGAAAGATGAAAAGTACTTTGAAAGTTTCGAAATGTGGTTGTAGAGAAAAATGCTTAAGGTGAAGTGGACGAATAGAATGAGAAATGAAGAAGTACTAATTACAATAGGAGAAGAAATGAAACTGCTGAGGGAAATAAAAAAGAGAAAGACAGCTTGGATGGGACATATATTACGCAAAAATTGTCTTTTTAGAAGAATTATTGAAGACAAAATAGAAGGAAAGCGAGGAAGGGGATGAAGAAGAATGGGAATGCTCGATGACATAAAAAATGTGGTCGGTCGCGTGGGTGGGGCGGGCGAGTATTCAGAGCAGGAGTAATGGATTTGGGGGGCGGAGGGGGTGGGGAAGCGGAATGAGGAAGCGGAATGAGGAAGAGAACCCGTAACCTCCGTCCTATCCGGCGCGCCGCGAGTTAAAAGGCTAATTGGTTGGGGAGGATAATGCCGGCGGGTGAGCGCGGGTTATGTTGGGAAGTTGGAGGTGGGCCAGGGGTCGGGGCGGGTGATAATGGTAGAAGGGGTGAAAAGAATGAAGGAATGGGAGGACGCGTCGCCTGCTTTGCGTGGAAAGGATCGGATCACTCCGACATCGAAAGAGTGGAGGTTTGTTTCTTGGGTACGAATACGTGTTTATGGTGTTGAAATCCTTGTCTGTCAAAGCGGCCTCCTCTTGTCTCTTCGGCAATACGTTCCTCTCGCAGGACTTCTCTTGGAACAAGGCTGAAAACTACATTTATGACTGGTAACACTATTAGCCTATAGTTTTCGAACAGAGTATAATTCTTTTCGGGTCGTCTCCTGATGACAACCATAATTTATTTTTTTAATATTTTAATGAGCTAACCAGTTTTACGGAAACCAAAATGGAATTATCGACGGGTTTGGTGCATCTTTTTTGTGTGCAAAGGAGTGTTCGTTTACTCATCTCTATTCCAATCCGAATACATAATATTTTCAGGCATAATATGTCACGTTGAGGTTCCTTGGGGAAGGTAACGGTAGGGAATCTCGTGGGAAAAGATGAACGGTGTTTTACTATCCATGCTATGCTTCGTAGAAAAATGTTAACTCAATTCAAGAGGATTCTGTAACACTTGGAGGAAACACCGTTTTTAGTGATGGGGGTGCGTAATAACTAGGGACCCTTGAATCTCGCGATTAGTTTTTTCCGATTTTATCGCGAAATTTGCCACTTTTTTCCTTTTTCACGATATTTCCACAAAGTCACCAAGTTTTATCATTCTCATGATAACATTGAAATAATGCTGGCTTCAGACATGGAGCAGCAATGAGTGTGGATGTTTTCGTTATTTTAAATTTATTATTACTGTACACACTTTTTTATTCTTAATAAACTAAATGAAATAGAATATTTATTATTTAATTTTGTTAATTCTTTCTATTGCATTTATTCTGCCCTTGTCATTTCCTTTCAAAGCCTACTTTTAGTGCGGAAAATATTATTGTTTCAGATTTCTCCTGGAATTGCAAGGGGCTTCCAAGATCAGAAAGTAATTTAACATCACTAACAGTTGTTAAAAAGATAATTACTTATAATAATTCACCAGTTATGAGAAATATATGTTGCTCAGTCTATTATGGGCTATCATATTAATCATGTTTTATACAACTTTATATACAGCTATCAGCATCCTTTCATGCCTATTCGCCGCAATTTTTCACCGCTTTATGCAATTTTATTTACTGCCGATCAGGACTGTTGTTTACCACAATTTAGGTACCCTAGTAATAACTTATCTTTTTTGTTCAAACGGAAATAAAAACAACTCTTCCTAATAACTTATTCCTTACTTGCGGGTTGGTGAGTAATCTTTGTAACAATTGACACTCCATTACGTTAACGACAATGGATTTGATGAGTTTTCAATGAAAGTTTAGGGCAGAGCTGAAAAGTGCACTCCTCATGCGATGAAAGATAGGAAAGCGAAGGTGAATGCATTGGAGAGCATTAGGGGGAGAAAGGGCGGGGGAAAGGAACAAGTAGTCAGAGGAGATGGGATGATAAGGAATCCGATAGAGAGAGGGGACATTTTTTGGGCGTGGCATGAAGGGGAGGAAGGCCTTCCTTGTCAGGCGTTGAGCTTAATACCCTGAAATCGTGGGTAGGGAGTAGATAGTGGGCCGGTGGAACCCGTAAGTGTGTCATGGGACGGATGAATTTTTAAATGAGGTACCATTTTGTCGAGCATCTTATTGAAAATAATTCTGAAATTATTAATTCGCCCTTAAATTTTTACTCTGGCCATGCTTTAAACATATACCATTATAATTAATTTGCCATAATACTTACTGGGATCACTTGATAACTCTTGGGATTCGGCGTTGAAAAATGCTTAGTTACAGTAATATTTTCATTAAAATTGTGCATTATTCTTCAAAATTGCTCCAGTCATTCCCATGTCTCAGCAAATTCGTGGGCAACCGTTTTCCCGCATTTGACTCGCTATGATGAGGTCCGAAAGCTCTCGGTCCGCTATAATTAGCGGCCAAAAATCTCGTGAATTCCTGGACCTGATGATACCGACATGAATGCCCTTGAAAGAGTTATTCGGTAGTGTGCTGAAACACAGATATAACTCGAACAATTCGGAATTGATTCCAAATCGCGGTAGCCTTCTTAACTCTCAATAAGTATGGCAATGTATTCGAACGCACTCGCTATAAGCCGAATTTTAGCTTTTGAAGAGTATTTGCGCAAAAGAAGGGAAATTTCAGCCGGCAGCATTATCTGTTCGAACGGTGGAGGTACACGCACGATTTTGTCTGTCGAATACTTTGGACCAAATTCGGAGAGGGGCAATCGCGGGATTCGTCGCACAGTAATCAATATATGTACCCCGAAAGTTGGTCACCATGAGAAATAGTATTCCAAGTTGGATGAAAATTTGCATTTTGTATCTTTTGTGTGCTAAAACCATATCCGTAGTCAGAATTGCAAAAAAGATATTTTTGCAAACTTTTCGCAAATTTATTCGCAAATTTATTCGCAAAATTTTTCTTTATTGAAAAAAGAGAATGGAATTCATGCAATTAGTTGTACATGTGCTTTTGAGGTTGTATAATACCAGTCTAGTCGAAGTACGCCAAAATATTTTTGGCATATTATTCACAATTTCTTTTATTATTATCTGCTATTATAAAGAAGAGAATAGCGCTAGCTAGGGAAGCGTTTAGTAATAGAAGAGAGATGACGACAGGGACAATAGGTAAGGAAGTTAATATGAGGCTGGTGAAGAACTTGATATTGAGCGAAGGGTTGTATGGACCAGAAACGTGGACCCTGAGAAATGAGGACGAGAATAGGCTGCAGGCATTTAAGATGCGGGTGTGGAGAAGGATGGAGAAGGTTAGGTGGACGGAGAGGAAGACTAACGAGGAAGTACTTGAGATGGTGGGCGAGGAAAGGAAACTTGAATGAAATCCGGGATAGGCAGGGTAGATGGCTGAAGGAGGTAATAAAGGGTGATGGGCTGCTGAAGAGTGTGATAGAGGGAAGGATGTTGAGCAGGCGGGGTAGGGGAAGAATGAGCATAGGTTTCATGGACAGGATGAAGAAGTGTAGAACGTGTGACGAGGGCAAATAAGGAAATATTAGAGGGAGATAGGCCCCTAAATGTGTAAAAGACCGGGAGGAAAATCTCTGACATTGAAAAAAACCTACATTTACCGGTAGAATACATAATAAAATTTTAAAAAATTGAGCTGCAGTAAAAAATGGTGCATGTGTTCAATAATACATAAAAAAATCCAAAATATATCAAAGACTCGTCGTCTCCGTTGCTCGGGTCTCTCCCTGCCTCGAGACCGGCGTCTCCGCTGTCCTCCGAAACAAAGTCGGAAAAAAAATACGGCATGATAATGAAAAAATATCATAACCTGATCCTCCCTCCCCTGGCTTCTTTCAGTGCCGCTCGTCTGTTCATGTGGGGGGGGGGGGTTGGGAGGAGGGAAGGGGAGGTGGGTAGGGGAAGCAACGGGTCGGAGGCTTGTGGTCCACGCCCCACGTCGAGTTCCCTCGTGAATAATCGGGGCCTCGAAAAAATTCATTGTTGACCGGGACGTTTACGAGTGCCCCGCGGAGGTCGTCTCGGGTGGAATTGGAAGGGTGATCTCCCCTCTCCAACCCCCCACCCCCATCCTGCGCGGCGCTTACAACCGCCCTCCCACCCACCTCCTCTCCCCCAATTAACCACGCCCCCTCCCTAGGGCTCCGCATTATTACTTATTTAATTTAGCCCACGTTCAGCGACATTGCCAATTTATAGTGCATTTGTAGTAAGTGCGAACAGAGACGTATTTAAGCGACAATAAAAACATAACAAAAAAGGGATAAAGATGCTGATTGTTGCTTATTACTGATGAAATAATAATAACTTTGTAATATTCGATGACGAGGAACATCTGGTGGTGAGGTGTACGTAATTAGGTAACAAACCTAATCTCCAACAGGAACTGTTGAAGTAAATATTCAAACTCGCCACTCTGTACGTGATAGAAAGTTGCTGGAAAAGGTTCAACTTCAACGCCATACTAGCGTTACGAATATAAAGGATATTTGAAGAGTTCACTTGGTGGAATTTGGGCATGATAAAATAATAATAACTTTGTAATATTCCACCCTGTTTTACTACAAGTAAACAAGCCTGACCGGTTTCAATGTATACGCATCATCATCAGAGACAAAATACAGCGTACAGAGGTGGTGGCTTGCTATAATATGGCTTTGTAATATTATTATTTTATCATGTCGAAATTCCACCGAGTGAATTCTTCAACTATCCTTTATATTGCATATTGCTGTCTATATTTGAGATTTATTGATTGAATGATTTATTGTAATCAAGTTAGTGAAGTTTATGGCGATGGAGAAAAGAGATCCATATCAGTAGGAATTTATTTATTTTTTTGAAAATGACCCAAAAACGGCACAAAGACTTTGAACATTGGATGACTACCAAAAAAATAATTTATAAGCATTAACAAAATATAAAATAATAACAGATATAATAACAGAAAATAGAATAGATACAAAAGAACATGAGAAAGTGGACCGGGACTTGGCGATATGCTGGCAGGGGAGAGGGGACTAATTTGCAGACCTGGTGAGTAAGGAAGGATTTGAAAGCGGAGGGTGACGAGAAGAGGTCCAGGGAGGGCGAATGCGAAGCCAGAGAGTTAAAAGTTTTTGGAATGCAGTAGAGTAGGGAACGCTGGGATATATTGAAAGACGAAATTTCGGGATTTTAACAAGACAGCTATTGGGTGTGGTACGGGGAGGAAGTGGAAAGAGAGGAAGATGGATATTTTGGTGCGGAGAGAGCCCCTCTAGATGCAATGAAGGAACTTCATGTCAGAGAGCATATGACGGAGAGAGAGGTGGGGGATTCCAAGTGAAGACATGATAAGTTCTTGTGTACAAGGAAGTGAATGAATTAGGGAGGAGAGACGGAGAGAAGAAGAGCGAACGCTTAATTAGTGATAATCTGGGAGTGGACGTGTGAGGAATAATTAGATCGCTCGGGTAGGACACGAAGACATTCTGACTTTGACGAGTGGAGTAAGTTCAGGACTGTCAATGTAAGAATAATGGGCAGTGAAAACGAGTTTTAAGTCGGGTTATAGTCTGTGGTGTGGTGGGATAGATTACTAATGGAAAAAATTTTAAGATGTCAACTTTTACAAAAACCACTCGATTTATTAAAACAACGACCCAGGTTTCAATGTGCATTCACATCATCTTCAGGTTGGGCAAAACCTGAAGATGATGTGAATGCACATTGAAACCTGGGTCGTTGTTTTAATAAATCGATTGGTTTTTGTAAAAGTTGACATCTTAAAATTTTTTAATGATGGAATACCACCAAGTGAGACTGACGAAAGTGAGTGATACTAATGGAAAGGGAAGATAGGAAGTATAGCCTCTGTGGACGCATTGCAAAAATTTAAAATTCTGTATTTTATTATTTTAGCGAAGAGAGTACGAACTCCTTTCCCATGCTCTACAGCCAGATTTGTAAGTGCTGATTAAGGATCCAAACCGTTGCTAAATTACTTAGACATCCGGGATGGATCCTCCTTACGCGTATTGCTTGGTGGACAATATTTCGAGGGCATCGGCCATTTTCGGTATCTCGGATATTATTGTAGTGAAGAAAGTACGAACTCCTTTCCCATGCTCTACAGCCCGATTTGTAAGTGCTGGTAAAGGACCCAAAGCGTATCTAAATTACTTAGACATCCGGGATGGATTCTCCTTACGCGTATTGCTTGGTGGACAATATTTCGAGGGCATCGGCCATTTTCGGTATCTCGGATATTATTGTAGTGAAGAAAGTACGAGCTCCTTTCCCATGCTCTACAGCCCGATTTGTAAGTGCTGGTAAAGGACCCAAAGCGTATCTAAATTACTTAGACATCCGGGATGGATTCTCCTTACGCGTATTGCTTGGTGGACAATATTTCGAGGGCATCGGCCATTTTCGGCATCTCGGATATTATTTTAGCGAAGAAAGTACGAGCTCCTTTCCCATGCTCTACAGCCCGATCTGTAAGTGCTGGTTAAGGACCCAAAGCATATCTAAATTACTCAGACATCCGGCCGAGTGAAATTTCCTCCCCTGTCACTCTGTGCCGCTCTCTTCCCTTATCTACGGTTTGTCTTCGCTCCTCCTTTTCCCTCCCCTCTTCTTCATACGTCTCTCCCTCCCTCCGTCAGGAGTTCAGCAACCTCATCCCATGCCTCCTCCCCTTAGCGGGGATCCATCCCTCAGTCCTTTTTCCCAAATATCTTTATTATAATGATTCGCGTTCGGGCCATGTTGGATTCATACATGTACATACTAGCTGAAGGTACCCGTTGAAATTCAACGGGTGTGAAAACCATTGAACTTATTTTATAAGAAAACCACAATGCCTGAGGAATACTGTCTGCGTGGTCATTTGAGGATTTCGTGACCTATTTTGTACGTTGTGTTCCTTGTAGTGGACACGCTGACCGTTTTTCAGGTGCACGTAGAGATGTGTGACTGTTGGTCCTAATCTCTACGTGGACCTGGAAAAACCTCATTGGTCCTGGGAGAAAAGTAACATCGCTAAGAAAGCAACTATTCGCTGCACGGAAGTATCTTGCACGTGTAATTGCGTGTTTTGTCTGTTTAATTCCTATACGTGTATTGTTTACTGCGCAAGTGTTCTCTCATATACATGTAGTGCCCCTCTGAGAGACACTTTGAGAATAGACATTGAAGAGTATATTTGTTGTAAATATGTATTGAATTTATCGATTATCCCCCGAAGATATCTGTCATGGGGCCCTTAGGACTCTGGGCTCTTCTCGTACAGATTTTTTCTACGTGCTTTCATGGGCATGCAGGAAAACGTGATATTTTAATGTTAAGGCCTGGTAACACGATACATTAACCCGTACGTGTTCATGTTCAGGTTCATGAACGAATGCATGAACCAAATAGAACAGATTCTATTTCCCTGTTCACGCGTTCATCCATTCGTACATGTTGGTGTGGTTACACGATGAATTTTCGCGTTCATGCACGCGTTCATGCATTCGTACCTTAACTCGTACGGGTTAATGTATCGTGTAACCATGGCTTTAGAGTCGTGAATATCCTTTGAAAATCAAATCTCTCTTTGTCAAGGAAATTTACTATTGTTGATTTCAGAGAAAAATATGCGATTTTTCAGCTAAGAACATGATTTTCAGGCAAATGCGAAGTGTAAAAGAAAATCGATTGAAAGAATTAGAAACTTCCTTTATCTAGCCATCCGATAAAAAGAATTCAAGCCATCTGGTAAAAGTACTTTTAAAAAGCAAAAAATGAAACCACTGCACCGAACCCAATGCTAAGCATGGACCACCAGGGTGGCCTTTGGGAACCTGAGGGCCTGATATTTTTAAGCCCACCAAATCTCTTTCCAAAAAACCCTGTTGCATCGAAACCCACGCCCTCCTGTTGTAATCGTCCCAGATGCAAATTATGTCCCAGATTTACTTCTTCCCTTCCTCCTAACCCCTTCATCATCTCCCTCCCCCACACTCATCCCTCCTCTTGCGTCACTAGCGAGGTCGTATATCATTTACAATGCTCTGCCCAGCTTATTATATCGGCAAAATGTCTACGCCGCCTAACGTACACGTCAACAATCACCGTGGTAATTGCAAAAACCCTTCCCAATCTATTTCCCTTCCTGTAGCGATACACGCCTCAGAACATAAAAAATCTTTTAATAACTGCTACACTGTTTCGTTCTTTACTCTCTTCCCCCGTCTGCCTCCCCTCTTGAGCTCAAAACGGCAGAGCTTTCATTAATTTGGCTCTTGAATCTCCCAGTTCACGCGAGCACCCTCCGACGCCCGCGTCATGGGTGTTTCTGCCAACGCTGGAAGAAGCTACTGAGCGGCTTGTACGCAGTGTGTCCCATGCGTCAGCTGTCACATTGGTCTCTCGTTCAGAATAACTGTCGAGCATTCTTGTCTTCTGGTAGCCAAATTATCCTCCGAAAGTTTCCGGTGAAAATATCTCAAGGCCGTCCAACCGCCGACCGATATATATCACGCGGCGGCGAGCGTAGGCGGGTTCTGAGAGAAACTGCTGAAGCATCACTTCATAGATTTATGCTTTCATTCGAATTTTGCAGTGCTATCTCATGAATTCTAAGGCGCGATTACGTATACTAATCAAAAAAGGATGGTGGGAGACGATAATTGCTGCGTAATATTTTATTACGCGTCTTCCGTGCACCGTCAGTAAATAGAACTCCGATTGATCATATTTTTCAGAAATCCTCATCGGACAACCGCAGGCTTCATTCGAGGACAGGTATATAGTGCTTCCATGATTCACAAAGCTTATTCAAAATAGTAATCAATTGTTCTCGACGATTCAATGTGAGTTTCAGCCACCGACTGAGACCAACTTATTATCCGAGGGCACTAATTTGTCATCGCCTGTCTAATCGATCGATCAAAATATTGGTTGAGTTATTAAGGACAGAGCTCGCGATTTTTAAGCCCATAAGTACGTGGCTGTGCGCATCCACGGCTGGGGGGGTTGTTAATTTTCCTGAGCCTATTGGGAATGTCCTTTCTGAGGGACTTTACGTCTGGATCTTCGGGTCCGTATTCTTACGGTCTACATAAGGAGTTACCGTGCCTTTATAGTTTGTTGGTGTACCTTCCACTGTCTTTGCACCGAAGGTTTTCTTTTGGTAGTGAGGGTAGAACTTATTCACGGTAATAGAAACTGCTCTTCAGGTTCGGGTGGCTTTCTCCTTTCCAACGTGTTTTAACTTTACCCAGATATTCTCGCATCTGGATTTGGTTGGGCGTTTCCTGAAAGACATTATTCGAATTTCGCTCCCAAGTCATTAGACGAACTTAGTGCCTTTTTATTTAACCAAGCCGTCGTTGAAATAATGGGAATAGTCTCCTAGCCATTTTGTGTTGCCGGTATGCTTGCAGAGAAAGTATGTATCCTTTTTATTCTCGTCTCCAGACGATTGAGGCATTTCGATATCTACTACTTAACATATCCAGCGTATAACTGCCGGGGAAATCCACTCAATTACTTGCACGGCTTAGCGGGAAGGGAAAAAAAGGGCCGGTGGAAACTGAAGAATGGGGCCAGATCATTCATTGCAACGAGCGGCGGAGAGATATCGGCTCGAGCGTGCCATGGAATCGGATAGACGACTTCGATCGTGGTTTAATTTATGCATCTCCGTGAGGAGTCGGTTCTCTCCGCGTGCACATATACTCCGCCTTGTTTGTTGACTTGTGCTCCACTTCCTGGAGCCCTCGTTCATCATCCTGTCTTTCCTGGGGACGCGTGCATTCTCCCGAGGGTCCTCCCCTCTCCACCCCCGCCCCAACTCCTCCCGAGAAATCCTCCCTACCCCCCTCCTCCCCCCGCGCCGACCGACCATTGCGCTGGAAACCGTTGTTACAGAGCGGCGCCCGCGAGGAGGGGGTGTTTGCATATGGCGAGCGAGCTCTTGCCGCCAGGGCTGTCCACATTTTTATGCGTTTTTCGGGGTATCCCCTGAGTAGGTGCTGTTATCCGAGATAGTCTCTTCTTCAAGGGTTACTTAGAGCATATGCAATCACTGAGTGCTTGGATTACAGAGTAGATAAATAATCAGTCATAATCCCATGTGCACAACGATTCTCTCCGAGTGATTTAATCCGTTATGTTCAGTTTCTTGACCATAAGATTCCAATAAAAATTACGTGGGCAATGCTCTAATATTGCATTTTTAATGTAATATTTGCGACAGTTAATTATCAAAATGTCAATTTTTTTAAAATATACTGGTTAACTAAGTCTTCAAGATTAAATTGCCGGTTTGTGATTCATCCTACGTTGGAAATTGACACCGCCAGAGATTTAAAGTTTATAACTTTTTAGATTTTCTTGATAAATAAATGGAATTGTGCAAAGACTATTGAACTTACGGGGCCCATATTTAGCATATTTCCAAAGTATGGCAATACCCTTCCCTTTTTGTCGTTTTTTTTACGATTTTAACAAAAATGTTAAAATTTTAAGCAATTTTTAAAGAAAGCCATTTTTAGTGATTTTTTTTGCAATAAATGTTTTGTTTATGAACCGATTTTAGTTTAACAAATCCCATTTTGTAGATAATTTTATTTCCTACGATTCTTCTGGACATCAATTTTCCCTGCGATGCATAGTTTTCCAAGTACATTGGAAAAAAGGATTTTACCCTCTAATTGTGTAAATAAAACGTGTCTCGCTAAAATTTTTTGAATCATGAGATGAAGGGACTCTTCCAAAAAGACCCCCTTGAGTTTTCCGCGAATAAATCGCGGGTAAGAATTTCTTCAAGTTTTCACTAAAAATTCAGGTTATTTTCCTGGCCTATCTCTGGAAACTTCCCGGCTAAAAAATTCTTTAGAAGCTGTTCGGTAGAACGTAAGGAATTCTACAGAAATTGACTCTTTTTCTTCATAACTAGTTCCTTTTCTAAGGATCTGTACGGGACATGAGAGCTTGACTCTACAGATCATATGTTCTGTAGAGTTATTGTCTGCAGAGCAAAAGAACTCCTTACAAGCTGTTCTGTATAACTTCAGCAACTCTACAGAAATATGTTAGGTTTCCGTTGACTCATTTCCTTTTCTAAGGACCTATATGGAGAGTCGTAGGGAATTCCACACAACGTCCCAAGGAATTCTGCAGAACGTCCTAAGGTATTCTGCAGAATGTCCTAAGGTATTCTGCAGAACGTCGTAGGGAATTCCGTAAAATGGCGTTTCAATACTTTAAGGAATGTGTACTGAACTTTTAAAGAAATTCTGTGGAAGTATATATAAGGAAACTAAACAGATTTTTTAGCAGGGTTGATGTGACTTCATTTTTTTTACTTCCCGTGGAACTAAACTGGTTAAGCTTTTTTAAACCCTCCCGATGGCTGAAAAGTAACTGGAAGCGTTAAGATGTGCCCATGCGACCGCGTTTTGCCGGAATGTGCATTTCGTATATCTGCTCGTGTCGGCAGATGCATTTTCCAACTCGATATATGTCTCCGGAGGACTCCTCGCTTCGTCTGCGGTTAGATATCCTCATTTACAATGGAAGGCTATCGCGGATGGTTAAACCACCAACAAAGGGCAATAACATGAGGATAGTGCTCGTTTTCTTAGTGTACGTGGCATTAGCATATGTAGCGGCATCAGCCCCTTTACCGACAGCGGCAACATACTCGAGCAGTTCAGCCTCTCTCGCACGGAATGAAAGCCTTCCTGCGACGATCCCCGTTTCTCCGAGGCACAGCGAACGGGAACGAAACGGTAGTCAGACCCTCCCCCATGAGCCTCTTGACATTTTGCTTTCTTTTGTGACCACCTCGTTCGTATACCTGAATGGTTCGTGGCAGGTTAGGACTTTCTCCTCTTCGCCTCAAGGGGACGTCGCCGCGTTGTGTTACTCCGGCCACGAATCGCACGGGGCAAGTCAGTTGATAAAAGAAGCTGTGCGCCAAATTAGTCATTGGTGGTTGTTATGGGTTGCTCTCTAACCACCTTGCGCAGATTAGCTGCGCACATTGCAAACCTGATATGCCGAAAGCAGACGAGGGCACATCGACAGTTGGAACAATCTACGCTGAAGTTTTTACCAAATGGCGGTATGGTAATCAACTTCTTCGAAGAAAAAGTCGAAATCACAACGTTATACAACAAACTCAGTATTAATTTTAATTTGTTTCAAGTTAATATCGGAATTAGATTATGAATTGAGATATTTCTTTTTCTGTGACTACGCTTATCCCCACCATCTCAAGTTTCGTCAGCTTCAAACGACAGAGAAGTTGTGAGTTCGTCTGCTTAGCGCAGATGAAGTTACAGAATGGAACAGGCTCCGCGCTGAACAAGTGGAAACAGTTCAGCACAGGTAGGTGATTGGAAGCCACCATAGGGTGCTCCAGCTGCTCGGATTATGCCGCATCGTCGAATATATTACACCTTGTTCCTTTAACGAATACGACCTCTTTATCCGAAGCGGGATTCGTACCCGCCTCCAATGAGTTTCGAAGCCAAACTCGTCGGCGGAGACTGCATTTTCACCGGCGTGGGGTTCTCTTCTGTTACTTATTGTGTTCGATCTCTTCCTCGGCCTGTCTTAGGGATACGTGACCACAGGGCATTACTGTGCGTCACGATGTGGGGAAATATAAGATGAGATTTCTGTCCTGTTTCACTCGGTAGGCACTGTGCGAAATAGCGATACTTTTACAATTGTTTCGTCCATAAAAGTTTCATATTTTTCGTAACCTCGATTTAATTGTTCAAAGTGAATTTAACTCGAAGTTTAAGCGAGGTAAGCTCTCAGTTTTTGGTGGGTTTATCATTTCACCGATAGAACGACTGAGAGTTCATCCTGCTGATAACTGGATTTCGCTCATACGTTCCTCCCCGAAATATACATCCTCCTGACAGTGAGTTGTTGACTTGTAGTCCGAAATTGCGGTGAAATATTTCCCTGTTCCAGTATTGAATGGTTATTAAATTGCTTTCGTTGTGAGATTATTTTTGATGAAAAGGAATACATATAACAATACACACCGTTCATTGACACTTGGTAGGAGGTGTATGGAATCTACGAAACATCTACATCTACGAAATACCGTGCAAGCCACCACTAGGGTGTGTGGCACGTGGTGATTCCACACAAGGCATGCAGCACTCATCCCTGTTCAAATCAGAACCGCGCGCGTTCCCCCGAATGCCAGGCGCAGGCCAAAAGCAGTCAGGACAACGGTACGCAGTCAGACCACAAACTAGGAGAGTGACGCGTAGAAGAACATGCTACCATGCAGCACACCACTCAAGATGTAACTACTGGTTAGTATTATTAATGTGACAAATAAATAACACTACAAGTTACTAAGATATACGGGAGTATATCATGCCGGAGACTGCTTGCGAGGTTAGTACCTACAATTCATGTTAGGATATATAGCACTACTGAAAAAACCTATTTAACCTAGTCAGTATCCTTGAACTGATCTATCACAACTATTATGGTCTCTTATTGAACGTTAAAAAATGACATCTTAACTCTATCGGTTCTGCAGTCTATTTCCTTAATCTTATTCCTGTGATCGTTCCTACCATAAAAGTTTGGCTCCAGCAAAATATTTTCAACGTCAGGCAAAAAATAGTCTACATGAAACTTTCGTAAAAGATTTAACCTATATTTCTCCCTTCGATTGGATAAAGGTTCCCACTCTAATTCCCTCAACAATTTAGTAACACTACTATGTTTATGATAACACTTTTTCAAAAATCTAGCTGCCCTCCGCTGCCCGTTTATCCGCTTCAGACACAGTGAAAGACGCGCGACGGAATTCGTGATGCCGACGACATCACGAGTCTTAAGGGAAGGGACTTTTGCCGTGATGGATTCTCGAAAGGGAACAACCTACCCTTTCGATCATTCGCTATGCAAGCGTGCATTACGCATGCGTGCCGTTTGACGTCTCCCTCGATGGAAAGACACCGAGTGCCATTTATTTTCTGCTCCTGTTTTCCGCACGCGGAATGTGGATTTATCGTTTTCTTTTGTCATCCGCAATTAACTCGAACCTTGGACAGCTCACGGCAACGGCCGTCGATAAATTCAGTCATATCATTTAAGTCACTTTCCCTTCAATAATCACTATAAGTTAGTCCGCACCCTTATAACTGCTAGGAACGTCTATTGATCCATCATTTTCATTTTTTTCTATCGAATGTAAATTTGATTGATTGGCAAACTGTCCCTTGGAGATTTTGATTCAGTTACGTGGGATAGCAGAAATATTATTATTAGACTTACTCTTGGTATCTGTATGTTTCGTCATTGTGTTGGTGAAGTTAATTTGTATATTCCGGCCTCTTAGTGTACATCCAACTATGCTCCTTTCATTTCCGATGAACCTGATCTATAATGTCCACGAATTTCTGTGGCATTGCTCGTTCGCTTATATTGTTTCTATGGTATGTATTTTTATTATTCGTATTTTTATATCTTCACGGATTTTGTGTAATTGTTCCGCGATGTAAAAAAATTATATTGAGTACGGCCGTGTATTCAGGAAAAACATTTCTCTCACGACGTGAAAAACATACTATTTACCCCCTCGTACTACGGCAGATTAGATCGCGCCAATAAAATTAGAGAGCTAGATTGTAGAACTGATATTATAAAATGTCATTTTTTCTGCGTACCGTTCTGGACCATAACAGCTGTGATCGTCGTCATGAATAGTGAGATTAGCTAGACTGTAGATCCTTCTCTTTATATCTTTATATTCTCTACGTTCTTATTTATGCATGATGTAAATATTGATGTTCTTATTTATGCATGATATTTTGAATTTGTAGTAGTAGTCTTTGTATCCTTTGCATGTTGGAACGATCGACGATGAAATGTTTCTAGGTTAGTAAATTTTTAATTGGCGCGTTGCATGTGTGGTACGCTGGTTTCAATGTAGTGTCGGTGTTCTGCCGTATAATTCATGCATGCCTGGTGTGGAAGCACCACCTGCCACACACCCTGTGGTAGGCTTGCAGGGTATGACGTAGATGTATTTGCAGTTGTCACTGTTCTTTAAGTTTGATGAAGAATTCGATTGGAGACTTTTGATTCGTGACAAATGAGTTTAAGTCCATCTAGTCCCTAAAAGGATGTTGCAGAAATTAATGGCTGAACTAACTGAACGATTTGGTCTTGTGAAAATATTCAGGGATAAAGTGAATCACGGTTTACACAGCGACTAAAGGTCTTTTCGATGTGAACAGTGTTCAGTTCTACTGCTGAAGTACGTTAGGAAACAAAATTGATTCATCCAGGCTCTGATTCTTCGTGAATTCATTCCCTGTTGCTCGATCCGTTGCCTGGTTATGAAGGGCTTTCGAGGATAGGTGAGGGCTGAAAAAAGGGGTTAATCACCATTTATATCAATGCAGTCAGTAGGAGAGGAGCAGCGGCTAGCAAATCTTTTTAGACTCGACTAGAGGGTGGAGCTCGTTCCGTTCCGGTTATAAACCAGCGAGTAAAATACGTCAAACCCTCTTCTCTCCCCTTCTTCACCCTTTCCTTTCCCCCTCCATTCATTGCGCCCCCTTGCGCATTCTTTTGCTCCGACTTGGTAGGCAACGGCATGCCTCATCCTCCTCCGCTCTCTCTTCAGCCCTTTTCTCCGTCTTCAAAATGTACGGCGCAAATAAAATCTCTCTCCCGAAACTTCAAGGTCGATGACATGGTAGTATGGTAATGCACAACATCTACGTGATACATCTACGTGATACCCTGCGAGCCACCACGAGGGTGTGTGGCAGGGAGTGAAGATCACCAAACATGCACTATTGACATGCAAGTCGGATATTTAAGGGAGATATGCTTGATAATAGGGTCACATGGAGCTAGATGGTTAGTATCTACATAATAAGGAAGGGATTATTGGTTGCTCTTACATGCATCATGCACCAAGTTAAAATACTAAGTTACCAAGGGAGCACAAGTGCTCCCTTGGTAACTTAGTATTTTAACTTGGTGCGTGATAGTATTTTAACTTAGTATTTTAACTTGGTGCTAATTATCTTAACATGAATTGTAGATACTAACCTCGCATGCAATCTCCGGCATGATATACTCCTGCATGTCTTAGTACCTTGTAGTGTTATTTATTTGTCGCAGTAATAATACTAACCAGTTGTTATATCTTGAGTACCGTGCTGCATGGTAGCATGTCTACCTAACGTAGAATCTATTAAATACTTACATCTACATCTAGATGTAGACTTAGGTGTCACCATCACTGAAGACATGTTATGGGGGAAACTCATCAGGGAAATAAATATTGTAGCAAACCGTAGATTAGAATTCGTAAAAAAGGTTCTAGGCAAATGCGATGAGAGAGTACGAGAAAGAAGCTATTTTACACTTGTCAGGCCTCATTTAGAATATGCCGCTAGTATATGGGATCCGTACGAAGGAAGGTATGATTAAAGAATTAGAGCGCGTGCAAATGAGATCCGCTAGATTTGTTAAAGGCCGTTATGATAATTGTGTAAGTGTGACGAGTTTAATAGAAGAACTAGGATGGGAATTACTATCAGAACGCAGGTTCAAATTTAGGTTAAACCTTTAAGTAAATTCGAAACCGAGTTGTTCACAGATGAAGTTAGATATATATAAAGAACCCCTGCGTATTATGCTAGGTTTGATCATCTTAACAAGATTAGGGAGATAGACTGTCGTACCGATAGATTTAAAATGTCCTTTTTCCCGCGTACCATAAGAGAGAACAATAGGCAGCGTAGCAAAGGGATAGGTAGGTGAAATATATTTAGAGTAGTCTGTAGTGCATGATGCATGTAATAACAACCAATAATTCCTTTCTTATTACGTAGATACTAACCATCTAGCTGCATATGACCCTATTATGTAGCATAACTCCATGAAATATCCTAGTTGCATGGCAATAGTGAATGTTTGGTGATCTTAACCCCTGCCACACACCCTCATAGTGGCTCGCAGGGTATTACGTAGATGTAGACGTAGATGCTCCTCTACGTATCACTCTCCTGGTTTGTGGTGTGACTGCGTACCGTTGTCCTTACTGCTTTTGACCTGCGCCTGGCATTCTGGGGAACGCGCGCGGTTCTGATTTGGACTGGGATGAGTCCTACATGCCTTGTGCGAATCACCTCGTGCCACACACCCTAGTGTTGGCTTGCACGGTATTTCGTAGATGTAGATGTAACTGTCGTCCCCGTCATATTCTAACTCAGCGATACAACAAACTCACCACTTGCGTCCTCTCTCTCTGTTTTATTATTTTTTTATATTACTTGCACTATAACACTTGCATCGATTTTTTTCTCCAGTTGCTTGTGTCCATTATACCGCTAAGCATTGTAAATTGAACTTGATGCATAGTCATGCGATGAGACGAGATTGGCTGTTTATCGGAAACAATGAGAAGCTCTGAATTTATGGAAAAACTTGAAAAGAGATGTTCAAATGTTGTTTAAATTCAATGTAATGTGAAATAAATTTTAATTTTAAAATATTTTATGCTACATTTGGAAGTTGCGTCACTCATCATCCACGGAGCGACATTTTGCTCAACTCTCTGTTCATTATTCTCTAATATATTTTATTTGTCCTACAAACATAAGTTATTTATTGATAATGTTATGTATAAAATAAAAATGATATGTTTTCTTATTTTTTTATTTTACTTCCCCGAGATGCATAGGATTGGCGTAGTAAAATGTAGTATCGGTTACTATTTCTGTGCTTATGTCAAAATCCTGTATAGTACGATACTACTCGGAGAAGTGTTGTCTCTGTCTTAATCACCCTATTCTGTAAACAATGTAATTGGAAGGGTCGGTTATTATGGGGTTGACTAATAGCTTTTAAGTTGATGTATATAAGTCAAATAGTCAATGGCCATAGCTTAATGCACGGTTTCTTGATAAATTTTCCTGGGGTACTTCCTCAATGGTGGCGAGTTATTGGAATACTCTTATATAATTCGCATTTTCAGAGACTTAGTTTTCTTTTACACCAGCATCCCATGATAAAGATTTAGTCGTAAGTCAGTACTGTATGTATTATTCACAATTACACTATTTACTTGCTGTTATTACCACTTAAGCGTGTTGGCAGAATTTGTGGTGAACATTTGTGCTGAATCACAATAAATACGGGGTTCTGGTGCGGTTAAACTCTTTCTTGTTCCTGTATGTTAGCCTACCAGGTTCCGTGTTTGATGATGGCTAAGTGTTTTCTGTATATTCCTTCCGCTATGTTGTATCTTCTTAACATATCCACACTTATCCTTAGGTTCATTCAATTTTGTCTCTTTTTTAAGCCCTAAGATGTGTTAATAGCTAAAGATAAATTTTAATCATAAAATTAAGAGAGAATATTCGATCTCCAGAATTAAATTTTCGAAGTCTTAAATTTACCGTCAAAATTCCCCCTTCTTATCTAATACATAGATTTCTTTGAAGGATTCCGCGACTCATATACTTGTTTATATTGCTGTTTTAAGGTATTCTCGTCTCGTGTGTAGTTTACAAAATGTCCAACGGACCTGAAGACGCCTCCAGGAAGAGGGGAGGAAACTGCAGTCAGAAAAACTAAACATGCGACGAGAATACCTGAAAACAGCAATATAATGATTAGATTGTCCACAGCTGTGGTTCCCGAATTTGTGATACGCAAAGAATGCTTGCATCATAGACGATTTAAGTGATAAACTTCAGTTGAAGAATAAGTGATTAACATTTTGGCATCACAAAGGGCACAATTTTTGAAATTTGGTGACTAAAGTATGAGCAATTCAAAACAGGCGGAATTTACTGGTCCATAGCAAATCAGTGTACCACGACAATCATCGGCCTTCTGGCGCATCTCACTATTACGCTTGGGAACGATTTCTCTCGCTCTCAATGCCGTCTTTTGAGTTTGGTAAATTAATGTGTAGCGTTAAATAATTTCAAACTTCACTTTCCCAAGACTACCACCTTTGCGCCATTTTTTTTATCGCCGCTGGATTCGCACGCGATATCGCCCTCTTGCGGCTTATACACCCGTGCACATTCTCTCACGCCTCACCTTTCCTCACCTCCTCCCTCCCTCGCTCCCACCAACCCATCCCCCCCCTCTCTCCCGAGATTGCTATTCCAAGAGAGAGTTCATTTCCTCAGCTGTCCAGCTTGGAAATATGGCGGTCATATGTTTCTCCGGCTCGGGATGCTTCTGCTTATGACATTCATCCGAGAGGGGGGGTGAATTTTCCACCTCGGGAGACAATGGGAGGAGTCGGGAGGAGCCGGGGGAAGGGAAGGAAGGGTGGAAAGGGAAGGATACTTATCCCTTGCTGCCCAACCCCTCTCTTCGCTAGCAGCCTTCCCCCACGGAGCCGACCCCTCCTCCCCTCTTGGCCCGCCGCCTTAAGTCACCCCGCTCCGGCCGTTGGTTGGTCGATTGCATGCATTGCCGAAGTGTAATTAATGAATCGTTTTGTTGTGATCGTCCCGTGAAGAAATTGCTGATGGAGTTTGATTGGTTCCCCTGGGTCTCCCGGGAGGACGACTCCCTCGTGTCCGCCGTGTTGGCTCTCCCGCGCGCCATCTACCCTCTCGAGAGCGCTACTATCTGACGGACTGATCTGGATGAGTGGTACAATTTTATCACAGCAGATTGGGGAGGAGTGTGGGGGGGGGGGTTGGAGAATGGGGAGCGGCGAGAGAGGGGGGGGAGGAGGTCCTCGATCGCGAGAGGGGTGGAGTCATGAGTGGGCCCGCTTCACTATTTATGGGTGGGAGGGGGGAGGAGTGTCTCGGGAAGGGATAATGGGGTGGGGTGGCTCCTTTAGATGGATGGGGAGGAGTCGGGCGAGAAGGAATATGGTGGCAAAGGGCGGGGAGGGGGGGGTTTGGGAATTGGGGAGGGGGAGGTCGAGAGAGCCCACCAGGAGAGGCATTGGAAGTGTAAGGAAGGCGCTGGAAGAATAATGCAAGAATTAATTGGTTAGAAGGGGGGATTAAGGTGGTATGGGGGAGTTGAACTGGTGGGGAGTAGGGTGGGGGAGGCCTAACTAACGCGTTTTTTATTGCAACCATCCCATCTTCCGCTGCTTTTCGCTGATGGGATTTTCAGCTTTAATATCGTAGGGAGGTTTTTATCGGAGGGAGAAGGGGGGGGGGGTGAGGGAGTGGTGGGTGACCGTGAGTGTGGTGGAGGGGATGGCTGGAGTGCAGGGTGCGGAGCGGCATGGATGATCGACGTCGCGTCGCTGTCGTGTCGCGCGAGAGATGAGGAGACGGCGGCGAATCCGCGGCATCGCCGCCGTTCTATGGGTCGTCCCGGCCGAACGGAAGGCCCGCCCCTGGACCGGTGGTGCCGGGGTCTCGATGGGAAATCGGCGGACTTCAGGTGTCGCTGCCTCCCGGGTATCATGTTCCAGAAATTTTGAAAACTTTAAAATTACATTGCTGAAGTGGGTAGTACGATGAAGAAAGAATAGGTGCAATTTTCCACAAAAAAATAAAGTTTACTTCCGACCCGGGTTTCGACGTTAATACATCATCTTCTGGTGAAATTCGTGCGTTGCATAAACTTAGATAGAAAAAATAGGACTTTCTGGCTAGTTTTGCTGGGATTCAGCCTTAAGAAGTGGAGGTTTCACCATGGACTCTTATAAATATTGCTCAGATTACCGAATAAAAAAGTCACTTCGCTCAAAAAGCATTTTTTAGCTTTTGATTTAAACTTTTCATTAGAAACAAAAATTCCTGTCAAATCGAATAAAATCAATAGATAGGAATCTTACTAACTACTGTTTAAAGTCATTTTTCAATTGATACCGTTATTTAGGCTAAAATGCGGTAGTTCTTTTCAAGTGCTGTAGTCGTTTTTTCTGGCCGGACAAATATGGTCATTAAAAATGTATTAGTGGAATAATCCGCCCGATGTGTATGTATCCTATCTGATTATGATTTTCAATCGGTAAAATTTTTCATTTGTGAAAGCAGGATTTTTTCAAAACCAAATAAATAAGCACACAGGCGAAATGTAGTGTTTGTCTTTACTCACGCAGGTCAGAGCCGCCTTAAGCGCCTAGTGCACATACCAAGAGGGTTGTTACGAAGGCGCGGTCCTTATGATCTGATCATGAGAACCTGGTGATGCCGACTGGAATGGCAGCGAAACGGTCGTCCACAAAAAGGCTGCGATCCGGCGAGAACCCAAATGACTAATACGAACCCCAAGGGTTGTGTTTGATTCGTTCGAGGTAATCCCGATCACGTCTAAGGAGTCAAGTGGCGTAATCACGATGTGTTTGAGATTTCGCCGAGTTTAATCCACTCGGATGATTATCATGAGCGTCTGATAATGTGATTATTGAGTGTACAATCGCGATATTCAACTTCATCGACAAATTCCCGCCCGAGAAACGTATTCGAGGGGTGCCGCGAATATTTACGACCGGTATTTATACGCCATAATCTCATTGGTATCACGTGATACTACGCAAATTAGTCACCCGATCGGAATTATCTGGTGTATTTAAACCATTCGCACAAATCAAACAACAATTCGCAGTCTACCTGATCTCGAGTTTTTCTCTTGATGGAGTTGAACATGATTGATGTTCGTTTAGAGACGCAATGAACAACATATGAAACGCTTTTAAGTTCTCCATCCAAGTCAGTAAAAACTCATTGAATTCTCGAGCCATTCCTACCACATGACTCCTTATTTACCCGATCAGAATTGTCTCGGACATTTCAACACCTAGGCCAATAGTTTAAACCAATGTCGAGTAATTTAGTAGCTCTACTTGAGCCTCTAAAAGACAATTGCGCTGTAGAAATGTAATGGTATGACTTTGAAAATAAATGCTTTTAAAAGTAAACAACTTTTTCTTGATCCCACGATTTACCAGGAAGTAATGATTATTGATTCTTTGGCCACTTGATCATCTTCCCCAAACGTCATTGGACGATTCAAACTCCCTCTCTCTGTCTAATTTCATCCTCCTGTTGCTTTCTTTCCTTTTGTCGAACAGTTTCAGTTAATACTTTTCTCCCTCTTCGAAGTGTTCTTCGTCACATTGTTCTACTGTCTGCGTTGAGAGGGAGATGAACTTAGAACTCATTGCGTACTTATGATTTTGCTGATGTGTTTATGTTGTTGTCTTTAGTTGCATGGGAAAGTGATGGTAAATATCCCCAGCATTAATTCGAATGGCTCTCGTGCTCCACCCCTCTTCTTTGCGCGGTCAATCTGGTAATGGTGCAGAGTCATCAAGATGATTAACTTTTCTCCATTAAAATTTGACAAACGTGGAAGTATACGAGAACCGCAAAAAATATAATGTTGATTATGTGTATTAAATTTGTATTTTTCCGTATCTCAATTTATTTTTTCAGTTTATTCGAATTTACAGCGAATTTTTTTTTCGTGGCTGTGGTTTCTACGGATTCTAAAATTACTCCCAAATTCGACCGCGAAGTAAATTGAATGCACTGGGACATGTAAAAAAAGTTGTTTAAGATAATGACCTCATCCGTGGAAATGTCTAGAAGATGAGATTTATACTCGAAATTTAGGGCTATTTTCTTGACGATGGAAGAGGACGGAAATTCCATTCCAGAACAACAGTATCTCAGCGTTGGAAAAACTTTCATCAGCGGCCTTTGTATATTCGCGGAATAGATTTAATCGTGGCATTCCGAAATGTGTCTTGAAAAAATGAGAATTTCTATATCTTACACTCTATAAAATACTTATTTATACCTGCCCTCTCTATGTGTTATCGGACACAGAAGTAGCCCTTAGTTGCGCCTAGTGTGCAGGTAATTGACCCTCGGATAAAATCAAATAGCTATCCTCCTCTTAAACTTCTCCTTGCACTCTCATATTCCACTTGATTATTTGACTCGCTCAAGAAGAGTTGTGTACGGGTATCTTTACGACGAAATATCTAAACGGTAAACATTATTTTAGTTTTATTTCAATTTGCTTGCTAAACCATGGCCATTTCCTCTGGGAGGTTGTGGGCATGAACGGATAGAGAGTTTGTTTAAGGTAGTCCGAGCGAGATAGTTTCCTAGTCATAGTAGAGACCATATTCGAATTATACGTTATAACTTCACCAGCTGTAGGATACATCAATTAAATACTGCATTGTTAATGGTGCAATAATATAGTTTTATATGGCAGAAATTGTAAGTCATTCAATGAAAATATCTAAATAAGTCTTTAACTTGACTCATTTTTTTCGCGCGGTGCGTTTGAAACTCCTTCAAAACGGAAGGTTTTTTGTGATCCCGAAGAATTAACTGCGGTGACAATACGATTAATTTTCAAAAATAGTTGAGAAAACATACAAACTACACACTGTTAGTTTTTTTACGACATCTAAGTTTTAGAAATACCTCATTTTGTAAATAATGTCTTTCTGGAGTGCATACACGTACCATTTCCCATGTAAAATGGCTGGTATTTTTTGGCAAATAACTCCGGAAGTAATGTGGTAAGGGGTTGAATTTTTGGTGTCATTAGAAGGGTGATGTATTTTTCTTTAAAATGAGACCAAATTCATTTATTTCTAAGTAAAATGATATTTCGCTCCAACTACCTTAATGGAAGCCAGTTGGTTCGATTATGCTAAACGTCCACTGCACCATTCCCTCTCTTTCGGAATATACGATCGTCATCCATATCAACGTGCGACCATGCGAGGCGCCGCATGTGCGTGTGGCAAGGAGACACTGGCCGTATAAAGGTGTAAAGAAGAAGGCTAAAGGCAGGTGAAGTGTACAATGGGAGTCTTTTGAGTGGGACTCCATTTTTATCAGCTTCTTATTGTGCGTGGAAATACAAATTTTTGTACGAATCTCTCTTATTTTATCGCATCTGGAGACGTAGTGCGGCGTCATAAAGATACTCTCTGCATCCCACAGAGACACATTACTCTGCATTTTTTAAGTAATCTAAGCCTTGCGCGCAATACTTTAGTCTCTAGCGTCTCCCAACCAAATCCTGCTGAAAGCTGTGAAACGCTCTTTGTTCGCTCGTAGGAGTTTTTAACGGAGCGCTCAGAATTTTGATTAAGGAATGTTAATTTCTTAGTAAACATGCCCAGAGTCGCGCTCTCAGCTTGTCGAAAGTAACCGAGAGGTATCGAATCTCACTTTGAGATCCTTATAGGTGTGCTGAAACTTGAATATCTGCTCTGTCTCTCTGGTTACTTTGTTCAAAAGAGCCTTCGAGTCGTACCGGAATGTTTTCGGACCTCAAATTTGGCCGACCTGCTTGTATCGCGGAGTCTTCGAAAGTTGGAACCGATGACAGCCATTCCTTATATTACTTGCCGATATCCCCATGATTTGAATTATTATATTAATCCCCGTGGCATCTGGCTGAATCTTCTTCCCACCCTTTTCATCCTCAAAACGCCTTCAATTGTTTTCATAGTCCTTCTTACTCCCAGCGAAGCCACCTCCCTTAGTTGATTCGCGTGCAACGCTAAGGTTCCTTTTCGGTCGATTCCAGGAATCCAACTCACCGCAACAGCTGTCGATGTTGTAAGTCGTTCGGCCGCAGGCGCCGGGCCGTGTATTTGGTATTCGTGCTGGTCGATAAATAAAGGGTTCTAAATTTTAATTATCGGTACCTATAACGATATTGCCGCTCAAGCATAATTAACAGAGTGACAGAAGAGATTTCTGGAAACTTGTCATTCTTAAAATGGATTTCTGGAGTGATTTTTATTGTGAAGATGGTTGACTATTCTGTTGACCATCGACACGCAATGCTGTTAATGAAGGAACAATCCTTTTACTGACCGAGGAAATGAGCGTCTCGGCCATATTTCGAAATTCTACATTTTCTTCGCAGGAAAAACGGTTGCAAAACAACAGAGACAGATCCCTCAACCTGACCCACGTTTCTGAATTATTCCATTGTATATCTGGTAAAGAGGTGAATCCAGAGGCTATAAGGGAATGGGACGATTCTCATAAGTTATGCTTTTCTTCGCGTGTTGTGTCATTTTGCATCGCATACACGGAGACATAGCTATAGGCATTGGGGACACTAAAAAGTTGTTACGTTGCCCGAAGAACCCATTACTTTAGATTAACTCATTTATATCGTGATGGGGTGGATTAAGCAATTATTATTATTGGTCATCGGCTCATTCAGCGACAACCCTCTTCCGGACCCCACCACTCTGATATCTCCTTCAAACTTTCCTTCTCTTCTTGTTCCTCCCTACCAGGAATGGCCACATATTGTCGTTGCCTCTAAGTTACGCGCGCGTGCGATTGAACCAATTACGCGATTCCCGAACCCTTCCAATCTCTTATTGTTTCCTTCCCCATTCTGCTGTTAGAGGACCCCCTCCTCCCAAGATTCCCATCCACGGTCCTAATTTAATCGCCCTTGCTTTCCACAGCCTTTTAAATCCATCCGATCCTTGGGCCGGGACTTGTTGCGTTTGCTTTAAAACTTCCCTGCTTGCCCCTTAAACCGTCGCCTGCCCATTTGGAGAGGCAAAAGGAGTGTTAATGCTTTTGTCCTGTCTACAACTGGGGTGTATATTTCCGTCTCTCCTAATACGCCCCACTAACTGTGTAAGACGAGCATCTGCTGGTACCCTATGTTGCTCGATAAATCGATCACGTTACTCTCTCGAGCAGATACACCACAGCATTTCACTCTCAGCCTATTGTTTTAGTGTGAGGGGCGGAAGCGACTAGTGGCTGGCGCGCAGAAGAAGTCATGTGGCCGAGAGCCTTGCCCTCTCATTGGTCTTTTGCGCTCGTCATTGTCGTCTTATGACCCATGAAGCCTGTTTTGAATTACAGGAAGGCGTTTTCGTCAACTTATTCTGCCTGGTTCATCACATTTCATCGATGTATCCCTCTGTACACAACTGCTTTCTCGGTTCCTGTTTTGTTCCGTTTCTTCATTTGATTTTCGCGGTGACCTCGCGTTAGTAGCCTTCCATCTCCTGAATTCTTGTTGCTACTTTCAAGATAGACGCGAAATCATTACTTCTTTTACGTGGACTTCTGGTAATTGTAATAAGTATGTTTTACTTCCGTTATCGATTGTCCTCGGTTCTCTGTTATTCCTGATGGGTATTTTTCGTCGAGTTTTCAATTTGTTTGCTTAATTATTGGATAAGAATTCATATAAAAGGTTTAGAATGGGAAGGAAATATCGATACGTCACTGTTGGAGTAAGCTTTACGTCATTCCTGTGAGGAAATTCATGAGATTTAAGAAATTAGAAACGTTTTATATCCCCTTCATCGTGGTTAATTTTTTTATGTTAACATCAATTTAGATGAATGAAACATCCAATCATGTTGCGTGAACCTTGTCACATCGTATGGCTTATTTTAGCGCGTCGGCTTTTTCATCATGTTGCAAAAAATATTTTGTAAATAATGCCTAAATGTTCCATCTGTGTGCCATAAAAGTATCTCATGGTATAATTGTTGAGTTGTCATTGCCGAGTCGATTCCGCAAAATTAGCGTTTTCACGTTTGACTTCTTTCGCTTGACCTTCAAGGGAGAAGGAAGAGGAGCACCCTTTTGGGAAGGATGGTGCAGAGGGAAGGGGGAGGAGGACAGTGGTGGAACCCCATGAGAGAGAGAGAGAGAGGCCTTGACATTAACGCCTTGCAAGCGGTGGTGCGGTGAGCTCCGTTGGAAGGAGTACGTCGCCGCAACTCTCTCTAAAGCACCGCGGAATCCCCAATCCGGGCTGCTGGTGATCCTAATGCGCCTTTGATTGCCATTTGATGCTTTGCGGTTCATATTCCTGTGAGTCACGCGACTGACAATTGCAAGTGAAACCTACCACAATTGAAAATAATTTGAAAACCAAGGAACATACATCTACATCTACGTCATACCCTGCAAGCCACCCAAAGGGTGTGTGGCAGGGGGTGCTTTCGCACCAGGCATGCATGAATGATAGGGTAGAACACCGACATTACACTAAAACCCGCGCACCACACATGCAAAGCGCCAATTAAAAATCTAATACCCAAGAAACATTCAATCTTCAATCGTTCCAACATGCAAGGGATACAAAGACTATTACTACAGATTCAAAATATCATGCATAAATAAGAACACCAATATTTACATCATGCCTAAATAAGAGAGCAGAATATATAATGAGAAAGATTTACTGCCTGCCTGTGTCAATACTCGAACTATTCATGACGACGATCACAGCTGTTATGGTCCCGAATGGTACGCGGAAAAAATGACATTTTATACCTATCGGTTCTGCAGTCTAGCTCTCTAATTTTATTGGCGCGATCTAATCTGCCGTAGTACGAAGGGGTTAATAGTATATTTTTTACGTCGTCAGTAAAATGATTTTCCTGAAATTTATTTAGGAGGTTAAACCTATAATTCAATCTACGCTGTGATAGCGATTCCCATCCTAATTCTTCTAACAGTCCAGACACACTAGCCAACTTATCGTAGCATCGTTTCACAAACCTAGCTCCTCTTCGCTGGACGCGATCTAACTCTGATATCAACCCCGTTTCGTATGGATCACATACACTAACAGCATATTCCAGATGAGGCCTTACGATTGAAAAATAACAACGTTCTTTCACTTTCTCATCACATTTTCCAAGTACTCTCTTGATATAGCCTAGCTTCCTATATGCTTGACCGCATATTTCCCTAATATGTTTTCCCCAAGATAGATCGTGAGTAATTGTGACCCCTAAGTACTTAACAGACTCGGCGTGAATAATTTCCGTATTATTAATTCTGTAAGCCCTACCTAGCCTATTTTTCTTTTTCCAAAAGCTGACTGTTAACATAATTGGGAATGAGAATTTAAAAATTTGCCGCCATACGGAATCGATCATATGAGATTCAGTACATGGACGAAGTCTCTTACCATTGCGCCATTTAACACTAACGCCAATAACACACATCTAGATTGTTAGATAGTTAGTTGGGGGAGCCTTCGACAGGAGCTCGGGCACCTAGATCTTGAGTGGTCCATTGTGCCAAACCCATATTTTTTTAACCTACCTGCCTCATGCAGACAGGGGTGCATGAGCGCCAAGGTGAAGGTATAAATGGTCACCCATCCAACCCTCGTCCGGGTCCAAAATTGCTTAACTTCTGTGATCTTACGGGAACTGGTGTTTCAATAAGGCTAGACCTTTGCCCTGACACACGTTTAACACACGGGTTTTCTTCCGTTTATATTATGCATGCTAAAAATAACGAATGAAAAATAATTTATTACATCAGGAACTTTGCTTGTATTTTGAAGATCACGTAGAGCGGTCGTAAATTTAGTTTTTAGTCCTTTCATAAGCGACGCTAGGAAAGTGAAGTCTGGAATCCTCGGATAAATGGACTATGGTGGATATTTTTGTCGTCACTGGAATCCGTAGTGGAAGGCCGGGCCTAAAAAATGGTAAGGTGTTCTGTGTCAAAGGCCTACATTGCTGAGGATAGATGTCGGCCTCGCTGTTTCACTTCCGTCCCTGGAAGATGGAGTTACTCCCAATCGTCAGACGTCGTCGAAGTCAAACGGTTCCCTAAGCGGGTGAATCCTTCCATCCGATGGAAATCAGATCGCCCCAAAATGAATCGATTTTTTTATTACCCCCCCCCCCCCCCCTCAAATAACGTCCGGCCGAGATGGCTGTTAATTTTCGGACCGGATACCTACTGTCGAAGGCAAGGAGAACGAATTGTTAGTCGATTACGATATAACGTTTGGAGGAGGGTGCTGGGTCCCGTATGATTATCAGTAATGGCCTCTTTGCGGTTCGAAAGGGGTTTATAGGAGTAATTCTCTCTCAATCTATCTCTCCCTCCTGCCCTTAAAGCGATTCCTTAAGTCTTCCGTCCCAACAACACGGGACGGTTCGGCGGAGGCAGGGATCCATCGTTTGTCGGATGCCTCAGCTCAGCTCCTCACCTCCTCCAGGCTCGATCCCTTCGCCTCCTTCTCCTCCTCACAAGATAGGAGGGAGGGGTGAAGCCGGTATGAGTGGGGTGGGGGGCGGGAGGGAGGGGTAAGCAACAAATGAGGGAGAGGAGGTTAATTAAACTTAGCGGAGGAAGGTGGTCCTGCGCATGTCGTGAGGAAATACTTCCTCGACCCCCGTCCCCCCCCCCTCTAACCGCCCCACCCCTCTCATCCCTCGCCGAACATCGTTGCCCCCCCCGCCCCTTCTTGCCCCCCCCACTGGCCCCCTCCCTCCATTTGTCTCCCCCTCTCTCCACTCCCCTACACACTTTTCCCCTTGCTATCCTCAATCTCTGTACCACCCAAGTCCGACTCCTCCGGTGGATTGTTGTTGTAGCTTGCGTATCTGAGAAAAGAGAACTTAAGGTAGTCCGAGCGAGATAGTTCCCTAGTCATAATAGAGACCATATTCGGATTATACGTTTTGATTTCACCAGCCTTAGTACATAATAATTAAATATTGCTTATTAATGGTGCAATGAAATAGTTTTATATAACAGAAATTGTCAGTAATTAAATGAAAATATCTAAATAAGTCTTTAACTTGACATCTAGGTGTTAGAAATACCTCATTTTGAAAATAATGTCTCTCTGGAGTGCATACAAGTTCCATTTCCCATGTAAAAGGGCTGGTATTTTTTTTGCAAATATCTTCGAAAGTAATATGGTAAGGGGCAGAATTTCAGTGTCATTGTATAGGTGGGATATGTTTCTTTAAAATGAGACCAAATTCATTGCTTTCTAAGTAGAATGATATTTCCTTCGGACTACCTTAAGTGGCCTAACTCTTAACTAAGTTTCAGGAAAAACATTTCTCTGACGACGTAAAAAACATAATTAACCCCCTCGTATTACGGCAGATTAGATCGCAACAATAAAATAAGAGATAGATTGTAGAAATGATAGGTATAAAATGTCAATTTTTCCGCGCACCATTCGTGACCATAACAGCTGTGATCGTCGTCATGAATAATGCGAATAGTGACATTAGCTAGACTGTAGATCTTTCTCTTTATATTCTCTACGCTCTTATTTCTGCATGATGTAAATATTGATGTTCTTATTTATGCATGATATTTGGAATTTTAGAATAGTAGTAGTCTTTGTTTCCCTTGCATGTTGGAACGATTGACGATGGTATGTACCTTGGTTATTAGATTTTCAATTGGCCCGTTGCATGTGAAGTACGCTGGTTTCAATGTAATTTCAGTGTTCTGCCGTATAATTCACGCATGCCTGGTGTGGAAGCTCCCCCTGCCACACACCCTTTGGGCGGCTCTCAGGGTATGACGGAGATGTAGATGTAAGTGGGCATCCGTCCGCTTCCCACAGACTCGTGTGGACCGCCTCAGCTTCCCTTTGAATACACGATGCTATAATAATTTATGCGATACGATGTAATAATCGTCTAAAATGAGGAGCTGTTAGATCTTTGAGTTGAATACGGTATCCATGGCTGTGAACATGAAGAAGTGTGACAATTTTGCCCGAGCAGAAGGGATTTATATAATCTACATCTACGAAACACCGTGCGAGCCACTGGTGGGGTGTGTGGCACGGGGTGATTCCACACCAGGCATGCAGCACTCATCCCAGTTCAATTCAGAACCGCGCACGTTCTCCCGAATGCTAGGCGCAGGCCAAAATCAGTCCGGACAACGGTACGCAGTCAGACCACAAACCAGGAGAGTGATACGAAGAAGAGCATGCTACCATACAGTATACTACTGAAGATGTAACTACTGATTGATATTATTAATGCGACAAATAAATAGCACTGCAAGGTACTAAGAGATATAGGAGTATATCATGCCGGAGATTGCATGGGAAATTCGTATCTACAAATCATGTTAGGATATTTAGCACTACTGAAAAAACGTATTTAATCTAGTCAGTATCCTAGAACTGATATATCGCAACTATTATGATCCCTTATTGTACGCGGAAAAAATGACATCTTAAATCTATCGGTTCTTCTGTCTATTTCCTTAATCTTATTCTTGTGATCGTGCCTACCTGAATAGTTTGGCTGTGGTAAAATATTTTGAACATCCGGCTGCGGATTGAAAAGATGTGGTGTACAAGAATTGAAAGTGCTTTTGAAGAATGAGTTTAACGAATTGGCTTTTTGTAGACTGTTGGTTAGCTTTTCCCCTTTGATATTCTTAAGCGTGTGTTCTGTTGATTTATTTCCTTGAGTGTCCCTAACATACGACCAAAATACCTTGGGATTATCGTTCAAGTGTTCTCCCAATAATTTACTTTTGAATTCAGCTAACGCCCTTCGGCACGCTTTTTTTGCTTTATTTTGTAATTTTCGGTGACTGTGTATAGTTCTTCGGAGGATTTGTTTATTTTTGCCCTTTTTAACCTAGCATGACATGTTCTCTGGTTCTTTAATGTTTTTCTAACCTACGCGTTATACCACCTAGGCTCTGCATTGGCTCTTTTCTATTTACTTGGTATGTATTTGCTAACTATTGATCGTGTAACGTTGAGGAAATTGTTCCAGTATTACTGTTGATACTTATTTTTTTTAAATTAGTAAATAACTTTTGCAACTCTCGTTTCACACTTTCGTAGTGAGCCTTATTAAACAAGTAGATTTTTCTTTGTGGATTATGTTTCTTGATCATGCTCACAGAAAAATTAGCTTTTACTATCTTGTGGTCGCTTATTCCCTTATCCGTACCTATGTTTACAACCATGTGTGGAATATTTGTCGCTAAAAGATCAAGTGTATTTTTCCCTCTAGTGGGAGCAGTGACTAATTGATTTAGTGAGTGAGATGTGAATGTATACAGAAGTGACTCACGAAGGTCTTTGTCTTTCCCCCCAGTGATAAAACTGTACGTGTCCCAGTCTATGGACGGAAGATTGGAATCCCCACCGATTATAATATGACAGTCGTTTTTTTGAGTGGTTAACTTGCTGAGTTTACTTTCGAGTCCTAATATTGAGGTAGACAGTACGATTATCTTTTGTGTATCATTTTCGTGGTTAAAATTTTTAGCAATGGAGTACAGATCCCATTCATGAAATCTTCTCTCACAACTATGTCTCAAATGACGTAGTTCACGCGACGTGAGCTCATGTGTGGTCATCGCCACGTCGTAAACTCAACAGTCATATGATCTTCCAGTGAATAAAGTTGTTCTCTCGCTCATCTGGCTCTTTCATTATCGGCACCCTTGATCGCTTTCTTATCCCTTCCTTCCCCGAGGATTACTTGTCCGTCCCGTCCGCGACGCCCTCGAGTCGTGACCGCTGCATCGAATTGCGACGCGAGATCGCGTCTCTCCCCGCACTGCATCGTCCGACTGCACTCCAGCCAGTCTGCTATTTCCGAATCCTTCACTCCCGGCCAGCCATACCCTCTTATTTCGGTCGCCTCGTTCGATAAGTCACGTCCCGTCCGTCGATCGTTTCAGCTCTCTCATCGCACCTGACTCGATCGATGGCTTTCGCAGCCGTGATCGCGAATGGTCTGCGGACCAAAGGCCTTCCCTCGTCCCGTCTCGGATTTCAGAGCGGATCTCACGACGTCGCCAACAACCCTCTCAACCCATGCATCTCTCCCCGTCGTTTGAATTCACTCCCCACTTGCTGGGATACCATTATTATAGAGTATGTAAATATAGAGTAACAGAGAGATAGGAAGATTCGGATATGAGTTATTAAATAATACTTTGGCCTATAGATGGAACAGGTGTACGAACGAAGTTGCACGACAAGCCATAACAAATTAGCTTTGGCAAACGCCACTTCATTTAGTGTCGCTTAACTCACAATATGTACTTATGATGTTTTCGGTGCCTGGATGTTTACTAATCGACCCATAGCAACGAAAAAAATCTTAGTGAGTCGTAGACCGTATGTTAAACATGTATTTTAATCTGCCTTCAATGAGCATCGTCTATAATGAATCGAATTCACGTCAATATGATAAGACATGCGATTACCAAGCACGGAGTCAACTGTTTACCGATGTATCATAGCAACGACAAAACAATGATACTCAATAAAAAGCACACAACAGCCATGGTAAATCCACCTCTGTATGTTGATGCAAAAATCACCGAGTACCAATAGCGCCTCCAAGTGGCCTTTTCCGTAAGCCAAAATTCTTCCTCCCCTAAGGTGGTGCCACCTGAGAAATTCTTCCGAAAGCTCTCAAAAATGTATGTCCAGTTTTTAGCATTACTTTGCCACTCTATATATACTTACTCTATGCCATTGTATATACGTTAGTGTAAGTTACAGTGTGGTATTGTCTGTATGGATCTGATGACGTTTGCTGGTTTCATCCGGAAATAAGCCACATTGCTATTGTAGTAAAGCTGAATTGAAATAATGCAAATCGTCGTTTATTTACTTTTGATATGGAAGAGAGCCTATAGAAAAACAATATTTTAGTTTGAGATAAATATTTTTTGAAGAGATATCATCGACTTTCTGGCTTAAATTAAGATAGTCATGGCTCCTGCGCGATCAGGATGACCAATTTTTCATCCTGGTCGCTTTCCAACGGAGAAATTGGGGGAAGAGAGATATATTCGCAATAGTCGGACCTAGTGCAAAAATTCTTTTTTCCTTCGAAATCTTTACGAGCACTACTCTGAGTGTGATATTCGCGTAGAATCACGTAGGAAAGCATCTCCGTCTCCGTTCACATCCTTCTTTGAGTCCTTTGACCGATCCTCTCCCTTTTCTTTGATTGGTGTCATACACCGTACCAATTTTTTTGAGTCCGTATGTTTGTAATTTTTTTCATATTTATCCCCGATATTTTCGATGTCAGCCCCAAACAAATCTTATATCTCTTGACGGTGCACCTCGTTTCTTGATAAAAATGGAATAACTCAAGGATCTCCTGTCACCTTGCAGTGATATCCTTTTTTGTTATTCTGTCTTCTCTTTCAATTTCTAAACTTCATCACCGCAGGCCGGAAGGGGATTTGAATCCATTCCTTGAACTCTTTACTTGATTAACGACGGTCATGGATTACTTTCTCTCATCTATTTCAGAATACCCGCGCGTTGTACCCTTTAACTCGCACATTGATTTACATGCCTTCTCCTAGGCTATCTCTTGCTATGCGCTCTCATTTATTTCTCTTCTACCCTCTACTTCTACCTACTACTACGTAAATAACATACTATTAACCCCCTCGTACTACGGCAGATTAGATCGCGCCAATAAAATTAGAGAGCTAGATTGTAGAACCGATAGGTATAAAATGTCATTTTTTCCGCGTACCATTCGGGAACATAACATCTGTGATCGTCGTCGTGAATAGTTCGAATTGTGATAATAGGCGGACAGTAAATCTTTCTCTTTATATTCTCTACGTTCTTATTTATGCATGATGTAAATATTGATGTTCTTATTTATGCATGATATTTGGAACATGTAGTAGTAGTCTTTGTACCCCTTGTATGTTGGAACGATTGACGATAGAATGTTTCTTGGTTATAAGATTTTTAATTGTCGCGTTGCATGTGTGGTACGCTGGTTTCAATGTAGTGTCGGTGTTCTGCCGTATAATTCATGAATGCCTGGTATGGAAGCACCCCCTGCCACACACCCTTTGGGTTGCTTGCTGGGTATGACGTAGATGTACTGACTGCCCTTCACGTGTGCACCCCGTTCTGTCCTCGAACCTCGAAATTACCTCGAACATTTCTCTCTTTCTAAATATTTGGCGATACAATGTTAACTAGTTTTACTGAATCCATGGGTTGCTCATTCAACGTTTGTTATGTGTATCACTTTCAATTGTCATCTCTCTCGTATGCGTACGTTTTAATGTGTATGTACGTGGATAGGTAAGGTGGGAAAACTCATCATATTTGGTATGATAACTTTTATGATCAGGATAACGCGAAAGACTTGGAAGTTTTCTCTTATCCTGTCCCCACCGCGTTGATTTACTGCTGAGGTTTGCTTCATCGCCATTTGTGTTTTCGTAGTCCTGTAATATTTTTGTGGTCTGGTGACCTAACTCCCCCGGACTAAAATCCTTTCTGCGATGCACTGATTTACATGCAGCTCTAGATCCAGCTTTTCACAGCTTATGACCCCGTGGTCAGAGAAAGAGTGAGGATAGGCTTGTGCGATAAGTCGATTCATCGAATTCATCGACGACGATTTTAGTCATCGCGTTGCGGTGAACCGCGTCGATGGCAATGAATGTCATCGGTCATCGACATCGATATGTCGATGAATTGACCGATGTAGATAGTCAATGAATCCATCCCCATTAGATGATAATTATTTTTGTTGCGTCGCCCGCCCTTGCCTATCCCTACCATTCCGTTGGCAATGAATGAATTCATCGACTTATCGAGGTCGGTGAGTTCATCGACGGCGATGAATTCATCTACTCATCGTCGTCGATGACAATCGTCGAATCAGAATCATCTCGATGATTTTTTTTCATCGACCCTCGATGGGCAAATTCGTTCATCGCACGAGCCTAGGTGAGGATCCCAATAGGTCGGTGGTAGTGCGTGCAAATCACTCATGTTGAGGGAGGCGCTTCCTCGAGCTACTGGTTGTCTCGTGGTCGGGTCCAGTGCGCGGGAAACCACTGGCCGGCCGCTGCCGCCCGGAGCGATCCAGGGGCGAGACCCTCCCGGATTTTCAACCCTCCGGCCACGCGGCGGCGGCGGCGGACGCTTTGCCCACTCGGCTATCACGCCGTCATCCAGGGTTATCAGTCATATTTCAACATCAAGAAGGTACGAGTCATCGAAAGCCGGCGGGGAAGCACTCTTTTCTCGTGTGCGTCCCGTCGGCCCTTCCCCCGAAGATCGTTCGTCACACCTGTCCCGGGCGCGATAATCGCCCCCATTAAGAAGGGTAAACATTTTCAATCAAAAGAGTTTCGCCATTAATGTGTCACTGTGTGCACTGCCTGTGTAATTTGTTTCTTACTAGATATTGAAATAGTTGCATTAAAAAAAATTGTAGTGGGATTTTCAGGGATGGGTTATAATCGTTGACGGTTATGGTCTTGCTGTTATAGTCGCTCATTACGTTCGGAATCCATGTCGAGTCTTGATTTGTGTTGTGTGTTACAGTAATAATGTTTGTGTCATTTTTATAGGAAATAAGTATTTGATTATTTGGGATACTCGGAATTCAGTTACGATTTTTGTTTATATTTTTTCTCGGAAAATCATATGGTGTCTAGTTTACTTCATCTACGTAATACATCTACGTAATACCCTGCGAGCCACCACGAGGGTGTGTGGCAGGGGGTGAAGATCACCAAACATGCACTATTGCCATGAAAGTAGGATATATACTTGTGCCTAGTTATGCATTTGTGTAATGTTTTTATGCTATAAGATATGTATTTGGTTTCCGTTCTCTCGATTGCTAGGATTTCCAATGATAACATTGCTAGGATTGTGATTTCCTTCATTAATTAGTTGGCATTCTCTGCCTTTCGGAAGAGTGTCAAAAGGCCGTTTTACACGAGCCCCTTAATTCCGCGATATGATATACTATGCTCGTATTGGCATTTAAAGTTGCGGCGTGTCAAGCGGTGAATTGCCAGGATGCATGTTCAAATGCATAAAGGACTGATGGGGAAATAGCTCCTGCTCTAATTCGGTGCTCGCGTTCTTGCAATTTCTGTTAGCCCAATTGTGCAATTTGGCGCTTCTTGTAAAACGGCCTAAAGACTATCATTACAATCATATGGCAGCATTTTTATATCGACCTCCTAGATTAAACCAGTTTTAACGTCTCGAGGTTAGGTCATGTGGAAATATCTCCTTGCCAACGCTTCGGCGTATAATGTAAACCATCATCAGGGCTCGGAATTATTGGAATTGGACATCATCAGTCATTACATTTCTACAAGCCTTATTTCTACAAACATTTATGCCTTTCTACAAGTACCAAAGGGCAGTATGTGCAATAATATGTAATAACTGATGATGTCCAATTAACCAATAATTCCGAGCCCTGGTGAAGGTGTACATTATACGCCGAAACGTAGGCAAGGAAATATAGTTTTATTTCCATATGATCTAACCTCGAGACGTCAAAACTGGTACAATCATATGTTTCAAAGACCCGCTTATTTCATCATTGTGGTTTAACATTTTCCCATCCTTTCTCTTTGCAGGTAAGCTAGTACTCCCGAGACCAGTGATATCGGCGTACTTCCTTAGGAGTTCCGAAGGCAAGTGTTTCAGGGCGAGTGGGAAATAAAGATCGGGTGGGGTTGGTCAGGTGTTGGAGTGATGGTGGAGCCCGAATGGTCGTTGTGCGGGAGGCCTCCGAGTTGGAGACGGGCACTTGGGGGCCGAATGGACGACTCGAAACGAGCATACCAGGGTATTGAATGACACCTACGCGTAGCACGGGGGCAGAGTCGAGAGAGAAGCCAGCCAGCCCTCCCTCTCCAGTCCCATGCTGTTGCTGCCACATCGCCCTCCCCTACGTTTCCCCTACGCTTCTCCCACCTCCCCCTCCTCATTCTCTCTCCTCGCGTCCCTCCGCCCCTTTTCCCGCCTCCCGCGAACGCGTAAAAAAAGCAATTCCGTTATTTTTTTCTCCCTTTTTGGCTTCGCGCATTGGCCTCGCCGCAGCCAATGAGAGCACCCATTCCGACGTTTCCCATCACTTGACAAGTTCTCCTTAGCTTTTCGCTCAGTTTTCTGTTCTTTTCCTCGCTGTATTTTCTTCGCAGAGCGTGGAGTTCCTCGTTCTGGGCTGGCCATAATAGTTTCCGCGCGAAAGGTATCACCCCATCCACTTCCAACTCCGTGTCCTCCCTCTGCCATCTATCATCGCCGTTAAAGTGTATTCGGCCTCGAGCGTCGATTCTCGTCCCCTCTGATTCAAGAAATGATAACTGAATATTTCGAAGCATTCAAATAAATTTTCGAAGTGTTTAAATAGAATTTTACTTCTTGTGTATCGCATTTGAAGGAAGGTGAGGAAGTGAAGTACTCATGACCTACGGCTACAGTCGGCAGTGGATCGCACAATTATAGTTCGTTAATGTGATTATTGATATCGTCCGATCAATGGTTGACCAAAGTAATGAAGTAGTGAATGCTTGAAGCGTGATAATTTGCTCGACTGTCAAATGCTCTATAGAAACATGTCGTATTTTTCAATTTCATTTCCAATGGATCAAGAGCTTAGTGGAATTATTCAATTCGATCTGTTAAAGCTTATTCAATTTGATCAAACGATTGGATAATTCTTGTAAAAATTAAAGGCTTTGGTATTATGGCTACAATATTGTTATGGATGTTGATGTTTTGTGAGTGTGGTATTCAACTAGAAATATTCCTTCGTATTGTAACGGGATTTTTCGAACTTTGCTTCAATTTATCTACACGTTTGATGCTAGTCCAACTTTGACTCTATGACGCAGTTGCTCAGAAATTTACATGCTCGTGCTGTGTAATTTCAAGGCAAGATATTTTTTACGCCAAAATAACTTTCACGAGTATATTTAGGGGAAATCAGCTCGGGAAATTGTTCGTAGTTTTGTTTTATAGGTCAAAATGTAATGCTAGAAAACACATCGGCAGAATCGTGCATTTTGTACCGCTAATTAATGAAAATTTCACCCTCCAGTCAGGAGTAGTGCTGGCATATTTCGTGTTTTGCAAGCAGATGTCCTCTGAGATGAAGCCTCAATGAATATTACCATTTTTGTCAGTTTCTTCACAGGGAAATTGAGCTAAAAAGTAATAGTAAACTCTTCAAATCTACCCAAGAATATCGCGTCTTCTATTTCGAAATCGATCTCTTTTTCTTTGCACACTTTGCAGCGAAGTCAAAAATGAACAAGAATCTCTGTGTTGTTGAAATAAATCCGCACGCACACCAATTTTATTTCATTTTGCTTGGTTGGATCTTGCTGAACTATGTTACTGGCGGCAAGTTTATCGCTGGCGGAGATCTCTGCTTCTTGGTCCTCGAGTCCATTCCGGTCGGAGATGTCAACGAGAGGCACTCCTCGTAAGCCTCCTCCCTCGATTCCCCCGAGAAGTGGTGAGATTGGGGCGGGGGGTCGGGGAGTGGAATAAGGGGGTAGTTTCCGTCGTCATGATCCCGGCGACGGTGGGAGTCGAGACATTGGCAGAGTTAATGCGTGTGGTGCGCAAATGTCCCTGCCGAGGCGGCATTAGGGGAGGGAAACGATCTGGGATATGAGGCCGGGACGAGTTGTTTATTCCATCCGAGGAGGAGAAAGTGTTTGAACAAAATTAAGAGGGAAATGATGACCGTAAAAAGTGTATGGAGTGAGTCCTCGACCGTGGTTCACGGAGAAAATAATATGCAGGTCTAGGTAAGAGAAGGGCGACCGAGTCCATTTAATGAAGCGGTTTGAAAGGGGAGAAAAAAGAAACAATGACGGCATAAAGTTTGAGAAGCGGTGGGCGAAGAGGGGGCGAAGAAAGATCTAACGCTGGTGTGGAGTGGTCGTTTGGCGATTTGAGATTAGGGGAGCCGAAGAAGGAGGAGGCGGCGGTGTGAATGCATGCGTGCTCTAGGGATGCGACTCGCTTTCCCCCCGTCATCGCCCCGCGTTGGACCGCCTTGGGAAGTGGGAAGGTCGGCGGAGATGGAGCCGTCGCCTGCCTGTCGTTGCGACGGGCTGTGCCCATCACGCGTGGATGTTGTGGTGGGACCGCTCTGTTCCAAGGAGGGCCTTCTTCCTTCCCTCGTCCTCCTCCTCGTCGTGGTGAGCGGGAGGACGGGGCGAGTTTTGTTTTAGGACGGCGGTGGTGGTGGTGGGGGGCACTGGTGGGTTGAAATGGGGCAATATCTGTCTCACCGGGGCATTTAGTCGGTGGCAGTCGTATGAGCTCCGTATCTTATGGGGCTTTTTATCTTCCTCCTCCTCGTGAAGAGCCGAGGGGTTGTGCATTCTCTTTCTTGGCGAGGGGAGGGGAGGGGGAGGGGGAGTAGAAACGGCAGTATAAAAGCGCGCGTCCGTGGAAGCGTCGCTCGCTCGTGTTCTGTGGGAGCGGTAGGTTGGGGGATCGGGAGGGGGGCGTGGGGGTTGGGGAGGGATGGCGAAAAGACGCGCGCGATGAGCGAAACTCCCAAGGCCGTCGCTTCGGCGTGCGCTGTCACACACTTTACTTCTGCTCGCGTCGATGGCACTCTCGTCGAAAGTTTTTTTCCATTCCATTCAATAATTGTCCTGTTAAGGAATAAGAATTTTTTAACATTTGTTTTTGGGATCTCTGTTTTACTTTGAACGTGTGATCATTCTTGCTGATGAAGGATAGCTCTTCGAGTTCTGTTCGAAGCTCGCCCCATGCAGTTTCGTTCTTAACTATTCTATACAACCCGCAAATCATTGGGGGCGAGATTGAGACTATATAGTCTCTTCTTCCACCTGCTGAGCACTCGTCGAGCCCCAATAAAAATGTAATCTATGTGTATACAACCTCAGGATAAAGCAATCTAAATACAGTATTTGAAATGTTACATTTCATGTAATTCGATGGGCCAAGAAATGTGAATTGAAATGTAAAAAAATATTTGTATGTGTGGCAAAGCGTGAGGATTAGAGGCAGATATCCCTGAATGGAAAAATCAACTCCTGGATAAAACCCTCAAGAAGAGGGGTATGAAATAACCGCGGAAACCTACTGACAGAAGAGCTAATGTCTCACTAGGTGTGGTTGAGTAGAATTGCAGGGAAGGACGGAGGGGGGAAGGAGGAGGCAACTAGACAGAGAGTGACACATGGAAACCAAACTACTTTTTGAAATAAGGTATGATGCAAGCCTGTTTCGTTAGTGGTTAAAATCACCCATCGCCGCTGTCTGCTTTAGGGACCTTATGTTGACGTCTCATTGGGAGACGGATCGAAACGGAACGATAAGTAGTTGTGAGTCATCTCGAAGCGCTTGGGTTTACAGCGTCTGCAAAGGCTCCACAGCACGTTACTTTTTCACCATTGAACACGTTGTGACGATAATAGTAGTGTTAATTCATCGCAATTGTTGACCCCCAGTAAAGTTGATTCAGCTTAGAGAAATCTCTATTTTTTTGTGTAAAAATTTGAATAAAATATCGACTCTAATCAAAGCGAGTCATTCTGGGGTAGTTTTATGATTTGGAATATATTTTTATTTCATTAAAATATAGTTATATCGAGTCTCCTCCCGCCCCACGTTGGCATGAACCAGTGATAAGGCTTTCGGGAGGAGTGGAGAAATCATGATAGCTTTACAGTGTATCGAAAATCTGTGCGCAATATTGAAGCATTGCTGGAACGAAAGTTTTAAGCGACTGGACTTTCGGAATTAAGTTGTCATATTGGCATGAATGTTTTTAGGATTATTATTTAGGTGTATTGAAAATCTGTGCGCAATATTGAAGCATTGCAAGGTCGCAAGTTTTAATCAATTTTTTCATAAATATGTTGGTCGCTTTAAGCGATTACATATATATAATTGTGAAACCTGTAGCGTTATGTACCTATCATACTGATATTTGTACTAATACAAATCACATGAAGTATACTATTTGAATAGAGACAGTTCACAGCAAATTCATGGCATTTGAGTGCGGAAAAACTATGTCAACTCATCTTTTAGACTTAAGCACTTAATTGCTGGTCCATCGAAAGTAGTTACACGCCCCGCTTGGGTTTATGCTCTTTGGTGAACGGTCGTGCAATATTCATGGGTCACCTTCTTGGTATACAGTAAAGATGGAGCAATGTTGTCTATTGTGTTGTGAGCTGTGTCAATGTGTATTTCTTGAGCAACCTATCGTCTTTCGGATTCGATAGTTGAGGTCTTGGACTTTAAGAAAGTTTGCGAGATACATCTTGTATTTTTAGAAAAAGAAATACAATAATGATCTAACTCGGCTGCTTGCTTATTTATTCATACTACTTTTCCCTGCGCCTGTCCTTAAATTCCCTGAGACATTTATTCAATTCCCTCGTGGTGAAATACTCACAAAGGACGTCCTAAGAGTAAAAATATGAACGTTGGAATCACTCCTTTAAATTGGCACTTTTTTCATAAAGTAGATCTGTATTAGACAGCGAATCTCAGCAGCGTATAAAAGCAAATCTTTATTTTCCACCGTTCCCCCGTCTTTCACGTCTTCATGACCCTTTTATTGTCGGAACTAATTGAAGGAAAGAAAGGAATTCTCTCTCTCTCTTCAGGGTCGAAGAGGACGAGTGTACGTCTGGGGGGTGGTAGCCGAACGGAAGGGGGTGCGACGGGGGCCTCCCTGGTGGGGGCGAATGCGCTGGGGGTGGAAAGAGAAGGGGGTGGAGGAGGAGAATCGGAAGAAGAAGGTGGGCAAGAGATTCCCGCGGGGCGATTGCTGATCAAACAGAATACGTAATGAATAAATTATGGCCCAAGCTAAAGGAATATTTTCACTCCCCAGAGCATTGATTCATTTCTTTTAACTCAGTGCGCGATATCTGAGAAATCAGAGGAGAAAATTTCGTACCTCACATTCATGGATTATTTTGAAAGTTACGTCTCGTAAAAGTTCCTTTATAATTTTAAAGGGCGCAAAAGGTGCATGAAAGAAAGTGAACTGTGTCAGGCGAGGTAAGGTGGAGCAGCAGCATGTAATGACTGAAGACTTATATTATATGATCCATCTCATTGACTTTGTACGAATCGTTGAATAAGTATGCCAGCTCGGTCCTATTCCGATGGGAAATAATTCATGCATTCTTTGCCAATTCGTGGGATGGGTTGCAATTCTAAGGAAAATAAAAATGCAAAGATGTTTTATTCACATGCATTTCTATAGACACGTAACATTCAATTAAGTGAAAATTTTAGTTCGACAAGGGAAATTCATTCTTAATTTTGTAGTCGAATAATGAGTATGACAGCGGTGACTAAATTATTCCCTACTACAGGTAGCTTTAGCATTCTTATGCTTTACCATTTATCGAAAGTATTATCCAACCTGGACAACAAATATGTATCAGTAATCCATTTATCATCTTGTACTTCGCTAAATGAAGCTATCAATGGATTAGTTCTTCTTCATTTTAATACAAAAATTTACTGAATGGCGGTGGTAATGAAACTCAAAACAAAGAGATTGAGTATTCTAACTCGGGGTGATATCAGTCTGGAGTTTGCACCGCGAACGTTCGAGCATATGTATTTCCTCAGTTATAAGTGTCCTAACAGCCGCAGCGCATGGTATGTCATGAAGACATTGCAGTGGAGAGAAAATCGCCAAAAGTGTTTTTGTCTGCGCATTATATCTATCTCTATATCTATAATGCGGTAGAAGGCAGTTTTAATGTTTTTCTCATTTTTTACGTCATTAACTTCTTAACTGATCATTTTTACTTTACTTGGAGCCATTATTTCCAATCTTTTCTATTTTGGAGTTCAACCATGGAATACGATGAAGTTGATAAAGAATGCATGGATTAGAAAAGGAAAATGGAGATGTTGTTCATGAAATATGATTTTACTTTACAATTATGTTGTCAAACTTTTGATTAAAATATTGTTATTTTAATTTTCATACTATTTAGTGATCACATTGAACCTGAAGCAGTATGAGTGGATGAATATCTCCGTTTAGTCTCATTTTAGAAGTGTATACGTGACCTTCATATGCTATCCTGATAACTAAAACTTTATAAAGCCCGCCCCACCCCCACGTTTAGAATGCAATGTAAGTTCTTTTGGATCTGTTCTTTTGAACTGCTCTGGCCCCTGAGCTGGATCTAAATGAGCGGTTCTCCAGAAAGAACAGAAAGATCCACCTCATAACTTCTGAGGTCCTTGTCTCAAAATCGTCCACGGCGTAGCGACACAGGAGCTTTTGCGACTCCTGTACATGTGAAATGAAGACATTGTCTCTTCCACCATATACGTCGCCTTTAATTGTCTGGTAAAGATCCATTAAGTAGCCTCCTCAGTGTATTTGTTGCACCTGTCCCTATCGACCCCTAAAGCCATAGAATCCTGTGCTCGGGCATCGAAGTGATACGTCCAAGCGACTTACTGGCAACTAGTTGAGAAGTAGCTTCCATTTTTGAAGCCGCCTTCTCGTCTGAGCATTCACGCATCGAAAGCAAACCACAGATTCATGGGGAAAGGTGAAGGCTATTAAGTGGAACATTGCTTTCCAACTCTCCCCGCTGAACGTCGTCGATTCTGTTGTCGGTCGATAGGAGTGAAGGAAAACATTTGCATCCTCTTGGCGGTCAAAACGTCTTGGTGGTCAAAATGTCTTGGCGGTCAAAAAGGGGAAATGCTTCGTGGAGGGAGGAGATCCGACGGCCGGGGAGAGCATTGGGTGAGTGGGAGAGGGGCAGGGACTGAGCGAAGGGGAAGGGGCGGGTCGTGGAAGGGAAGGGTGGGGGAAGTTTCCGAGGAGCGGAGAAGGGGTGGAGGAAAAAAACGCGGCATAAAAAAACGCACACGCACACCCGTGAAAGCTTAATGGAATCGGCGCCGCACAAAAAAAGCGCCCCCTCTACGGATGCAGACGCAATTAGAAGCCGCCGAGAATTATTAAACATTTGGAGGCATTCCATCGCTTTCCCCTCCCCCCTCCCCTTTCCTCGACCCCTCCTCTTCCCCACCCCACCCTTCTCCCCCTTCTTCCCTTCCCACGCGTCACGCAACGCGGGTCGCACCCCACCCCACTCCGGCGAAGAGGGCCATCACGCGAAGGTATGTCGCCGCTGTTGATGAGGAGTCCGAGAGGGGGAATGTGTTGTAGCGAGGGAGGGAGGGAGAGAGCCGAGGTAAAATATGACAGGGGTGGAGGAGAGTGGGACGTGACATGAAAATTGGGGAGCATTGCGAAGACCCACTGATGCACCACCCATAGCCTACTCTCCTGACCGATACCTGCACTGAGTACCTCTACATCTACATCTACTACCCCGCGAGCCGCCGCATAGGCGTGTGGCAGGGGGTGGTAGGTCACCAGCCGGGTGAAGATGTACGTTTTTTGGAGATGAAATGGTGACATGTCCTATGACGGTGTATTTGTAGGAGCTCAGTTTTTATTTTGATCGCTTACTGTGCGCCGTAAGAACGAGTTTTTGTACCTATCTGTTCGACAGAGTATCTCTCTTATTTTATCGCATCTGTCAGAGCTAGAAGTGTAGAGAGGCGTCATGCTAATATTCTCTGTGTCGCTCTGAAACACACCAGTTCTGAATATCTCAAGCAGCTTAAGCCTAGCATGCAGCCTCCGAGTCTCTAAGGTCTCCCACCTTAATCCCTCTAACAGTTGTGTAACACTGTATGCTCGTTCGTAGCAGTTTTTAACTAAGCGTGCTGATTTTCTTTATATTTTGTTAATTATTTTGTTTTAATCTTTATGACCAGGGTCCCAAATGCTCGCGGCGTATTCGAGGTGTGGCCTAACCAGAGCGAAGTAGCATCTCTCTTTTACTTTTTCATCTGAGGACCTTCCTATTATACGCTTAACAAAACCTAGTTTCTTTAATGCTGTGCCGCATAAGTTTTGTATGTGTTCCCCACGATATATGGTACTTGAACCATGGTGGGGCAGGGCCACGCTTAGAGGTGATTATTATCGCATGATGGTAAGAGGTATACTTTACACGAAATAAAACAAAAGTTTTATATTCATATGTGTGCAAATATAGGGGGAATTGAATGCATAAGAAAATGCCACAATTCATTTGACAGCATAGAATAATATATGCTCCCTCGCCTGGCCAATTATCTCCGCTAAACAGCACAATAGTCTAGGTGTTATCTTCTTTTATCAGAAAATCATGATGTTTTTGAGATTCATTGCTTATTGTCTATTTTTAACTCAACCTTTCACTCCCTGTTCTATTAGCGTGATGAACTACACCATTGTCTCCAAGAATAGAACTTACGGAGGCGTCGTAGGCTTTTTTTAGGAATACCCCATCTTCACCATTAGATGTCTAATGGGGATGAAAATGTGATGCGAAGTCCTCCGTTGCATTGGATATTTCGCGTATCGGTAAAAAATACATATTAAACATGTGTTGCCACATTTTCGCCTGCAGTTGTTGCTAATCATAATTATATAACTTTCATCTATTGCTACGAATACATATTTTCCCAAAATGATGGCCCGTACATCAATTATGTCATTTTCTCTTGAAAATAACTTTGACCAGTGTTGCCTAATACCAATATATAAATATCCATTGAATTACTTATTCATGAGGGTCACAATTATATAACTGAGAATTTTGGAGTTTTGGAGTTTTTTCGTAGATTACATTGGCTGCTATATTTTCGTTTAGATTAATTAATCACGTAAAGGATGGCAATGTAATGAAGACGTGTGATCTTTATCCAATAAATTATTCAGTATTTAATTTGATACACTGACGGAGTGTCACTCTATTGAACACCGGTTGTTTGCTTCAAATGTACCAGATCGATTCCCAATGAAATATGCTATTGTGGATTTTCAAATTAGGGCTGAAAATATATTTGAAATAAATACAGCGGTTAGAAGTATCAATAATAAAGCTATCACGTATTTGGCTACTACATTAATGGGAGCGTATCCATAGCTGTTAGAATCAATTTTGTGTGTAGCCCCCCCCCCCCCCCCAATGAAACTATTTCGATTTCGGTCGATTTCGAGTGAAATTAAGTGTGTAATATAACGTCATTAAATATTTATAAATTTTCGTCGTTTAAGTTTTCCACAAGGTTACGTTTGTGACTTTTAGATGGCAACGGTTTTTCAAAATGAGAAACGGTTCGTTATGGGATAATTAATTAGCACAGAGGGTTGGTAATGCGTTTCCCCAGTACCCAGAATCTGTAGAAGGGTGCCAAGAATGAAAAAAATGGGTTTAAATTGAAATTGAAGCCAATTTATACGAGTTTTCCCTGAAAAATGTTGTGTACTATCTTCACCTCACTTTGCGGAGTGAAGGTAGTGTACATATAACTCTTCTTTTCTGAGCTTCTAGTGGCTGGATCGCTGACATTCGAACGGGACACAATTAGTTTACACATTAAGTTTCTTAAATAAAACTTTAATCGGCAAAAAAAGAAAGAGGAGCGCAGGAGACCTTAAATAAAACTAAAAAACTGTCCCGGCTTCAACGCGGTCTACGGTGTCTCCTCGGCACGTTTTTATCTCTCATCCATTTAAAAATGGCACTCTTTGTTGAATATCCAATAATGCTAACAGCTGCTTTATTATGAGCTTGAAATTTTGCTATTTTTGTGGGCAACTCTCTCCAGGACTGAATAATTATTGCCGTGAATGGACAAGTACAATATTCATTGTTAAATTACATTGCCAGTATTAATATATATAAATATAACAGTTGATTGATATTGCGTTTTATGTACATTTATTTATTCCGGAATATTTATAAGTCTTTAAGGAAAAATTGTACAGTCAGCTGTCGTCTAGGTGAGATGTTATTTCGAAATACTCATTTAAATATATAAGTGCTCCTTTTGCAATCTTTTCTATCATTTTTTCTCTTATTTGCTTTCTATTAGGTGAGTTAATTATTATTTTCATGTATTAAAAACTTATTTCATATTTATATAGTGTAACATTGGTTTCTCAGACCCCATAGCATTTTACTAAAGATTTCTTGACAACTTATCGCTTTAGGGTTTTTTTAAACTCCGATTTGTTACCGCATCAGTCTCTTTTAAAACCTGTTTGAAAATGCCATGCCTAATGGGTTGGTTGCTCTGGCTTATCCACATTTTTCTCTATTACTCATACAATCTGTCAGCCCTCCTATTCGTAGAAACGGAGAAGACCGCTAGCGGGACACGATGTGTCCGTTGAAAAGGGCCTTCTTTGCTTTTTCTCACTCGTGTTAATTATTGGTCCTTGCCCTTAACCTCATTTGAGCGTCGTGCTCTCTCGATTGGAGAGTGGTTGCTTAGAAAAATTTAAACTTTCAGAGGATATGAACGTAAAAAAAGAGGCTTCGATGAGAGTGGGCCATCATCCTCGCTGTGCTAATGGGAATGTGCTTTGTCAATTAAGTGGTGAGGTTTTTTTATCCGTACTCTAACTTAATGTTTTGCTTATGCCATATTTAACAAAGAGTGAAGTCTGAATGCATGAAGCGGGTAAAAATACACTAGACTCTTCTCGCTAAGGACGGACGCTTTGTCCTAAAATTTGAGCAATACTTGGTTCTTGTACCACTCTGCCAGGCTAATGTGGTCGCGTTATGCAGCCCTATTTCCATATTATGGTGACTAATAATTATATAATGAGGAAACAGTTTCTTAAAATGTAAAAAAATTGGTTACTAACGTTACTGCCGTTATTGCCTTTGATGGTTGGCCTCCAGGGAGTGATGGTGGAATCCAATTTCTTAGGTAACCGTTACAGTCCAATAAGAAACTATTGGAAGTTACCGTGTTGGGTATATTGGCTGGCATGCAAAAGCTTGAAAGGCGATTAAACTTTGGCTTCCTCCTTGCTAAACGAGTCCGCCATCCTGTCAGCCGTTGGAAGAATGAAGTACTTTACGCCTCCGCTGTCATTTACGGCTTCGTCATGTCTTCTGTTTCATTTTTTCTTCGCTCATCGTCCACATAGTTCCCTGTCATGGGACTCCGGTGATGAACGTCCTAGGAGATGGATGCGAGAGTAAGTGTAGCCTCGCTTGAAGTGTTTACTGCTTAGCAATCAGCCGCGAAAAATTTGCCGATCACCCCCGGTCTTTTGGTAGAGATTCCCGGGGAATTTGGCCAATTCTCCTCCTCTGGTTTATGGCTCTCACATTCGCCGAAAAGTGTGAAACTGTAATTATTGAAGCAGTGGGAACTTTTCAGCGAGAGAGGAGTGAGGTGGACTCATTTCATCTAACTTAATTCCACTCTAAGGCCTAGCTATTTCTCGTTTATTTCTTTTGGCGCTTCCATGTAAATTCGATATAAGTACTGCGGGGAGTTTATGGCGGTGGTTATATCTTGGTCATCGGAAGAGTCGTCTCCTCCTCGTCCTCATTCCTGAAGCCGAGGTAATAGTTGGATCCCCCCTCCCCCCCTACTTCTCCGAGACGCGGTTCCCCCCCCCTTCTTCCCCTCTGAGTCCTCCCCCCTCCTACTCTCCATTGCCCACACCTCCCATTCCCCCTCCACCTAGTTCTCCCACTTCCTTCTTTTTTTCCCATGCTCCCTCGCGCGCCGTTTCGGGTCGGAGCCGTATATATATTGTAAAAAGGTCGTTTCGTCCTGCCCCGTGGGCTCCCGTTAATTACAGATGCATGAGGGCTTTGATGGAGGACGCGTGATTACGACGGCTAATTGTCTCCTGCCCCCGACTCCTATCCCACCCCCCCACTCGATCTTCGACCTACCCCCCCCCCCCCTCTGCCCCTCCCTCAACCCCTCACTCTCTCCACAACTTCCCCTCTTTTACTCCTCGAACCATCTTTCCCCAATTTTTACCCCCATCCGTTTCTTTTCCCCTCTCGTCTCTCCTCACCTCGATCGGGGAAGGCTGCTGTCTTCTTTCGGTTCCCCCCCTCCCCACTTCCCCCACACTCCTCTCTGTTGACTTCATTCTCGTTCTCCTTGTGGCTACCTCCGAAGTCAATTCGTATCATCTTGCTTAGAAGTGACATGAGAGAATGGTGAGTCCAGTGCACTCATGACTGGTAGTGATTTCGGTTCTTCCGCGTGCACCAGGTATCGATTTTTGTTTTTCCAAACTCTTTAATTTCACCCCTATCAAGGCAAGCTGAGAAGTATGACCCTCTGGATTGGATTGGATATTTGAGGAGGCGATCGACGGCTAAGGTCATTTGTGCCATAGGGGATAGGTAAGGGAGGAAGGGTGGATAGAAACTCGGCGTCGGAATCAGCCTGCTCATAACGAAAGGCGCCAAGGGGACCACGGCTTAACGTCTCATCCGACAGACGGAGTACTCTACTTGAACTGCCCTCCACAAATCACTCAAGTAGGGATCGGGTTTCCTCTGAAAAACATCCTCCACTGCAGGGTTTTGAACCCTGGCCGTCCGTGTGGTAGGCGAGTACTCTAGCCACCGCACCAGCCCCCTTCATTCTCGTTCTCCTTGTAGTTAGCTCCGAAGTCAATTCGTATCATCATGCTAAGAAGTGACGTGAGAGAATGATGAGTCCAGTGCACATATGTCTAGTAGTGATTTCGGTTCTTGCGCTTGCACTGGTTATCCATTGTTGATTACACCCCTATTTCAAGGCATGTCCCTTCCACCCTTTCTTTTTTTGCTCGATTGTGATATTTGGGTGGAGGGTTTTTCTGTTTAGGATTGGATTGGATATTTGGGGGGGCGACCGACGGCTAAGGTCATTTGCGCCTTAGGGGATAGGTGAGGGAGAAAAGTGGATAGAAACCCGGCGTCGGATTTAGCCTACTCTTAACGAAAGGCGCCAAGGGGACCACGGTTTAACGTCTCATCCGACACTCGGAGTACTCTATTTGAAGTGCCCTCCACTAGACACTCAAGTAGGGATCGGGTTCCCTGTGAAAAACATCCGCCTCTGCAGGGATTTGAACACACTCAAGTAGGGATCGGGTTCTTCTGAAAAACATCCGCCTCTGCAGGGATTTGAACCCTGGCCGCCCGTTTGGTAGGCGAGTACTCTAGCCACCGCACCAACCCACTTTATTCTTGTTCTCCTTGTGGCTACCCCCGAAGTCAATTCTTATCATCATACTTAGTGACAGAGAATGATGAGACCAGTGCACTCATGACTGGTTGTGATTTCGGTTCTTGCGCTTGCACTAGTTATCCATTTTTGTTTTTCGGACTCTTCATTACATCAAGCTGATCAAGGCAAGCTGAGAAGCATGTCCCTTCCACCCTCCAGTGTGCTTTCTTTTTTCTTTGCTCGGTTGTGATGTTAGGGTGGAGGGTTTTTCAGTTTAGTGCAAGAACAAACTCTTTGGGGACTTGTTATCAGCTTAGACGTGAATAAATGTGATCATGCATTTTTATGGTGTCGTGAAGATGAGCAGCAGTCGTTTCGTCGAGCGAATCTCTGAACAGTGATTTCAGTGAGTATAATTGACTGATTTTTAATAATATAACTTACTTAGGTGCGTGTGGCCCACTTTTCCTCACTGTATTCCCGGAATCACAAAGAAAATATGTTGTGGTTCACCTACATTCTTTTGACGAAGCTAGAGTAAGAAAACAAAAGAAAATATCGGGTAGTATGTAGGACAGGTACCGAGCACCACACTAGAGCGATGTATGAACTTGTTTTATTCGATTTGTGGTGAGCGTCTGTAATTTTTCATTAAGTGTTTCGTAGTTGAGGGCACTGCTGCCGAAAGGTACACATTTTTGATGTGGCCTGGCTTCTCTCTCTTGGGATGACTGTATGGTGTTTGCAATCTTTTTTGATTGTGTGAGAACTTAGGGAATGGGCCGATAGCATGGATGAGTTCTGAAAGTGAAGCACTGAAAAAGGCCCGATCTTACAGACGCGCTTGAAAGTGTGCGTGTGTGCGTGTTGACACAACTATGGCACGCCCCAGAGGTTCCTTTGATGGCATTTGGAACGCTGGAAATGCGCCCTGAAGTGTGAGAAAGTTGCGTGCTGCTCGGTGTGTGGGGAATAATGGTGGAAACATCCATTCCAAGGCCTTGAGGAGAGAACGGACTTCACCAATTTCGTGGAACTCCATTTGCGATGCAATTAACCGAGCGAAAGACATGTCCCCCATTTTTTTTTTCATTTGTTTACTTTCCAAAACTTTATAAAGATACTCCCATTATTAACACCTTCTTACCATAAAATTTGAATTAAAATATATTTCTGATGTATTGGTTATCCACCAGAATTAATCTCCATCATTGATAGGCGCTTTAAAATCCCCCCGCCGTCATTCATCTTAGAGTGATATTGTATGACGTGGTAGACTGCGCGATGTTTCCTAATATTGTTCTCAAATAATGTTAAATTGGGTATATTTTTATTTTTCAAACTTCTCGTTGGGGCATCATCTCTTCGTTGCTAAGTTAAGCAGACATCCTCTCATGGAATTGATAATTTTTTTGGGAAACGCCAATTTCTACGTCCATTTTGAATGCTGTGTTCAGCCCTTAAAACACGTTTTCTCGCCAAAAGTAAGAATTCTAGTGGAATAGTATGTGCAATTAAAAGTCAGTCTCGTTCTTTGCCTCCTAATCCTAAGTTACTAATGTTTGTGAACATATGCCCCTGACTACGATTTATTATCTTAGACTTTCGTTACAACTGTTAATTCTTCCATCCAAGCTATCATCTGTCCATAAATTGCTGAATTACCACCAGATATGCTTGGTGGGGAAATGGATCTTTATCATCTTCTTTACTCGGTTGATGAACAGGAGATGTACAGATTTTAAGCTATCCGGGACTAGCCACGAGTTCCACTTTTACGGAGTAACCCGCAATGCACAATTGTGCAGAATTGCACAGATAAAAAATCATCCGCCATGACTGGGATTCGAACCCGGATCCCTCGATCCCTTTCCAGCAGAGTGCCTTAGCCAGTAAAGCTACCGAGGCGTTATCTTCCTATGTGGATTTTAGTGACCTTAACGGGACCAGATGATCTCGACTGCCGAATATACAATGTAAGAGGCGTTCTCTCTATTTGACAGATTTTGAAATCGAGGGATCCGGGTTCGAATCCCGGTCAAGGTGGATGATTTTTTTTCTCTGTGGAATTTCGATCCGGAGATCTTGTTGACTTCCGCTGATGAAGTCCCCGAAAGCGCGTCTCCAGCGCGCGAAACGTGTCTGGCTCCTCAGGGCCGATTGATAACGACACCCCGGACGGTTCTCGTCGCAAGTTGTTTCGGGATGGGACGACGCTGTGTGGGAGCCCACGTCAGGTGGAGGTTGGTAGGGGGAGGCAGGAGGGGAGTGCGGGAAGAAAGAATACTTGGTGGAGGAGAGAAAGGGCGTTCGGATTCGACAAGGGTGGGGAGAGGAGGGAGCTGGCAGGAGGGGAGGGGAGGGGCTGCTGCCGAGGAGAAGGGGAGAGGATTGACGGGACGAAGAAGGGCCTCCAATGGAAGCTATTCATTTTAATCGCAAATGAATTCCTTTCCCACAGCCAATATTATATGCAAATGAGCCCTTGTTTTTCCATACAAATTATCGGCTTGTGGACAAAATTTGAACTGAGGCGGGAAATGGAAAAAATCCTTTGCGAAACGAGAAAAAAATTCTGAACACTTGTTGCGCTCTGTTAATCGAACGCCGATTCCGTCCCTCGCGCGTCCCTTGCTTTAATTACTCTCGAAGTTTGACTCCCTTGATCGCACTGCACTGTTCCCAATTATGTCTGCCTCCCCGCGACAATGCGTCAATCTTTCGATAAATATTCGATATTTCGATAAATAAGTTTCAAATTAATAATAATCGCAAACTTATTCTTTATTTAAATGTTTTTGTAAACACGTTTCAAATAAGTCGCGTAAACGTCACCGTATACCGGAGCCCTTTTTTATATCTGCAGTACCATTGCTTGATGAAAAATCATCCATGAGTGATTAACATAACTTATAACGGTAAAACTATACGGTAGGTTACAATTTGTAAACTTTGAAGATTTCTCCTCTCCTCACTTTTGTAGCTCCTGATTATTGTTGTTAAGAAGAAGAACGGAATTTTATATGTCTTTTCGCTTTCGGGCCTCAAAATAGCGCATTAAATACAAGAAACCATTCTTACTAAGGGCTGTGTTTTTCCCGTGGCATAATTTAAATATCTATTGAGATATGGCGCATCTCGTCATACCTGACTGGCAGATTTGACTCACTCATCTATATGTCGTCAATATGAAAGTGTGTTAGTTCTTAATGGTCATGAATCCAGTGCTGTTTACTGTATTCGTTTTTAGCTATTCGAGTTGTGTGGGTTAAATGTTTGCATATAAAATTTTCCGTCTTATTTTTTCACATTTAATAGCTTCGCCGGTCGATTTTCTCACTTGTCAATAGAACGTCATCTCTAAAGATGACGCTCTTTTCATGATTTTGTTCTTGGTTATTGCTAGAGTCAGGATAAGTAATAGATATCATAGAGAAAAAGGAACTCAAAATCTGTATTCTCTGATAATATGAATAATGAACGAGATATTTTGGTCATGCTAGCTGTTCATTTTTCCTGTTTTATCATACATTTGGGGTCTTAATGACCTATTTCATTCTTGCAAGTTTCTTATTTAAATGGATGCCATTCTACTTTATACAAATTTAGTTTGGTTCCAACAAGTATCAAAACTTCTGGACCATCTATAAAATCACCTTCTTGCTTTGCCTGACTTAAGGTAGTTTGAGCGGAACGTCATTTTACTTAGAAATCAATGATTTTGGTCTCATTTTAAAGAAAAATATCTCAGCCTTCTAAAGACACCAAAAATTTAACGCCTTACCATATTACTTTCGGAGATATTTGCCAAAAAGTACCAGCCCTTATATATGGGAAATGGTACGTGTACCTATGCATTTCAGAGAGACATTATTTACAAAATGAGGTATTTCTAACACATAGATGTAAAAAAACTAACAGCATGTAGTTTTGATGTTTTCTCAACTATTTTTGAAAATTAACCATATTGTCACCACAGTATGTTCTTGGGTATCACAAAAAACCTTCCGTTTTGAAGGAGTTTTCAAACGCACCGCGCGAAAAAAATTAGTCAAGTTAAGGAGTTATTTAGATATTTACATTTAATTGCCTACCATTTCTGTCATGTAAAACTATTTTTGCACCATTGATAGTGCAATATTTAATTGGTCTAAAACCATGGGGTTGAGAATTTTCAACAAGCTTTGGGATAACCTTTAATTAATTGATGCAAAATCTGTATTTGTGAATAGAGTAAAGGCTTTCCTGTGTGAAAAGCTTTTTTACTCGGTGAATGAATTTTTAAATACTACTTGACTTGTGTCATTCTTTGATTTCTTGCTCTGCAACTCTGTTGTACGCTATGATTAGTACAATTTGGCGTGCCTTATATCATGCAATTTTATTGTAAAGGATGCTAGAGACAAATAAATATGATTATAATTATGTGTCCTACAGCGGCTTAAATTAAAACGTATAATTCGAATATGGTCTCTATTATGACTAGTAAACTATCTCTCTCGGACTACCTTAAGAGCATTTTCTTAAAAAATGTTCAAATCTTCCCCATAGAACCACTCACTAGACGTGTACAGTGTTCTCCTGGGCATTTTGTTTCTCACTCGGATCCGCCCGCGACGTCTCCAGTCAAAACTCTCTGCTTTATTGATGCGTCTCCCCCTCGGTCCCGCCCCCCCCACACCCTACCCACGGTCGCCTCCCGTTCTATCCTCGCCGCCTCTTCTGACCGTCGCGGCGGCCTTCCTCACACGAGGCGCCGCTCGTCCACCGAGGCGGACGTGAGTCGATGGAGGAGGCGAGCCTCGGTGGTTGCATAGCAGCGAGCCGCAGCGGGCGGAGGGGAGGGAATGGGCAAAGGGTGAGGGGGGAGGGAGGGGAGGAGGGATGGGACTCTCTTGTTGATTACTTTCCACCCCGACGTGAACAAATCGTGGCGGGGAAGAAGCAGACCATCTCGGATGTTGGGTCTCCTCCTCGTCGGCTGTGAGGCCACTGTTCCGCCTCACCCTTTGGGCCGGCCGTGCGGGCTTTATCCCCTTCTATTACCTACCCATTCCCCTCCCTTGCACATGGTTGGCTGACCGGCATCTCCCCGACGCTCCTCAGTTGACCACAGGAGGCTGTCTGTCGATAAACGTTTCCCTGCTCCCGCCTTCTACTCGGGCATAGAACAAATCTTTTGACCGATCAGTGGGGCGCCGGTGTGGAGTGGTGTTCCTTGGGCACAAGTTTTGAATGCTCTCTTTCCCTCTAGAATTGCCCACTGTCTCCTAGTTTCGCTCGTCCATATCTGTTGTAAATGGTATTTGAAATGGCGCGAGCATTTGAATCGTCCGTGACGTCAATCCAATAGGAGCCCGAGTCACGAATGAGATCTCATTTCCTCTAACGAGGAAGAACCTTGTAGCGCTGCTATGCGGTTGCACTCTCCGCTCGCCGGGGTCACATCCACACAGCACACACTCCGCCCTGCTCTTGCGTGTGTTAGAAAACAGCGTAAATTCTCAAAGCGTCGAGTATAATGAAGATAGAAGACTGACATTTCGGTGAACTTGCATATTTAACAGAATTGAGCGAAAGCGCCTGATCACACGTTCCCCGTGTCAATGCATACCAACGTATGCTATGGCGATAGCGCAAGCAGAAGTACCTTTATATATATGAACAGGCATTAAATAGTTCGTCACAATTAGACGTCCAAGGCCGTCGAACACTTCAGTGAACGATCGGATAGGTATCCTTCCACTCGTTATTACACTTGGAACTCCGTTTAATTTAAACGGTTCTTTACAGCACGTGCGCTTCGATTCTCATCTATCGCCCTTAGTTTTTCAAGAGCCTTACGGGTGCTCAACCGATTTGGAACCCTCTTGAGCCCGTCGATGGCTCCATTCGACGGCCCAATGGTGACAATACGTATCCTGTCTTTCATCAGTGCATAAGAAGAAGAGGAACTCTCCGTGAGCGTTGACTTTTAAGGTTTATCCGCTCCATAAATTGACGGTTTGGTAGCATTCCTTGCCGTAAATCTACTATTGAAATCTCTCATAATGGGCCCCAAGTATTGCAACTTCCTTACTTTTATTGTATTCAGCACTTCTTTACTTTTTCCCATTCTTGCTATAGGACTTCTTCATTTTTGTTCCTCGACACCCAACTGATACGAAGGATTCTTCGGTATGCCCACATTTCAAATGCTTCTAGTCTATTTATTTCTCTTTTCTTTAGAGTTCAAGCTTCCATTCCATATAAAAGAGTTTAAAATATATAACACCTTAACAACCTAATTTTAACACTTAAACTAAGTAAGATCTCTTGAGCAGAGGGCCTTTTTCATTTTGTTAAAGGTGCTTCTATCGTGACCTACTCTTGTTTTGGTCTCCTTTGAATTGTCATTGTCTTCGTTTACAATAGTGCCTAAGTATTTGTATTTCTGAACTTGCTGAACTCTCTTTCTATTGATGAAAAGATCTTCTTGCTGACGTGTTTTAGAAATCACCATGAACTTAGTCTTGCTTGTATTAAGAGTCAAACCAAACTCTTCCCTTTTTCCGCTACCATGTTAAGAAGTTGTTGTAAGTCGTTAAGATTTCCAGCTACCTTGATGACTTACAACAACTTCTTAACAAGGAAGTGTGAAATCTAAAGGTTGTGAATTTGAAACCTACCTCGGCCGTGAATTTGTGATTGTGCTTGGCCACCTCAGCCAACTCGGTGATCATCTCATGCTATTATTGACAAAGGTGTGATTGCAGAGTGACTCAATTACGCTAGAGTCAAGTGCATGCGTTCAAGGCTTTGAAAATAATTCCAATTCATAGATTTGTGCAACATCTGATATTTATTCCGACCCAGACTTCATTGGAGTCGAAATCTATATTGGAATGAATAAAAAGTTTTGTGGAATTTTATAAAGTGAATTTTTTTCAAATCGCGTGGCGGCTTCATCAAGTGAAGCCTGAAATTTGGTATTAACGCATGGACCATTCCTAAAATAAACTACTTTATTAGTAAAGAGTAAAATATGGTAAAGAAATAAATCAAAATATAGAGGTAATAAAATCAGAGATGGACTTGTTTTCAGGTATGAACCCATATTTTGTGCTGTATTCAAATGGCAACTGAGGATAAATGTCTCGTCTAATTAAAACCTTTTCATTGTTCCCTGTGAGATTGGCAATAATCCTCAAAGAATCTGGTGGCATATCAGAGTAGAGCGAAGTGTAATTTTCATTTACTGTACGACCGGTGTCAATTTCTCGCTGACCGCCTTGGGTGGGTCGTGGATTGTAGCACGAAAAGCTCTGGGCGATGCAACACATGTATGAAACATCAGTGAGCGCCATTACCAAGGTGTGCTTTCTCCCCATATTTTCGCACTCTCGCCAGTTGTGCGATGCCCAACAGGTTTCCCTCAATCCACTTTTACCTTTTTCAAGATAAATAAACACTTATTCCAATCACGAAATCCGAGTAGCGCGGCCATTTTCGCAGCTACCCTATCCATCTTGATCTCCATTTGCATGGCTTTAAACGCTGAATGAATCGGCATAACTTAAGCCTCCTTATGCAGTAATTATGCGGATTATTGCAACTTTACATCCTGATCGTGGAATTAAAAATATATGCACCGTTTAATTAAAAGTTCCTCGAATCGACGTGTTAACTTTACACGGTAATTTCTCCGGTGGTATCTATCATGTACACAGTGTATTAATGTTTTAATCTGAACATTGAGGCTATGTAAAATATTTCAAAGTATCTTACATTCGTTTGCGAAAACAACCCCAATAACTCTATCCAATTTTTCATGCCTCGTTTTTGTTTTTGCCACTGCGCGTAAGTCGCCTCTGAATATTCGCGATCCTTGTCACTCTTGATTTCCTTCTCCTTATTTGTTTTCTGTTTATTTTGGTTGGTTCAAGTGCAGTACTTAGTTATATCCTGTAAATATTTCGAACTGATCTTTCATTGCCAGTAATAATAAGTTCTATTGGGTTACTGACCAGAAGTGAAGCCTGTGAGATTATTCTACATTGCCGAGCCTTCAATTATTATAACCGGGAGGATCTTCAGGATACGAGAAAACTCTTAGGCGATGCTCATTACTGGAATTCGTGTTATAATAAAATTACCATCGATAGCATCTGCAATGCCACCTGGTTTTTATGCTGATGTTTTTATTGAATGGCACTGTAAAATGTAGTTTTATTATAAAAAAAATCAAATACAAATATTATTCGTGTTCTAAAATTTTCATGGCATTAACCTGCCATATTTTCTTCACTTCTATTCTCTCCATTGCTCTTTTTGTTCCTTTTCTACTGGAATATATGTTTTAGCATTTTATAAATCAACTATCTTTTATTATTTCACCAAACTCTTTCATCATTTTCCCACGTTCTGTGCTTTGCACGCTGCGGATATGTCTACCAGGCCTTTAAAACTGAATGTATTACCTTACTTCATTGCTGTCAAAACTATGCGTAAAGGTGTTTTCAATCCAAAATGTACTGCCATTTCTAGCTTTGCGAGCAGAATATCGCCCTGAATTTAATAAAATTATTTTCCTCGGGAATTAAATGTAATATTGTGAGGATTAAAAGTATTATTTCTCCGTGGCAAGACATTCTGCATCATTGTGCTCTTCAGCTGTCTTATGATCGATTTGTCAAGTTTGAGATGGGAATATGTTTCCTCAGCTATCAGGGAACGCGTAAAAACCTGGTCTTTTCCTTATCATCATTTCCGTTATGGTATGCATTATCGATTTAGAAATCGCGCTAGGATATTTCGGTCTTTACGGAAGGAAAAAATCGGAAAAGGTATCGCGATAGACATCTAATCATTATTCCGATAACTGGGGTGGATCTTATTGTACTGATACATAACCAAAAAGTAAAGAATCGCAGTTAAAAAAAAGATTCGTGTATGCTTTTATGGTACTGGAAGCTAATAACCAACATAAAGTAATTATCGGATGAAAAATGTTCGTCCATGCTCTAAGTTGGAAAAAGCGAGGGTCTCATTTAGTCTCTTCCTCGAAGACGATTAGGACTCGTAAGTAGAACGTATGAGCAACAATTGAATAACGAAACTCAGACTTTCCCTCGCCCCCCTCCCCTTCCTTCCACTGAGGTCACCAAACTAATGACTTTCTGATTTTCGTTCTTCTTTTGCATTCGTGAGGATCGCAGTCAATTTATTTAACCGATAAAATTGTGAACTCATTGGCTCTACCCATTTCTATCTCTTGCGAGCTCCTTTATTTCTGCCAGTACACCATTTGATTGGGCTTTGGACGAGAATTCTTGCTGTTAGTGCAAGAATACAGTTTATCAATGGTTGTTTATTATGTGTGATAAATGGTTGTTCGTGCATTGAAACTCTCTCCGACAAAATTCTTCAACTACGGTGAGAGTGTATGGCAAAACTTTTGAAGTTTCATTTATTGAGTGACTGCATTGTGTCACATAATTTTTTAACTTAGGAATGGAGGCTATTTTCTTTCAATGTTTTCAAAAACAGAGGAATGCTTTAATATAAAGAAACGTGTGCTATGAATTCATGACTGCTTTTTAAAGGAATGAGTTTGGTCTCCTTTGTTTTCTTTTTTATGTTCACAAATGTTGATTTGCATTGCTTTTCCCTTACTGACCTCTCACTCGGGGAGCGATTGAATGCAAAGCAACAGAAAAAACGTTCCAATTTGTGTGACCGCCCGGGATTCAATTACAACCTCTTATTGCTTGATAGTTGGAGGTTCTGGTCTAACATTCCCACCTGTATATCCATTTTGTTTTATTGAATTATTAGGAAGCCATATCTGGTTTTGTGTGTAATTTTTTCCAAATTCATGTTTCTCTTTATGTGGAAAATGTATTAGCAATTAGAGCTGTGTCGTTCATGAATGAATCGTTCAGAATGAACGATTCAATGGCATGAACCGAATTAATTGAATCTACGTTTTCCACTCGAATCGTTCATAATGAACGATTTGATGGAAGATTCAAATCCGCCGAATCCAAATCGTTCAAATTGAACGATTTGGATTTCCACACAAATCGTTCAATATAAACGATTTGTGTAGAAGATTCTGCTGGCAATTCTCCGAATCCGCCAAATCCAAATCGTTCAATAAGAACCCTGTAAATACCCTTGAAACACCTTGTCAAAGGTCTTGTGTTTCCGAATCGGAGCATCACACTTCACTTTTTTGTTTGTTATTTCGCACACCAATATTTGAAATGCAGTAAGTCCACAGATTCACATGGATTCAAGATTCACTTGGATTCGAGGTTCACATGGATTCGAGATTCACATGGATTCAAGATTCTCTCGTGGATTTGGTTCATTCGGTTCATTATGAACGATTTAAAGAACCGAATCATTGCCGCGAATCAAATCCCATGAACCGAATTCACAAAATGAACCGAAATTCCCACCTCTATTAGCAATAGAACACCTAATAACTAGCATTGATTGCCAGCAATCAATCCACAGTGGACTTTATGAAAAACAAACAATTATGTTTGTTGTCTGGCATTGCCATATAGGCATAACAGATGTCACCGTCGTGACCAGCTATTATATAGATGTGCAATAAAGGGGAACATAGGATTTTATATTGCGGCGGCACAACGCTACCGCCTTCTTCAGAGTAGTTGAAGGTAACCGTGTGTGTGTGTATATATAAACGCCTGTTCTATATCTTTACCATTGTCTATGTTCTTGTGTTTTTCTTTCATTTCGCCTTCTGTGTTTCATTCTCTCTCTGTCGGTGAGTGAACTGCAGCCCTAGTGTCATCTATTGGGCGCTCTTATGGGATATGCCTTGGGGGGGTGCTCGTTCGTATAAACCCACGCCGCTTCCAGTTGTTTCTTAGTAGACTGTGTAGCACGGTGGTCTGAGCATCTGACACGAAATCAGATGGTCCATGGTCAATTCCCGGTCCAGTCGATTTTCTTCCATTTGGAATCGGTCATCTTTACACCTTCACACCACCATTGTGATCGTCAATTTTATTTGTTCCTATCCACTTTCTTTCTTCCTTTCTGTCTGAATAGCATATTATATACATTCACGCATGTATATGCGTATTTATATACAATATTTAACTTCGTCACAGGGTGACACGAAATACAAAACACATAAAAAGAAAACTCACATGTATTTATGTGTGTGTGTTTGGTTTGTCATTTTCATTTAACTTTTATGTTACTTTTAATTTTACTTTAACTTATGTTACTTTTATGTTACAGCTTACTTTATGTTACTTTTATGTGTTTGGTATTTCCTGTCACCCTGTGACGAAGTTATAGATTGTGTTTGCCACGTTCGTGGAATTTTCATCAGAACTTCATATTTATATAGGTATATATCGAATCGAATCAGTCCCACTGTATTTCGCTGGAGTCGAATCGGAAGTGAAGCTAGTGCAATACAAGAACCCTTACTCCCTGCGGCCAGGAGACTCGTCATCCTTGGAGTGACACGCCAGGCTGGGAGCGAAACGTCGCGGAGCGGAGGGAGCTGGTATGCGCTAAATGGCGGCAGTGGGCTGCGAAGGGAGGGGGGGGGGTGGGGAGGTATGGGAAAGAGGCTCCACTCCCCCTCTCCTCATATCTCGGGACAGGGTGAGGAGAGAGGCTTAGGAGGAAGATTGGGTGGGCATGCAAGGGTTTTTGTTTCAAGGAATCGCTCCGAAATGAGGTTCATTTTTCATTGCCATCCCCTTATGCTGTCCCGGGGGATTGGATGGAGTAGGTTCCGTTAATGGGGCGTAAAGTGGGAGGGAGGGGTGTGGGTCGGGAGGGGAAGGCGGCAGGTGGGGAGTGAGCGGTGAGGGGTGGTTGCTATGGTTGGGAGTGGGAGATGCACGCAGATAAGGATAGATGGGGTTGCGTCGAGGTGGTGGGGGCGAGGGAGGCGAAAATTAGAGAGGAGGGGGAAGAGGGCCAAGGGGCAGGCGGCCTGTGATGGAGGCAGGGGAGGATTGGGGGAGTGGGAAGCGGGGTAGATAGAAGTTGATTATTTCAGCTCGAGACGTCCATTTTGCCTCATGTTTTTAGCAACTCGGGCCGTTGAACTTCGGACTGGAGTGATAGGCGCACGGCTTTCATTCTCTTGCCTCGAACATATTTGCTGACGCTCGTCGTACTAACGACCACGTAGATCAAAGGTGGACCATAAAAACAAGCAGAGGTTTCATCCTGAGAGCAGCGATTTAGGCCGATTAGTTTCGAGCTCGTAGCATTGCGTGAATGAGATAAGACATTCAAATTGCAGTCTGGCAACTTGTGTAATTTTCATGTTTCTCCTTCGGGTCCATGAACTGGATTTAAAAAATCGGCCGGGATATATTACGTAAGAAAGCAGTCGTGAGCTAATTTTTGCATCAGATCAACTTGCCTCCTCAATCCGTGTACCGTCATCCAATAGCTTTTGGAATCCGCCTAAATGTGTGGTAAAGAAGATCATGTTGGAAGCAGAAGGCCGAGGGGCTCACTAGGAGATTTTGGGAATTTCTTTCGTGTAGATAATATCTCTGCCACCAACTGGCGATAAGCAAAAATGAATGCACCTTTAACCTACAGCGTTTCCTTCGAACTTCCGTACGCGGTAGGTCAGAAGGAGAATCTAGATGGAATTTAGGGGATACGCTAGGGAAGGGCAGCAAGGGGGTAGCGAGGGAATGAGTCCCTCAGGAAGAGATTTTCCAATAAAGGCGAAGCTGAGCGACGAGCATTCTGAGGCTCATTTCCACTCCAGCGCTGCCTATTCTGAAGGGACGCGTATGATCGCTCGCATCCAACTCTGCCGCTTCAAGAGTTTGTGAGGAATTGTTGAAGAGTTCTCGTGGAAGTCTTACCGACTACTCTTTCTGTGGAAACTCGTGTTGAGAACACCTTGAATCGTACTTTTATCCCATTCACAAGTTGTCGAAATTTTTATGTCGAACATCGCTTCTCACGCGTTGAAGTCTTCTGCTTTTCCGGCGGTGACTTCAACGCTCGGCTGCAATAGTTACCGTTGAATCCGTGTTCTGAACGACTTGCTCGGCATCATTCCAGCCGTTGACTGGCTCCTCCACCTGTTTCCAACTCCCCGTGGTTGTGCTTTTGTCTTTTAATGGGAATTAGAAATGTGGTGGGTTCATCGACGTCTGCTGTGATCTTCCTCTCTTGAGCTCGTTTGCGAGGCGACCCTTTCGTATACAATTCATGCATCACTTCCAATGGCCGATTGGCCGAATGCTGATGTATCAATCAAGCAATTATTTATATTATGTTTGCTTTACTTCTGATGTTATGGGCATTTATAATGGACGGGTTGTGTGCAAACGTGGTTTGCGACCAAACGGTTGCATCGAAATATCATCGCTGAAGTTGATGCAAATCGCCCCGTTACGGCATCATCTGACACCACCACGTCTTTGTCCTCATTTGATTTCAGGACTGAGGAAACGACGGTGGGAACGACGCCGCTTCTCTTCCATCACTGCTTCCTATGTTCCGCGCTCTCAAATACAATGCAAAGGAAACTGGGGTAGGGGCCAGAACAAGCTGTGTTACAGTGACCATTTTCCCTTTAGCGAGTCATGTTTTTCACATGTTAAAATTACTTAAAGTGAGTAGCTTTAATATTGAAATAAGTGCGTGAATAAATGGCTGTTAAAGAGAAAAAAGAAGGTGCATGGATTCACCTGTGGTAATTTGTATCATTAGTAATCGAACGCACGTATTCGTTTTGAAAGATATAGTACTGACTAACTCCTGCGAATATCAGTGTAAAACATTTTCTAGCTAAAGGCGAGGTACAAATTGGCTTTCGTGTTAGCTTGTGTTACTTACCCAATCAAGGAATTCTATAATTTGTGGAAGAAAAGATAAATAAAAGCTACTTTCCGCTTTATGCTTCTTTCGTTTTGGAAAAATACCCTAGGTGCAAATACATTTTATGTATTCTGCAACGAGACCAGTGGCTCAATGAAAGGAAATTTAATATCTGAAATGTTTTCCGTACCTGTGTTTAATTCAGAGTAGCTTTTAGGAAAGTTAAAAAGCTAATAGTTACTCGTTAATCTTTTCATAAATGTTTTGGTGACTTCTGGATTATCCTTGTTTCCATCATTAGTTGTTTGTAAAAATCTACCCATTAAAAAAATGGCGATGTTAAGTATGTTTCCGACAGTCACTCATGGTCAGAACGAAAGGCTCTCGATCTTCTTGTCTGTCAGTTCAGCTAAGCTGTTTCAGATGGAAGAAATGCTGTTGCTGGTGCAACCAGTTATCTTAATTTCGGAAATGGTCGCCCAACACCACTCAAAAAAACGGTCGAGACAAGAGAAAAACCTAGGCGTGAAATCATCATCTCTGAATTTTTCCTTGATGGAAAATCTAGCTATTCCCATTCATATGCGTACCTCATCAGCGTCTACTCTGGGCTTAATGAGCTACAATTTTATACACACAACTTGGCTTTCCTTCCTCCATTTCCGGAGTAATTTTGTAAACAAAAAAATAAGTTCTTTTTTCTTCAGTAGTGGTGGGAAACTGTATCTCTGTCGCTATGACGAATTACGTGGGCCGGATCTATGGAAAAATATCTGTGTTAGTGAGTATATATTCATGTACATAAACGTTGTCTCATAACCGTCTCCTCCCATTTCTTTTTCAATTTTGTATCTTTCACGGGTCCTTTTTCGGAAATTTTACTCAATTTAAACTTTTCCAAGTGGAGCTCAGTGTGTCTCCATTGTTGATTCTGACAATCTTTACGGCTGCAACGAAAGCAAAAAACTTTTTTATTTCTTTCATTTATCTGTTCTTTCTTCCATCATAATTATTTTGTGGAGAATATAGTTAAAACATTATTCAATACAATGCATTATATTTCTCATTCTTAACTCCCTACGTATTGAATACTAAACCTCTTATGTGAAGGAACTAGTTCTCATTTACTGTGGCAAAATCTGCAATTAAATTGAATAGATTATACAAGTATACTCAAATTTTTCACATGTAGCACAGTTATACATATTGTATGCCTTCGTGTAAGATCGCTATGTCTGCCGATATTTGGAGGAATTAATCCAGTGAAATATTGTTGCCATCGATTTTATTGGTTCACATTTAAGCTTATATTATCAGTTGTTCGCAATGTATATCGATGTCTATCGTATTAGCGTGGAGAGTTCCCCTTCATTTGAAAAAATATTCGCATGCTCTTCAAACCCTCGTTTTAATTCCCGAAGTTAATGTTGTCAGTTTGAATGAAGTCGAAGGATTTTACCTGTGGGAATATTACTTTGAAGGAATTCATTTAGAGTGTCTGTTTACGTTAGCGGCGGGGGTAATTAATGTCTAATGGTGTTAAATGTTGAATCCAGAACCCCTCTGTTTTTATTTGTTACCATTGAATAATTTAAATTCTATCTATTCAACGGAGACTACATTTTCCTTTTTTCGATACAACTTTTCGTCCCTTCGCCGTGAGTTCATTCGCGCCATCCTCATGTTTTCTTGTTCATGTTTCAGGGCCCCAATGCAAGTCGTGTAATTCACTCACTGCGCCTCCCACATCTAATTTCCTCGGCCTTACCTTTCCTTTTTCTTTCCTCCCGAGAACACAATCTTCGTGCTCGTTAAGTGCCCGCCTGCGTCTGTTTTTAGCGCCAGCTAACGCTCGTTTTTGTGCTATATCATTCCGGTTTTTTTCATATATTTTGAAACTAGTGGGTTCTTTCGGAAGAATCCACTATTTCAATGTCATAGGAAGTGTTGGGAGCCTGGGCCAGAGATGAGATGGGAATTGGAGAATGGGGAAAGCAGAAAAAAAAACACGAGAGGCATGTTAGGTATTAACACAGAAAATTGAAAGAATTTGTGACGGTTGAAAGGATGTTTCTCCCTTTTGTTGGCGGTTTTGCCAGAGACGCGACGGAATATGAATGAGAAGAGAGGGGTTGACTGCGGTGGCGGGAAGGAGGGAGGAAGCTGCATGGGGAATTGGGGGGGGGGGGGCAGGGGGCGGGACGGGGCACGGCGCGGCTAAGATACCCGGGTGTGGGAGGATTTGGTGGGAAAAGGGCAAGGATTTCGCCTAATTCGTTCCTGCCCCTTCTTCGCATTTTCAAGTTCTAATTAGATTTTTTTCCGGCCTCCCGTCACACCCTGTGTCGTGTCAGACTTGATTAATTTTGTAACGGTTGGTACTCTTCGGTAGCAAAAACCATATTCCGAATGCCATTAAGTTGACGCTTCCGTATTGTGTCATTTCATGGTTGGTTTTCTCAACCGGCGAGACGCGTGGAAAAATGACGCGTGCCCTCCCCCCGGGCCCAACAACGTTCTCCCCCCTCCCCATCTCCCCCACCTACCCCCCCTCACCGTGATCACTCAGTCAGCGTCACGGGGAGGCGGAAACTTTTCTCACGGCCCGCGAATGCCTCTTTCGGCCTCGTCTTCCATGCCTCGGGTCGCTGAAAGATCCTGAAGGAATATGTACCAATCATATATTAGAGCTTTGTGCTGGGAGAAACCTTAACGGGGTGGCAATCGTCAGGGAAAACCGGGAAAACCTGGAATTTTCAGGGAATTTTGTAATTCTGGAAAAGTCAGGGAATTCTCGTAACAGTAAGGGAGAAACTGGAATAAGAAATCCTCGTTATTTTTCTTCCATTACGTTTATCGGCCAGTCTTTCCCGCCCTTTATTTCATCATCTAAAACTAACGTCCTTCGCTGACGTGCATGGAATGAGCACCATCTATTTGTGGAGTATTCAGCTGTGAATCTTATTAGTTGTAACTTAAACGTATAATGTATTCCTTTTGTATATCCTTATAGCGATATTTGCCAAGTGGTGTTAAAAGTCATGATCACAATGTGTTATGCTCATCACAATGAATCCGAGGCTATGTTGTTCGGAAAATTTTACCTCGCGTTTTCTTTTTTAACTTCCGACACTCAGGTCGAGAAGAAGCTGGGGCCCACTAGATTATAGCAAATAGATGCTTGCAGTTCTAAAAATACAAGACGACGATTTAAAAATAAAAGCTGCCGTGGAAAATTTAATTCATCTGAAAAAAATATTATAATATTAGGTCCAGGGAGATGATGGGTCGCCATCAGGGAAAGGTCAGGGAATTAGAAAATTGGACATCATTAGCCACCCTGCTTAAGAAACCCGAAGGATATTAGTAGAAGCACAGGAGCAGTTCTAAGGTGAGTAGACCAGGCCTCTCTTGTTGGAGCTTTAAGCAGCAAGATAATCACTCTAGCTAGAAATCCAGAAAAGTCTCTGGGAATGAGTGATCACGATATGCTAGCATTTGTAAGTGTAGGGTCTTGTAAGCTATACTTCCTGGCCTGGAACATCAGTACGGCCGTTTATGTTTACGGTTATTACAATTTATTCTGATAATTGATTCCAATTTAATGGGCTTTATTGCTGCTTTTGTTTTTTTAGTGAATAAAGTTAAATACCAAATTTAAAAGAAAGTTTGGTGGTGAAATGAAACTTAAGTGCGGCCAGTATTTAAAAAAGTACTCATTGGAATTACCATTAATCATACTGCATGCATCATATTCCTGCGAGAGAATATGCTTTCTCCAGCTGTATCGAGGTTTTCTGATTCCCTGGCATTTTTGGAATATTAAAAGGATCTCCGTGGTTGAGAATAACTGATGTTCATCGAGATGGTGACATCATGGTAATTGAAATGCATTAAACTCCCCATGAGCCCAATTGCAATTCGCTTCACGGAATTTTTTAAGTGGCAAACAGACGAAGACATGCAGGACGTTGCGACTCTTCGTTCCTTCCTAGATATGGAAGCCTCACAATTGTCACCCATTGAAAATATTAGGAGACGAACTCCTGTCTGATTTGTCTGGTATCAACAACGTACTGTAGAAAGCTTTCTTCGATGCATCATATCATGCAACCGAGTCGGTGGAGGAAATTACGTTTACCGCCTCCCTCCCCCATTTGAGACCGCGAAATGCGACCTTGCTGACCTTTTAACATACTCGCCCTATACTTTCAGTACCTACATATCACGTCATTCCGGTCGACATCACCTCATTTCCGCCGCCTCGTAAGGTGGCGCTCCTCAAAATCGTAGTCATAGAAGCGAGGGTCGTGGGGGGGGGGGCGAATGGCGGGGGCGATGGGAAGGAGAAAGAGGAGCTGAGAATTATCCATTGCACCAAATTTACGGTTGAAAGGTTTCGAGGAAAAACGCGAGAATAAATGTTTCTCGAAAGTCGCGTCGGAGGAGGAAAAACTGTCTACGGGTAGGGGAACGGGGGAAGGGCTCCCGATTGCTTCAAAGAACAATTCTCCATTTCTCTCCTCGGTGACCGCAATGCATGAGCGAAAGCACCGAATCACTCGCCTCGAGGTGAAAAACGTCCGGCCCAGAGCCGAGACTGCCCCAGGGGCTCTCGCCGCGGCAATTGCGAAGGGACGGTCGGGGAAGGGGGAGTGGCCGTCAGCAAACATTAGAAATCCTCATTTGGTCGGCGCGGATGGGGATGAAAGGGCTAATGCGGCATTCTATCTCAGGGGACAGAAGGGAAAGGAAGTCCTCAGAGTGGGGGAAAAAGGACTTCTTAATGATAGCATTGGAGCTCGATTTTCCCGGAATCGACAGCATGAACTCACCGACCGCAGCCATTGTTTCTTCCGGAGAAAAAATTGAGCCAAGGAAAGGAGAGCGTTATTATTTCTTTAGAAGGTATTGCTTCGTCTTCATTTTATGTGTGGAGTTATATCTAACCTACCGATAACTTTCCTCAAAGGAAATGGATCCAGCCTTGACTTTGTGGAAGTAATTCATAGTAACTGAAATAAAACTTTGTATACTCCACTATAGGTTTAATAACACCACCCGGGTTTCGACACTTCGTGTCATCTTCAGGTGAAGATGACACGAAGATGACCTGAAGGTGACCTGAAGATGACACGAAGTGTCGAAACCCGGGTCGTGTTATTTAACCTATAGTGGAGTATACAACGTTTGATTTAAGTTATGATAACTTTCCTATTACTTAGATATCTCAGATTTAGTTCACCGTTTCTTTCTTTCTTTTCATGCATTGATGATGGTGCATCAATCATGTGTAATTCCGTTTCTACAGTGACACCGTAATTTACGGTATTTAGCGTGGCGTGTAAGTGACTATTGCGTATTCAAATCTTTTTTTGATGTATGTACGGCGTTGGTCGACGTGAGAAATCTTGTGAATAATGTTGCTTCTCATGTTCACATCTTACGCTGCTGGCTCAGCAATCATTGAAAATTGTCTCAATATTCAATTTCGGAAATTTGGCGGTAGGTATGATGGCAATAGTTGTTGTTTACTTCTCTTGCGCTCTTTATATTTCTAGAGTGGTACACAATAATAATATTGTATGCTTCAATCATTTTCAAGCTTACTCCATTAATGACTTTAAGTAGCCCTGAGGAAAGTGTAGGCACGGATTTTTTCGCGTGTAATCTGTTACTTTTCACGAACATTTACTTGGTTAATGTACGTATATCTGCATCAGGCTCTGCGCACTCTCTTAGACATTCACAGTGTTTGGACGCTCTGAGCCGGCCTACGAGCTTGAAAATTTGTAAAGTGCAATGATTTTTCCCCTCAGCCACCCAAAATATCGGAAATTTCAAGACCAGAAAAGTATTTTTATCCCAAATTTAAATAGAATAAATAGGAAACACGACTGATATAATTTTATTTTTTGACCTTAATATACGATAAGTTACTTATTAACTTGGTGAAAAATTTACAAACCATAGAGTTTAAAACACACTCCACCAGGACCCGGGATTCGATGTCTAAGCATCATCATCTGGTGATTAAAAATCATACTATACTCCTTTGTATATAAACAGTAAGTGGAAGGGTGGATGAGGTGGAAGGACAAATTTTAGAAGGGGAATGCTCGTTATATAGCGGATAGGATGCAGCAGACATTCGTTAAAAAGATTAAAATCAGGATCACGACATCATTTTATAACTTCGAGCTATTCTAAAGCATTGAGTCCACGTCGGCCATCTATAATGATAAAAAACACCTGCAGTTGTGAGATTTTGATTGAGTGGTTGCTAAAATGCCGTATCTTTATTGTCTGTCCATCCGTCATTGTGTAACGCTCTAAAAATGAATGAATTTAGTTTCCATCCGAGATAAGTACTGCTTATAAATGTTCACCGTTGTTGCGCGGGTTTAGCATAGTTGTAAGCAGTTACAATGTTACGCAGGGAAAGCGATGTATCACGTAAGGAAAGCATCACCAGTTACGCAGGGAAAGCATCACGAACTAAGCCGCAGTGGCAAAGTTTCTGGCGAATATTACGACCTGAAAACGCCTCATGCTATAATATTGAAACAAAAGTCAATCCAATCAGACCACTCATCCGACAATCAGATATGGAAACGGCCGTACTTTTTATTATAAGTCCTTTTTTATATTGTTTTTTTAAATATTAGGTATCAATATTTCGATGTGGTGGCAGTTAAGCGTAACTAAAATACTGAAAATCTAATTGTTCATGCCATCGGCGCTGGTCTAATAGTTTTTTTTTCTTCTTTTTTCAGGTGAGCCTTGCTTCATCGTTGGACGGTTGTGATTGGATTTTATTGGGACAGTTAACTTCACTGGAAGTTTCTATGTGAGTGTTTACCTTTAAATCGGTCGTGCATCCTTAAGAGAAAGCTGATGGGGCCGCTCGTGATTCTTTGATGGATCATGAGAACCGCCAGTGTCTTTGTGCGTATGACGCATCCCATCTTCAGCTTGTAGGCGGACTGCTCCCGAATGATTATCAGGCCTATCGCAATTGTCGGGTTGGTTATGAGCCGGGCATGGCCACCCAAGCGGTCGTGGATTTGCGTCCTTTGCTCGAGCTTGGACGTTGTAATTGTCTGAGAAATAGAGCCTTTGAATAAAATTCTTGCAAAGGTTTTCGCGGCGTTGTCCATTAGTGTTCCGCATTTTCGGGGTCTACATCCGCGTTCGTTGACTTTGGCTGACAACGGTTTCGATAGCCATACAGTTACCGTCTTCAGGTCGAAGGTGCAAATAAGCTGTTTTGGCCGCCTTATACAGTTCTGGTCGACCTGGTACTGCGCTGCGATTGGTCGGAGCGGATGATCCTTCTCCATGAACTGCTGAGGGGATGGCCATTTTCTCTGTTGACATTTTCCCGCAATTGCCAAATCTCTGTTGCTTCCTTTATTTGTCTTGGATAATAGTGACTCTCCTTGGCTAGTATTGTTATCATTATGTATTCTACCAGTAAAGGTAGGTTCTGTTGGATGTCAGAGAATTTCCTCCCGGTCTTTTACACATTCAGGGGACTATCTACCTCTGGTATATCCTTTTTCGCCTCTGCATATGATCTACCCTTCTTCATCCCGTCCATGAACCCTATTCTCCTTCTTCCCCTTCCCCGCTTGCCCAACATCCTTCCCTCTATCACACTCTTCAGCAACCCATCACCCTTTATTACCTCCTTCGGCCATCTACCCTGCCTATACCGAATTTCATTCAAACGTTTCTGTTCCTCGCCCACCATCCCAAGTACTTCCTCGTTAGTCTTCCTTTCCGTCCACCTAACCTTCTCCATCCTTCTCCACACCCATATCTTCAATGCCTGCAGCCTCTTCTCGTCCTCCTTTCTCAGGGTCCACGTTTCTGCACCATACAACGCTACGTTCCATATATTGTTGCATCATACACTTATATTGTTGCATCTACGCTACTAGTATTGTTGCATCTTTGAAATAAATTCAAATCAAGGAAGTAATAGAGATTTGGAAATGGCGGAAAAATGTCAACAGAGGCAATGGCTATCCCCTCAGCAGCTTATGGAGAAGGATGGCCAATCTTGACCAATTGTAGCGCAGCACCAGGACGACCAGAACTTTATAAGGTGACCAAAATAGCTTATTTGCACCTTCGATCTGAAGACGGTAGATATATGGCTATCGAAACCGTTGTCAGCCAAAGTCAACGAACGCGGATGGAGAACTGAAAGCCATTGAGTATTGGTTAGGATTTTTCATTTAAGAGGTTTTGGCGTCTTAATTCAAATTTCCTCCGTGAAACTCCTTTTCCTGGCTTAAGTCAAATTTAATCATTCTATAACGAGGTCCTTCACCAAGGGCGAATTGTGATCTCCTAAAGCCTACCTCAGGTCTGCCAGCATCGTTGTACGTTCGTGGCGATCCCTTTGTCATTTGCACTGACCACATGTGTCCACAGTAGTATTCATCACATATGTCTCTATACTTTCACAAGTCCCAGGTCTTCCTTGGTCCGGAAATCTTTTCCGAAATGTCAGCTTTCTCTTCAGCTCACCATTCTGTGCAGCACGTTGGCGAGGGAAGCTTTTTTCCTCTGCTTAATGTCACCTTCTAGCCGTTAGAGGGTTGAGTGGAGGAAAAGGCTGGGACCGCGTGATGTGAAGGGTAAAAACGAGGGGTGCTCTTCCAGCGGCCCTCATTCTCTCTGCTCATCCGAAGGGTGGTCGGTTCTTCCCGGATGATGATGATCGCAGAGATGATGTATTGGCATCGAGAAAAAACCTCGAGGGGAAAGAAGCTACAGAATGAAGGTGATGGAAGGGCTTTTCGGAGAAAAGGTGGACTATTTTAAAGGAAAGATCTTGGGAGCGTTGGAATGTGGACTTGGGCGTCCTCGGCGATGATCGCAAACTTAGTGGCAGAGTACTCCGCTACCGGTTCGGCACGGTCCGCTTTACAGGAATGATTAGTGATGTTGACATTAGGACACCATCCTTGAAATTTTCTCTTGCCGAATCTTGTAGATTAGTCTCTGCATGCCTCCTTATGAGTTGCAAAAATAAATGTTGCTGAACTAAAGGGTATAATACTTATGCTGTTGTTTTTTTATTTGAATGAGTGTGGCGTGGCAAGCGAGTTACAGCATCAATACGTTGATTTCCAGTCAGAATATTCTCTCGATGATTGAGGGAAATTCAGAGGTTATGGATTGCACTTGGCCTGTGGGATTTTGAACATGGCTTCCTGGGATTGCGTTCCTTTACAGTGATCTCCGTAGTGTTGTAAGATGATATGGGCCACCACTTGTCGGCCTATTTCTATGGAATTTTTCTATTTCGTCCCTCTAAAATAGCTTGGGTTTTCAAAGGCTTCCTCGTCTCCCTCATCCATCGGCACAAAAATGAACACGGGACAGAATCAAAGGAAAAAGTGACGATGTGATTTTATATTTTTACGAAGTAGTATGTATCTTTTTTGTTGAAGTTCGGTATCTTTATATGGGAATATTTATGTCACGTTGTACGCATTTTCAAATATAATAAGATGAGCAATTTGCAACATTTAAAGTGTACCCGTTATTTTTTCATTAGTGCACTGTGAATGGCAGTGAAAGCAGTTCAGACCGAGAAATAATGGGAAATTATCTGACTACTGCGATTCGTTCGATGATGAAACGCTTTGATGATTGAATTGATCGAATGGATGGATTGGATATTTAGGGAGGCGACAGACAGCTGAGGTCATTTGTGCCATAGGGGATTGGTAAGGGAGGAAGGGTGAATGGAAACCAGGCGTGAGCATTAGCCCGCTCTTGACGAAAGTCGCCGAGGGGACCACGGTTTAACGTCTCAACCGACAGACGGAGTACTTTACTTGTGTCCTCCACAAGACACTCAAGTAGGGATCGGATTTCCTCTAAAAAGCATCTTCCTCTGCTGGGGTTTGAACCCTGGCCGCCCGTATAGTTAGCCAGTACTCGAGCCACCACACCAACCCGATCCCCAGAATCGAACGAATGATAGAGGGGTGAGGATATATGTATTCAAAGGAATTAGTGGACAGTGAATTTGGCCGAGAAAGGGTTAATAAGGACTGATGACAACGCGGGTGCGGCTAGTTTTGTGTTTCCTGCCAGGGTGGAGAAGAGTGCCCTGGCCATATCTTTTGACGGCTGAAGGTTGCCTCTTGGCATTCATCCTCCTCCCCCCTCTCTTTCCTCCTCTTCACTCCATCCGCTTTAATGCGATATTTTTCGTTTATGGTCGGGATTTATGACTGGATTTTTTTATCCCTCCCTCTCCACAATCTCGCTCCCTTCTCCTTGCCTCCCCTTCCCCCCCTTCCACCACCACACTCCCCTCCTCCTCGCTACCTATCCTCGTTTTTTATCCTATCTCGCTGTAATTTACGGTGGTGGATTTTTGTGATTGTGGTGGTTCTTTGGACGGACGCACAAGAGGAACCATCCCTCCCGCCGCCTCCCCTCCCCCCCCCACCCCCCCAACACCTCCTCCTCGGAACCGACAGGCTGTTCGGCGGCGATTGGCGTAATTACGTCGGGTTATCGAAGTAAAAATGGAATTTTATGACTCGAATATGAGTGTTCTCTCTCTCTTCTCCGGCTCTTCCTTTCTGTGAACCCTTTCCTACCCGTCCCTTCCCCTCCTCCTTTCCTCCGCTTCCCACCCTCCCTCCCCCTCGCGCCCGCATCCGTCCCGTCTCCTCCCTCCTACAAGAAGGTTTTATAGCGGGCCACAAAAAGGGGACGGAAAAAAAGGTCTAGAAGAATGGTAGAGACGTGGAAGTTGGGTGGGGAGAGGTACCATTTTAAATTAATAACTTGGATTGTAATTATAGTTTTATTGATGTTAATTTTTGTCTAAAAAGGCATATAGCCACTCGTAACCCTCACTGGGACCACTTTAATTAGAAGGACATTATGTCGAAGTAGAGGTGATTCTTCTCCGTGGTTGTTAAAGTTTTTCGCGGCTACGCTCAATATAATTAGGTTGTGTCGTCTTTGAAGTCATTATAAAGTAATATCGTATTTTAACGTCGGGGAAATGTAGTTGGTGTCCCTTAATTTTCTCGTTCAAGTGCGTTGGAAGTGATTGCCCGATTGAATTGAAGGGTCTAAAAATGCCTTCGAGAAGTGCTGGTGAACATGGTTCGGATGGTGCACTCCTGCTATGTTTCACTGTATTTCATGTCGGGAGTCATCCCACTTTTTTGACGTGTATTACTTCGTGTCGTACAAATATAATTTCACTTTGCTTCTTGGACCCTTTTCAATGTATTGCATGAGTCATATGGTGAATGTCGAAAAAATATCTTCTCCTCAACATTCATACTGAGGACATATTTATTAGCATTCGCAAGCAATCATTGAAACCACTTTGAAAATATTATTTGGTGTCCGTGGTTGGTCTTGCTTTCTAACTCGTAAAAACCTCGAAAAGCTCACATTCTTCTCATATCACGACCAGAATGTATGGCAATTGGCACGCTTGGTTCCGACGTCTCAGAGAATGACCCGGCGTTTTCTTCACTTTACTCCACGCAGCTGGTAAATACCCCTCATCATCTTTAAAATGATATAATTAACATTCAGGAGTGCGTGATTGCTTTATTTCTAGGGTAAAGTTATAAAGTGAGAAAATTTACACTGTTAAGTTTCTGGCAAGATCCTTGCGTTATTAGGTCCTTACTTTATGAATGACCTCTCTTTGAATTGAATACCTGCACCGTTTCCCCCGTATAGTGGCTGGCATTTTTTTTGGCAAATATCTCGATGATTCGTGCGGTAAGTGGTCGTTTCTCAACTGTTCTTGGTGAGGGGAAATGTTTTTATATTGAGGCCAAAATCATAGAGTTTTATCCGAATCGATATCTCGCCCAAAACATCATATAGTGTCTCACAACTTTTAGAGGGATTAAGGTGGGAGCCCCTAGAGACTCGGAGGCTACACGCAAGGCTTAGGTTGCTCGATAAATTAGGAACTTGGTGTGTTTCAGAGCGACACAGAGAATATTACCATGACGCCTCACTTCATCTCTAGATCCGACAGATGCGATAAAATAAGAGAGATACACTGCCGAACAGATAGGTACAAAACTCGTTCTTTCCACGCAAAATAAGCGACCACGATGAAAATTGAGCTCCTCCAAATACACTCCTATAATAAATGTCACCATTTCATGTCCAAAAAACTTCCACCTTTAAACAGCTGGTGACTTAACACCCCCTGCCACACGCCCATGCGGCGGCTCGCAGGGAATTATGTAGATGTAGATCTTAAGAGCAAAGAGTGTTTCAGCCGGCCGGTGGGCCCTCTTCAACCGGACGGTGGGCCGAAGGTCATAATTCACGGATTAAGTCATTAGTAGGTGGAAGTTTATGCAGAATTAAAGGAAGACTATCCAACTTTCAATCTTTCTTATTGCGATATGCATTACATGAGGATGATGTTATTGCTCATCGAGACGCATCGTTGCTCGAAAAAAATCTGCGGAAAAGCACGAATTTCTTACCGCGGCTGTTGCTGGAGGTCACCCCGAGTGACCGTGCCCGTATTTGTGTTCGCTAGGGGTCGTTGCAAAACCTCTTAAGTGCTTTCTCCTTATTATCATTTACCAAATTTGTTGCAGTCAACAACCAAAGTTTAACCTGCTTCAAAAAAGATTTGATTGCATGGTACTCGTTCGAGAAAACCAGAAAACCAGCCGGAGGAGAGACTGCGGGGGCATGTTGGGGGATGGGGAGTGGGAAATGGCCGTTGTTTTTTTTGCGCTCCTCTCAAGTTCTCCGCGAGAGCAATGGAGAACCTCCTTTACCCGCTGACGCGCGCTTCTTGTGTGTGGGACGACGATCGAAGATGGAAGGTGGAGAGTAGCACGCTCTTGGCCGTAGTCGTCACTCCGGAGAAGGAGCTTCCTTCCGGAGCGTGCATTGCTTGTGAAATCCCCATTGCTACTTTCTGCGAAGGGGAAAATGGTTTGCTGGCTGGTGGGAGGGGGGTACAGGGTGGGGAACGAGAGAGGAAGGAGGGACCTTTGCGAGAGAGTGGACATGAAAATAGGTCGATTGCCAAGATGCACTCTTTTATGGAGAGGAAGAGAGAAATGGGATCGCGGCTGCAGCAGTCGAAGCCTGTTGTTGTTTTTTTTTAGTTCTTTTGAAAACCTTGTTCTCTTGGCCGAGCACCTCGGGTATTTTTTTTGCGGAACGTAAGTTCTTTGAGATTACTGGGGGTCAGGGAATGATTTTTAATATTCTTACTAGCGGAAGGTACCCGTTGAAATTCAAGCGGTGTGAAAAAAACAAACTTGCTAACTGATGATAGCAATCGAAATATATCGATATATATCGCGCACAATGTATTTCTTATGGATTCTATGGGTTCTTCTATCTCAATTAATACGTCCTGGGCCTATATATATATCCACATGAGGTTCTGCTACAACAATGCTATCGGTCGTCCAGGGGACAGCGAACCAAAAACGCTGAATTTTCAGCAATTTTATGATTGTTTTATCAAAATTTAAAGTGAATCAATTGAAAAACAAAAATAAATTGCTATAATGAGGTTTATTTATTTTTCTTTCCAATGGTCTTTGTTGCGATATTGTGTGACGATTATTACTAATTCAAATATGCAAAATAAAATAGGTCTGCGTGCCAGAAAAACGAACTTTACACGTATTTCTTATGGAAACGCTTTTACTCGTCTGGAGTCGAACCGGAGACCATTAGGTAAACAAAAAGTTGCCATAAACCTTTCGAGTGACATAAGGAGTCATGTAACAAAGTTTTACGTCATGCCGTGCAGTGGTTTGGTAGTTATCAGTGACCACAATTTCACACTTTCTTTTTTATATGTAAGAAGATTGGTTGAGTTATTAGTGCGGCGTTCATATGTGTTATAGTCTTCTTGTCACTGGCAAATTTTACGTTTCAATGACTGCCTGGGCATTCATAAGTTCGTGAAGGGGTGACTACTGAAGTACATGTCCTTGAATCTAAATATTCCATCGAGTCTTCTATCTCAATTGATACGTCCTGGGCCTATATATATCCACATGAGGTTCTGCTACGACAATGCTATCGGTCGTCCATGGGACAGCGAACCAAACGAGTCTTGTCTCTGTATTGTCTTTGACTCTTTCTTCTTACGATAATAGCATGGTATAAATGGGACTCATTGGCATGAATCGCACTTCAGATCCTCATGGATGTAGAGAGTAGTCACTTTGATAAATCACAAATCCTAGTTTGGATGAGTGAATATTGTTGTAATATTCGGATATTCTTCCATAACTCTCGCCTATCCTTTTCCTTCCTTGCTTTTCTTTCAACCTAATTGTGGTGTGGAAACAGAGGTAGTTGACCTGAGAGCCCAAAATCTCATTTCATCTTACGCTCATTGCATCTGATGCCTTAGGCCGTTTTCGAACTTGGCAAATCAAGCAGTCTTCCCTTGGAACCTAGTACTTATTGGGCGGATATGACTTCAAATTCAAGTGACCGTAGACGCCATATTGTCTAGATACCTAGTTAATATACCTAGTAAATGAAAAAGCAGAGTTGTTATGCTTACTAGGTATGTTAGGATTCGGGGAGTGATAATATGGGCTTGTATGGAAAATAGAAGTGAAGAAACTTTCAAATGGATACTATTTTATCATTACTACGTGTATTTGTGTGATGTTTATTAATTTTTTGCGGAAAAATCGATGAATTCGCTAAATTTGAAGGCTTTTCAAATGTGAATATACTGAAAGATTTGGTACCTAATAGTTCTGTGAATAATTCCATACATGGTAGATGTTCCGTCCTTGTTTACTACATTGAACCTACAAATTCTGTTTTCCTTGCTCTGGAAGGAAAAAACATGATCCCGTTGAAAGAATTATGGTCCGATGGAAAGTACTCTCAGGTAGCCATAATTTCATTGGCAGCATTATTTGTAGCTAACGAACATCATAATTGTTAATGACGTTGAGCATTGGAGAGGTTTTCACTGCATTCATCAAAGAAGGGGAACAATAAACTATTAGAGTAAATATGATTTGTTTTCAGCTTATTTATGTTAGTTACAACGCGCGTATTCATCAGTCAACAGTCGAAGATCATAGATAGTTTGCTCGGAGTGTAATACATTATTATATTGTTACGTGTTTTTCATATAGGCAAAAAATATTATAATAACTTTTTGTGCATAAAGACGTTGATTGTGGTGAAATACAGTGAGCGGTATGTCGTCCACTTTAGCAGCCCCAAGTAATCGAAGCATAATAGTTAATCACCATATGGTGTATGATATGGTATATTATTTTATTCATTAGCAATAAGATTTTGAAAATAATATTCTCTTTTAATTTGTCTTCTAAGGTTGGGAAGCATTTTAAAGAAGTAATCCACTTCAATCACTCAAAATAATGATGGACACGGATGGCGCTTTTCGTATGTTTTGCGAGATGAAGGCCGCATGATGTCTCTTCCATCGTAAAAGGGCTACGAAAGTGTCAAGTAAGGATTTCGCTTTGCTTGCCTAGGAATCAAGATATCTTGATATCAAGTTAACTATGCGTTTGCCAAGTTCGAAAACGGCCATACTTGCGTTGATATATACATTCGTCGCCGCTTGACTTTCAAGTTATAGTGTCCATTTTAGTGCTTTTATCAAGAACACATTCATATGATGCTAGCCAATAGGTTATAACAGAAATTGCTCTTATTACATTCCACTGTCTGGGATTACCAACGTCCACTGGGACTGAGTTCAGCATTGTGTTAATTATCAATTTCGATTGAATCGTTATTCAATTTGAAAGGTAATTGAGCCAGGGAAAGGTCATCATTATTGGTCGTTCATTCCTAAGATTGGTTGAATGCAGCCTTTCACCCTTCCCTATCTAATGCTAGTTTCCTTACTTCCTTTTAGCTCTTCCTGTGTACTTTCCTCTTTATTTGGTCCATGAACTTATTCTGGGTCTTCCTCTGGGGAGTTTTCACTCTCTTTTTCCTTCAATTATGTTCTTCACAAACCCATACTTCATCATTATTCTTCGTCCAATCAAAAGATTGGTTGGCTGCAGCCCCCATCCCTCCTTATCTAATGCTTGCTTGCTTACTTCATGGACGTTGTTCTAATGAGCTCTCTTTTTTATTTCCCTGTGTATCCATCCCTTGGCCTTCCTATTAAGACGTTTCCCACTGTACCTTCCATTGTGTTCTTCACCAACACATTGTGCCACACGGTGTGCCCAATCCATCTGGTTCTTCTTTTCTGCATAGTGTTCCATATGGTCCAATACTCTTCTGTAAACTTAATCACTTTTTATTTTGTCGGTCCATTTTATCTGCAGCATCCTCCTCCAATACCAGGTTTCGAAAGCTTCTTCTGTTATCTGGCCTGCATTTCCAATGATCCATGCTTCCGATCTTTTGACTGCCACGCGGATGTTTTCACATACTGGTTTTTGGTCTGTTGTCCGATCTTCTTTGAACACAGTTGTTGTCTTTTAAACCGTGAACGCTTTCATAGCTGGGGCTACTCTCCGCTTGATTTCCCTCTTACTTCTACCGTCCCACTTGATGGTACTTGGATGGGTAATGAATGGATGGTACCACAGAGATTGGTGAAGAAATCCACTTGCTCTAATTTCTCTCCTCTCAAGGTGACTTTAGCATCCATCTTCTTCCCTTCTGCATAGTAATGTTTTAGTATTCACCTTACTTATTCCGTATTTTATTCCTGGAGAACTTGGTCCATTGTGTTTAGTGACCTTTGAAGATCATCGCGATTTCTCGTTATGACTGCGATATCGTCTGCGAAGCGGAGGATATTTATTTCTTCTCCATTTATCTTTATTCCGATCGGCCCAATTTCCTATGTTGGTGAGAGGTTGCATTGTTTTCTTACTCCTTTGTTAATTTTAGCTTCTATCTGAAATCCCTCTCTCTTTCGCATTGAATTTTTGATGTCATCAGAAAGGTGAGATATATTTCTTTAAAATGAGATCAAATTCACTGATTTCTGGATAAAATTATATTTCGCTCACACTACCTTAAAGTGGTGAAAAAAATCGAGTGGTGAAAAAAATCGAGTTTGATCACTTTTTGTATGTTCTTGCCAATGCTTTAGTAATCGTAGTTTCATTTACTTGATAATGGTGTATTATAGCGCATGCTGATGAATACTCACCCCCTGCCACACACCTTTGAGGTGGCTTTCAGGGTGATTCGTCGATGTTGATACAGAAAGCGAAGTCCGATGACAAAAGTAGTGGTTACCAATTCTTTCTCCGCGCCCCTACGTAGGGGTATGTCTTCATTAAGTCTTAAGCACTTCCGACGGTGGATTGATTTCGCCTCTTGCCGACCCCTTGGTGTACGGAAGCCAATTGGAGCCGCTCGAATCGGCGACAGTAAATGAACTTGATGCTATAATTCTCCCTTTGTCTTCTATGGTACTGAATGAAGGTAATTAATTAACGTTCTATTATTAGGAATCTATAATATTCCGTCCAATGAGTCATGAGAAGAGAAAAAATGCATCAAGTATTCTTTTATTCTCGTTCATTTTTTTCTTATTGCCTGGAAGGAACCCTACTGTATATGTTAGTGCGCCAACCTTAAAACCTCGAAGTCACGGGTTGAAGTCACTAACTCATGTATGGAGTTAACATTTATCTCAGGATTAATGTCCTGGGCTATATAACGCCATAAGATCTTATTAGTTGAACAACACTCGACTATTGAAAGAAGCATAACAACAAAATATACAGTTATAAGAACCTGTGTATAAACGTAAGAAATCACAATCACATCGGTATTCCTTCAATTTATGGTTAGACATTCCTCTCTTTGCACCGTATTTCGTCTGACTCAGAAATAACTTCTGCAAAGTCCTCGAACAGATCATTTACTCGTTCTCCCAGCGAAAATAATATTTTACCCGGTGTCTTAGTTATTTAGTCAGCATTGTACTTTAAATGCCCCATGAGCTGCTTATTTAGATAATTAAATAACTTGGGCTCTTAAAGCCAGCGGAAGTCAATATAATCCTCTCCAGAAATCCCTACGATCGACGGCTATCAAAATTTTTCGTTTTCCCGTTCTTCTCACATTCCTCTTGGTCTCTTTCGTCGACTATCCTCTGGCTCTTAACTTTATTTGCTCGTGATAATGTTCGCTTGAGTTGTACGCTAGCGAGCATTTTATTCCGTTGATATTTTCGGCTAATCACGAAGGTTTATGTTATGCTCCGTTATGATATCTGGTATGATACGAAATTTTCCGCATCTCGAAGGAAACTTGCATTTTCCAGCATTTAAGTTTGCGTTGTACATTACTGGATGTTGCTTCAAGAGTTCTCGCAAGAATTTCGATTTCACTTTTGAAGTAATCCAATCTTCTTAATTTCAAAAGAGATAAAAACATCCATCGTCCTTCTGAATACGATGTAAGTTTCTTCAAGTACTTTATTCGGACATTTCGATTATGTTTAGCAGTTTGGTAGTGGAGATATTTTATAAACGTGCCATTATTTAAATTTCTTTGTACTTTAAGGTAAACCATGACGGTGTTAGTGCAAAATTTTGTACACCTTAATAGAAGTTAGTAATTTCCAGTAATTTAGTTTTCGTTTTGCATTCATTTATTTGGTTAGGGCTCCAAGACTTCTTGCGAGAATTGGGACCCCAATCTTCTGTCACAAAATCTCTATGGTTTCAACTGAGAAAATATTTCATCGTCCTTCCCAATGTATTGTACTATATATCTGGAAATATGCTGGAAATGTGTCCATTATCAAGTATGAGTTTACGCGTGATGTTTCTCGCTCAATCGTGGACGATGTGCAGCGCAAGAGGACGAACATTGTCGTCACAATAGGGATTCCTATCCCATGCCCTTCGCCTCATTTGTCATCCTTGATGGACCAATGGACGAGGGAGGAAGTGCACGGTGCTGTGTTATGGGGATCACTTCAACGCGCCAGCAAACAAGTCGCGGACCTTATGACTCCACGGGGGATAAAATTCCACTTTCGCTCCATCTCTCTCTGCGTCATTTCCGCTCGGCCTGCCTCGCCCGACCCCGAGACGGAGAGGCGTGGACGAGGGTCGAACCTGCGGACGCGAAGTGGGAGAGGAGATGAACATGTGGCTGAAGTTTACGCTCGTCTTTTGCCGCCTTCTGCACCTGCCGTCTTTCGCGCGACACCCCTTTCCATAGGCCATTTACTCTCCTTCGCCCCTTTGCTCCTTCGTGTAGTGTTTCGCAGATTTTCCAGACTTCCCTTAAGGTAGTGCGAGCGAGATAGATAGAGATAGAGAGTTTTATATGACAGAAATGGAAAGTAATCAAATGAAAATATCTAAATTAGGCATTAACTTGACTCATTTTTTTCTCGCGGTACGTTTGAAACTCCTTGAAATCGGAAGGTTTATTGTGATCCTGAAGAATTTACCGCGGTGACAATATGACTAATTTTAAAAAATAGTTGAGAAAACCCACAAAATACACACTGTTGATTTTTGACGAAATCTAAATGTAGGAAATGCCTCATTTGTTAAAGAATGTATCTCTGAAGTGCATACACGTACCATTTCCCATGTAAACGGGCTGGTATTTTATGGCAAATATCTCCGAAAGTAATATGGTAAGGGGTATAGTTTTTTTATGTCAATGGAAGGATGATATATTTTTCTTTAAAATGAGACCAAATTCATTGATTTCTAGGGTAAATGATATTTCGCTCAAACTATCTTAATGTGTTCGTGCTTCCCGCAATAGGGGTTTCAATCAAAAATATCGCGCGAATGTATAACTTTGCGCATTTATTGTCTTTTCGTATGTTCAGTATCTTTTCTTAAACACTTATCGGTCTTCATCTGTTTTATTTGTTTTCGTCTCCTCCATTTCGTCCTGTCACTGTTTCTTTTCTTATTTTCCATTTTTTCGGAAGCCCAACGAGTATCCCCGTTAGCCCTAGCGTAAATCAGCTAATTGCAGTTTCATCCTGTATCGCGCCTTCATATATTCTATCTCTACCATTGGTTAATGATAAATTAAACTTAGAATTACGTTTTTTACGCAATTTTGTATTAATTCATTGTAAAACATCGATGGTAATTAGCTTTTTTGCGCTATTTGACTCCTCAAAAACACTCAATAGGTTATAGAGTAATTATATCGTCAATGTATCTGTCGGGGGATCAGATTGAAAAAATGACTACCACAGTCTTAATCTGGTTCCATTGCAGACATATCATTATTATTTCACGCGTGTACCTTCCATCACGTTCGTTTAATGATAACTTATCTTAAGCCTTATGATCATAGACGATGCTAGCCCATCATACGAGGATGTTATTGGTCATCGTTCAATAGGTGCTGCAACAAAGTAAATAAGAAGCCAAATCTTAAAATGAAAATTCCTTCATATGGCGTTTAAGTGGATTACTATTGTGATCGGAGCATATCAGAGCAACTGGGAGTAGAAAAGCTTTTCGGGGATCTGTGTATTATCACATAATAAGTTTTAAAAGATCTTATTGGAATTTTTTGCCAAGTTTGCTAGGTTTTTGTATTTTGAAAGTTGACCCCACACATTGGTAATGACGTCCCCAAAATTGGATATACCGACGATCTGAACGACTAATTAGGTTTCCAAGAGATGGCTCTGAACAAAGTCTGCGACTAATTGAGAAATTCAGTTGTGAATATTACAAATTTTGTTGAAAAACTTGATGAAATTAGTTTGAGCGATTCATCATTTTACTTATAAATCAATGAATTTGGTTTCATTTTTTAGGAAAAATATCTCACCCTTCTACTGACACCAAAAATTCAACCCCTTACTACATTACTTTCGGAGATATTTGCCAAAAAATACCAGCCATTTTACATGGGAAATGGTACGTGTATGCACTCCAGAGAGACATTATTTACAATATGAGGTATTTCTCACTCTTAGATATCGTAAAAAAACTAACAGCGTGTAGTTTGTACGTTTTCTCAACTATTTTTGAAAATTAATCATATTGTCACCGCAGTTAATTCTTCGGGATCACAAAAAACCTTCCGTTTTGAAGGAGTTTCAAACGCACCGCGCGAAAAAAATGAGTCAAGTTAAAGACTTATTTAGATATTGTCATGTAATTATTCACAATTTCTGTTATATAAAACTATATTTTTGCACCAATAATAATGCAATAGTTAATTGATGTGTCCTACAGCTGGTTGAATTAAAACGTATAATTCGGAAATGGTCTCTATTATGACTAGGGAACTATCTCACTCGGACTACCTTAAGCCTCTTAAATAAGCCTCTTAATAATTTCTGAAATTTAAAAATGTGACGTCATCTGGGCACTGAAAGCTCGAAAATCATCCGTTGGAAAATTTTTGTAATTGCGTTGTTACGTCCTCCCGTGATTGTCCTCTCCAAACTTTCCCTCTCTCTCTCTCTTCTCCATTTCAACTGTGGACTCTCACTGCCTTCTTTCCCGTTTACCTACGTCCTCCTCCTCGTCTGTTCCATTTCATTTCCTCGGGAGTCCCCTCGCGAAGGGAGGGTTTGCAGCGGCCGGAGAAATGGTCGGCGGCCAAAGGGGTGTAAAGGGTAGTGGAGGAGGAGAGCGGGCCCTGCTTCGCCTCTCACCCCTGGGATTTGTGAGTGTGATGATGGCGATAATTTACGTCGCCCGAAGAATAGGCGCACGAGCGCATTCCGCGCGCTGCCCGCCTCTCTCCCCCCTCCCCACCCCCCACCTCCTCTACACCACCTCTCGCGAGAATTGATTCATTGCCTCCTAATGGGGTTGTGTGCGGCGGGGGTGGGAGCGTTCGGGTGGGGGGGATGCGATAGAGACGGATCCCCCCTCCCCTCCTATGCACACCGGGGCCGCTGCAGTAATCCTTCTCTCCTTTTGTGCGGTCAACCCTCCCTCGTCTCTCTAGTCGTGTATCGGGGAAGTGACCGGGGCGAAGAGTGTTGGACACTCGGAGGCGGCTCCGCGCCGGGTCGACAGAGAGATTTGACCAAAAAATTTAACAAATTATTTTGTTAAATGTCTCTGTCGACCAAAAAATGTAACAAATTTTTTTTGTTAAATCTCTCTGTCGACCGAAAAATTTAACAATTTTTTTTTTGACAGATCTCTGTCGACCAAATTTAACAATTTTTTTATTAAATGTCTCTGTCGACTAAAAATTTATTCGTTAAATCTCTTTGTCGACCGAAAATTTAACACATTTTTTGGTTAATTTAATTGAATAAAGATTTAACGAAACAAGTTAAGAAAATTCAAAGAATAGCAGCACGCTTCGTTAAAAACTGCTACGAACGGACATAATAGTGTTACACAACTGTTAGAGAGATTAAGAGAGGCTGCACGCTAGGCTTAGCGAGACAGTAAAATATCTTGGAATTACCTTAACATCTGATATATCGTGGGGATTACACATACAGGACATACGTGGCGCAGCATTAAAGAAACTACGTTTTGTTAAACGTATAATAGGAAGGTCCTCGGATAAAAAGTCAAAGAGAGATGCTACTTCGCTCTGGTTAGGCCACACCTCGAATACGCCGCGAGCATTTGGGACCCTGGTCAACTACATTTAACCAAAAAAATTTATAAAATACGAAGAAAATCAACACGCTTCGTTAAAAACTGCTACGAACGGACATATAGTGTTACATAACTGTTAGAGGGATTAAGGTGGGAGCCCCTAGAGACTCGCAGGCAGCATGCTAGGCTTAGGTTGCTAGAGATATTCAGAACTGGTGTGTTTCAGAGCGACACAGAGAATATTATCATGACGTTTCACTACATTTCTAGGTCTGACAGATGCGATAAAATAAGAGAGATACTCTGCCGAACAGATAGGTACAAAACTCGTTCTTTCCACGCAAAATAAGCCACCACAATAAAAACTGAGCTCCTCAAAATACACTCCCATAGGACCTGTCACCATTTCACCTCCAAAAAGTTTACATCTTTACACGGCTTGTGACCTGCCACCCCCTGCCACACCCCCATGCGGCGGCTCGCGGTGTGTTATGTATGTAGAGCGTCCCGACCTATTCCAAATTCATGCGAATATTCCCTCCACGCACACACTAGCTCGTTTCATTCTCTTCCATATCGTAGTCAATGGAATTCCCTCGCGAAAGAACGTTTTCTTTGATATCATAATTGTTTTCAAGGTGGCTGGAGCGGTAATCATGTGAGTCAATGAATATATTTGTATATCTTTTCAGTTTAGTCGAAGAACTTTCTTTGGACCGCACTTTTCTTATGCCCGTGTGTTTATACGGTGGAAATAACCGCACGTGTAGTAATTTGCATCATTATTTGCCCAATATATTTACCGAACCCATCCTCAGCCCCAAATGTTTATCCATCTCTTTCGTTCATTGTGTGTCGTACTCAACCGTAAAGGAATCCACCGCGCGTTTTAAGGTTTAAATGAAATACCTTGATTATATTTTACCTCAAGGATTATGCCAAAACATAAATATGGCATTTGTCGTAATCGAATGAGGCTGGGATAAGTGGAAGTTGTCGATATTCATGATGAATCAAAACACTTTTCTCCGCAGATAATGCCGCTGAGTGGTGAAACGCGTCGTGCCATTGAAATAAATCTTTGGAAGATTTCTAAGTGCTTTTATCCATCATGAAAATCGTATTAGCTTATAATGTCCTAGTCAATATGCAACTCGGGAGTTTTTTCAAGCGTTCAATTTCTCGAAATAAGGTGAATCGCATTGTCTTAAAGCGGTTTTAATAATTCTTCCATTATTTATCATTTGCTTTAGCGTACTTTAATCTTTGACTACACTCATGAATATGTTTTTGTGGTACGTTTGCGACTCTCCTCTATCCTGCGGATTGATTGGAGAAAATAGTCTATTGTGGATTATAGTATTGTGCGAAATCACATGATATCGCTTTCGTATTATATTCGATTCCTCAAAAATTGCAGACTTCTCGGGAAAGGGAATTAAAAATTGGGCTCAACGGCGCCTGCCATTCATATCCTCGGTCCATTATTTTAGTCCTCCAGTTCTACAACCTTTACACCTCAAGGATGTCTTCCCTCCTCCTCCTCCATTATTAGTACATTATCACTCCCACTTCGTGCATTTCATTGAAGTGCACTGCCAGACTCGAGGAGCTCAAGGGGTGGCAGATGAGAAGTATTTGAAGCTGGTTCTGTGCGTTTCTGACAGCACGATGCCGAGTTTTGACGCATCTTGCTGACCCAAATCTTCGAGAGTTTTATTCGACTGTTTCTGCCTGCTAAAAACCTGTCGCCACCTCCCGTTGCAACTCTTGCCCGTAAGAAATCTGATGTGCGAATTGAATGTGTCTTGTGTTCTTCGCGGATTTGATGCTTCTGCTTTTTGATACATCTTCCATCTTTTCCTGTATCTGCAGTTTTTTCGTCTCTCCTTTTGGCACGTAACGAATCGTATTCGAACGTCTTTTCACGAAGTCGTTTGGTACTTGTTTGTAGATATTGAGTGGCTTGTTCGACTATTTTCAGGATAGGATGAGCAGAATCGTTATGAAGGACCTTTGGATTCCCTTCAAGACGTCCAAGATTTTCTTATTTTTCTCCCACGCACTCCGCTTATTCGCACGCTTCGTGCATATTGCTGCTCCCCGCGGGGTACATGTACACCTTCCACCCCATTATCCTTTGCCCCCCTTGAATTTCCGTCACTCAAGTCCATTGCTTACGTTGACCATCTCAAATATCTCTTCGTTTTAATTCTTTCCGCCACACTTAACCGATTCTCATTCCTTCTCTGAATGCCTTTTCGTCATCGTTCTCCATGCCTCAAGAACCTCCTTCACCAATGGCCATGATGGATTCATCTTGGCCACTGTGGAATTTAATTATAGTTTTCATTTATTCAAGTTATTTATGTTCCAGTTCTCTTAATTTTAAAGTTTAAAGCTTTAAGGTAGTTTGAGAGTCAGGTCATTTCATATGCAATTCAATGAATTTAATCTCTTATTAAAGAAAATTAACCCACAATTCCGATGATACACAAATATCTGCCACTTATTATCTGAGATATTGCATAACAAATACCAGCCATTTTACGTAAAATATAGTACGGGTTGACTTTCCAGAGAGAATTAACCATAAGATTAGTATTTTATAACGCATAGACCTCGTCACAAATACGTGTGTTGGTTTGATTTGCCTGCTGCTTTAAAGTAAATGAATTATTTACCGCAGAAGTTTTTTACAAAGCCATAAAATAATCTTCGATATTGGAGGCGATTTCACGATATGTCGTGAAAAATATGGCTCGAGTTAAAGACTTGTGCAGATGTATTCCTCAAATTACTGAGAACTTTAATCAGAGTTTTTTTGCCCCATTATTATTACTGTATTTACGTCATACTTCTTGAAGCTGCTGGAATAAAATAATAAAATTCAAATGAGGGAAAAATTCTCACTGAAACCATCTTTTGTGTCTCTGCAAACTGAGAATCCCTGTTATCAATTTCATGACCTTTTAGAAGGCCTTTTTTCACGCGACTCTTGACGCGGTGGATTTTTAAGGTACTCCGAGCGAAATATCATTTTACTTAGAAATCAATGAATTTGGTCTCATTTCAAAAAAAAAATCTCATCTGTCCAATGATACCAAAAATTCTACCTCTTACCATATTACTTTCGGAGATATTTGCCAAAAAATACCAGCCAATTTACATTGGAAATGATACGTGTGTTCACTCCAGAGAGACATTATTCACAAAAGGAGGTATTTATAGCACTTAGATGTCGTAAAAAAACTACCAGTGTCTAGTTTGTATGTTTTCTCAACTATATTTGAAAATAAATCATATTGTCACCGCAGTAGAATCTTGGGTATCACAAAAAACATTCCGTTTTGTAGGAGTTTCAAACGCACCGCGCCAAAAAATTGTTTCAAGTTAAAGACTTATTTAGATATTTTCATTCAAATACTTACAGTTTCTGTCATATAAAACTATTTTATTTGCCCCATTAATTGTGCGATATTTAATTGATGTGTCCTACAGCTGGCGAAATTAAAACCTATAATTCGAATATGGTCTCTATTATGACTAGGGAACTATCTCGCTCGGGCAGACTTAAAAACATTTCCATTCCCTGTGTCCAGTACTACTTGTTTCAACCTTTTATATCTGAAGGACATTCTATGATAGTATCAATCTATTCGGTCAAATATTTTTTCAATCTGATCCCCCGACAGATACATTGACGATATAATTACTCTATCACCTATTGAGTGTTTTTGAGGAGTCAAATAGCGCAAAAAAGCTAATTACCATCGATGTTTTACAATGAATTAATACAAAATTGCGTAAAAAACGTAATTCTAAGTTTAATTTATCATTAACCAATGGTAGAGATAGAATATATGAAGGCGCGATACAGGATGAAACTGCAATTAGCTGATTTACGCTAGGGCTAACGGGGATACTCGTTGGGCTTCCGAAAAAATGGAAAATAAGAAAAGAAACAGTGACAGGACGAAATGGAGGAGACGAAAACAAATAAAACAGATGAAGACCGATAAATGTTTAAGAAAAGATACTGAACATACGAAAAGACAATAAATGCGCAAAGTTATACATTCGCGCGATATTTTTGATTGAAACCCCTATTGCGGGAAGCACGAACACATTAAGATAGTTTGAGCGAAATATCATTTACCCTAGAAATCAATGAATTTGGTCTCATTTTAAAGAAAAATATATCATCCTTCCATTGACATAAAAAAACTATACCCCTTACCATATTACTTTCGGAGATATTTGCCATAAAATACCAGCCCGTTTACATGGGAAATGGTGCGTGTATGCACTTCAGAGATACATTCTTTAACAAATGAGGCATTTCCTACATTTAGATTTCGTCAAAAATCAACAGTGTGTACTTTGTGGGTTTTCTCAACTATTTTTTAAAATTAGTCATATTGTCACCGCGGTAAATTCTTCAGGATCACAATAAACCCTCCGATTTCAAGGAGTTTCTAACGCACCGCTCTAAAAAAATGAGTGAAGTTAAAGACTTATTTAGATATTTTCATTTAATTACAATCATTTTCTGACATACAAAACTATATTATTGCACCACTAATAATACACAATTTAATTGATGTGTTCTACAGCTGGTGTAATTAAAACGTATGATTCGAATATGGTGTCTATAATGACTGGGGAACTATCTCGCTTGGACTAACTTTATAGTGCGGCATTGGTGGTTTCATTCTTCCATTCCCCTTCAAGCCTCGTCACTCGCCGTCCTCCACTCTTGAGCCGTCTCCCACGCAAACAAGCGAGGAGGAATGAATAGACCGGTGAAAGGGAGGCGCGGGAAATTAATACGACGAGACTGTGGTGCCGTATATTTTCACAGGGTGTCTGTCCCCAAGGCTCCCTCTGCTCAGGGTGGCGGCGGCATCCTCCGTTTGTTCATTCCCCTCCCACCCTCGGGCATCACCACCCACTCTTTCGCCCATTGTGTCTGCGCTCTTTGCGGGAGAGAAATAGTTTCCTCCCGCTCTTTCGCGGCGTCTGCACACCGGACCCCCTCCCCGCGGATGGAATCCCTCCCCCCTCGACTCGGATGCCTTGATATCCGACGGCCCGCGCCACCTTCTTTCCGACCCCGCGTCTGTCCCCCGGGCCGAGCTCTGCTCTTACACTCACCCTCGCGTTTGCCTCCCCTTCCGTTCGTGACAACTCGGTCGAGATCATCTCCCGAAACCCATCCGAGGGGATAATTTTCGATTTGGAACTAAGTTTCATTCCTTGGCACACTTTTTTATTGTTCTGCCATCACATTTAGATAGATAGATTATTATTATCATGTATTCTACCGGTAAAGGTAGGTTTTGTTGAATGTCAGAGAATTTCCTCCCAGTCTTTTACACGTTCAGGGGCCTGTCTACCTCTAGTATATCCTTTTTCGCCTCTGCATTAGATCTACCCTTCTTCATTCCATCCGTGAAACCTATTCTCTTTCTTCCCCTTCCCCGCTTGCCCAACATCCTTCCCTCTATCACACTCTTCAGCAACCCATCACCCTTTATTACCTCCTTCGGCCATCTACCCTGCCTATCCCGGATGTCATTCAAAAGATTCCTTTCCTCGCCCACCATCTCTAGTACTTCCTCGTTGGTCTTCCTTTCCGTCCACCTAACCTTCTTCACACCCATATCTTCAATGCCTGCAGCCTCTTCTCGTCCTCCTTTCTCAGGGTACACAGATATATGATATTAATTCCACTAAATTTTGTTACATATAACTTCGACAATAGATTTACATATGGTTTAAAATAGGCACCCCTGTGGTAAACAACCAGTGTTGGATTTTCCATCATATAAAGTTATCTTGACGAGAAGGAAAAAAGTGAGATAGCTGGCTGGTGCGGCCAAAAACAGAACATTACAACTTTGGTTTTTTATATAGTCAAGAAACAGTATTTAAAAAAATCATGTGTTCATTAGAAGAACAAAAAAACATTAATTATCAATGGTCACATACCAGAGTATTAACACACGAACAAATTTACAAAATATACATTAATCACTCCACTTTTTAGTTCAATATTTAGAAATATTTTTCAATATTGTCTATAGAAAATAAGCATGTTTTCAAGTCTCGTAGCAACTATTTAACGTGCTTTGCAGAGGCAACATGGAATGGTAGGCGATTAAACATCGTAGTTGCACAATATAAGTTATAAAATTTCTACTTCCATTGTTAGGATATAAATATTAGCAAATCATTTTATATGTTGGGAACTTCTCCCTCTCAGCCTATCCTCGTCCTCCTTTCTCAGAGCCCTTGTTTGTGTCCAGTTTAACGCCACACTCCGCATCAAGTGCTTCACCAGCCTCTTCATTACATCCTGACCCAAAGTCCGCATCGTCGTAGGCTCCCTCCATTTGATGAAATCTTCCTCTGTTCACGCTATTCTCCTCTCAGTATCTCTGATACAATACCCATTTCCTTCTTGCGTACGACCCAGGTAATGAAATTTCTCTGCATGCTCCAGTTAATGCCCTCCTGTTATTATGACTGGCTTAGCTTTTTTGTCGTAGAAAATCTTGTCCCACCGCCGATGCAAACGCTTTCTTTTAAATGCGCAAGGTCTGTAGGGATGCGACTTCAGCGAAGAATCGGAATCGTTCCCGTCGAAAGTTAAATTTTGTTTCACTCCTCCATACGTTTGACCCGAGGGGTACGCAACTTCAAAAACAAGTGTACACCGCATTTCCATTTCAGCCATTTCTATCCATTTCTAACCATTTCCATCCATTTATGTCCATTTCCGACCATTTCTATCCATTTCTGTACATTTCTGTCCATTTCTAACCATTTCTGTCCATTTCTATCCATTTCTGTCCAAAGCTAACCATTTCTGTCCATTCCTAACAACTTCTATCCATTTCTGACCATTTCTATCCATTTATGTCTATTTCTGTCCATTTCTAGCCATTTCGCGACCAGTCCTCAACAAGCGCACACCATTTCTCCGAGTTGCATACCCCTCGGTTTTGACCTGAGCATCCTTCGAGTTCTCTTCCATATGGTGTATGCTCTCCATGTTTTCACAGGAGGTATCTCAACACGCCTTGTAGCCTTCATACAATAATAACCACAACTGCAACCTCCCCACACTCACTCGGCAAGCGAGGAAGTGAGATGTCCTCTTGCCGCGCCAGAAAGGAAACCGCTCTCTCGTTGTTTCGCCATCGCTTGTTCCGAGCGCTGTCCGAGGGGGTTGGGGGGGAGGGAAGGGGGGAGGGGAGGCGCAAAGGGTAGGTCGGTCGTCCTTTGGGGGCCGCTCGTTGACGGCAGAATGGCCGACGGAACATGGCGAGATGCGACGCACGCACAAGCTTCGAAATCTTCATTAATCATTTCGTCCCACCGTCTCGTGGAGGAGGATACGTACCCGCTTGAGGATGAGAGTGGTGACACCCTTTTATTCTCGAGGTGGCTCGAGCGATAATCTCGGCTCATTCAGTTTTATTATTATTAATGAGTAGGTAATCTACGGGCAGGGGTAGATTTATGGTAGTTCGAGCAAGATATCATTTCATCTAAATTTGAATGAATTTGGTCTGATTTTAAAGAAAAATATCTCTTCTCTCTCCAAAGATGGACTAATATCTGCCGCTTATGGCACTTCCAACTTGGCTGACATTTTCCAAGAAATACCAGCCATTTTACATGGGAAATGGTACGCTTATGCTTTACAGGGAGACTTTATTTTAATATAATAAGTGATATCTAACGTTGAAATCTCGTCATAAATGTAACTGTGGATATTTCGTATGTTTTCTAAAACTATTTTTTAAAAGTCTTTTACTTACGGTTGAAATTTTTCACAGAATTGCAAAAAACGTACCGAAGTGAAGGATTTTTCCCCAAACTATGTGAAGAACTTTCAAATTATTGACTTGTGCGTGCATATTTAGTTAATTACTGGTAATTTCAGACGTATCAAACAATATTTCTGCGCCATGAATATAAAAACATAATGCTTCTTCAAGCTACTGAAATAAAAAAAAAGGTATTCCAAAAAGGTCTGCGATTATTGCTGGGGAAAAATCTCGCTCTAACCACCTGAAGTGGAAGTCGGTAAAAATACTTTGAATTCGACCGACCCCTACCCGAGTGTCATACATAGAGCACTTGTGAGAACTTGTAAGTGATGTACTCGTTTTCTTGAAGTAAGGCCGATGTCGTGTTTTCCCTCTCCGCCCTTCGTTTCCCCAATCAACCCCCAATCAATCCCCAGTGTAAGCTCCCTCTCCTCTGTGACGCACATGACCTTTCTCGTCGTTTTCCTTCCAAAATAACCAACCCTAGTTTTCGGAGATGTACGGGAGGTAACTCACACTGTTGTGATAGCGTAATCCAGCGGTTTTAGAAGTTCTGCATTTATTCATTATAATATTTAAAGAAAATTTATGGGACGGGTCAATAGACGATCATTAGATGCCATTATGGCCTTCTATATTCGAATCATTTCCCCCTGCGCACCATAAAAGGAGTTGTAAATTTTGGGGCAAATATTTGCAAACAGCAGACGATCAAAATTCGGGTGTTCGGCGATATACAATTCGGATATTGATATCCATTTCAAATTGAAAGACAATGGTAACATTCCACACAGAATTTTTAATAATTACCGAACAAGGTTTCAGCTCGTAGTGCCATTATCAAGGTACAATTTTCAAAAAACTCCCATATGCATATACCCAGGAATGGAGGGGCAGGGGGGTCAAAGAGAGAGGGTCGGGAGTTAAGTAGGGGGAGGGATGAGAGACGAAGAAGAGCCGCTGATGGTGAAGGTCAGGCAGCATCATCATGGGGTTGTCGGACAAAAGGAAGAAAAAGGTTCAAAAGAGGTGATCTGTCATTAAAAACCACATCCTTACATGACTTAGCCGCGCTATGAGCAATTTCATATTGCTCAAAGAAATCCAACTCATATTAAAAATTCTGTGTGGAATGTTACCATTGTCCTTCATTTTGAAATGGATATCGGTATCAACTACTTCCACAAAGTTGAGCCTGATACGCTTTTTTATCTACATCTACGTCTACGTCATACCCTGCAAGCCACCCAAAGGGTGTGTGGAAGGGGGTGCTTCCACACCAGGCATGCATCAATAATACGGCAGAACACCGAAACTACATTGGTACCAGCGTACCACACATGCAACGCGCCCATTAAAATCTACTAACCAAGAAACATTCTATCGTCAGTCGTTCCAACATGCAAGGGGTACAAGGACTACTACTACAGCTTCAAAATTACATGCATAAATAAGAATAAATAGCATCAATATTTACATCATGCATAAATAAGAACGTAAAATATATATAGAAAGAGGTCTACAATCTAGCTAATGTCACAATTCGAACTATTCATAACGACGATCACAGCTGATATGGTCCCGAATGGTACGCGGAAAAAATGACATCTTATACCTATCGGTTCTACAATCTAGCTCTCTCTAATTTTACTGGCGCGATCTAATCTGCCGTAGTTCGAGGGGGTTAATAGTATGTTTTTCACGTCGTCAGAGAAAAGTTTTTCCTGAAATTTAGTTAGGAGGTTAAACCTATAATTTAATATACGCTGTGATAGTGATTCCCATCCCTATCTACCATCTATATCTACCATTCGGAGGCTACGAACCAGGCATTGAAGAGCGGGGGGACAAAAGAAGGGGGACTGGTGCATGCCTTCACCCCCTCATCTTCCCCCAACCCTCATCGCCATTCCATGCACGCATCACTGCAGCACACATCCCTGGCGCATACAAGAGGCATGCCGCGCGCCTCGACGGCACTAAAGGGTGGAAGCAGGGGGGTCCTCCCGATATCCCCCGCTTTTCCCGCCTCCTTCTTCCCGCCTCCTTTTTCACGCCCACCTTTTCCTCCTTTTGGTCATTTGCATCTCTCGCGTGTCTACGTCTGCATCTCTCTCTCTCTCCCTCTCATGCCCTTTTCCTCCTCCTCGACCGTCATAATCCTCCTCTATTTCTCTCTTGTCGTCGTAAATCATCATCCTCCGCCGCCTTTCGTCCCCCTTCCCGCGATTGCCCTTCGTCGCGGATTGAGTGGAAATTGCGGCGAACGAAGAGGGAGAGAGAATAGGAATGGAATGAGTCAGTCATGATATGAGTGAGAATGGGAGCTGTACTTAGGAAGTAAGACAGAGGATAGCTATGGTTAAAAAATAGGGATGGGTCGATTCCACTTCTTTTTCGATTTCGATTCTTTCCAATCGATTCCCGATTCTCGATTCCGATTCCATCGATTCTTAGCCCTAGTAACAGGTGGGATATTGATATACCAGTAGCGCACGACTATTATTTAAATTCAAGCATTGGCTGAAATAAAATTACAAAGAAAATTAAGTCACTCAAAAAGTATATTTATTAACAAATAGCAAATATATCCTCAGCTTATTGAGGTACAGATAAAAAGTACAAATTGATAGCCTACACCCTAAATTAATGAGACAAATATGATGTGATAAATGGAATTTGATTTGAATATTTATCCATATGGAATCGATGGAATCGGAATCGACTTTAGGCGATCGATTCTCGATACCGATTCTAACCCTGAGAATCGGTGAATCGAGAATCGACATTTGGATTCGACTCATCCTTAGTAAAAAAGCATTTGAGAAGGTGAAAGAACTTCTGCTAGCATTTAGCAATCCAAAAGAACTGAGAATGAGATTTGCTAAATGTTTTGTCAGGAGTGTGGTGACTTACGACAGCGAAACATCGACAGTCAAAAAGAAAGATGAAAAGTACTTAGAAAGTTTCGAAATGTGGTTGTAGAGGAAAATGCTAAAGGTGAAGTGGACGAATAGAATGAGAAATGAAGAAGTACTAATGAAAATAGGAGAAGAAAGAAAACTGCTGGGGGAAATAAAAAAGAGAAAGACAGCTTGGATGGGACATATATTACGCCAAAATTGTCTTTTTAGAAGAATCATTGAAGGAAAAATAGAAGGAAAGCGAGGAAGGGGAAGAGGAAGAGTGGGAATGCTCGATGACATAAAAATGCCGAAGTTGCTGGAAAATGAAAGAAGATGTTCTGGACCGACTGTGATGGAGGGAATCCAGTTGAAACTTGTCAGAAGACAGATTCCACTAAGAAGAAGAAGATGAGTCAGTTGCTCGGCAATCATGAGGATAGGACTATCGCTCCCTCATTTGAATCTCTTGGATCCTCTCCCATAGAGCATTTGCGTGGAATTTTTAACCTGCTGCATCGACAGCGGATTCCTTCCACTTCGTTCCGTAGATTTGCTGTCTTTTTAAGGTGGTCCAAGCGAAATATCATTTTACTTAAAAAATCAGTGAATTTGGTCTCATTTTAAAGAAAAATATCTCACTTATCCAATGACACCAAAAATTCTACCCGTTACCTCATTACTTTAGGAGATATTTGCCAAAAAATACCAGCCCTTTTACATGGGAAATGGTACGTGTATGCACTCCAGAGAGACATTATTTACAAGATGTGGCATTTCTAACACTTAGATGTCGTAAAAAAACTACCAGTGTGTAGTTTGTATGTTTTCTCAACTATATTTGAAAATAAATCATATCGTCACCGCAGTAGGATCTTGGGTATCACAAAAAACATTCCGTTTTGTAGGAGTTTCAAACGCACCGCGCCAAAAAATTGTTTCAAGTTAAAGACTTATTTAGATATTTTCATTCAAATACTTAAAGTTTCTGTCATATAAAACTATTTTATTTGCCCCATTAATTGTGCGATATTTAATTGATGTGTCCTACAGCTGGCGAAATTAAAACTTATAATTCGAATATGATCTCTATTATGACTAGGCAACTATCTCGCTCGGGCAGACTTAAAAACATTTCCATTCCCTGTGTCCAGTAGGTACTACTTGTTTCAACCTTTTATATCTGAAGGACATTCTATCATAGTATCAATCAATTCGGCCAAAGATTGTCTAATCTGCTGTTACTCCTCCACTGCTTGTAGCTACGTGAATCATCAATCCGGAAACTGGAGTAAGCCGTTTAAAATGATGCCATGCGTTGCTTTCAAGGTTTCGAGCCCTCCTCCTCCTTCCTCGTCTCCTAACCCTTTCCCGGGACGCACCGGACCGAATGAGATGGCTCACCGCCGTCTCTAAGTATTTACTCCGCACACCTCTCTCCTCGCGCGTAAATGCCATGCGGGGAGGAGGCCCGCTTTGAATTCCCACGCGATTGCAAATGAAGGGCCTTTTGTCCGACTACCCGACCCGCCCCCGCGAGCAGTGAGGGCCGAAGTCGTCGCGCGACGCCGAGCAAGATGAACGGTCGCGTTGCATCGCTCTGCGCCCCCAAGGTCCAACCCACCCAACCGCTCCCATCTCTTCCTCACCCCCGTAGACACATCCTTCCGCCTCCTCGATAGCAGCCCCCCCCCCCGCCCCCTCCTCCTCGACAATGAGAGAAGGAAGGGAGATAGCCCGCTGTTCGGCCGCGAGGGGGGTCCTCGGCGGGAGACCGCGGGTGTCCTCGCCGCCCCCGAAGTCGGATCCCGCCCGAGCTCGGGCGCGGCGAGTCGGGAAAGGGAGCCGAGTGGGGGAGAAACAACAGCGCCGATCGTCGCAGGGAGACAGACATGCAACCGTGTGTGTGTCGCCGACCACTGCAGCCGCGTCGAGCGACTTCTGCGTGCGATCGACTTCGCGTCGAAGAAGGAAGGGTGGAAAAAAGGAGGACCTTTGATGTCGTTACTCTTTTTTTATTTCTCTCTCAAATCATCATGCATCTTCCCATATCTTTCCACTCAACAACCACCCCTTCTCTTAATCAATAACTCCATAACAAATACTCCAAAACAAATCCAACAATTAAGAGAACAGTCCATTAAAAAATTAACAAAATTATAATTTCAACCACTTATGCAAGAACATTTAGTAATGGAATCAGTAGCAATGAGATTCATAAAGTTATAGATCTCATAAAAAATATTCGGATTGCAGGAACACAACTACTAGTTACAAAACTTATTTGCATAAAGGTCAGTAGATTCAAATATTCGATATTATTCTACCGCCGGATAAAACTGATGAAAGTTAAGCCTGTGAATATTTGCTAATGCGCGTAATAATCAGTCAGTAAGAGTAAACTAACTGGTCATTTGTCTCAAAACAACTCTTTGATCAATTAATTAAATCTCCAGGCGGTTCATTGCGCATCCGCCATATTGGCTACTTATGGAATGTTTCTGCAACACTAATTGAATGAAATCAATGGTTGGCAAATTCACCTTGTGGAAATTATTACGATTCATGTTAAGAATGAAACCACTTAGTTTTTTTCCCCCAATATATTTAAACCACAAATCAACCGGTTTCGTCCTTTTCAGGCCATTATCAAGATTACAAATTCAATCTTGTAATTTGTAATCTTGATAATGGCCTGAAAAGGCCGAAACCGGTTGATTTGTGGTTTAAATATATTGGTGGAAAAAAAACTAAGTGGTTTCATTCTTAACTTGAACTTATTGAATGGTTGCCATGGCTTACGGGTCCCATTACTTTATGGAATACGTATGTGTCGTTCCTGCAACCGGCCATCAAACACTTTAACAAACAACTTACAAAACAACAAAACAAAACAACAACTGCGAAACAAAACAACTTACGGTAAATGTAATAATAATAAAAAAATAAAACAACTCAAACACTGAACACAATCTAACCCCTCATTCAGGGCAGAAGTAGGACGCACGACGTTACAGACTGGTGATGTGATCACATTTCCGGCCGGGAGTGAAAAAAATGGAGAAAGTGGACGAGTGGTCTTCGTTGACGAGCATAGTTTGAGAATAGCGATATCGGACTGGAGCCTCGATCGTGGGAAGACTGTGGATTCTTTTACAGAGTAAAATCAATTCGAATGGGTCGTTAGTTATTTTGTGAGTCGACCGGCAGCTGGTGATTTTCGCCGCCGGGATGGATGAGTAGGAGGGCGGAGGAATAATGACAATGACATTTATTGGCTCTTGGAATGAATTCCTTTGGAGCAAGAATAAGTAATTACAACTCAGACAAAAATAATTAATATCACATTGAAAACATGGTACTCATTTACAAGAAAGTTATCAAATCACAGTACTTGTTCACAACAAATATTACAATTCCATGCTCAATACATTGTAGCAATCACAGAGGCGGTATATTCATGAATTTGATTCAAGATATGTACCAAAGAATTAAGTACCATTGAGATTATAAGACAGCACGAATTTTTGTAATTTTTCTGTAGACTTAATATTTTTCAACGTTTGCGGAATCGAATTCCATACAATACATGATTTTACATTAAAAGCTATGGTACATGGAGTACAGGAATGGGAGGAAGAATGGAGAAAAACCTAGTGCCGATTTTCTGCGGTCGGTGAGGCTACATTGTTCTCGTCTCCTGTTCCCTTGCTCATTCGTAAATGCTTTGTGTAACCGAGCTAACGAATCTGTATTTTAAGGTGGTTCCACCATTAAAGGACATTCCTGAAATTATATGAACATTCTGAATACTTATGGAAATACACCTCCTCTGCCTGATATCAACAACAATATGTTAACTTTCTACGTTATTTTGATTGCAAATCGAACTTGAAATTACTCGGTGTTCAATAGAAGAATGGAAGAAATGTGGTGAAAATACTAGTCTTCTGTCTGAAATTACTCCCATTTAAACAGAAACAGTTTGTTTAAGCGGAAACTCCCGGGAATTTGATTAAAAATGAATCAGAGACGCCGCATTAGCTAATTTCCTACTGAGGACGTTGAAGTCAAAATGTGCTAGATAAATGGGAATAGTGCTGCAGTTAGCGTCTGTGGTCGTAATAGTGTTCGTTTGTTATTTGTGGAATAATCTTCATATGTTGTAAAATAAATTTGGTTTTCAATAGCTTACGCTTGTCATCTGTGAAAAAAGGGTTTTTTTAAACCAATTAAACAAAAAGGTGGATTTCCGTATCCGCCTTCATTCTCATAGTCGCTGAGGAACCTTCTTAAGGGGTATGTAGCCACCATCGCAAATGTGATTTGATTCAACTTTTTGTTGGGCTGAACCCAAAATGCGAGTATTTCGTGCTACGTGGTTTATAGTGGATCATGTGTTTATCACGCTTCTATGACTTTATCGTTGACCCACTGCCACCCATCACTACTGCGCTATTGTGCTCAAGGCAAGCTGACAACCTCGATTCTCGAGTGGAGCGCCATACTTCCGCTAGCGGCAACATCGCGAAGATATGCCTTGATGATGGTTTTCTTGACGAGTGATTTCTTGGAGGAATATTTAAAGTTATCGCTATGAGCTCATTCTTCAGTTAGACCCTGTTATCATCGAATCCATGGCTACCATGCGCTGCAACTGACGTATCATTCTTTCGGCCCGCTTTTTGAATGGTGTTACGTGTTTTTTTACCCTGTGGTTGACGTGAAAGGTCAATTGAGCATTGTTAGTTGTAATTGATATAAGTTCATCATAACCCGTGGGAGAATTTTCAATTCCTTTTACGCTTCGTAAACCAAAGTGTTGTGACACGCATTTCTTTCCATTTCATATCCGTAATAGAAAACGTAGTTGACGCATATCTTGCCTTCTAACGGCTTATACATTTAACTGATTTCATCTTCGATTTTTGCATCGACTATGCGTGACAGCAAATGAGTAACTCTTTCCCTTTTTGGGTGTGGATCTACTCAAATTCTCACCTCCTACAATGATTTCTTGTCGATTATCCACGTCTGAATACTTGTAGTGGGATTATTATTTGGAAAGCCTGCAGGATGTAACAATGCATGCCTCGTCCGGTGCACTTTATCTAGCAGCAAACCTTCTTTTCTGTTAAGTTTTTGCCCCGGCAATTTTCATGAGGTTAGGTTGAGGATGACTTGCAGAGTGACATTTGGAACACAGGTAAATATAATGAATAACCAGAGCCTCGACGCAGTGATTAAGTAATGAGAAACTATTAGCAGTATAACAGATAGCGTTTCTTTGAGGTCGTCTGCTCCGAGCAACGCTTTTTCCCAAGGAAAGACTTCTGGCACCCGCGAACCGAAATTGCTCTCGGGCCCCTAAGTACACAGGAGCGGGGGTGAATTTCGCGTCTAATGGTAGGCCTTAGCTCGTCTCTCTCTCTCTCTGCTTTTCCTTTCCCCGCCAATAACTAATGGCCATGAAGTAAAGGGTAGCCGGTAAAAAATGATGTTGAATCACGATTTAACTCCCTATTTTTTTCTGCATGATTTGCACATTCCACCTTACATAATGGGCGCAAGATTCATACAAAGTCATGCTCAAAGCTCGTATTACCATGTGTCAGATTTGAAATGAGAATAAAATCAATGGCTTAAACATAATGTGACTGTATTTTTAAATTGCTTTGCGTGAAGCGTCTCTGAAGATTCAGTGCCTAAGATAAAGATTTTTTGTCCTACCGTCGTCACGTGAAATATATAATTTGTTGCGTTACCAAAAATTTATACCTCTGTTGAGCAGTAACTTTCAGTAATCCTGTCATTCGAAGATCGTCAAGGATTGCATTTCAAAAATCTTGGTATTAAAATTAGACACATTTTAAAAATATTGACGTTATGTCACAATTTTTCATGAAATTTTTTATTCGTCATGAGATCTGTTGCAATGGGTTATCCAGTGAGGTTAAGCTGGAACGGGGATCGACAAAAAATGATTGCTGGCCTTCTAACGGTATAGGATGAAAAATTAATATCCTTGACGTTAATTTTCCTCTTTTTCTGTGTAATTAAATGTGGAAATTATTTATAAACTCTGAAATGTGAAATCTTAGTTGAGCATACATCGTATTAAGTAATCATTTATTAGTCTTCTGGCTGGATAGAATGTCCCTTGGACCTTTTGCATTCTAATTTTGCGTCATTCTGCGCAACTACTTATATTTTTTGTTGTAAGTTACTTTCTGTCGCCTTAGCTCCGTCGGTGGAAAAAGTCATTTACTTGCTATGTCGAATTCATGTCACGGCTAAGCCACAGCTGATTGCGCCTGTGGGTTTTGAAATGAGAATATATAGTTTTCTTTGCTATTGTCAAAATATCCATTCCTACACGTCTTCACAATTTCGGATGAATTGTCAAGTTACGATTAAATATTGATACAATTTCTTATCCCTCTAATTAATTTAGTTACGTATATGGACCTCTGTACTTATATTAACTCAATACTTCGTTTCCTAAGTGAAATCCTATATCGTAATGGAGTATATCAAGAGAAAGATAGGTTTTTTTTAAAGTGACATACTCTTCTCTGAAATTTAGTGGAATTTAGAATTAATTTTTACGATGATATGTCGAAAAAGAGTGGAATTTCGTCATAATTCGTCGTTCAATCCCAAGAGTATTTGCCTGCAGCCCTCCATACTTCCCTATCTAATGCTAGATTTCTTACACCCTGAAAGTTCTTATGCGCTTTCTTCTTTATTTTTCCCAAGCATCCGTCCCTTGGCCATCCTCCTGTGACTTCTCTGTTTTCCCTTAAATGATGTCCTTCACAAACCCATTGTGTCTTAGGGTGTGTCCAATCCACCTGGTTATTCTTTCCTGTTTAGTGTTCCATATGGTCCTTTCCTCTTGCACTCTTCTGTAAACTTCATTTCTCATTTTGTCGGTCCATTTTATCTTCAGCATTCTCCTCCGATACCAGGTTTCGAACGCCTCTGGTGTTTTCTGACCCGATTTTTCCAATGGTATATGCTTCCGATTCATATACTGCCTCGGTCTACACAAATATTTTCACATACTGTTGTCGCCTTATCCTTCCGAGCGCCTTCTTACCGTGGGCTCTTTATGTCTGGGAATTTATCGGATGAACAAATCAGCATTACTCCATCCCTTTCCTTGGTTGCATGAGCCAAAATATGTTTCTTTTTTATTTTTCACATAAAATGGATTCTGATGTCGTTTGAGGTTGTGGGGGCGGAGCGGAGGCGTTTTAGTGTGTTTTTCATCCACATCTACACACACCCCGCGAGCTGCCGAATGGGCGTGTGGCAGGGGGTGGTAGGTCACCAGCCGTGTGAAGTTGTAAAAGTTTTGGAGGTATAATGGTGACATATATTATTGGAGTGTATTTAGAGGAGCTCAGTTTTTATTTTGATCGCTTATTGTGCGCGGAAAGAACGATTTTTTGTATCTATCTGTTCGGCAAAGAATCTCCCTTATTGTATCGCATCTGTCAGACCTTGAAATGTCGTGAGGCGTCATGATAATATTCTCTGTGTCGCGCTGAAAAATATCAGTTCTAAATATCTCAAGCAGCCAAAGCCTAGCGTGCAGCCTCCGAGTCTCTAGGGGCTCCCACCTTAATCCCTCTAACAGTTGTGTAACTCTATATGTTCGTTCGTATCAGTTTTTAACGAAGCGTACTGCTTTTCTTTGTATTTTGTTAATTTTTTTGGTTAATCTTTATGACCAGGGTCCCAAATGTTCGCGGCGTATTCGAGGTGTGGCCTAACCAGAGCGAAGTAGCATCTCTCTTTGACTTTTTCATCCGAGGACCTTCCTATTGTACGCTTAACAAAGGGGGGCTGTGATCTTGGGGGAAGGCGGTGAGAGCCCCTCTCCTTATCATTGGATTCCATTAATGCATCCACCCTCGGGAACATGTGCGCGTGTTATATGTGCTGGTGGTGGTGGTGAGTTAGTGAGCGGTGCGGGGTGAGTAGTGGATGGCGTCTCCGATTGGTTATCTCCGTTGGTAGGTGTGGGGGAGTACTCCGTTGTAGCCCGGCCCTCGCCTCGACGGCAACGATGTTGTGTATCCCTCGAGACGGGTTATTGGGTCGAGAAGCACTCGTCACAGGGTCCCGATTCCATTTTCAAGGGGGCCAAATTGTCCCAACGGGTCACCTCCCCCCATTTCGAACTCCCCTTTCCCTCTCTTGTACGAGTCTCCTCATTGGAATTATTCCTCTTCTCTTACTCCACCCATTCTCCTTTCTCATCTCCACATTCTCCTTTCTTATTCAGTTATTTTTAACTTTGTAGTTATGCATAAAATACCCTTCTCATTATTATTATCATTCATGTGTATTTCATGGATTTTTTTGTTTTGTTTCTGTTACATTAGCTTAATCTGTCTGTAGGTTTTCGCAGGTTTTTCACACTCCCCTTCATGAGTGGGTGTTTTCCTGCAGTGGGTTTTTTCGTCAAGGATATTCTCTTCCTTACATCGTTACGTTTTTCCCACAAATGTATATATCTTTCTTCTCACTTATTCCAGGTATTTATCTGACAAAGGGTTAGATGGAAGTAGGGACTGCTTTAGTCTCCAATCTCGCCCCAATAAAGACCCCTTATTATTATTTTTATAATCTCCGGTGCACGGAGCGACTCCTCAGCGTAATATGAAATAGTACCCGGCGTAAGGTTGATTCGTATGAGATAACCGGGTTAAGTATCATTACCTAATGTGAGGAGTGTCAAGCGCGATGAGATGGAATTTTCACATCATGGAGACTGAAAATTTCTAATTTCCACCTGTCAAATAGCCGTAATTCCACCGGGGTTTTGATGTTCTACATCGTCATTGAGAGAAGACTCCACACCTTGGTCGAACATCAGGAACATCGTCACAGTATTCGAAAAACTTCAACTTTTACTTGGCACTGTTTGAATTTCTCGAGGCTGTGACGTCATAATTTCGTCACTGTCGAGACTCGGAAGTTGCGAGGCTATTTGAGAAGGGCACCTGTTGACCTGATGATGATTTGATTGCATCGAAACCTGTATCGTTTCGAATACATTTTATGCGATCCAGGTTTATGCGATATTATTACATACTATATATGTAATCATCAAATGAAAATATTGCCTCAGTCCACTGTTATGCTTCAGCTTAATTCACTTTCGTACGTCTCAGTTGAAGCTCATTGAGACCTACATCCTTTTCAGCTCAAAAGTAAAATACCACATGTGTAATATTTTACCCCGGTTTAAGATGACGGCAAATGAAATCTCCAAATACAAAATACAAAAACAAAAGTAGACTGAATGCTCATAATCCCTAATACGTGTTCCCCATTTTAAGGCCAGTAGGTATGTGTAAAATCTTCCAGTCTCTACCGTTCATATTTTACTTAGCTTGAATATGTTCTGGCAATAGTTTTACGATCACGAGAGTATATGTGAAGGAGTTCGTAACTATACTTGAAGAGGATCCATTTATTTAGAGAAACGCTATTGATTTGATGGTGCCGCTAACACTCCTGTCGGACAAAAGTGCGCAGCATTGTGATATATTACTTAAAAAGTATCACTTTGGAGTTTTTTCTGGGGGCTATGTATCGTTTCCTCTTAAATTTCCTGTAGGGTCCTGTCAAAATGCTCTTAAAGGGTCCAAATCTTACCCCTTGGATCCTTTTATCCGACGTTCTTTAGAATGTCTAAAGCGTAAGGGTTCCTCTCGCTCTCGGCTTATCACGCTAGAGCTAGCTGGAATGCTCGGGAGGCTGAGGAATGTTTCGTGGGAAAGCCTTTCCCTGCTGCTAGCCCCAGAATCCCCGTGATGTATTGCGACCACCTCCAGAGAGAAAACTGATGCCTTCGAATCCGCAGCACTTAAAAATTGAGCACCATCGGGAAACATCTTGATCTGGGAACGGGAGAAGGAAATGGGTGGCGTTACCATGGTATATTCAAGTAATCCGTTCCGCTAACATTGACGCCTCCAGAGTCAGAACTTGGCTATGATAAAAATAGAATAAGCGTCGATTTATCTAAGGGCGGAAATGGGCCTGCGAGAAACATCATGGTCCTTTTATTTTGGTAAAATCATTATCAAAAATGACCTAATCATCGGCATGATAAATCCAAGTAATAGTTATTTATCTCCTTTGTTACTTGTGTTCCGATCCCTTTGCATATAAGTGCTTTTCACCACTCTTAGTTTAGTAAATAAAGAAACCAATTGTATATCAATAACTGTGCATAATTTCGTTTCAAGCTAAGAAACGTGTAGTTGTTTGTGGATAGGAAGTAATGTAACAATTTGCAATCATCGCATTTACAAATGGTGTACGAAGTCACTCGCACGGGTGCATATACACAAAGGGTTGAAATTCGCAATGAAAAAATCATTTGACTTGACCGGAATACGAACCCGGATCTCCTAATTGCCGATCAGGTGTGTTGTTCCAATTCTTTTATTTTATAACAACATCATATTTCATTACAGTCATTAGCACATTCAAAAATGTTCATTATACAATGCAAAAAAAAACCGCTACAATGATACATACATCTGTAATACATTCTTTTTTAAAGTATTTTAGACAGATACATGTATATATTTTAAATATGTTAGTTTATGTCTCTTTTTTTACATAAAATGATGTTAAAAGACGTTTAGAAACCATGCTTTTTCATGCTCCGAGGAGTGTATCTGTTTATTTACAATATAATTTAATTTTATCGATTGATGCCACTCTTATATTTTCTGACCTGTGTGACTTTCCACGAAGATTGCTATTATTTCTGTTGAAATTGTGCTTTTCTTGTTGGGAAAATTTAAAATTTAATGTTTACAGATTCTCTTCTCCAATATCCCCAATTCCGAACGTGTCAAAGTATCTAAAAATGTTTTTTTATCATTTCCCATTCCCTGCTTGGTCCTTCACAGCGTAGTATTTTGTGAACTGCCTTGTCTATCCTTCTGCATTTGGGGCAGACCGGGCTATCGCAAAGTGCAAGTTTGATTTAATTTTTCCCGTTACCATGCAGTCACAGCATATTTCTACAAAGCCACTGTCGCGGTGGATAAACACAACATTGTTGTTTATTAAACGTCGAAATTGTCGCCTTTCCATTCATTGCATTAACAAATGATGTTTTGTGATGACTTTCGCAGGAAGTGAACTTGGTGCATTTGTTGACATTTAATTCTAACCCCCACTCCTGGCACCACGAATGAACGTTGTTAAGGTCCGATGACAGAGCTTCAAAGTCCGCGTATTCGCTCATTTCACAGCAGATAACTATACCTATCGTCTGCAATTCCTCCCCTCCTGGATAAATTTTGGCTCTAAGATCTCCTTTCCTCTTTTATCTGTTATCTTTTCCTAACTACCAGCCTTCACCTCTTTTAATGCCCTATACAAAGTGTCTGATCTTCCTCCTTTTTTGAAATTCTCCATAGAAATCGATCTATTCTCTCCACCACGCTGCTCTTGTTCTCTCCGCTTTTCTTCGAAGCCTGTTGTTTAATTCCCTGTATTTCCTCTTGTATAGTTCTTGAGTTAACGCTCTTCCATTTTCTTCCCTCCTGCATCTCGATTTCCATTCCCTCCGTGACTCTCAGTGTGTTATTCTGATTTCGGTGGTTTATTATACGCCTACCGTTGCAGTCGCCGCCTCTACAATGCTTTTCAAAAACTTCCCCAATCATTTCTTTGAAGGCTACCGCGACTCTTATAATTATTAATATTGCTCTTTTCAGGTATTTCCGTCGCGTGTTTGGTTTTTTTGACAACAGTTTCTCCCCTCTTCCTGGGGGCGTCTTCAGGTCCCCGTTGGACATTTTTGTAATTGTTATTATTTATTTCCCGTTGTTATGTATTGCGTTGCTAGTACATCTAGGACCATAGGGTGTCTCGATTGCCCGCTCCTCGCTGTGGTTTCACCACTCTCTCCCAGGTTGAGGCAAGTGGGTATCCATCCTCCCGATTGAAATTCGATGGATATTTAACCAGCTCTACTGCTTCTCTGATCAGCCTGGGAAAATAACGATTTTCCCTTGAGAGTACTCTCACTTGGTCAAAGGCAATCTGATGTCCTGGCTCGAACCACGCATGCTCTGCAACTGCGGAGAGGCTGAATCTCCTCTTTTCGGTGGCCCTCTGGTGCTCTTTAATTCTGCATTGAATTGCTCTCCCCGTTTGGCCGATGTAGGATTTACCACATATACATTTGATTTCATAGACTCCCTCATACATTGCAGCGGGAATTTTTTCCTTGGGTCAAAGGCCCATGATTTTAGAATCCTGCTGTCGATACTTCTCCTTAATTGTGACTGGCTATATGGCTGGAATCGGACCGAGAGCCAGGTATCTCCGGTGGTGGCGATAGATCGTACGGTTACAAAAGAACGAGCCTCAAATAGGCTTTTCTTCTGAGTCAAGCTCTCCATCTTTGCGGACGTATACGAGTCGTCCATCGTCATCAGGGTATGCCCTGCATGATGCTCAACCTGATGGAAAATCCGAAGTCTTCAATGACAACGGTAGTAATGAAATTTATCCTGAGGTCGGGTCGATTAATCAGTTTTATTATCAGTTGAAACGTCGGTTAATCATCAATTCTTCTTCTTCTTAGTGGAATCTGTCTCCTGACAGGTTTCAACTGGATGCCCTCCATCGCAGTCGGTCCTGAGCATCTTCTTTCATTTGCCTCTAACTTCAACCATTTTTTATGTCATCGAGCATTCCCACTCTTCTTCTTCCCCTTCCTAGCTTTCCTTCTATTTTTCCTTCAATGATTCTTCTAAAAAGACAATTTTGGCGTATTATATGTCCCATCAAAGCCATCATCCTCTTTTTTATTTCCCTCAGCAGCTTTCTTTCTTCTCCTATTGTCATTAGTACTTCCATATTTCTCATTCTATCCGTCAATAGAAAAATAATTATAATATGTATCTATTTATTTCCTCTTCTACGACAAACATATCAACTACATACCTGAGCGTGAAATTTCATTGCCAAGTGTGAAAGAATCCTGAGCAGCGTGACTGGGGTTTTAGACGAGCGGTAAGGGAGGAAGTTTTTTGAGGGATAAAGGGACGGAATGAGCGTTTCCCGCTCCCCCTTCCTCTTCAACCCCCTCTCGTTCCATTTCCTCGCTTCCCGCCGCCGTCTCCCTCGTCCCTACCCCCGCAGGTGTGTCTGAGAGTGTGTTCCCTACCGGAGGCGTGAGTAGCCAGTCAGACATTCCTCTCACCGCACACAGCCCCACCCCCTCCGGCTGTCTTCCGTGGAAGCCTCCTCACTCTCCGTCCGACCGACCTCAACTCTCTCTCAGCAGCCATTCGTCTCCCCCTCCACTCCCTCCTCTCTCTCGTCCTCCTTCTCCTCCTCCCCGCCGTCCTTCCCAACTGATTTCCTTCAAAGGGGTGAGAGAAGGAGAGGAAGAAGAAGATGAGGGAGGTGGGGGAGAGACTCTACTCCTCTCTGCTGTCTCCCTCTTCTCGTTCTCCCGTCCTTCACCCCTCGCTCCCACGAGAAGACACAGAAAAGCATCCGACCCTCTCCCTATCCCTCTCGTGGTACCCGTGTCCGTATCGAGGCTGATATCCGCTTTTAGGATCTCTTAAAACCCCTTTGGCTTCCTGCGTCGAATTTGCATTTCATGCCCTGTAAACCGCGTGCCGAGGAAGGATAAAGGCTCCCTCCAATGAAGCCGAGAGTGGAGAGCTATTCACGTTGTTATGCCGTCAAAACACGGGTCGCTTTCGTTATTGATGCGTGGGTGAGATCCAAGCAGTTTTGGTGGACTAACTGAAGTAGCCCTTTCCCTTTCCCTTTGTTTGAGGAATTATTACATTGTTACGAGAATTTTTCGATTTGAATGTCCCTAAAACGATCCGGAGAAATTTCGGTTACAGAGACCTCTTTGGCGTTTGAATTGATAGCATCTTTATCTCTAAATTCATGAATTACTTCATGATCTGCAATTAATGGTTCAATGCGGTGTTGTCAAACGGTTTTATCGGTATTCCTTCGTAACTCGCGCTCAGGTAAAGTCGGGCAAGAGTGTTCAGCTAAGAAGGATTTCTGCGAAGTGGTGAGTAAAAGGAGGCAATAAAAGGAGGCGATCGAGTCAAGGTAAACGAAATGAAATTGATATCATGGGATTAATCCACGCGTGTGACGATGCTCGTAGATTGGGACTGAATTGCACTGGTCGGGATGGCTCTCTCCTTTTGTCACCGACGATTTCCGTAATAAGCCTCTCGGTATTCTTGGAATTGCATTGGTGTAACATTGTTGAGGTAATTCGTGTCAACTCTGAATTCTCCCAGTCATCAGCCGAGCCCTGCCCTTGCCCTCGAGGTGACCGCATGTCCCGTAGATAGTTACACAAAGTTTCCAATGATTTATGCCTATGAATGAAATGATTTGTGATCAAAATGTATTGATCCTGTGCTGCTCGTGTACCAGGAAATTGAAGCGGTGTGATGAAAACAAATTTGAATCATTTAGGATGCAGTTGTGGAGGAAATAGAGGAGGTGGCTATTGAATAAGTTCTAGGTGTGTTGGAGGAAGGATATACCACAGGGAATCAGAAGCGTGAAGAACGCGTGGAAAGAGGAGATATTTAGGGTCGCAGGGATTTCGGAGGCCGTTCGGAGAGAAAAACGTTCATTAATGGTAGGGATGAGTCAAGTCCACTTTTTTTCGATTCCGATTCTTTCAAATCGATTCCCGATTCCGATTCCATCGATTCTATTTCCTAATAACAGGTGGGATATTGATATACCAGTAGCGTACGACTATTATTTAAATTCAAGTATTGGCTGAAATATAATAACAAAGACAATTAAGTCGCTCAAAAAGTATATTTATCAACAAATAGCAAATATATCCTCAGCTTATTGAGATAGATGAAAAGTACAAATTGATAGCCTACACCCAAAATTACTGAGACAAATATGATGTGATAAATGAAATTTGATTTGAATATTTATCCATATGGAATCGATTGAATCGGAATCGACTTTAGGCGATCGATTCTCGATACCGATTCTTATCCTGAGAATCGGTGGAATCGAGGATCGACATTTGGATTCGACTCATCCTTAATGAATAGGTACGCTGGGCAATGAGACCGTAAATGTGGATGTGATGAAAAGAGATTTGGAATAATCGGCGATGAAGAGGCACAATGTCGACGAAATATACATTATATTATACATTATATATTACGAAATATACATTATATAAATATACATACATTACATTGGAGATGAATGAAGAATTGGATCAATCCTTTCGAATGTTTCCTCTTTAAGGCAGCTAACTCGCAATTGTATTAATGCAATTATGAGAGCAGTCTTGTGTGTATGGCACAGTGACGATGTCGACAATGTTTTTTGCAGCCGAGGATTAGCGGAGCAGCTTCCTCTAGATGTCGAGGCAGTAAGCTGAGGTTCTTCAAAGGGGTGTCACACCCTCCCCTCTTCCATGCCACCTCCATACCCTGCCTCCTCTTGGTGGGAATGCCTCGTCGGGGCTGCTCGTATCTCTTTGGTAGTTGGATTGGACTCCGGAGCATGTCGCTTTGAAAATGATTCGGACGGGTAGAAAAGCACCAAGATTAACGCTAATGGAGCGTCGTGGTTGATATACCTAGAATAGAAGAAGATGCGCCTGCTCCACTGCTTTTTCGGTCCATTAGATAGTTACTTGACTGATATTTGGTATCTTATGAAATTCTTACAAACCTGCAGATGATGAACATCAAGGGAAGGGATGGAGGAGTAGGGTAAAAAGGTAAGGAAGACTGGAGGCAAATTGTGGAGGAGGCCAAGGCCCACCAAGAGCTGTAGCGCCATGAAGAGAGAGATATGAAATTCTTACCCTGCAGGTCAAGTTTAGTCCTAAAATAGTGATGTTACTGCTTACCTTGGCAAAACACCCAATATATGGTATCTTTTTAGGGAATCGTACTTTTGTACTCAAACGGCCGTAAAATAAAGAAGTTCATCTGTTGTCTATTATTTTTGTGAATGCGTTTTTTTTTCGTTTTATGTAATAATTTTTAGTTGGAGTTTTAAAGGTAAACACGTTATCGCAATGAAATTCACTTTTACAATACGAGTAATGAAGAATGCGTATGGATTGAATTTCACTGAAGCGTTGAACATCGATGGATGAATGTTGATACGGTGAGAGCGTTGTTCATTGAACAGAATTCAATTAAAGTCAACGATACCGCTCATTCTGTCACTTCACAGCGTGAGATGTTCATTCCTATGAGTGTACTCGAATCATGTCCGTATGGATATCCTTTTCTGCGCAGTGGCAGAAGGGACGCACGGAGGGGAATCGGGTTGGTGTGGTGGCTAGAGTACTCGCGTACCACACGGGCGGCCGGGGTTCAAATCCTTGCAGATGCAGATGTTTTTCAGAGGAACCCGATCCCTACTTGAGTGTCTTGTGGAGGGCACTTCAAGTGCAGTACTCCGTCTGTCGAATGAGACGTTAAGCCGTGGTCCCCTTGGCGCCTTTCGTTGAGAGCAGGCTAATGCCGACGCCGGGTTTCCATCCACCCTTCCTCCCTTACCTATCCCCTATGGCGCAAATGACCTTAACCATCGGTCGCCTCCCCAAATATCCAATCCATGAACGCACGGAGTCGATCCCGGGCCCGTTACGAAGCGTCCTTTCTTTCTGTCTTCGACTCGAAGCAAAGTGCCATAAGGCCCCTTGGCGTTTTCGTGCGGGTCCACTTCGCGCATGGGAATGAATCGCTAAAGGACGTCTTCATCGGAATTTTCCGAGGGAGAGAAAATAAAATGAAATTCGGAGGCTCGAGGCCGTGAGTTCATATCGGCATTCAGTGGCGAAGGCGGCGACGTGGACGGGCGAACGTAAAGAGGAAGGGGAGGGAAGGTGGGGAGGAGAGGAGGAGTGGGGGGTGAGGAAATGGTCGATAGGGAGAGGGAGGGAGGCAGGCAATGTCTCGCGAGACGGGGGACTCGGGGGGTGGCGGTGGAGGTTGGGAGGGAGGGGGCACTTAGGTACACGGCTTTTATTTACAGTAGCTTAGGTAAACAGCGGCCACACCTTGCCGTTAAAACATCCGACGGATGCTAATGCATTTCCACATCTGCTTCGCCGTCTTCTCTCTCTGGGGCCCTCTTTCTTCCACCCCATCCTCTTCTTCCTCTTCCTCTACCTCTCTCCCATCTGTCCGTCTCTCGCGTCGTGGAAAGACCTCTCACGTCTCCCTCCTCGCCGAAGACTCCTCACCGATCCTCGCAGTCGACCTCCTTGCACACAAAGCTCACATCTCGAAATACATAGGCGCATATATTTTTATTTGCCCGTGGCCTCCACTCCCGCCACCCTTCACCATTTATAGGCCTCTTATCCCTTCCAGTGTCAACTATCACTCGCGCCGCACAGGTTGAATTTCATATTCAAACGCTGATGTGCGCCGGACGTATATGGGTTACCCACGTCTGTCCGCCCGTCATTTTCTATATAAGTGGGCTAGGTTTTAATCGGAGAGATCGCGTAATTTGATTCAACAGCTTTGGAAGTGTCCTCATCCTCGTATTCTCGTATTGGTCTTGCAGCCAAGACTCCCGTCTACTCTTTCAAACTGTCCGTCACTCCTCGTGTTCGAATCCAGCTCGCGGGTGTATGAATTAGTACATTCACTCATTGTGAAACCTCCCCCCGATCTTCCTCATCACTCTTTGCTTCTGCATTCCGAGTTTCTTTGGCAGCCTTCACCGCGACGGAAGTTTACGATGATTATCATAAGCTTCACCCAAATGAACCCTCTCAGCTTGAGACATACATATATCTGTGGCTTTGAGGACACTTATGTATTGTGTCCTCAAAGCCACAGATATCTGGGAGATACTTTTAAGTTCTTATATTCTTTCAGCAGATGGGAAGTAAGTCAATGGAATAATTATACCATTTTGCCCGACTATTTATATCTCTGGAGAGTAATATGTTGAAAAATAGTAGATGTAGCGGGCACATCCTCATTTTAATGCACCCCACCTTCGTAGGGATGAGCATCGATAATCGATAATTCAGAAATATCGATGATTGGCGTTCGGTGGTCGATGTTTTTCCCATTGATAGTTTGCCCTCGATGTTATCACACTATCGATGATTTTATTCGATGTTAACCATCGATGTTTTTCTCGAGTGTTTTCATTGAATGTTTTGCTCAAATTTTGGTAAACGACGTGTTTAAAGGTTAACTTACATAAGGATTTGTTGTTGTGAAAGTAGATTATTTTGACTTGTATTTATTTTAGCATTGACCACGAAGCCATTTCGTAGTTAAATATTCAATATCATCGATTGTTTCACCATTGATAGTCAACCATCGATGGTTCATAACCGATATTTTCTCAACATCGATGGTGCAACTCAGATGGACCATCGATGGCAATTATCGATGGTTTCCTATCGATGCTCATCCCTACACCACTCCCTCTCAAGGCTGCTTCATGGGTGATGTTTTATATTTAACATCTAATAAGGACCTTATTCGGAATTTTTCTTGTCTCAGAGATGGATTCATTGTGTTCCCCTGGTAGGAAGCGATATTTTTCCCTCGACAGTCGCCAACCCCCTCCCGCAAATGCTTAAAGAAGTACTTGATGGCGATTCTTCTAATAAATATTGATTTTCATGGTATGTTATAATTGACGTTCATCATATACACTCAAATTATGTTCTTAAGCCCCTTTTACACGGGGCACGTAATTCCATAAGCCGATGTTCGTTCAAACGTGCTTTTCAAATTGCATCGTGCAAAGCGGTAATTGCTAGAACACATGCGCGAATGCATTCACGCGAGACTGCAAAGTAGCCCCTGCACTATCTTCAATTGTTATTGCACTCCAGATTGAGAAAATAATGCCGTTTGAGGTAGTACGAGCAAGATAGTTCCCTAATCATAATAGAAAACATATTCGAACTGTACGTTTTTATTTCAACAGCTGTGAGACACACGAATTAAACATTGCATTATTAATGGTGACATAATATAGTATTACATGACGGAAATTGTAAGTAATAAAATGAAAATGTCTAAATAAGTCATTGACTTGACTCATTTTTTTCACGCGGTACGTTTGAAATTCCATCAAAACAAGGTTTATTGCGATCCCGAAGAATTTACTGCGGTGACAATATGATTAATTTTCAAAAATAGTTGATAAAACACACAAACTGCACACTCTTGATTACTTAACGAGATCTAAGTGTACGGAATGCCTTATTTTTAATATGAGGTCTCTCTGAAGTGCATGCACGTGCCATTTCCCTCGTAAAAGGGCTGGTATTTTCTGGCAAATATATCGGAAAGTAATGTGGTAAGGGGTTGAATTTTTGGTGTCACAGGAAGGGTGATATATTTTTCTTTAAAATGAGTCCAAATTTATTGATTTCTACGTAAAATGATATTTCGCTCCAACTACCTTAAAGTTGTGCATGCTCGTGGCCCATGTAAAACTGGTTTTATAATCCTTGGGGATTGTATCATTTTTAGGGGGGGACTTGCTGCCTGGCGGGGAGATTCGGCAGATGACCCTCTGCACCCTCTTGCATGGAAGTCTTGAAGTAGCCTATTACATGTTCGCCCGTGGCTACCACGTGAGCCTCGCTCCTCCCACTGCCGTTCCTCTGCGTCTGATCAAAGACTCAGGAGTGTCCTTGGAAAAGCGCGAGCGGTCTCCGTGCCGCGAATCATATTTCACCTCTGATGGAGAGTCCGACAGACAATTAACCGTGAAACCCCGAGTGCTCGGTGAATGATCATTTACAGGCTTCTTCCGTTCTTCTCGAAACCCTTCTCTTTAACACTTTCAGGGAGAGAATCCCTATTTACCTCAGTTAAATGTTTAAGGTCAGGTCAGAAACGACCCAGAAGACATCTCGTAAAAATGACTATTCTCTACGCTATCCTATTCCTAAAACAACTGCTTATCAAAAGTCATTTTTTAATTACTGCCTCTAAATTCTGGAATTCTCTCCCTGAAAACTCAAAGCAAGTGCGTTCCATTTATGCATTTAAAAATGTATTATACATGACTCTACTCCATGCAGAGCAAAATAAAACTTAGTGTGCTTAGTAAACTAAGGCCTGCACATTGTGAATATTGTAAACATTTAAATATTGTTTCTTTTATTTCCTCTTTTTGTTTTGTATTATAACCATTATATCTATGTTCGTTTTCATGTATTGCCCTTCTTTGCTGAGCCAAGTTCTTTTTTGAAATTGTTTTTGCTCCAAAGGTGATGCCCGGAGCATAATAAATATATATTCTATTCTATTCTTCTGTCTGTCGATTCAAACCTCCCTGAGTCGAAAGGCAACTTTCTTGAGGAGAGCAGTGGAAGCTTCTCTCATGTTATGCGCTCTAAAACGTACATCGCCTTCGCTTTACTAATTGTATATTTGACTTATATTTCCAAAAGTAGTTTTTTCCCTAGCGTCTTCAACTTTAAATTGAATAAAGTGCAAATGACAAGTTTCCAGCGCTAAAATCTATAAATTAAAAGTTTAATGTTTTTTATTATTGCTATCGACTTCCTTATACATACTTCTGTGATATAAAAGGGAGTAAATTCATGAATAAATAATTACAATAATTAATTACAAACTCCTCCTTGTTGACCAGAATTGTTAAGAGAAATTATTTAACGCCAATTATCTTTGACCTAATATTTGTTCCCAGATGGATCTGATAGGGAGATGGATCGAATACCGAATTGAATCGATCTTTAAATGCTTTCGTCAAGATCAAGATTGTTGAGAAGGAATCACTTATAAAGTTTCCAATCCTTGCAGCGTTATTTAGTTAGAAGTTAACTTGCCTGGATAAATAGTGTTGCTGATTTATTCATTAATGGAATTACTTCCTGCATTTCTTAAATTGTTGGTACAAAGAAACTGCTATTCGAAGCCTTAATTCAGTATTCGTTAGCTGTTAAATTCCATTAGCATTTGGTTATTGTTTTGTTTTAAATGTTCTCAGTAAAATAATTTGCGCAGCAACGTTTAGTTGTCCTTCTAGAGTAAGTTTGAGTGGAAGTCAATTGAAATGAAAAAAGATTGTTTAAAATGGAAATGTATGTGTACTGTTACTGTCTTTAAAGGGAGGTCTCTTTCGATTTACGAGTCGAATGACTTAAGTGGATGGAAAACGTTTTCAACAGATAGAGAATTCCGCTCATTATCGCAAGGTTCACTCACAGGTGCGTCATTCGGTATAAGAATCATCACAACTTAAACGTTAATATTGTAATATTCCCTGGAGATGAAAAGGCGTGATGGATAATTGTCTTCGTAGCAGTTTGTAAGGGGAATGTTAACCTTCGAGTGGAAATCCACTGACTGTAAACCCAAACGTGGGGAAGCCGACATCGATCGTCTATTTTCCTTCTATTACGTGTTTTACCCACGCGTTGTGGATTAAGTGCACCTAATTTATTCAGTTTCGCGCGGTGCGTGCATTTGTCCTCCTCGTTTTTTCTTCCCATCCACCGCCCTGGACATGCTTGTCTCATTTTTGCCCGCCAGGGGTTGTTCGTGGCGAAGTAATGACCGCATCCATCGTCGCATCGTTAGGCTTCATCTTGTTTTCATTCCGCGAGGAACGAATGCGCTATGTAACATTTTTATCGGGTCTTCACATTTATCCTTCCAATATCCAATGCCTGCTATGCATGCATACCTTCCGATAAGAGTCCTGCTCGGCAATAATATTTGCTCGACAAGTGAAACAGGGTAATATTTCCGAGGTGGGTTGCTAAAAGAGTGTGTTGTAGTAAGTGAATTGCAAAAAATCTCTTCAAAGACATATGATATGTAAAGGTTGTATGACGCGGGTGTTTCTAAAGTTATTTCTGACCACTTTTAAATATTGCATAAGGCACACGTCCTAGAAAACTAAAGATATTGTCTATTTAAGCTAAGTCGTATATTTTTATCTGCTTTTAATTTAATTTTATTCTTTTAACGATTCTTTTTTTCTCTTTTCAGGTAATAAGGTCATCATGTGTAATTATCGTTGTAGTCGGAAGTCAGCAGAATACTGGAGTGCGAGATGTAAGTGACGTTTTCACGCGGTTACCTTTGGTGTTTGTTGTCAGTCAGGTTAGTAGCGGTATATTTAAACAGCTTACGCCCTTCTGAGAATTTTGATTTTCTACAGGATAATCTTTGGTAAAACATTTCTCTATCTTTTGAAGAAAGTTCCCTCGCTTCCATTCAAACATTAATTAGGAGAACAACCTACGATTCAGTTATACTTGTATCATTTACTTATCAAATTACCATTGTTTTTTTTAAAAGAGAGAGAATTGGAAGGCTGGCAGAGACGCAGAGCCAAGGAGCTTCCCCCGAGGCGTCAGCGTCCTACATTTCAAGCTAGTGCCTTCCAATTCTCTCCCTTAAACTCCCTCGAATGGAGCCAACCCACTTGTCTGAATGGCAAGTGAGTTATCTTTATTATGCATTTATAATACATATTGGGGATTCCTTTTGAACTTTGTTCCCCTATTGTGCAATAATAGGATAATACAATTAATGCTAATTTAAAATTAGTTCACATGTGAATTTACATATTTAATGCAGTCTCGGCGCCTACTTGGCCTGCACATTTCTTCTTTGTTCTTTATCCGTTTGTTATCCTCTTCGGGCTTCGAATAGCCTTCGGTCTTCGGGTGTACATTCTCTTGTTTCTTGTTGTTTCTTATTGCTAATCTCTTTACCTAATTTCTAATTGGTTGGAGGTATTATTTGAGAAAAGAAAATAGAGGAATCAAAGGGAAGGGAATGAGAGGGCCGATTCGGATTACTACTCCTCAGTGTCGGCCAGCTATTCCTAGGTTTGGCCAATGAATTTACGCTCTGTTGAGAGAGTATCCTTTCAGAGCAAGGCTCCGATGCGTCGGGAGAACAGAAAAACGCCCTCACTCTCGCCGGGCGTCGAATATAAATCCTCATCAGTCACCTCCGTCCTTTCGGCTCGTCCACGCATTTAACCCTCTCCGGGAAATTATCTCCCAAAAAGTAAATATCCGTGTGAAACTGGGCACGGTGGACATAACTAAGGGGTGGGATAAAAGGAGAAGTATTTTGACAGGACGGGGAGGAATTGTGGAGTGGTCGCCGCGGACCAGGATTCACTCGGTTGAAGACCATCGCTTATAAAGCCTCACGTGGGATCAGATCACTATCGCCCGGTAGTCATTGCGGCCCCGGAGTCCGCAAATCCAAAGGCGAAGAGCAGCGGCGACGAGGGAAGAGTGTGCGGGGGCCGTGGGAGGAGGAGGCGGGGGCATTGGGGGAGATCGAAGGGAGCGAAGGGGAGGAAGAGGTCGCACACGAGCGGGAGAAACACCCGTAGACTAGTTACCCGATACTTGGCGAGGGAGAGTGGAAGCCAAATCATCGGGTTGAAATGTACGAGCGAGGTGGAGGTTCCTGTGTTATGTGGCGGCGAGGGTGGGTGGGTGGGGTGGGTGGAGGAATGGGAGGGAGGGAGGGGTGTTACGGCGTCGTGGGATGGGAAGGAAAGCCGACCATGTGTAAGACAGCGGAGAGAGGGAGAGAGAGATAGCCTAGGAAACCTTTTTCCCATCGCGGGACGAGTGAAACGGGCGGGTTAGGCCATTTTAATTGCTCCCGAGTGGGATCGGCTCAATGGGAGAGGATGCTAGGCAGTTCGGCCGAAGATAGCTTTCCCTCGTACGAGTGGAGACAAGTTCACATTTATTTTTAAATATAAGTAGTTGTGAAAAGTCTGGAGTCAATATTTTTTTAATTGTGCACAAAAATGAAGGTAGTTTTATTTGACAGAAATTCTCAGCAATTGACGAAATATTATTATTATTAGTTGCGTATGGACCCTTTTTTTATTGGATCACGCAAAGCATTATGACTCGTTTCTTAGTTCCTTTCTTATCTTCCACTCTTCTCTCATTCTTTCTCCGTGGATTCTCTTTCTCTCTTCCGTCCACTTTGTCCCTGGTTTCTTTGGGACTTCGTTCTCTGGCATTACGTTCCACTGGTGCATCTTATTTCTGTTGGGGATTCTGTTTTCAATTTCTCTAGGGTCTATTTTTGCTTTTTCTAGATCACCACTGACTTGTGACAACCATGGTATTGTTGATTTGACACCTTGTAAATATGTGATGACCTTTTTGATGAGTCTTGTCGGTGGGAGTCTATTGATATGTCCGAAAAATTGCAGTCTTCTTTTTCTGATATCCGCCGCTGGGTTGGACATCTTCTCCGTAGTTTTACTGGAGTGCAGCATATACCCTTCTTCTGTTAATTTTGGGCCGAGAATTTTCCTCATGATTTTTCGCTCTTCCTTCAGTATGTTCTCCATATCTCTTTATATGAAGCCTAAGAGTTTCGCTTTCATATAGAACCTCCGGCTTGATTACAGTGTTGTAGTGCCTGATCTTTGTGTTATGGAGATGCATTTCTTGTTATAGATATTGTATGTCTTGCCATAAACCCTCTTTATTTTCTGTAATCGAGTCTTCTGTGCACTCTCCTCTCCTCCTGTGGGTTCAAGGATCTCGCCCAGATATCTAAAATGTGTGATTCGATTTATCTGGCCGTATTTTGTGTTCAATACTTCGATTTCTAGTTTTGAGCAGAAGAATTCGGTCTTTTCGAAAGAGATTGACGAAAGCAATTGGTGAAGTATATTTTCTATGAGTTTTTAACTTGGCTATTTTTCACATTGTACGATGGAACAACCCTCGCTACGGAACAGTTATTTCTGCGATTCGTTAAAAATACTGCTCTGAGTAATGGATTTAGTTTTAAAAATTGTTGAGAAAGCATACTAATTACTCACTGTTAAATTTCGGACGATATCTTTATTTTAGTATTCTCCCTTCAGATTGGTAGGTTTTAGTCGTAATAAATTCCTCATCATTGGAAATTTAGTTTCTGCTGTGCATGAGTGTATCGCATCCATGGAAAACGTTTCCTACTTGTTGGCGAATATCTCGGAAAATAATGTGGTGCCTGATATTTCGGTATCTTGGGAAAGTGAGATATTGTTTCTTTATAATGAGGGAAAATGAATTGGATTCAATGCGCAATTATGTAAAAATTTTGTGTGTAACGTTCAACCTCATTTGATCTGATGAGAATCGTCGCTTCCCACAACACTGATTTCTTGACATTAAGACCATCTTGTGTGATCACAAATATGTGTGCTCTGAACTCTTAGTGACTCCACTCTTAGAATCTAAATCAGAACTAAGCGCATGTGTCAGCTGGTGATCATGCCCTACCTACTCAGTAATTCCATTCAGGAAAGGAAATGTGTGAGAAAAAATGTAACCAGTGCCGTTAAATTTGTGATCTGAAGATATCAGTGGTAACTTGAGAGATTGAATTTCTATTTCATTGCTTAACATCATAAGTGTTTAGTTTTTGAGTGGAAAACTGTCTAGAATGATTAGGTAGGTGTGATTTTTTTCGCTCAGTTGGACACTGCAGACTGTTTTTGAGTTACAACTGGCTCTTCCTTTAATTCTGGATACATGAACATGGTCAATATTTTAGAGAGAATGGAATGCTGTTGTATACCTTATCTCACTTTCTATAACTGTCACGTTCGCTTATTCGATATTTTGCCCACTGATTATATGCTTAGTGTGCAGGCTCGTTGACGAAAGTCTTTCTAGTTATCCCAATTTCAGAGTTACAAATTTGGTTAATTGTAATAAACGCTTTGACATTTCATAAAACTACTTCAGGTAACAATCTTGCTCGAGTGGATAGTTAGCGAAGTATTTTTATTTATTTTAATTTATATTTCTCGAATATGCAAGACCATTTTGACCAGCTTCATTTAATCCGCGTAAGGTACGGAGAAGTGTATTAAGCTAAAGTTTTTTTATATATTCTCCATGTTAGTTCTAGATTATTGTAACATCACATCTTTCAAACCCTTGGAATTCACGAAAGAGATCCATGTTAAAATTCAGCCTTAATTTTCTTGCGGTAATGTGGAGGAACTTTAATGCTCTGCGAATATGGGAACACTTATCTGGATTAGGCCTTGCCTGTGAATCTCATTGAGAGAAATAAGATTTAATAATATCCGGGCGAATGCTTATTAAATCCTTTCTGGGAATTCCATTGGGGTAAATGGGTAAACATTACCGACGCTTCAACGGATATCGTCATGAGGGTAAATGCCGTTGTGTCTTGCGGGACCATGGCGGTCCCACGGCGTCCATCCACCATCCCTGGGCTCCTCAGGCGTGATGTCCTTGAGTACGGATATTCCGAGTTCAACTATCGGGTGACACCTGATCATTCGGTGGGCGAAATGTTTGAAAATTACAACGGAAATTAGTGAAATTCGTTCTTTTATACATAATTATCTTTAAAGTGAAGTTCCAAAGCTATCTATATCTGATGTTGAAACCGTTGGAATAGTCCCATTTTACTCGGATCTTGATGTCTTACTTTGCAAGCTGATCCCAATAATTGTTGAAGTGGCAAATTATCTTGGCGGTATCCCTCTAAACCTTGTGGTCGAGACTTATACCATGTTTAGCTACAGCAGGCCTTGTATGGGTTATTAAAGCCTAAAATGCCTCTTGTGTTCTTTGAGCCTGGTGGCAATAGTTCTCTTCGAGAGACTTGTGTAATAGGTACGCATTCCTTAAACATCCATATGATTTCACTGTACGGGCAACGGCAACCACCCCATTATTTTAATTCGCGATGTGCGCCGTGCCATCGTAGCGCATCGTTGGCTGCGAGGACACATCAGTCGAGTGAGGCTCGAAGACGGCACACATATCCCGTCTCCAGAGGTTACTCGGAGAGCACCAAATACGAGGCAGTGGTGCATTCACTCTGTGACGCCAGCCATAGTGGTTTCTAAGATGCGCATGGTTACAGTGGGCAGGTAATGCTGATCGCGCCGCAGGCGAACCTATACCGTTTCTGTGAGTGCGAGACTTACTCCTCACTGTCATATAGCATGAAGAGCTACAATGTCTGTTGAATGTAATTGCCGTGGTTCATGTGTTGTTTGCGAGATGAAGAAACTTGCCAGTTCCATTAAACATAATTATTCTGGTAGCAAAGGTGGAATACAAAAATTATGGCAACAGGGGTAAATCATGGCATAAACAAGAAAAATAATGGCGGGCTCCAACTTAACCCTGCTAAAAAATCCTTAGAAGCTGTTCTGTATAACGTAAGGGATTCTACAGAAATTGACTCTTTTTCTTCAGAACAAGTTCCTTTTCTAAGGATCTGTACGGAACATGAGAGCCTGAATTTAGAGAACATGTGTTCTGTAGAGCTATTTTCTGCAGAATATGCAAAATAACTCCTTACAGGCTGTTCTGTAGAACTTCAGCTCTACGGAAATATGTGAGGTTTCCTTGAGCTTGTAAGGAGTTCTACTGTGCGTCAAAGGGCTTCTGTAGAACGCCCTAAGGAATTCCGCAGAGCGTCCTAAGGTATTCTGCAGAATATCCTAAGGTATTCTGCAGAACATCGTTGGGAATTCCGTTAAATGGCGTTTCATTAGTTTTAGGAATATCTACAGAAATTTTAAAGAAATTCTGTTGAAGTATTCATAAGGAAACTAAACAGAATTTTGTTGCTGGGACTACATTATGGTAGTGGAGGAGAGGAGGGTTGTAGAGTTGGCAACAAAGAAGCAACAAATGCTTTACGATAATGTGACCATAATATGCCTCTTTATTGGTAGTTCAGCGCCTCGTATTTATTTCAAATTGCTCGATTCTCAGCGGTGGACGGTGTTTTCACTCTCTTCTTCTCTTCCCTGAGGATGCGGTGTCGAGGCTCGACCCCTCGGAGCGCATCGCCTTCATTCCCCCCCGAACCCTGTGGACCCAGGTCACGATTCCTCCCCGACGATGAAGATGCCGGCGGCCGCCTTGCCCTGTCCCACCACCTAACCGCCTCCCCCCCCTCCACCCTCCCCCTATCGACCCCTCAGACGCGACCCCCCCGTTCCCAACAACCCTCCTTCCACCCTCCTTCTACACTCCTCACCTTTTGTTTCACGGAGTAGATAACGAGAGTTAGCTCCTTGTAATGGAGAGTGCGCACGGATTCCGCAGACCTCTTTCCTTGTGTCCGTTATTTCTTCCTCTTTTAAACCTTCGCTTGTTACGTGGGAAGGAAGCGGAAGGGCGGGCGGACGACACATGTACACAAGTCGGCTGCTTCCTTAGGTACGAGAGAGAGAGAGAGAATGATGTTGTGCGAATCATTTGGTTTGTTCGTTTGCCGCCGGATCTGCTCCTGAAATCGTGACGCTGCGGATGAGTCTTTATTTTTGCGATGAAGATAGCATTTTCCCGAGTTTTGCGTGATATGGGTGAAACATTCGGGATTTGATTTGTTTCTCCTGCGAGTGAAACGGTTTCCCAAATCGTACAGACAAGCTCAAACCGTATAATCTGCGGTACGCACTGTGGTAGGTGTGATTTTTTTTCGCTCAGTTGGACACTGCAGACTGCTTTTCAATTACAACTGGCTCTTCCTTTAATGCTGAATACATGAAAATGGTCAATATTTTAGAGAGAAATGCAATGCTGTTTTATACCTCATCTCACTTTCTATAAATGTCACGTTCACTTATTCGATATTTTGCGCACTGATTATATTTTCAATGGCCAGGTTTTCTTCAACTTCCCAATTATGGTGTGGTCTCTTAAACATTTTTATTCTCAAATGTTTTCCGTCGTCATGATTTTTTCCGGTCCGGTTTGGACCAGTGGTAGTGTGTTCGACTCCCATTCAGAGGGTCGCAGGTTCGCACCAAGTGACGGGAAAAAGTTTTCCTTGCAGTCCTTCGGACTTGCAGGATACCCGAATTTGATTAGGTGAGTAATTCGTAATATAAGTGAAAATCTTATGTAAATACGCGATTTTTGACCAGCATGATAACTTGATATTTGTGATCCACTATTCGCGTTATTCAGGGGAAAATCTGTTCGTGTGTAATCGAATTATTTCCAAATATATGTCAAGTGCCATTAGGCTGCGCGCTAAATTTGCATTAAATTACTAAGTAGTCAGCTCTGTGACGTACAACTTTCTCACTTTTATCTAATCTGTATTTCGTTTGTGGAGACTCACTTTTTAATTTTCGATTTAGAGGAACTTCGGGTATTAAGGAATAGTCGGGCAATATGGAACACCGTGATTTCTCATTCGCGAATTCAGTTGGCGCAAACAAGATCATCTTCTCACTTGTTTTTCACTCCGCATCCCTGTCCGCACCACTCGCGATGCAAGTCTGTTCCACACACCCAAATTCCGTCTCTCCACCTCCCAACGTTCCATTTTCTACCGCCTACCTTCATTTTTTAATACCCTTGCCAATCAGTCACCCCATATCCTTGACCTTTTCTCCTCACGCAACATCTTTTCTTCCCAACTTAAACCCATTGTGTCCTCCTCTTCTTCCTTCCTGCCACAACAATTGATTTTTTCTTTTTGTTGCTGTGGATTATTGTTGGTATTGCTTTTGCTATATATTTTTGTTATATTTCTTAACTTATTTTTTGTTTATTTAAACCCATTATAAAGGCCCTAGTTGCTGTTTTTGGCGTTTTAATAAATAAATAAATGGAAAAGAAGGCCAGTGCTTGCGTGTCTAGTGTTAGGCTTCCCCGGAAGAGGGAAGCTTCACCGTTGGGGAGAGAGTGGGGGGGTGGGGGTGGGCAGGTGCCTCCGCGGCGGCGGCGGCGGCGGAAGGGCCACGGCTAGGCGAGCGATGGAGAGGCAATGGAGAATGAAGGGCAGAGGCCGGCCCGCCCAGTAATAAGAACCTATATATCACGGAGGCAGATGCGAATGGGGTTGTGATGAGGTTTTAAAGAGTTGGAGAGAGGGGGGAGGCGATGGGAATGGCATGCGGGAGGCGAGTCGACGCAAATGCAACCCGGGTGTAATTACAGCGGAGGGCTGTCGGGGGTGGGGTCTGACTGGTCAGCCTGTGCACCCAATCACGCCGTCAGCCATCACCATCATCCCGTCCCGTCAGAGATCGTTCCCTCGATGTCAGTGGATGCGCCGTCAGGGCTATATTTTCCGCCCATTTTTCAAAGTCTTGGTTTCGCACGAAAGAGCGATCCAGGGAAAGTTTCCCCTCTGATTGCATTCTTGTGGGTCGCTGGCTTGGGAGTAGCGCTGTCGGGCAAACTAAATCCCCGTTCACAGCAACTTAACTTCGCTTAAGCTGTTCCAGAGTGCCAATCGGGGCCTGAAATTTCCAACCAATCACAGCAAGCCTCCTCATACAACACAACCAACGTAACCAAGGTATCCTATATCGATAGGAGCACTCGATTACTTCCGCACTATCGATAGTAAACCAGGCCTTGCTATTGGCTAGAGTTAAGAGAAAGTTGAGAAATGCTCAACTCCAAGACTACGCCAAGTCGAGTTAAGCCACTGTAAGTTGTTGTGAACAAGTGTGTTACTTTCTCACGGACTCAGCTCCAAGTCGCGCCAAGATAAGCCAAGTTAAGTCAAGTTCAGTTGTTGTGAACTCTTAAGTGACATATTTTAAGCTATCCGGGACTAGCTACGGACGGAGTCACCCGCAATGCATAATTGTGCGAAATTCCTTAGAGAAAAAATCATCCGCCTTTACCGGGATTCGAAGGACGCTTCGGTAGCTTAACTGGCTAAAGCACTCGGCCGGAAATTGAGGGATCCGGGTTCGAATCCCGGTCAAGGCGGATGATTTTTTATCTGTGGAATTTCGCATAACGCATAACATAAGTGTTTAGCAAAGATCATCAATTTATTCCCCGAAATGGTGTGTCCGGTGGGTGATGGATTACGCGTTCCCTTCTCTATCAATTTCTAGGGTTCTCAAAATAAAATTACTTTTAATTTTACTGTTTCCAGATTTCATTTTACAAAGATTCCACGGAAGTTTCAGAAATGAGTGATTTCTCGCAATCGTTGGTCTAATAGCTGTAAAATGACCGTCAACCCTGATTAGTTTTAGGGTGTCACCCAAAATTCGGAGTCCTGGATTTCCTAAGTCCTTATCACGTTCGAACTGATACCCGACCTAAAGTTACTGAAAAATAACTTTGTTTATAATGTATTCTACCGGTAAAGGTAGGTTTTGTTGAATGTCAGAGAATCCGCTCCCGGTCCTGTGATGACTGTGATGTGCAAGGATTTCGTGTGATAACGACCTCGGGGGCCTTGCCTCCCCCGATGCCGGGCCCGACACCCGCCCGGGCAGCGTCCCGTAGTTGCCAGGATTCAATTCTCTTTGTGCGACATTCATATTTCTGGATAGTATAATAGTCGAGAGGGGACTCCCACCCCCGCTTCCCGACAGTGTGTTTCACATGACAATGTCACGGGACTACCTTTCGTCTGGCTCTTACCCTTCGACCTATCTGGCATGGGTGGCCCTATCGGGAGCAATATTAATTGCTCCCGCCAGTCCAGCTCTAGGGGTCATTGGAACGCGCAAGCCCTTCCACCACCTCAAGGTTGTAGTCCGCGGAAAGGGGAAAAGTAACTTAAGTGGATGAAAAAAGGAGATCATTTGGTGACTGAAAGCATGCGACCCGTACTTGATATTTGCGGACGTTGATATTTGCTCGTTGCGGCGTTTTTCATTCGAGATCCGTGTGGTTAGAATGTGAGAGCATTTGCAGGTTAGAGACCATCGGGAAAGATGCCTCCACAGCAACGCGCATGGGTGTGTCCATCGATTCCAGATAGATAAATATTCAAATCAAATTTCATTTATCACATCATATTTGTCTGAGTAATTTTTGGTGTAGGCTATCAATTCGTCCTTTTTATCTACCTCAATAAGCTGAGGATATATTTGCTATTTGTTATATACTTTTGCTATATACTTTTTGAGAGAGTTAATTGTCTTTGTTATTTTATTTCTGCCAGTACTTGAATTTAAATATTAGTCGTACGCTACTGGTATATTAATATCCCACCTGTTATTAGGAATAAGAATCGATGGAATCGGAATCGAGAATCGATTTGAAACAATCGAAATCGGAATCGAATAAAAGTGGAATCGACTCATCCCTACTTCATACTAATGATCAGCTCTCACATAACGTCGCGTCTATTATTTTCTACGGCTTGTTTTTCATCCCGCCCGGTGTCTTCGCCTTTCAATGTCGTCGCAAGATGCCGCAGACGTCCACCCTGGCACAACCTCGAGCGCCTTCGGTCCTCTCGGCCGCCAAGGATGCATTCCCCCCTTCCCTCCCGTCGGATACCCACCCCCTCTCTCTTGCCGCTCCCCGCTCACTCGTTCTCACAAATCCCCTTACTTTGTCGCTCTGCGGAGGATATCTCTTGCCGTTATCTCCCTCTCGCCGCCACAACAGCGGATTCCCTCGTCTGGGACGGTGAGGACGAGAGGGCCAGGGAGACGGGAGAGAGAGGCCCCTATCTTTCTCTCTCGCTTCCCCATCCTTCTCCAGCCCGTCCATATATCTGAGCTTCCGCTGCCTCTGCCTCACGCGAGAGCGCCTCTCCGTCGACTCCCGCCGTCGTATCCCGTCGCCCTCTCGACACACCCCTCCCTCCCCAACCACTCTCTCTCGATTCCCCAGGGGGTCAGGTTGGTGTGGTGGCTAGAGTAGAGTAGTAACGCGTGAAAACGGGCAGACTGTGGTGAAACAGTAATGAGCCTTTAGGCAACGTTGACCGTAATCCTGAGGCTGCGTCATAAAAGTGCGCTCGAAATATGGCGGGGATCGGGTTGGTGTGGTGGCTAGAGTACTGGCTAACCATACGGACGGGTTCAAAATTTGTGGCCAAAGTTCAAATCCCTGGAGAGGAGGATGTTTTTCAGAAGAAACCCGATCCCTACTTGAGTGTGTTGTGGAGGGCACTTCAAGTACTGTACTCCGTCTGTCGGGTGAGACGTTAAACCGTGATCCCCTTGGCGCCTTTCGTTAAGAGCAGGCTAATGCCGACGCCGGGTTTCTATCCACCCTTCCTCCCTTACCTATCCCCTATTCAATCTTCCGTCCATAGACTGGGACACGTACAGTTTTATCACTGGGGGGAAAGACAAAGACCTTTGTGAGTCACTCCTGTATACATTCACATCTCACTCACTACATCAATTAGTCACTGCTCCAACTAGAGGGAAAAATACACTTGATCTTTTAGCGACAAATATTCCACACATGGTTGTAAACATAGGTACGGATAAGGGAATAAGCGACCACAAGATAGTTAAAGCTAATTTTTCCGTGAGCATGATCAAGAAACATAATCCACAAAGAAAAATCTACTTATATAATAAGGCTGACTACGAAGGTATGAAACGAGAGTTCCAAAAGTCATTTACTAATTTTCAAAAAATAAGTATCAACAGTAATACTGAGGTTTTGTGGAATACTTTCCTCAACGTTACACGATCAGTAGTTAGCAAATACATACCAAGTAAATGGAAAAGAGCCAATGCAGAGCCTAGGTGGTATAACGCGGAGGTTAGAAAAACATTAAAGCACCAAAGAACATGTCATGCTAGGTTAAAAAGGGCAAAAATTAACAAATCCTCTGAAGAACTATACACAGTCACCGAAAATTACAAAATATCTAAACTCTTAGCAAAAAAAGCGTGCCGAAGGGCGTTAGCTGATTTCAAAAGTAAATTACTGGGAGAACAATTGAACGATAATCCCAAGGCATTTTGGTCGTATGTTAGGGACACTCAAGGAAATAAATCAACAGTACACACGCTTAAGAATATCAAAGGGGAAAAGATAACCAACAGTCTACAAAAAGCCAATTCGTTAAACTCATTCTTCAAAAGCATTTTCAGTACTTATACACCACATCTTTTCGATCCGCAGCCAGTTCGTTCCCAAACATGTATGCCTGAAATTATTATAAATTGTCGCGGCATAGAACAGCAGCTAAAAAATATTAACCCCAACAAATCCCCCGGTCCAGATCAAATACCTGCTCGCGTATATAAAACAATGGCATCAGACATAGCGCCTTACTTAGAATTAATATTTACCAAATCTTTAGTAGATCATGTAGTGCCTAAGGACTGGAGAGTAGCAAATGTCACACCTATATTCAAAAGCGGCGACAGGGAAGACCCTAGTAACTATAGGCCTATTTCTCTCACATCCATTTCCTGTAAGGTATTTGAACACATAATCGTAAGCTCCATTATGAGTCATTTAGATAGGGAGGAATTGTTAATAAATAACCAACACGGATTTCGAAAGGGTAGATCTTGCGAAACCCAATTGGCCCTCTTCGTTCATGACATCTTGCTCTCGGGTGAAAATAATGTCCAAGTTGACGCGATATTCCTCGATTTTAAGAAAGCTTTTGATAAGGTACCTCACGTTAAGTTGCTCTCAAAACTAGAAGCATATGGAATAGATAAAAACATTATTAGTTGGATTAATCAATTCTTACATGGGCGGGAACAAAGGGTTGTCATAGACGGTATCATGTCAAACACAGTTAGCGTTACATCGGGTGTTCCTCAGGGAAGTGTAATTGGTCCACTTTTATTTCTCTTGTACATTAATGATATTAGTAACGTCGTTAAAAGTAAGCTTAGACTCTTCGCAGACGACGCGGTTGTGTATAGGGATATTAACAATTCCGAAGATAGCGACTCGTTAACAATCGACCTACTTGCTATTCATGCTTGGTGCGAAAAGTGGCAGATGGAACTAAACATAAAAAAGTGCGTAGCAGTCAGCTTTTGGAAAAAGAAAAATTGGCCATTTAGGGCATACAGAATTGAAAATACAGAAATTATTCACGCCGAGTCTGTTAAGTACTTAGGAGTCACAATTAGTCACGACCTATCTTGGGGAAAACATATTAGGGAAATATGCGGTCAAGCATATAGGAAGCTAGGCTTTATCAAGAGAGTACTCGGAAAATGTGATGAGAAAGTGAAAGAACGTTGTTATTTTTCAATCGTTAGGCCTCATCTGGAATATGCTGTTAGTGTATGGGATCCATACGAAACGGGCTTGATATCAGAGTTAGATCGCGTACAGCGAAGAGGAGCTAGGTTTGTGAAACGATGCTACGATAAGTTGGCTAGTGTGTCTGGACTGTTAGAAGAATTAGGATGGGAATCGCTATCACAGCGTAGATTAAATTATAGGCTTAACCTCCTAAATAAATTTCAGGAAAATCATTTTACTGACGACGTAAAAAACATACTATTAACCCCTTCGTACTACGGCAGATTAGATCGCGCCAATAAAATTAGAGAGCTAGATTGTAGAACCGATAGGTATAAAATGTCATTTTTTCCGCGTACCATTCGGGACCATAACAGCTGTGATCGTCGTCATGAATAGTTCGAGTATTGACAATAGGCAGGCAGTTAATCTTTCTCATTATATTCTCCTCTTTCTTATTTATGCATGATGTAAATAATGATGTTCTTATTTATGCATGATATTTTGAATCTGTAGTAGTAGTCTTTGTATCCCTTGCATGTTAGAACGATTGGAGATACAATGTTTCTTGGGTATTAGATTTGTAATTGGCGCTTTGCATGTGTGGTACGCGGGTTTTTAATGTAATGTCGGTGTTCTACCATATCATTCATGCATGCCTGGTGCGAAAGCACCCCCTGCCACACACCCTTTGGGTGGCTTGCAGGGTATGACGTAGATGTAGATGTAGATGTATGGCGCAAATGACTTCAGCTTTCGGTCGCCTCCCCAAATATCCATTCCAATCCTCGATTCCCCCTCTCCCGCCACTGACTCTGTCCACTTGACGCGGTTTCAGATGCCTCGGGCTTGCTTATTCCAGAAATTTTGAAAACTTTAATATTGCACCTTTTGAAGTGAGTTTTGAAAGCCGATAATGGAAAAAAAGTATGGTTTCCTAGTTTCACTGTAATTCAACCATAAAGGTGAAGATTTGAACGATTGGAAGCTCTTGAGGATATTGATCGGAGTGCGGCAGAAAAAGTCAATTTGAACGAGTAACCATACATAAGCGTTACATTAAAATTTTACGAGAAGGTTTTAGTACTACTTCGCTCTGGTTAGGTCACACCACGAGTACGCCGCGAGAATTTGATTCCTTGGCCATAAAGATTTAGCCATAAAAATTAGTGAAATACAATTAAAAGCTGCTCTCTTCGTTTAATACTGATACAAGGGAACATATAGTTTTTTCACAACTTTTAGAGGGACTAAGGTGGAAGCCCCTAGAAACACGAAGGTTACACTCTAGGATTAGTTTGCTTGAGGAATTCAGAACTGGTGTGTTTCAGAGCGACACAGAGAATATCATGATGGCGTCTCACTACATCTCTAGGTCTGACAGAAGTGATAAAATAAGAGAGATACTCTGCCGAACATCTAGTTAAAAAAACTCTTTCTTTACGTGCACAATAAGAGACGACAATAAAAATTAAGCTTCATTTAAAATACATCAATAATACAATGCACCATTTCACCTCCAATACCTTCATCCTTTTGACCGTAACTTGGCTGTTGTCCTTACATCCCCTGCCACATGCCAATGCGGCGGCTCGTCGTGTTGTATGTAGATGTGGACTTGCCCGCCCTTACCATTGTGCTAATATTTCTCATGCCTATTCTGTTTGCCGTATTTGTCCTCTGCATATTCTTTTCCTCTTTTTCATTGTTTGCCTCTACTTCCGAGCTAGGATTTCTTGTGATGACGACTGCAGGGACCTTGCCCCTTGTGCTCCCGGGCGCTTGCCCCTCGGCCCACCGGGCCGATTCCCGTAGTTGCCTGGATTCATATCACGAAGTTGTCAGGATTAATGTTTGAATTGAGCTGGTATTCTGTGGACTCTTAAGTCGTGTTTTTTTGCATGGTAACATCACCTGAGTGGCTGCCCCACTTTGGGTCGGACGCCTATTGCAGTCGCCTCACTGAGGTAATGACAGACAGACAGATGAATACCTTTCGTATACCTCCTGACCTTCGACGTTTCTGACGTGGGTGGCTCTACCAGGAGCATAACTCTGCCAGTTCAGCTCTTGGGGTCATCGGAACTCACTAGCCCTGCCACCACGGTAAGGCCTTTGTCCTCGGGAAGAGTATCTTGGATTAATATCTAAAACTAAGGTTTATCTCGATAGTTTTTTTGGGGATTCTAGAATCCCCATTTGTAGCTATAGGGTGGTTTGCTGCTTCTTGATTTCTCTCTTCTGATGATACATACCACGCTGTTCTTTCATTCTGACGGAACGATGAAGTCTACCATCGTTGTATCTACTCCAATGGGAACCATGTCTTCATCTGTTTATAATGTTTTACCCCTTTTTTCCTGCTGCGTGTATAAAGTATGAACACATATATGACTTAGTGTTACCCTTTTACTTCCCTAGAAAAAATGTGTTCCAAAACTTCATAACGATAGTAACAATTGTAAAACGTCGGAAAACTTTTTAAATACAAGAGGAAGTTTGTTTTACGCGGCCAAGACCTTAAAGTTGTATCCATAAAGCTTTAGAGAGTGATGTGCAGACGTGGTAGATCAGTTGATACCTTGGTTATGGGCGGTGTTTTACGCAACCATGCGGGTCATATTTTGCATTAAATAAACTTCTTAGAGGCATTTGTGAATATTGATCGTTGTAATTCTTCGAAAATTTATTGACATAATTCTGTACTGCCAAGGTGGCGGTAATATTTCGAGTTGAAGTGACAGTGAATTGAATAATGAAAAAAATGTTTGCTCGGGTTTCATTTTTATGTCATGTGACAGCTTAGCATTATTAGGTAAAAAATGACCCATAGTTTTGTACGTTTGGCGTAATTGTGGGTCAACGATGTTATTGCCGTAACTCATTGGCATTGTTTCCTCATTTGAATGAGTGGTGGAGATGTACAGAAAAAAATCAGCTCTAAACAGTCAACTTGAACCTTAAATGATAAAGTAGGTGTGTACACAAATCTCAGGTAGAGGATGCCGGAAAGAGATTCTTGAGTAAGGCATGATCTGCATCTACATACAAACGATGTTAGGACACCAGGAGATATAAGGTAAAAAGGATGAGGTTTTGGGAGGTGAAATGGTGCATTGTATTATTGTTGTGTTTTAAGTAAAGCTCAACTTTTATTGTGGTCGCTTATTGTGCGCGGAAAGAACGAGTTTTTGTACCTATCTGTTCGGCAATGTATCTCTCTAATTTTATCGCTTCTGTCAGACCTAGAGATGTAGTGAGGTGTCATTTTAATATTCTCTGTGTCGCTCTGAAACGCCAGTTATGAAATTTTCAAGCAAACTAAGCCTAACGTGTGGCCTCCGAGTCTCTAGGGGCTCCCACCTTACTCCCTCTAAAAGCTGTGAGACACTATATGTTCGCTTGTAGCAGTTTTTAACGAAGCGAGCAGCTCTTATTTCTTTTTTATTAATTTTTTTCGTTAAATCTTTATTACCAGGGGACCAAATTCTTGCGGCGTACTCGAGATGTGGCCTAACCAGAGCGAAGTAATGTCTCTCATTCTCTTGATACATGGAGGGAAACTTGTGTATATGTACAGTTCCAAAAACCGTCTTGGCTACCCGATCGCCGTGCCACGCATTTGTCGTCTCCTTGGAATGGTATACTTCTGAATCGGATCCTTCTGGATCCATTCTTATCCTACGGTGAAGAATTGCGAGATTAATCGGTTTTTAAAGTTTTCATTCATCGGTTTTTTAAGGTTTTGTCAGTTAACCTTCCTTGGCTTATCTCTCATACGCATGGCGTACTCCGCTATTATTTATGGAATGTCCCGCAGTCGACGGAGAACCACGTTACTTACTGAATTACAGATCATGATTTGCATTTTTCTACGCTTACGAAGCGGGAGACATTTTAGCCGGCCAATGATTTACATAGTGTTCATTCCAGCGCAGATGTTCGTCGGCCCCGATGACTCTGCGCCTCAGACGGCCGCCTGTCCGCCCGCCGTGTGAATGGTTAAGGCGGGGAAAAAGGGATTCTTATTTCTTGTTAATCGAAGAATAATGAACGGTGGTCACTGCATGCCCCCTCCCCCCCCCCCCCCGCTCTCCCTATCCCGTCATGCGTCCGCGAAAAAGGGAATACATCTCCCGCTTCATCGTCCCCCAAAAACGCCCTTTGCCCTTCCCTTCCATCATCGTCCTTTTCTTTCTTCTTCCTCTTCCTCCTCCTCTTCCTCTTCTTCTACGGAGACTCGATTGCGTGCGAGATATCTTTGTACGGTGCTGAGCCTCTCCTTGCTTCCCCCCTTCCACTCTCTTTCGTTTCCTTTAAGTACAACGTGTGCTTTTTAAGGAGTCCCTCCGTGGCTTCCATCCTCTGCTTTTTTGTTTTTTCTCTCCTCTTCCTCCCCTTGCTATTTTTTTCTGCCAATTAAGAGCCCTCCTTATCACGGTCCTTGGGAGAAGTTCTGCAAGCCGGTTTTTGTATGAAGAATAAATTTGTTTCCCTAGTTCGGGTTGTATTTTTTTAGAATCTTGTTAACCTTGCTGAATCCATGCGGTTTATTATTTATGTCTCGCCGTTGTTTTTTGCGAAGATCCGACGGAGGGCAGTAACACTTGCATCGGTCGTAAGGAAAAATTAAAATTTCGAAAAGTGTCGTGGTGTATTGATCAAAATGACGATAAACGATCACAACTCCCTAGATCATGTTTTTGAGAAGTGGAGGGGAAATCGTCACTCGTACCGAATATTGTATTGCTCGCTGAAGGCACCATTAAAACAGACGAAGTCTTGCCGGTTCTCACGTCTCGTCGTGGTGGAAATGTAATGGATTTCGAAAGGGGAGAGGTTTCATTCTCCCGCCTTTAAAGGGTGCAAGGTGAGGTTGCCTCCGCGGGGACGTCATCGCTTGGGGGAGACGTGGGTGTAAATATTGGCGCCCAAGTTGCTCGTTTTTTGGGGCTTAAGGTAAAGGAAAAAACCTCAGGGACTCTCAATCCCTCCCCTGTCCCTTCCCCGCTCCCCGTCACGTGACCAGGGATCCCTCCCATCCCCCGTTAATGCCCGCCCCACGCCGAACCACCCACCCTTCCCCTCCTCGACCTCGTCGTCCCACACTGTCCCGTATTTCTAATTAAGATCACGGCGGAGATTCTCGATCTCCCGGCCGGATACGCCTTCTCGCGCCGGACGACGACTAGGGTGAGCCACGCGGTCATGTGGGGTGGTAGGGGCTGCAGGTGGAGTGGAGGTTGGAGGAGGGGGATGTCGAGAGCGGGGTGCGGCGCCTCCGCCGGATTCGGCCGCTGTGTGGGTGTTCTCGTTGGAGGCGACAAACGGCGCCAGCTTTTCAAACTCTTAAGCTACGTTCTCATAGTCTTATTCCTAGGGGTTACCTGGGTATCCCCTTGCCAGGTAACACCCAGGAGTCCCCTGAGCTGAGCGATTCATGAACCTTACCTGGGTAACACCCAGCCAGGGAACGCCTGGGTAAGAGATTTGGCAACAATCCCGCGGAAAAATACAATGAGCGGTTCCGCTAAATTGTTCTCGATGTTTTCGATGCTCATTTTCCACCGTAACCAAGCACGCTATAAACAATAATACAGTATACTGTTACACGATGTTGATGAAAAATGATTGAAGGAATATGAGAGAATTATTTCAATATTACTTAAATATTTATGTAATATGAATGGTGAGGATTACGAGGGTGGTTCAGTAAGTACCCGTGTTTGTAAACAGAAGACGTTACTATTGAAAGTAGTTGATATTATCGTGTCCTGCCATTAGTACAGTAGTATCAATTCGTCCCACGCGTGGGCAGCAGTACTGCGTTAGGGGAGCTTTGGATAAGCTTCATGCCTCACCCAGGAAATCCACGGCTTGGGGGAGGGTTAGGGGACGACAGTCCCCTGGGTAATGACTATGAATACCATTTCTGAGCCAGGGGGTTCCCCCAAACCTGGGGGACACCCAGGTAACGACTATGAATACGGCCCTTAGAGACTCTCGTAAGAGTCTACGAGTGCCGGTTTTTGCTCCCGTAAAATTTCCTGGCGCTGTGCAGCGGATGAAATTGAGCAATAGGCTACTGAACTTTCAGATTCTTGCAAATCGAGAGAAGGTTGTTCAGTGTGGACCCTCTCTAATCGCTGCCAACGTCACAAGCGCTCCGGGGATAGGTATGCTGACTGGCAGCTACCTGCCGTCCCGTTTTGGCTCATCTCTCAATTAGACCTCAAGATTAGGTCCTGGTCGGGCCACATCGAAAGGTGATTTTTAACCTCTTGCCTAATAACCTTGCGTTGTAGCTTATTTCGCAATGTAGTTTGCTTCACCCTCTCTCTCTCTCTCTCATTGCCTCCCTCTCTTACCCTTCTCTCAGTTCTCAGTCTTCCTCTGAAAGAGACACCACGGCTGTCGAAGTATAAAAAGCCTATTTGTGTTTTTTCGCCAGTGTTGCAGTGTTTTCTATTGTCTTTCTCCTTTTGGCATATTTGTATTTATACGTCGTCACTCGAGTGATCATTCAATGCAGTCACAGTCATCATCAGTCGTAATAATGTAACCCGATCACAAAATTTGAATTATTCAATGCATTGTAACTTCAACTCAAAATATGACTGCCGCGATAGCAGTAAAAAATCATATCAAGAAGTTCAGCTCACCGGCATTTAAGTTAAGTAATAATATTGACCTCTTGCCTATTCAGCATCGAAAATATTTGATTGCCAGCAGTGGAGTTTTACTGTTATTTCTCATGTATCGATCCTTTAGCATCTTCATCGATGCCTACGTAAGAAACTCGGTAATTGAAAATGAGTTTATTCCCAAAAAGAAAGTATTTACGTAAATGTTGTTTTCCAACTGTACTCTCAGGAAAAATGTTGTTGTGTTACTTTTAAAAATGATCGCGGAATTTTGTTTCAACATATATATGTACTATAATGTGCAACATTCAGTCTGGGTACGGGAAATTAATATATTGGTGAAATTCAAACAAGGTCGATGTGTTTGTATACTCATGGTGGTAATCCGGTGTGGAGCACTAGTATATTCCTCGTAAAGGTCATTTGGTGATGAAATAGTCTAAAGAATCAGGATCACTAACGTTCAGTTGTTTTGAATATTCCGGAGCAAATTATCTCCTCGAATGATGCCATTCTAAGGCATATTATTATGTAATAACCAAAATGAATACCTAATTGCTCCCAAATCTCCGAAGTGTTGGAGGTGAAGACCCTCAGTTCTTTCTTCATGTTCTCTGTTAGTTATTTATTAGTTAAGGTGCGTTGAGACACTACCAAAAAATTGACCTTAGTGAGTTTCTGTAATGATCCTTTGGGTTTGTAGCCACTGTGCGATAGAGCATGCATTTCTGTATCTATCATCGATGTATCAAAAAGGAAGCATTTTGATTTGAGCATCCTTTTTACACTCCGTGGCACGACGAATCCTAATTGGATTGTGAGATTTCTCTCGCGGAATTCCGGCCTCGCAACATTGTATCACCTTTTGGCACGCGAGCTAGAAATGCTTTCTTTCCCACCTCACCTCCTCCCACCGACCACTCTTTCCTCCCGTAGCGGCCCGCCCCCGTCGCGGCCCGCACCCCGCCGCGGTCTCCGCAGGGATGTTAAAATAGGAACGAATATCTCGGAGCGAAAGTGGCACCGGAACGAAAATATTTTGAACGAAAGACCAGAGGAACGAAAGAGGAACCGTTCCGATTTCGGTTCGGGCCAGGAAAAGTTTCGTTTTCACCTTCCCCCTGATGGTTCCGACTTTCGTTCCGAGGAATTTTAAAAGTGTACATTGTCAAAATGAGCTCCGTCATGTCATGTATTCCACTTTCGGTATTGTTTGGGGTGCTAGTCAAGGGGTTTCATGATGTTTGGTAACAATGGAAGAAAATGGTAAGAAACCAGCATTTTTTATACAATTAATGGCAAAGAATTTTAGCCTAAGGAGGAATTGTAGGTTATACTGTATAGAACAATACAATCTCTCAAACGGTATGGAGGGGATGTAAGACGGTTCGCTCGGGATTGATCTCAAGGAATCGTCGACGAATATCCCTTCACGTACTCGCACAGCAACAGCGTAAACAAGTGAAAATTAGTGTATATTGCTCTGGGACCGTTTGTCCCCAAAGTCCTCAAGAACAAAATCACATTACATCCAATAAAAAGCTGTTAATAACACTAAACAGTTGTTTGCTGTGAGCGAAGATACAAAAACATCAGAGACAACAAGGGAGAGAGAAATGACAGAAATATTATAGGTTTTACCATTAGTTGAAACAATAAATATCGTAAGAGCATGTTACATTACACAAGCGATTAATTACAAATTACAATGTTCATGTCAGTGACATTCAAAAATAACATTCAAAATAAGTATGTATAAATTATGAGAAAAATTGAGATACAATTACAACAATTATAGCAATAGAAAAGTAACGAGTAAAACAAACAATACCATTGTGCTCTAGACAATTGACTCATAATGAGTCGGTAAGTAGTGAGCAATACGTCTTTGATTTAAAGCAACTAATGGTGGAAACGCTTTTTAGCTCCTCAGTGATTGAATCCCAAAGTTTCGACCAGACCACTTGGAAGGAATTATGGAAGCAGATGGTCCGATGAGCGGGGTAATAAATGGGAATCCTTGAATAAATGGAAATGGGAAATCAATGGGAATCCTTATGGTATCCCAGCAGATAATTCTTGAAATCAGCGGAAAAATGTAACTCTTGGATATCTGAACAGCCTGACCGTCTCCGATTTCTTCGCTACACCACCGTCGGGGCAGTCCTTGCCCACTCGTGCTAGACCGTGCTCTGGCGGCGGACGAGAGCGAGAGGGGTTCGAATGAATGCCGGGCCTTGGGTCGGAGCGCAAGAGGGTGGACGCCTTCGCGAGCACGCCCCGCGCTGTACCGAGGAGTACGGTTCCTCTGCCACGACTCGGAGCGCGCCCTCCGCCTCTGTGCTTGCCTTTACGGGGAAGAGCTTTCGCTCCGCGGTAATTACCAGCCGAGCCAATTTAAACGGTCCCCCCCACTCTCCCGTTTTCCTCGCCGTACACTTGTGCAGCCGTGGCGAGTTGCAGCGAGTCAAAGACGTGGGAATGAGATGAGCGGGGGATGTTTTGATAGCGAGCAGTCTGCTGATGCCTTCGAGGGGGTAGTAGAGGGAGAAGAGACGCGGCAGAACGAGCTCTCTTCAGTTGAGGATTGACAAGACGCCTTTAGGAAGCGGACGCGGATTCTTGGCGATCCGGCGTAATTAGAAAACGCGACGAGTATTCGAATGAGTGACTTGGATAAACGCTTTGCTTCTTTCACGCCCTCGCTCGTGGGAATGTTCTTTCGGAAGGCTTGAGAATTTCCCGTGTTTCAGATCCCTGTTTCCCGGAGTTGGCGATCGTATTTTCCGCGCTCGGCAGCCGTTCACATTTCGAATCGCATTTCCTTGAGCAAACGAAAGATTTTTTTTCTTTCCGTTTTGGCGATTCCTCACCTTGTAGAACGCATTTACTAGTAATGATTATGTTCTTTGCTCGCCGTGAGCTGAGTGCAGAAGCCAGTTATGAGGCAGAGGCCCTACCTACAAGGGGGAAGTCCGCTCGGCTCTTAAGCGAAGATTCATGTGCCACTCTCAAGAAAAATGTATGCGTGGGAACGTTAACCTAAATAAAGGAGACGGAGCCGTTTCTCATAATCAGTTTTTCGGATATGCAATGTTTTATATTCAAAGTTTAATTTGAAAATACATACACCTCTTATTTTTTGAACGATACTTAAATTAAATCGTCGAAACCAATACCTGTGCATCGCAAATCATTTATATAATGAATCAATCGAAAAATTTCGTTGGCACCGCATCTTCACAACAATTACGGGCAAACTTTTCTCTCCGTCTATTGATTAGGAATATGTCAGCAGTCGTTGAATCATGTGATTGCTTGACAAATTGCAGGGCAGTTTTTAAAAAACCTCTTGCCTACCTTATTTCTGCCAAAATTAGCCTTTCTGTTCTACGGTATTTAAATTATGAACTTATCTACGACAGTTCAACTCTCTGGGATGGGGTGCGGATTGATGTTTCATTGATTGTGCCGTGTTTGTTGATTATTTAAGGTTAATCGGGTTTGCGTTTGGTAGGTTGCCTTTGAATTGAATGCTACTGTTCATAATTTCGTTTGTAAAATTAAACCTTTCGTGCTATGTTGCCGATTAATTGTCGGTTGCAAGAATATTTAGTTATGGAACCAATAGTTGTAAGATCCATGAAGTTATAGATCTCTTAAAAATATTCGGGTTGCAGGAACATGTCTACAAGTTACGTAACTTATTTACCAATAGTCAATAGCTTCGAATATTCGATCTAACTTCCACCGCCGGATAAAATTACGAAAGCTTAGCGTATGTATAATTGCTAATGCACATAATGATTAGTCAGTTAGAGTTAATTGACTGGTCATTTGTCCCAAAACAACTCTTTTTTCTGGTAATTATGTCTCCAAGCGGTTAATTACGCATCAGCCATCTTGGCTACTTATGGAACTCATAACTCCATTCCATAAGTTATGAAACCAATACATTTATCGAATGTTCATGCAACACGTATTGAATGGTTGCTATGGAATATGGGTCCCATAACTTCATAGAATACGTATGTGTCGTTCCTGCAACTGGCCATAAGTGTTGAAATGCCGACGTAGTAAAAGGAGGAGACCCCTGTGCTTACGTGTGTGTGTGGTGTGCCCTCGTGAACTCCGCGCACAGTAATTTTTTTGGATGAAACTAGTGAAAATATGATCCTGCACTTTATGACATCATGGGAAACGAGAAGACCAGAATAAGACACAGGCAATAAATAAGAGGATGTGTGACTCTTTCTGCTAATTACGCAGTATATTCTGCTGAAACGGGCCTTCATCCGAACAGAAACTGACTTTCACTAATTTCTTCGTGAACTGCGCCCTTAATTTTTGATGAAGATGTTTCGGAGTGAGAATTCGAAGTACACGCGCGGGTACGGGAGTTTTATGGATGAAATGAGGCGTGGGCGGACTTAAGGTTCTTTCTCCGCAGAAATATTCCTCCATAAAGCCGATGCTATCATTTGGCATCGTAAAAATGTATGAATTCGTTGCAACTTGCCATTTATAATCGTCTACAAGGTTTCAGAATGTTCAACTTTTACCTGTCACTTGCGGTTTCAGAGAAGACCAAAATAAGTATCTACTGATAAAAATCAACCGAATGATTGCTTAAACTATTAAAGACGTGACCGTTGGGCTATGCGGACGTGGTTTCTCGGCCTATAATAAATAAGATCATTCACCCCCGGCATTGTGTGTGATTATTTCTTTTCCCCGCGTGACTTATATTTTCCGACAAGGAATCAGTCTGATTGCTGACTTACTGATTTAATGATGGACCAAATCTGGAATGGACAATGCACTTTTTTGTGAGAGAATCGTATACATTTTTGGTGGCGAAATCTCAGAGACTTCTCTTGGGTAGACAATTGGCAGGGGCCTTCCTGGATAAATGGGATTGATCAGGACCTGAATGATTAATATTTTTAAAAAAATATCTTTTATGACCGTTGAGTACTTCCGTGGCAGTTATGCTTCCTATTATGCTATTTATCTCCTGGGAAATTCTTTCTCGAGATGTCCAAAATCGTGTTCAAATTTCGTGATTTCGATCGCGCTTATTCCTCATCACTTTGGCTAATTGTGAAACGAAAGCGTCGAAACCTTTTCTAAGGCCCGACAAGGCCCGCGGGGGAGACAGTGATTGCATCCGTCTCCACTTACATTACCCAAGGCGCAAACCATCAAGTAATTAAAGCATCCGTGCTGATATTTCGTTACCTTCTAGTTATGGAAAGTGAATCTTCGTGAAATTGGGCGAGGAACTGCGGCGCTGAACGAAGATACAAACAAGTCTTAAGCGAAATCCGTATAATGTTTATAAAAATGCTTTATTTTTTGCTTTTTTCTCTATCAATTCGTTTGAGGCTTGGCTTTTTATGGCTCCCCAAATTTTAGGTTTGAGTGCTTCAAATCACCTCCAGCGTAATTATCTCGACGGTAATCTTGAGCCTATGGAACAAGAGGAATTTCAGGTGATGGAACCCCATTGTCGAAATGGCTTTGGATTTCCTTCTTTTTTCATTCGTGCGAAAATAGTCTCGGCTACTCCTTCAGATTCGCGTCCAATTTATGAATAAAAGCGTTCGGTTGGACGAGCGTTGAAGTGGTCGTATAATGTCAAAGATGAAATTAAAGAAAGAGCTTTTAACAATTAAGGGCGACCTCCCGATGCCGGTCGATGACGTGTAATTTAGGGGCGTTAAATTATGTCCATTCGGGGTTCCTTTGCAGTTGATAGAACTGAAGGATGTGAAGGGAATGCTACTCATGCTTATCCTCCTCGAATGCAATATTGCTATTTCGTAATCATTTTCTGTTTATTTTGATTGATCAATAGCCAATGAATTGGCTCAGAACTGTTCCGAATCTGTTGATGGAGAAAACTTTGTGGAAGTTAACCAAGTATAAAATGAACTGCTTTATCGGTGAAGTCCGGGTTACAACGAAAGCAAAGCGTCGCTCGTTGTCTTCATAGCCTGAACTGGAACTCCATCTTTCATCACATAGGGTCACAGTTTTGTGGAACGTATTGCGATGATACCAGTCCTCGTATCTCTCCCATTCCTCGAAAATCTACTCATAAAACCAAATGCAAGAAATGTAAACCATGTATATATATTTATCTCGAAGCAAAATCCGTAAGACACGACGAGGCGTATCATAGGAGAAGCTTAACAGGTAAAACAGATATTAGATGAAGAAAAATCGTCCTGTGAATAAGGTAAGAAGCAATGTATGTTAGTGAGGTAAGAGTGGGTTGTCGTCAATCAATTCTTGCTTACAATGCCTGTCTCTGAAACAGATCGAAGAGCGTGAAGTGGCTCTGACGAATGAACGGATTAAGTAGGTACCTATTATAAGCCCTAAGATTAGTTTTACTTCATATTTCGCGGGCTTGAGTCTTACCTTGCCTCATGTCAACTCCTCTCTTCGTTTTTCCGTATATATTCGTTGGAATTATTGATACCTGCCTCAATCTTGATTTTCCTTCTTATGGACAGTTGTAAATGAAGGATAAGAGCCCTCTCTTGAGGAGATCCTCAAAATTCCTCTTTTTCTCATACGTTTTGGTATTCTTTGCTCTCCCAAATCTGGGTTTGTCATCTTTTGTTCAGTTTCAAAATCCATAAATGCTTTTATTCTTTTCAGGACATTTTTACCTCGGACTTTGTTCATCCCCCAAGTGTCTTTGACCCCGTTTCGAATTCATTACAAAAAAGCGTTAATTCTTCTGCTCTTCCAAGTTTGGAAGATGAAGATGAAGTAACAGGAAAGTTTGCTTCAGGCAAACTCATGGGTGTACTGTAGGGTCTGATGGGTCGCCAATTCAGAGAGAAAGAAGGGATTAAGGAAACAAGGAAATAACATGTCATGTTACATTTGTGTTTTCTCTGTATTTGCTACGGCTGTATATACATATTTCTGCGTAAAAGCTGCGTAAAATTAGAAAATGATCCTAAACTAAATGGTTCGGTATACATACGCTGTATATAACCCTATATTTCCCTGCAGATGTCATTTGGAGCCACTATTACCTCCCCTGTGTTCAAAAGTGAATTCACTGCGTAGTTACGTCGGAGAAGCTGTAATTACGTCGGGCGTCTAGGAGATTTCATCTCAGATATTTATATAACATTGTGACGCCTGACGTTCTTTCGTAGCCTTTTGTGTAGAATCGGTTGTCTCTCTCTCTGGATCAAATCATGTTCTTAGTATTTTTAATTGAAATAAAACTGATGGTATCGGGCCTGACTTGGCGGAAACAATGGATAACCGTATTTACAGAACTAAATTAGTAGCTACCACTAACTTCGCTTCAAAATAATAAGAGCTTGAATCTAGAAAATTTGATCTTTCAACGTGAATCCCTAATAATGGTTGCGTATTTTATGTGAAGTCTATCGAGACAAGTAGTCGTATTTTCCTCAACTCTTCCATCATCTCATTTCCCCTAGGAGCGTTTCGGAATTTCAGTACCTCGTACGATAGGCATACGGTTTTCTGAGGAAGGAGCGTTGTGTCCCAGAATTTTGAAACCCGACTTGATTTGAGGGCAACCCTGACCTAATCTGATACCCCCTGCCACACACACACATGCGGCGGCTCGCGCTGTAGTCTGTAGTTGTAGGAACTACAATCTCGCTTACATTATCAGTAGTCTTGAGGCTGGCAAACTTTTAAATGTTTGAATTGTTTGTTTGTTTATTACTCCGATAAAGAATGCGTACAACATAATACATTAATTAAATGGGGAGTAACTTTAGGTAGCCGTGAAGGTAAACCTGAATTATGGCTACCATCGTTTAGAAAATAAGTTATGCATATATATCTATATATATGTAAACGAATTACATCATTTTGAAATTAAGGTACATATATCAGATAATATTGCAGTAACAAGAAAACATCCTCCACTCTCTTTAGTTAATAACCAAGATCGTATGTTCTTCAATGTTGTGCCTACATTTTCTAAATTAAAACAATAAACAGGTAATGAATAATACACTTTTGGTACTATATACAAGAAACATCGTTTGAATAGCGTCATTTTTGGCTTAGGCAAGGAAATACGTGCCCTACGTAGGGTAGGTAGGGTAGGGTAGGGAGAAGAATTGCACAATAATAAACCAGTATTACCACTTCTTAAGTAAAAATGACGTAAAACTTTAAGAACAAATAAATGTCTTAAGGGGAGCAAGCCAAGACAACAAAATAGACTAATGCATAAACTTTATTTTGGTAACCAAACTTGTGAATAAACTTTATTTTGTTGCATCCCCTTTGGTACTTGATCCTCAACTCAGATGCAGCGGGCATATTTTTTATTGTTCCAATGTTGTGTACCCCCGTACAAGATGGGTTTGCACATCTTAAAGCAAGTCAACGTTCTCGGAGGCGTGGCCGTTGGGCGGAGTACGGGAGGGGAAGGGGCGGGGGGTAGGGAAGTGGATGGGAGGGGAGATGGGGCATTTGGTCCATTATCTCACTCACGTCTTGGCATTCAATCTCGTCCCGTGCCTCTTCTCCCATCCCCCCCCCCCCCCCCCCCGATGCCGTCAAACTCCCTCCTCCCACCAAATTGGCTCGTGGAAAAACTTTATGATATCCGAAAGTAACAAAAAATAATAATGAAATCACGTCGAAACATCCCGCTTGAATGCGTTTTACGATATAATTTCGATGTGGAGCTCCACCTTCGGGAAATGTGACCGGAAATTTTCAACCCGGCGATCATCTCGAGAGCATCTCTGCGTCCCTTTTCGAAGGATCCAGCGGTGGTGCTGCTTACTTTGAGGAAAATTCCGGCAATTCACGATGTTAATACGCAATCATCCGAACCGCAATCTTTGAAGAAGATGGACACACAAATTTTCAGTCCGTGTCCAGTGAGCGAGGAAAATTTTCCGGCCTCAAAGAAAACTTTCGGCCTCCAAGATTGAAGCGTCGTTCTGGCTCTCGAGGTTTGAAAGCGCTTTGCAAATGCTTTTGGATAATTTTCTTATATGGCCTCTCCGAAAACAATTTTAGTCATACATGGAGGAGGATTATTTTAAGAAATTATCCCCGTTGATTGTTTTTCGGAAATGGTTATATTAGTTTAATTGCGAGAACATGATGAAACCTAGACTATGATAAGCTGAAGAAGGGAAAAACAGTGTTTCTCCCCAACCTATCCGTTGCAAGAGAAAGGCTGCTGATTTCTACCACGGATGGGTCGATAAGGATTATCTCCTCACAAGTCAACCGGAATCCAATTTGGCGCAATGGATTAGTACTCGTAATTCATCAATTCTCGGACATTCAGGCTGTTCATTACTTGATTCACTTTTCCATGACTTAACAGACGGTTTAATTTTCCAAAATTGTGCAGGAATATCAGTTTATCCTAGCTTTTAGTTGGCTTTCATGCTTTCCGTGTTCAATCACATGCCTTTTGGATTAAATCAAGCAATAATTTCAACAGCTTCGTAGATGATGGTTTTCAAATTATCTTAATTCAAATTCGTACTCATTGTATTCATTTTATAGTCGTGTAGGTATATTCCTCGAGACGCACTTGACGAAGAATTTACATTTACATTTTTTCACCCCGTGGAGGTAAGTCGAGAAGCATTTTTCTGATAGCATTTTCATTTGTGGATCTCCCAAATCTTTTTGTGGTGCTATCAGGCTAAAAATTTACAAGCTTTTTTGTGTCATTCTCTGGTATAGGGGAGAGTTTAGATGCCAAAAGAGCATTTAAATTTTAACTATCCTTGGTAATGAAGTAAGTAATTTGTTTGAATTTCTTTATTTATTTCGTTCTTCGGTTGATGCATCTACAATATCCTAATTAAAGAAAATTTACCGTTCATTTTCTTTTTATGGAATGAGTGTGATAAATTATTCATTCTTGTCAGTTTACAAATGAAAATGGGTGCATGTAATGGCAGTTATTGATAAGCCACAGCTGTGAGTTACTATCCCTGTCCCTTTTTTATTCCTCTATACCGTTGAAATGTGGAGATCGTTGTTCGGTGTTTTAAAATCCGTTATCTTTGTGTGGTCTAAGGTACGATACTACCGGTAGTTTTTCTTTGATAAGCTTTAAAACACCATCTTAATTTTATATGAAGTGGATTTATCAAAGGTAAATATTTGTATTGTTCAGGCGCAGGATTGTTTCGCGACCGCTTCGTCGTCAGTTATCAAACCATAGTGAACCATATTATTGGCGACTATAACCTTAGACCGACTGTGCAGTCATGTCCCAATTCCCTTAGCGGGGACGGGACTCGTAAAATTAATCCCGAAACACTTCTCCCTGAGCCATTCAGTTGGAGGAGATCATAGAAAGGGATGTTATGTTTGTTCTCTTTGCGTGCGTTTCAAAATGGACGGCTACATTTCCTACTTTCCCGAAATCAATAAAAAAATGACTTGGTCACTTTTCACAGGTATTTTCATTTGTACGTTGGAGGACAGATCACGCCTCAAATAATAGAACTCATTTCAGAAAGAAAAAGGGGAAAGTAGGATATATTCGATGGTTTCGGGCTTATCTTTGTGAAAATCCATTATGAAATCAATAATAAAAATGATTAGTAACTTTTCACAGGTATTTTTACTTGTAAGACCGGTTTCGTTGCATAGACAACATATTCAGGTACATAAAAGTCAAATTTCTCAGAATATATTGGAAAGTTTTGGGGAGGGGGCGTGGACACTGTGCTTGGGCTTGACTCAGTGGGACATTATGTACCTGAATATGTTGCCTATGCAACGATACCGGTCGTACAAATGAAAATACATGTGAAAAGTCACTAAGTCATTTTTATTATTGATTTCATAATGGATTTTCACAAAGTTAAGCCCGAAACCATCGAATTTATCCTACTTTCCCCTTTTTCTTTCTGAAACGAGTTCTTTTATTTGAGGCGTGATCTGTCCTCCAATGTGGGCTTCTCAGGAAGATCTTCGTCATGTTAGCGGTGCCTGTGGGCCCCTTTTGAAATCGATGTCAATCGAGTCGTCGGAACTCATATCTCCATATAGCCCTTTGCAAGACGAGCGTTGGATGTTTCCATGAGCTTCTTGTGTTGAAGACTAAATTATGACTTTGATTTAACCAAAAAAATTAACAAAATACAAAGAAAAGAAGCACGCTTCGTTCAAAACTGCTACGGACTAACATATAGTGTTACACGACTGTCAGAGGGATTAAGGTGGGAGCCCCTAGAGACTCGGAGGCTTCACGCTAGGTTTAGGCTGCTTGATAAATCCAGAACTGATATTTTTCGTTTGAACTCAGCAGTTATCCTTTTCACTATGAACGCTTTCTTAGCTTGGGTAATGCTGAAGAGACCTTGAATTGATGGTTCAGTCCCGAGGCACAATGGGTTTGTGAAGAGCGCAATTGAAAATGGGATGTCGAAAAAAAGAAGAAGAACATAGAAAACATTAAAAACAAGAAACATTAACAAAAACACTGAATAGGGGGAAAAGACTTCAGAGTAAGACCTAGGAATATAAACATGGACCAAATAAAGAGGAAAGTTCATAGAAAGAGAGAGACCAGGAAATCGGCATTAGATTGGTAAGCATTAAGGGCTTCAGTGTACCAATCTTCGTTAAAAACGTCTGCTTCGAACGAACATATAGTTCTCACAACTTCTAGAGCCATTAAGGTGGGACCCCCTTGAGACTCGGGGGCTTGACGCTAGGCTAAGGTTGCTTGATAAATTCAGAATTGATATTTTTCAGAGCGACACAGAGAATATTATCGTGACGCCTCTCTACATTTCTAGGTTTGACAGATACGATAAAATAAGAGAGATTTACTGCCGAACAGATAGGTACAAAAACTCGCTCTTTCCGCGAACAATAAGCGACCACAATAAAAACTGAGCTCCTCCAAATACACTCTCATAGGACATATCACCATTTCACCTCCAAAAATTTAACATCTTTACACGGCTGGTGACCTACCACCACCTGCCACACGCCCAAGCGGCGGCTCGCGGGGTAGTATGTAGATGTAGAAGACTGAAGAATCGGAGGGTTTGGGTGGACGGCGGAGGATTTTTCCGCGCCCGCGAAAAGAAATAAAGTAGGCGTGCACGAAGCTTCTGACGGAGGCCTCTGAAATTGAATAGTTGAATCCCGGGCGCTGGAATATACGCCGAGATCCATCATTTCTGCCCCCGCCTCAGTCTCCGGACCCGCTCCATTCCGCTCTCACTCCCCTCTCGTCCTCCCCCCACCCCCAGCCATTCCCCTCTTCCACCTCCACACCCCCCCGCCCCCACCTTGCCTCCGCCCGCCTCCCAATCAAATCGCAAGTAGTCATTACCTTCCCGCTGTTAATAACTGCACGGGTTCGGGAGAGGTGTGTTCTTCGGCATCGACCCTAATCGGTTGCCGGGACAACTACTCCCCTCCTACCGATTCATCACACCCCCACCCTCTATTCCCCCCCTCTCTCTCTCTTTGCCTCACCCCCTCCCCCGCTCCTGTCTCCACCCACCACTATAGTTTCCGCGCTTCGCCTTCAAATAAAATAATAATAATCCCCGCGAAGGGATATGCAGAACCGACGTGCACAGAACGATTGATAGAAAAAGTGAAAACATTTCGTCTCGTTGAGGTGCAAACTTCTTTGAGGCCGAAGAGAACGGACTTCCTCACCATGTCCTCGCATTTGTTATAAGATGGATGAAATCGGAGAAAGGAACTGTCCAATGTGGACATTTTTGCCGGAAAAGTGAGTCAAAATGCGTGGATTTAGCTCGGGAGTTTTATCATATCATATCATATTTATTACACCTTAAAAAATGGTGCATACCATATTAGGTCTCATCAAATAATGTATATACAAATACATACAAACAAACATATAGCAATCACATTCACATATACATTAATATTCCACTCTTAAATTTCACTGAGATTACAATTATAGCATTCTTCAATTGAATAAATAGGATACCTTATTAGCCAATCTCTTAACCTTTTCCTAAATTGAATAGAATCCACAGATCTAAAGTTGGTTGGTAACATGTTAAACAATCTGACATTTACCTTATGAAAGGATTTATAATTTAATGACATACATACCATACATACATATGTATGTCATTAAATGATAAATCCTTTCATAAGGTAAATGTCAGATTGTTTAACATGTTACCAACCAACTTTAGATCTAATCTGCAATAATCAACACTCAAATTATCTCTGCACCTCGTGTTATAATGTGGAGTTTGGTGAGGAGCTGAAGATGTGGGAAATCGAGCACTTCAGTCTACTCTTTAGAAATGCACCCTGACTTTTACGACTCATCGGACGGACTGCACTGAATTTGTTTTATCTCCGGATTAATCGATAGCAACTTTGAAAAATGTTCCGTTGATGGAATGCTGTCAGCGTTAGTGGGAATTTACCGCATTTGTGTTGCACGGGTTTTCGATTGCGGTAGGAGAGGGGTGGAAATGCTCCAGCCACCCAGGAGAGACGCGGGAAACACGCCCTTTGATGAAGGGCGTGCTTCCCGCGCTTCGATATCCAAACATACCGAGTATCTTGCACATTATAATGCCAGAGTGTCCTCAGACTCTGCTTGCACATTTAATGCCAGGGTTGTCCTCAGACTCTGCTTGCACATTTTAATGCCAGGGAGTCCTCAGACTCTCTGGCATTAAAATGTGCAAGCTGATTTAAAGAGTCTCCACCGTCAAGTGTCGCAAATTTTATTTTATTCATCCTCTTGCTTCTAATAGAAAGCGCGAAGTTTGTATGTTTTGTCAGTTATTAAATTAATTAATCACTGCTGTAATATTTACCTAATGGCAAAAAAATTATTATTATTATTGCCCCAGTAGTATAAAAATATTAACTTCATGCTTCTTAAAGATTCTTAAATTTTAAAAATAATAACATTATGATATACGGCGTATTATGAGGAGGGAAAATATCTCGCTCAAACTAGTTCAACGAAAAGGCGCCCAAGGTGACCGCAATTTTAGCGTATGCTTGCCGCTCAACGTCGAGGCGAAAAATCTCCATCTTGCTCGGAATTTAATTGGATTGGATATTTGGAGAGGCGGCCGACAGCTAAGGTCATTTGCACCATAGGGGATAGGTAAGGGAGGAAGGGTGGATAGAAACCTGGCGTCGGCATTAGCCTGCTCTTAACGAAAGGCGCCAAAGGGACCACGGTTTAACGTCTCATCCGATAGACGGAGTACTGTACTTGAAGTGCCCTCCACAAGACACTCAAGTAGGGATCGGGTTTCTTCTGAAAAACATCCTCCTCTCCAGGGATTTGAACTCTAGCCTCCTCGGAATCCAAACTGCGACCCTGAGTGTGGGAAGGCAGTCGACGTACTAACCCAAGCCACGATCAGAGTCTGGTACGTGTGGAATCGGCTGCGGGTTTTTCGAGAGGGAGGTTGTGTATTGCCGGAGGATTCGATGTGGGTTACTACCGGTGACGGTTTGGGTCCGATGAGTCGTTCCGCGGCGGCGTCGATGCTTACGCTGGAGAGTTATGACAGCGAGGGAGAAGGGAGAGGAGGGGGTCGTAGCCCGAGGGCGTCCGTCGATGGGGACGTAGGCAGGCAGGGGGTGGTGGAGAAATATTCGGTGGCACGGTGGTGGGAGGGAAAGAAGGAAGGGGTGGAGGGAGGGAGGCCTTCCCTCTCCTGTTGGAAATGGGTTTTGGCTTCCTGCACGAATTCGATCTCGGAGCCCCGCCCACTGGCGGGTAGCGGTGGGTTTCGGGCCGGCCGGAGGAATAGATTTCCTTTAAGTTTTATCTCGTTTTTTTCTCTCCCCGATGTTGTTATTATATTTTAATGAAAGGGAAAAGGAGTCTATATACGGGAAGGAGAGGAGAAGAGTGTTCTTCGAGTGGGGATGAGAGGAGGAATATGTGAAGGGAGGGGAGGGAGAGAGGAACGGGGGAGGAGGAAAGGGAAATTTTTCGAAGGGAGGGAAAAAGAGCTGGACCCAAAGTTGGAAGTTTCGTGGACGGTAAGTTATGTGAAGGCGAAAGAGAGAGAAGGGAGCGGAGTTATGCGGTGGAGGCTTTTTGGTCGTCACACGTGTATCTCATCTGCACGGCTCTCCCCCACCTCCCCCCCCCTACTCTCCGTGTTTCCCCGCCCTCGCTCAGAAATTAAAATCGATGCCATCGCTTGATGAGCCTTATAGAAGAGAGGATGGGGGAGTGAGGGTGGTTGGGGGAGAAAGAAGAATCTGAAAGTGGGAGAGGGGATCGGGAAGAAGAGGGGTCGGTAGTTAAGTCTAAATTTCGAGTCTGAAAATTCCCGTTCACCACCACTTCACCCCCACACCTCCTCTCGCCCCTGCTCACTCACTGCTCCCGCCCCCTCCTCCCTCTTGCCGCATCTTTCCGCCGCTACTTTCTGGCCCTGCCTCTATTCATTTATCTAACGCATCGATTTTTCGGTGGGAAGAGATTCATTAAGACTTTCCGGATAAAAATTACTGAGGATCGCGTAAGGGATTGTGATGGGGGTTTGGGGGTGGAGGAATAGAGGAGAACAAGTTCGGGCGAATTTTGGCTTCTCCCCTCCCCCGCAAGTCCCTGTCTCTAACGCATGAAACACGCTGGTGTTGTCTTCTTCTGCGATCCATCGCCTCCTCCCTTCACGTTCCCCACCTCGTTCCCCCCTCTCCCCGCCCTCCCTCCCTCCTCCCTTTGCCTCCCTATGCCTTCCAGAAAAAGTCCCGATGGGTGAAAATTTCAAAACTACCTCCCTTTTGAAGACAGGAATTCGTTTTGAGGGAGTGTGTGTGTGTGATCGCCTTCCTCGCCATGTCGCCAGTCGCCTCGCTCCTTTTGCTCCATCAGCCGTCCGAGGGACGCAGGAATCCACGTCTCTTTTTTATGTTCGCTTTAGTTGGAGCCCATGCCGATTTAATTGGTGGATCGGAGATCAAGTGATTACGTTGGTTGAAAATGACGGTTATTATTAGCGCTTTTAGTTCAATTCGCTGAGATTTCTCGGCATGCATCCTGGCATATACGTGCGCTTATTACATACCCATTTATCCAGTTCCAAAGGGAAATATTGTTGATGTCGTATTATTTTCTATGGTACGGTAAACTTTTTCGTTACCACACACCCAGGGTTGTTAAATTTTTGCCAGCCAGCAGTGTACTGCTTATTTGTGATGAAGAATTCATTCAAATGTTGAAGGTCCTACAGGGTGGAAGGTCGAAAATGCACCTAGACAAACTTCGTTACTTACACGGTTTATTGAAGAGTGCACAACCGGTTCGGGTTGTTACGCTATCATCATTCATACTGCATCATCAGGAACACTCCATCGTAATCTGGGGGTGTATGTCTAATTAATCTTGGTCCTTCATAGCTCAGTCACTTCTACTTTTGAACGTTACTCCCAACTTGATGTATGCTACATTGATTTATCCAAGGCCTTCGGCTCTGTTAACCATAATCTTCTAATTTACAAACTTTATCATCGTTACAATATTGATGGCGCTCTACTATGTGTTACTATGTGTTTGGCCCCACACTGTTTGTCCTATTCGCGATCGACATAATTGTAAGTGTCATCCCCAACAGTTGCAATATTTTGCTGTATGCCGATGACTGCAAGATATTTTTGGGCTGTATTCAGAGTTGCGTCTTAAGCATTTGATATACGAGATGGTCTCAATCGCAAGCATATGCGCGATTTTTCTTTCATAGCCGTCAAATGAGGCGGTCTCAAGATTTTTCAGTAAGGTGAGCTTCGTCAAGATCGTCTTATATCAGTTTCTCTCAACTCAAGTATCAGTTCAACTGGTTTCATAGTCGTGTCTCTTTGTTAACAAGCAGATGCTCAAACGCGCACGGTTTCATAGACACCGATTCTCGTCTTATTTGTATAATAAGCTCGCCTTTGTCAAGTCGACCTCGACCTCAACTTAAGATATCGATTCCATTGATTTTATGTTTTAGGTATTTTCGTTGGTTGAAGTTGAAGCGTTAATTTTCTGCATTTATTAATTGAATCGATCGTCTGAAGTATTTATTAAATGGACGATACATCAAGTATGATTGGTTAAAACTGAATGAATTTAACTCGAAAGCATCGGAATAGAAGGAATGTAAGAATGGAGGAGAAAATGGAATTATTTTCAAAATGAGAAGAACATAACGGGAGATCATACATGAAAACCAACTTATATACTAAACTTTTCAACGCACTCAGTGCGCTAGTGTAGTAATTCCTAAATAAAATGTGGAGGTAGCACAGTCCGTCTCATTATGCGAAGATTTCAATTTCTTGGGAGTGAATCAGGATAAACATGGGACTGGACAGGAGTAGACTGGGGTTTGCGGTAGAGTGGGGTTTGCGGCAAAAGTGGGATGGATGGGGTCAGGAATGAGTGGGTAATAAATGAATGTGGGTTAGATGCTCCAGTAGTGGATATATGTATATGATAGGAGTGTGCTTCGTTGGTTTCTCCATGCTGAGAGAATGGATGAGGGTCGAATAACGAAACAGATATGTAAGAGTGAAATGAATGGTGCGAGAGGTAGAGGTAGGCCGAGAAAGCTGTGGTTGAATGAGGTTGAGAAAATTCCTAGGAGGAGGAATATTAGGAGCCTTAAAAACTAGAGGACGTGTATGAAGCAGTGTATGGGGTAAATGAAGCAAAAGAGGTTTGCAAGGATAGGTCAGTATGGAGGTAATTATTGAAGCAGAGTTAAGTGTACAAATATGTATTCATGAGTGAAACTTAGTGACTCTGCCTACCCCGGAAGGGAACGGCGTGATTGTTATTTTGGTTGTTGTTGTTGAATATCATTGTTGAGTTAGCTGAATTTTTCTTGTCTTGAATTCCTATGCCCATATAGTGAATATCCAGTGGTTTACCTATGCCAAGGGGAGATGCTCAGGATGTGATGTTACTCTCATGCTTCGCTAGTCATTAGCCATGATGATTAATTGTTGCCAATAGAGATGTAGCCGCTGAATAATTAGGGGTTATTAGTTCATTTTTCCATGGTCGAAATAATCGCTTTGATTCCATCGTCTCCGCCAAAGGTTCATATAATACGTGCTTGGATTTAGAGGCGAGAGAAATTTAAAAAAAAATCGTTGGCCAATAACTTTCATTTAATTTTTTTACCTCTGTGTCCGTGACTCCTTCGAAACGGATGAATGTTCAGCATCGTGTTTTCCTTAAAATATTTTTGGGGAAAGAGGTGATGGAAGTTGACAGATCCAACGTATACTCATCATAGTCACGCCGTGTGGGTGTTTTCGAATTGCGGCGAAATTCCGTGAACGCAGAACGGTGGGTGTTTTCATTGGGGAAGTCCTAGTATAAATACCAAGCCCGGTTCTTGTTCCGTAGGATTCGAATGGTGTCAGACTTGAATCAGGATGGGTATTTTTTAGCCTTTGGTTTCACGAGAGGGACAAAGTCTTGTATGGCACTCTGGTAAAAAATCCACTGCTTCCTCTGGGCACAATGAGGTGAGGATGCTCCCAGGGATTTGCTCGAGAGAGCAGATGACGTTAGATCGAGGAAGACGCGCCAAAAGACGATAACGTTGGGAGTTTCAATGTTTGCCCAAGCCCCGACGTGTCGCACTGTGAATACTGAGTTATTCCAATCATTATCAATGCCAATTATCTCTCGATATATTAAAGTTACCGATTGGAATTGGAGCTTGGGATAAGTAAGACGAGGTAATGGGTTTATTCAATGCAATCTTTCATGTGTAACGAAGGCTGGTTAAGAAAAATGGGCTCGAACGAAAGAGCATGATGCTTAATTTTCTGAATTTGGCGGAATGGTTGGCGTTCGAACAAGAAGAATTATATACTTTGTTGACCGATCAGTGTTGGATTCCACTGATCAGAGTGATCAGTGGAATGATAATGGAAATGTAGGAGAGAAGGAAATGGAAAAAGTTTAACTCGGAGCTTGGCAAGAGGAAATACGGGAAATAAACTCACAGGTTCCGGGAAGGAACAAAGAATGCAAGGGAAGCATGGCGGAAAGAACAAAGCAATATCTAAGAACAATTCTAGCTCGACAGTCATTATTCCGATTCTTTTGAATAATGCTTTTGAAATTGGTATTCGTTGATTTTCAGGCAGTATACTGGCAAGTTGAAGCTGCCATTCTGGTAAAAAAGTGTTCGTGCTCAAATACTTTTCCCGAAATACAATGAAGAGAACCTATGTCGGCTTCAAACTGGTGTCTGTGGAGAGATTGTCATTTACTGGATGTGATATATAACGATGTAAATATGATTTCATATTTGATATTTGGGTTGTATATTTAGCGATCAGTCATTTACTGTTTGGACTAAAAGAACAGAAATTGTTCCTGTGAATTACTCTTTTCGTTTCCTGTGGGCGATTGTATCTACCAATGCCCATCGGGTTGAGCCTTCACATTCTTATCGAAGAAACGCATGTTCAAAACCTTATTTTATAAGCCAAAAAATATTTCCTCCTGCATATCTTTCGTGGAGATTGTATGTATGTCTTGGAAACGTAAAACACTAACATTCCATTGGGAAAATCATCGGCAGATATTTTAATGGAGCTATAATTTATTTGCTAAAATAACTATGATGATGAAATCGTGCGGGAGAAATCGCCATTGGTGAACGGAATGAACGCCACTTTTAATTGGGAGCCTCTTACGTCCTTAATTGTGACTGACGCAAACTTAGTGTTTACCCTTGCGAGTTCTGCCTGATATCGAATTCAATTTTCTGGTCGATTCCTAAGGAAGCATTCCTTTCAAAATTAATTATCCAATATATGCCCCCTTAGTCTGCGCATGTCTGCTTGCGGAGAGCATTAATTGAGAATTGCCTTGAACAAAAAAGTTCTGCGCAATCATTCGTCGTTCCCGTCTCTCGTGGCGCGACCGCGGTCGATGACGCCTCGAGTCCGTCCCTTCGGAAGTTTAGGGGTGTGTGAGGGAACGAGAAAGAGTGAAGGTACGTTTTCATGAACGCGCTTCAGACGAAGAGACGCGGAAGCGAGATCTCCAGCCAATCAGAAGCCCAGATTTCTTCGCGTGAGTTCGCGTAGAGTCGCGTCGCCCGAGTTAAAATATTTTCAGCTTTCGACGAGAGGAACGCGTAGAATCACCAACATGGCTGACCGGCGAAGTATAGGTTCCGTGGATTAAAAGATCATCTCCGAAATTCGAGATAAGTACGCGTACCTGTACAATTATAAGGACTATCCACACAGGGGTAGAAACCTAAGGGAGAGGGCGTGGAGGAAGATAGGAGTATCCTTTGGAGTGGAAGGTAAGAACAACTTTCATTTCCGACGATTCTCAAAGCTTACATGTGTTGATGCATTGGTGGTAATATCATTGTGTTTTTCAGCAAAAAATGTGTCGTCTCGGTGGAAAACCCTCCGGGATAAGTATGTGAGGGCCAAAAAGAAGCCCAGAAGTTTTTTTTACCATTTCTTCTCTGCTGTAGATAGCACTTAGGTACCTCCAACGCGCAGGTTTGCTTGCATGCGAACGGTTCACGCGAAGAAATGACGCGTCTCGTCTCGCGCGTGCGCGTCCATGAAAACGTAGCTTGAGAGTGAGGGAAGCTCTACTCACTCGAGTGACGGCGCGTTCTCCGCCACTCATTGCACCGCGCGTCTGTTGTGTCCCTGCGGAGCGCGCGGTAGGGAGTGCGCGGTACAATGGTGGCAGCGGTAGAGGTGTGCTGCATGAAAGACATGATTGCTGAGTGCGGGGGTGAGGAGGGGAGGCGGAGGAGGGATATCGAGTAGTCCTTCCTGGTCCCGCTCCCTCCGGTTCCTCTCCGAACGGCCCTCCTCCTCTCCTTCTCGGCGGCCCACACTCTCCGGACCGCGCGGCTGGGAAGGGGGGGGGGGGGGGAGGCGGGGAAGAAACCCCCTCCATCCCTCCCCTCGCAGGCCTACCCGTGGTGAAACAGCGCCGGAGACGCTGAAGGTCATCCTCTGATGATCGGTCCCGTCCTGGAAGCGCGAACGAAACCTCGGTGCTTGACCAGTGGCTCCCGCGGCTCTCCACCGCTGCCGCCCGTTGCTCGCACCGCCGCCGCCGCCGCGGTACAGTGGTCCTCGGCCCTTGCATTTCTGGGACATGAAAAGATTTTCTCAGATCAAGATGAAATTTGGTGGTTACGTAGGTTTTCGGGGTCGCTGAATACGAATATGATGCCAAAACAATTGAATTTTTCCATTAAATGTGAAAACTTGCTGATTTAATTTTTTGCAATATTTGTACGAATAGATTTTACTTAGTGCAAATAGGACCAAATTGAATAATTGAATTTAACAAATAAAATTAATATAGGCAAATGTCGGCAGACACTTGTGAGTTTTTTGTGTACTAAGTGATGTTAGTTACACTTTCCAATTGATTTTTTAATGGAATCTCATGGAATGAGTGAACTTTTCACTAATTTAAATTATATTTTGCGGATTAAAGTTCTCTAATTTTCATGATTTTCCATTTGATATTGCATACAATAACAGCTTAACAATAAATTTTTACTTGACAATATAAATAGTACTTAATTTCCGGATATTTTTATTTTGTTAAATATTTTTACAAACAGTAAATTTAGTCTTATCTATCGTTTATTTATGGTTTCTTTTTCGCTATGAAACATGTTTGTAGTCGTTATTGGAACAAAACCCAAAGTCATTGAAAAATCGTGAAATATTTTGAGTATCGAACATCGATTGTGACAAAATTTATATAAAATATCCAACAATTTTAATATAGCTGATTATAACGTAATAATGTATAAATACCATATAAATAACATATAATATAATAATGCCGACAGAAAAAGGTTGCACAGGTAGTTGAATGGGCCACATTTGTGGCCGAGTCACGCAGTCTTCCTTTCGCACGCTTTTTAATTCTAACCCTGCAACAATTTGTTACAAACGACCATGTGAGACTTTTGAGGACATAATGAGGTGCAGATAGGTACTGAAACTTACAAGTATATTACTCCATCCTATGAGAAATGGCACAAAAATGAAACACTGTGGGCCACCCCTGTGGTCCACGCGCCTACTGTAGGGTTAAGTGGTTGGAGCGATGTTTGTTTACACACAGATTTCCGTGTAACTTTGTATTCGGGTTCATGTTAGGGATAGTTGTCAATAAAACTGAAAAGATGGCATGTCACAGATTTGGTTTATCATGGCAATTTAATTCTACATTTACACGAAGCCTTAGAGCCCTTAACCTATAATTTCGAAATAATTCGATTGCATTTTTACCAACAGTTTTCCCATAAACGTGAAGTGCTACTGTCCATATCGTTATCATAATAACTTTAAAATATACAGGTAAAATTTCGAGTTAAAAACACGTTGGTATTTACATGTGATTTTTGCTAAAATTGCGAATTCCGCGCCATAAAACCAAGTCATAACAGTGATTTAATTTCAACTAAAATTTCAAAATACAATTCTTCCATCACTTTATCGCAGTATCTTCAGTTGTTTTCGACTTACGTGAAAACGTATTGAAATGTGCTCTCAGTGACCCACGATTAGCGCTCCATCCATTGGCATTCCAAGTGGAATAAATTCAACTGGGCCGGGAAATGAACCACGGATATTCCGATGTCGCGTGGGATGCATATATATCTCCATATGATTGTATATATGGTTATATATACACAATCACGCGAAAAAATGTGCACTTTTTCTCGATCTGGTTACTAGGCTTTTGAATGCTATGTAAACACGTAGCTTAATGGCACTTGTCATATATTTTCCAATAATTTGATGACGTATGTTGGTGCAGATTTTCTCATAAACGCAAAAAGGTAACTTTCATGTCATTATAAGGTTTCTTTAAATATCTTGGAATCATGCCGATTAAAAAAAACACGTATTTATATACGGTTTTCTTTTTAAGTTCGAATTCTGCGCCGTGAGCCCAGGTGTTAATAATGCTTTCATTGAATCGATGATTTTAAGTTTAAATTTTTGCGCCGTTTATATCAGAATATGTTTAATAATTTCCCAAGTCTGAATCATATTGAACTTCAAGTTGATTCACTATTATATGTCAAAGAGTGGAGGTGCATTCGAAAACGGCAAAAAACCGGCACTTTTTTTGTTCTCGCCGGAATAAAAAATCGGGAGTGTAATGTAAAAATAATCGGCAACCACAGTTAAACGCAAAATAAAACAGTCTAAAATTTGGTGTGACTGGCATTCATACAGGTATCACGGTGCATTTTTAATCAGTATCCAAACTAGGGTCTGCATAACTTTTGCACCGACACAAGGCATGGCAGTTCTAGGATACTGACTAGGTAAAATAGGTTTTTTAAGTAGTGCTCAGTATCTTAACATCAATTGTAGATACTAACTTCGCATGCAATCTCCGGCATGATGTACTCATGCATGTCTTAGTACCTTGTAGTGCTATTTATTTGTCACATTAATGATACTAACCAGCAGTTATATCTTGAGTAGTATGCTGCATGGTAGCATGTTCTTCTTCGTATCACTCTCCTAGTTTGTGGTCTGAGTGCGTACCGTTGTCCTGACTGCTTTGGCCTTAGCCTGGCATTCCGGGGAACGCGCGCGGTTCTGACCTGGGATGTTGAAGCTGGGATGAAAAGTTGAACTGGGATGAGTGCGGCACGCCTGGTGTGGAATCACCCCGTGCCACACACCCTAGTGGTGCCTTGCACGGTATTTCGTAGATGTAGATGGTTGGGTGTGGCTGCAGTAGTCGCGTCGAGTGTGGCGGCCAAGTAAGGCGGAGTGTGGCGGTAGCCGTTTCGCACTCTGCGCCTCGCAGTGCGAACCCGAGGTTTTGGCGAGAGCTGCGACCGACGAGAGGGGGCGAGAGGATTTCGGGAGCGGTGTAGAGGGGGGCGGGTCGAAGGAGCTGGTTCCTCCTCCCTTGCCCCCCCTTGCCCCACCCCCTCGCCGCCCCGTTCCTCTGGCCCGTCGCCTCGTTTTTACCGGACTCGTTTTTATTCTTTTTTTTATTCTCGCCGGAATGTTGGTGCGCTGTGTGTTCGTTTTGTGTGTGTGTGTGTGTGTGTGTGTGTGGACTAGAATCCTCACCTCTTCTCAAAACAACCCCCTCCCTACCCCCCTTTCCACCCTCCCCACCCCCCTTTCCACCCCTCCCCACCCCCCTTTCCTTTCACCCTTTCACCATTTCTCATGTTTCTTTCTCTTCTTCTCTCTGTGTCCGTTCCTTGCCTGCCTTTGCCTTTCCTTTCCTTGAAGGTGCTTGCCAAAGTTCTGCACTGGCTTCTACGTCTACATCTACATAATATCCCGCGAGCCGCCGCTTGGCCGTGTGGCAGAGGGTGTTAGGTCACCAGCCTTGTAAAGGTGTAAGTTTTTGGAGATGAAATGGTGACATGAATTATAGGAGTGTATTTGGATGGAGCTTAATTTTAATTGTGGTCGCTTATTGTCCGCGGAAAGAATGAGTTTTTGTACCTTTATGTTCGACAGAGTATCTCTCTTATTTTGTCGCATCTGTCAGACCTGGAGATGTAGTGAGGAGTCATGATAATATTCACTATGTCGCTCTGAAACACACCAGTTCTGAATTTATCAAGCAATCTAAGCCTAGCGTGTAGCCTCCCGAATCTCTGGGGGCTCCCACCTTAATCCCTCTAAAAGTTGTGAGACACTGTATGTCTGGAGTCGAGGGCTTGGGTTCTAAACCCGTCGGCGGTTTTGGACCTTCTGGTGGTATCCATATCGCTACTTTAGGTCCACTTCGGGAGTACTTAAAGTTCGGTATTACATTCTTAGCTTTCTAGAGTAATAATAATGCAAGTGGAGCGAAAGACGTCAGAACACAAGCAAGAATAACGAAATACATCAATACTTACAATGTGGCTGCCTAGCTCCAACTTGGGGTGGCTAATGCTGAAACAATAATTCCCGAGTTCCCTTTCTTGTCATCCCACTGCTTGACACTGGGATCCAGATTGGGCACTAAATTGGTAAAGACGAAAGCACTTTTGCATACAGCGTTTTTGATGGAAAGGACAACTACGTACTTTGTAGTAAACAATATGTCATTAAATATTTAGCATGGCATGCGTTGTTTAAATTAGTAAAAATTACTGCAACACTGATCATGACTTAACACCAAAAACCACGAGCCCAAAATGTGGTTTTATGGATAATAGTCGGAGTTCGGCAATTAACCCTCATCCCAGTGGAAATTACATTTTACCGGCCGAATATATAATTCCTCCTATGGTTTGACGTAAAAATGTGGAAATTACCTGAAAAATATTTCCTCTTCATGATTGCCTATTAATTTCTACCAACTACGCTAACAACTCGATGCCCGTCGCCTCCTCTTAGCATCGTCATGAGAGTAGTTCTGCCTTTCCTTGTCCCTTAGCAACACTCTTCTTATTATTCAGTTTGTTGTCCTTCGAATGAGAGAGTGGGTTGTAGACGACTGCACGACAACGCAATATATAGTTAAAATCAGGTCCACATATATTAATTGTGTAATTTTCTTCGAAGAAAATGCACATGGTTGCTACCATTTAAAAAAAATCTATACTCCATAATATTTTATCTGTAGATGATTAAAATGACAGACGCATAAAGTGTTTATATAGGTTTTAAAGGTTTTTTTTTATGTACTGAGTCTTTGAGCGGTGATTTATCTCCCCTCTCACTGCTACTTTTTCCTACTCCCCAAGTTGGGTTGGTTTTATGTCATTGTAAGGTTCTCTTCTTATGATACTCATTATTTTAAATGTATTGTTATTTCACCATATACATAATGGTACAGTGAATGTTCTGAGAGTATGTGGCTGACCGGGAAAGCCATGGACGAATGTGGTGAAAGTGACTGTAAATACGACGAATATTAGGTGTCATAGGACATGAGACCGCGTATGTAGCAATGCAATGGTGGGCGAGAAACGGAAGTGGTTTGTAAGAACAGAGCAATGTGGAGGAAATTACTAGAAGGGAGACTGTTATCCAGGCAATACATCAACCATTAGTTTATTTGACTTTGTCTACCACGAAAGGGAATGGCATCTTTGGTTTGGATGTGCCATTTCGTTGGATCCATAGTAATGGCAGCGTAATTAATAGTTATCTACGTATAAGGCCATAATGGTTTGGCTCACCTCTGGGCCTGTTCAACGGTGGCTACGACAAAAAAATCGCCCTGCTAAAAAATTCTGTATAGTTTCCTTATAAATACTTCTACAAAATTTCTAAAAAAGTTCTGTAGATATTCCTTAAAGTATTGAAACGCCATTTTACGGAATTTCCTACGACGTTCTGCAGAATACCTTAGGATGTTCTGCCGAATAACTTAGGACGCTCTGTGGAATTCCTTACGACGTTCTGCAGAATTCCACACGACGTTCTGCGGAGTTTCCGTATATTTCCGTAGAGTTGCTGAAGTTCTACAGAACAGCTTGTAAGGAGTTATTTTGCTCTGCAGAAAATAACTCTACAGGACAGAAGTTCTGTGGAGTCAGGTTCTCATGTTCCGTTCAGAGCCGTAGAAAAGGAACTAGTTCTGAAGAAAGAGTCAATATCTGTAGAATTCCTTACGTTCTACAGAACAGCTTATAAGGAATTTTTTAGCAGGGCGTCGTTCGGTGGCTATAGCACTCTATAGTGCCCTCCTTTCGTCAAACTCGTTAGTTTCATCTGTTCTCTCTCATCCTCTTCCGACCGCGCACGCACGCGATCAGACACGTGACGAACGCACTGCGACACTCTTACGGGTCCGGATTCTTTTCACTTTGCGAGGGTTTTTCACGTGACCGTCCCCTCCACCCTCTCCCCACCTCGACAATCCTCCCCTCACCCTTCCTTATTTCATTGCTTCACCCCCACTCCCTCCCTTTCTTTCTCCCTCCTCTCCCTCTCTTTCTCCTCCCTCTCCGCTACATTCTCCCCCCTCCTCCGCTTTCTGCTTCTTGGACCGCACTCCCCCCCCCTCTCCCCTCTTCAACCTCACACCCAACCCTCCTCCTCGCCCATTCATCATTGTCACTATATCGGCACGTTCTTTATCCCCTTGTTATATGTCTTTCTCACTCTTCTCGAGAGAAACGGGGAGTGGGGTTGTGAAGCGAACAGAAAAATGTTTTTCCTTTTTCCGTAGGAAAACACTCAAGTTTTCTGCCTCCATCAATTAAGGGGATTTTCCTTTACAACTTTTTCAATGCATCATCTTGGGACTTGGGAGTGTCACGATGGGGGCCCATTATATAGATAAAAATTCGTGCGAGCCGGGTGATCGTCTTCTGAGAGAAGGAATGATCGGATGTGCTACGGCCTCTCCCGTCCTTGGGTGTGTCGCTGGGAAATTTAAGACACGATGAGGCGAGAGGGTGAAGGGAGCTGTCCTGATTTGCCATTTTCCGATCGCAGTGAAGAGAGTGGCGCCCCACAATTGGACGGAAATCCCGGTAGATGTGATTGCCATGGAGGGTGCGTCCACAGTTTTGGACTCAACACTGAGACGTAAACGCTCAATACTGCTTCAACATTTCTCGTGGGTCGTTTGTGAATGCTCGCTTGTGAAGGCATCGGCAGCTTAAATAGGAGACTTTCTGAACCCTCGGATGAAGAGTTATTTTTATAAATTGGTTTTCAATAAAAATTCCACCTCTTTTACCCTCGATTGCACCAACAAAATTTCTTTACTATAATTCCAGTAACATTTTTTTTACTATGATAGAAAATTTTGTATTTTGGCTCGCCTATTCGGTGTATGGTATAGCTATTGCCCTTATCAGTGGAACGTATTCATAACTTAGTTTTTCATGGGGGTTTGAGAATTTGCAATCTTGTGCAATTTAGTACTGCTTGTCAGACCTTACGATGTCTACTTTTCCACATTATTTTCACATTCTGCTTTAATCTTTTGATATTCTGGTTCTACGAAGAATCGCTCACTTTACTTCCTATTGCAATATGGTGGTTACCTTCGGTTTAGCAGGCTTACAGTGAAATCAACCAGATAATATGCACGTTGTAGTATTTTTGTAGATTATTCCAATTAATTGGAGTGAGCGATTCGCCTAACGGTATATCACCTTTGAATTACAATTATTTTCATTTCAGTAGATATCCAATATTAAGTTAACTGCTGTTACTGAGATTGCTTTCATTAACCTGTCAATTACTCGGACAATTAGCCCATTCTCCATATTTGGGTGCTTGCTAAAATATTCTCCAGTGGCTACCAAGTGAATTACGACGCGGGCACATCCTCCTGAGTAATCAATGCGAGATTTTCACAGTATAGAATGCAAACATTGCTTCTTTCAAGGTTTGTGTAATGTGATTTGATTTAACGGGGCTGTTGGGCTTTAATACAATTTAAGTTCCTCCTGCAGAATTTTTGGAAACAGGAACAGCATGAAAATTCAACAAGTAGTTAGCTGGGGATTCAGTAGCTCGCTAATTCGCCGTGATTGGTGCTAAGTTCATTAAATACTCTCATCCTTTCAGCAAGTTCATTTTGGTCACCAGATCCATGATGCAAAATCGATCCAATCAATCTTAACCCATGTTTTCCTGCTTTTGCTCGTTCCCTGAACATGATTATTACCTAGCTCTGTTTACTACCGCTATAACACTTTGCCAGCGCTATTATCAACTCGTTTGCCATTCTCATTATTCGCTAAAGAAATCGCCTCTCGATGCGACATGACTCAGATATCCAATAAACCGCTTTTAACTTTTCCAGCACGAGATAAAGAAATTCATATTTTGTTCTCCTGTCACTCGGTCCATTAAAGGATAGTGCGTGCTTATGCTCGGCGTATAAATTGCCTCGCTTAATCATTTGACAGTACCAGCCTCTATTATGATGGCGATCCTGCGATGACTCACTCGTGCGCGAGATTGTGTCCTGTGCATCAGCGTGCGATTTCCACTCCGACACACTCGCATGTGCCGAGTAAACTCCCACGGTGTCGCTTTATCTGCTTCCATCGCTAAAGAGGGTGCCTCCAGGGTACGTATTTAAATGCTTAGGAAAGGGTCATTCGTATGCTTTGGAATTTCCGTCATCTGTGAAGGATAGGTTTTCTAGATATGTATTCTACCTCGTATTTATACTATTGAAAATATTTGGATATTGCTCACTAGGGACGAAGTTGTATGGTAGATTTTCCGGTTATGTAAAACAATCGTGAGTCGATCATTAAATGCAATTAGAGGTGATAATTTTCATCTGAATTACTGTTTCCATACTGAGTTTCATATTAGATTACTCGCTCGTATTCTGAAAAATTTGAGCTAAGCTTTCAATTTGATTCAGCAGGACGTGAAGGTCCACTGATGAGTTTTTGTGTATCGAAAGCATTGTGATGAATTACGTGTCAATAGTTAGAATCAACTCAACTTTTCAACGTAGAATGAACAAGAAAATGAACGCGGATAAGTAACGGCGGCTGCGGCTCTTTCGTCTATAATTTACGAAGATGGCAGCCATTGCGAGTGGATGTGATTTATGCATGCGTTGGATCTTAGTGGTGCGAGTTAAATTATCCTTTGACTACAAGCAATGATGGCTTGGGTAAGACTTTCGTACTGTCGGTATATCCGGGAATAGTCATTTATTTATTTTTATGTGCCTTTTTTCTTGACCTGCTAAATTACGCATCAACGGCGTCGACATTGCCGAGGTCATGGTCATGGCTCTCCCTTTCCGCGCACAGCCGCAATGCTATCGCCAAACGGAATCGGTCATACGGCTCATTATCACCGAACTTTTTTGATTTTATCTGATTTTCTGATTTTTGTCTTTGATTTTCTCTGATTTTCTGAAGCTGATTTTCTCAGCAGTCGGTCGTCCTCATTTTTCTCTCTCCTTCCCTTTCTTGGAGTTTAAATAAAGCTGAAATTGTTTCAAACTATTCTCTACTCACGCAAAAAGTTAGTCTTTCAAAAAAATGTGTACTTTCAAATATATGCTGTATAATCTCAATTCAGACTACAGTTTTTGGGAGACAGGCTTTTTAGTTTTCCGCGGTCAAAGGTGGGTGTCAAATGTTTTACTGGTGAAGATGATGAAGTATCATCTCATACTGATTTCTTGTAAATGTAGTGTCATGGAGCTGTGTCAGTCTTGTCGATATAAAATGCTCTTTTTATATTGTTTTCTGCAACTAATAGTCAATGCATACTAATAGAAAAAGAGTAGAAAATGCTATATTTAAGAATGGACGGTAAAAATCCAAAGGTATTGCTTTGAAAGGTTTTACAAGTGCTAAGGCAGGAGACTTGAGAATGACTCTGTTTGGACTCAATGGGAGATAGGAAATCTTGGGAGGATGCATATATCGGGAAGTGTGGAAAACGTTATCTGAGCAGAGACATTTTTCTTGTCTTTTAAGGCAGGTTATTTGATGGCGATTCATGATGAAAGTAGATAATGGGCGTATGAGTTTCAATTAGCGAGCCACGCAAGCCTCTCCTCGTCTTGAATTCAACCCCTTACCGATTTCGACAGCAGTTTCAACGTGAAGAAATGAGTTTACGTGTGTCCACCGCCTCTCTCCCCACGACTTCAATATTGATCCCCCTTCCTCCTCATTTCATCACTCCGCTTATTCCTCGGAAGACGTTTTTTGCCCTGACTCCGGGCAATACCTCATATTTACCGGCGAGAATGTAATAAATTGTTTGTTGTGAAGGAAGTGAATGGTAGACTTTTTTCCCTTCTTTGAATAGGGCCTGGGAATGACGTGGATTGCGACACGAATTCCTCCGACAATTGCGCGCAGAAACTCCAGCAGAAAAAGTGCATTAGAGATAGTATGAGTAAAATTAATTAGCCCTTCCATTTGCGTGGACGGTGAGTGATGCAGTGAATACAGTATTTTGTTCCTCAACCTCACATCTTAAAAAATACTGTCTCTTTGAGAGGAAAAATGCTTAAGATATTAATGGAGTGCTCTCGGCCGTATTTCATAAGTCAGCACATCGCGTGAACACGACTCTAAGCGTTATATTGGCTCTGTGTGCATATGTTTTACACTTTCGTTGCAATGTTTGCGTATATCGATGGTCTGTTTATGGGCTTCTTTTTTGGATTTATGAAACAGCTCCCGCTATAGACCTGTAGACTCAATAATGTAATCGTATACGGCAAGCATGACCTTAGATGATAAAATCGCTTTTTCGTTGGTTTCCTCAATATTGTTTCTAGCTAAGAAAAAACCTCGCGAGGTCCACGCGAAGGTAATTGGTGAGTGGTGACGTAGTGTCGGGCATTTCGTTAGGTGAAATTTAGGGTATAAATATTATGGTTTCAAGCGTGGCTTCATGGAAGTGACTGATTGCAATGGTGATATTGTAGCTTAATATTTTCCCTTAGCTCAGTATTTGTGGGAGAAAACAATGTGTTGATATAAAAATGGATGGAATTCACTCCTCAATGTGATCAGTCCTTTGCCAGAAAGCTTCTTAACTTTGGCGTGCCAGTGATGTGAAATCACGTCCGCTGGATGATGACCTCGCAAGGCACCCAGAAGTGTATAATTTTGTTTTGATTTGTTGTAATTTGATCGCAACGGCAAGTCATAAGGTAGTTTTAGCGAAATACCGTTTTCGCTATAAATCAATGAATTTGGTCTCATTTTATAGAAAAATATATCACCCTTCCATTGACACCAAAAATTCTACCCCTTACGATATTACTTTCCGAGATATTTTCCAAACAATACCAGCCCTTTTACTTAGGAAATGTTACGTTTATGCACTCCAGAGAGACCTTATATTTAAAATGAGGCATTTCCTGCACTTAGATCTCGTCAAAAAATGAACAGTGCGTAGTTTGTGTGTTTTCTCAACTATTTTTGAAAATAAATCATATGGTCACCGTCAAAGTAAATCCTTCGGGATCACAATAAACCTTCCGTTTTGATGTAGTTTCAAATGAACTGGGTGAAAAAAATGAGTCAAGTTAAAACTTTCATAGATATTTTCGTTTGATTACTTACAATTTACGTCATGTAAAACTATATCATTGCACCTTTATTAATGCAATATTTAATTCGTGTGTCCTACAGCTGGTGAAATTAAAAAGTATAATTCGAATATGGTCTTTATTATGATTAGGGAACTATCTCGCTCGCACTACGTTAAATGATCGCACATGCTCTTTAATCGTTACACAATGCTCAACCCACGCGGAGGGCTTAGCCCCCTTCCCTCCCTCTCCTAGGAGAGTATTGTCTCGGCCTCTCTGCCTTCTCCTCGTGTCTTCAGAGCCGACTCCTCGGCCCTCACGGGGCCCTCATCTGAAGGCCCTCAAACTCACAAATAGGCCCACTCCACCGGAGGGAATGGAAGGGGACAGCGGCGAGGAGCTAGAGCGGGTGGCTGGCTGCCGCCTCACTTGGCCGGGCAGGTGAAGGAGGCGTGGCGGTAGGGTGGCGCTCGCTGTGGAAAGGGGCATGAAAGGAAGGAAAGGGGGGAGGACTATAGCAACATGACTTGGCACGGTGGACGATGATGATGAGGAGGAAAAGAAATTCGTGTGGGCCGCCCGCTCCGCTCTCACGTGTAATGGGGGGCGGGAGGGGTTAGATGAAGGTGCGAAGTTCCGTCGTGAGGAGCGCGCTTCCCTCCAGAGGGCGTTCGTTGATGGACCTCTTAGTCCCGGCAGCGTGTCTACCTTTCTTACACTCCCGAATCGCCCCCTCCTTGCCCTCGTACTCTTGACCTTCGTGCTCGCGTCGGGTGCCATCCGTTCCCTTCCTCGTTCGCTCCTCGGCAACCATTTCGGAGCGGGTCTGTCAATTTTCATGTCGCGCTGGTTGGATTGGATTGGATAGGATATTTGGGGAGGCGACCGACGGCTAAGGTTATTTGCACCATAGGGGATAGGTAAGGGATGAAGGGTGGATAGAAACCCGGCGTCGGCATTAGCCTGCTCTTAACGAAAGGCTCCAAGGGGACCCCGGTTTAACGTCTCATCCTACAGACGGAGTACTGCACTTGAAGTGCCCTCCACAAGACACTCAAGTAGGGATCGGGTTTCTTCTGAAAAACATCCTCCTCTCCAGGGATTTGAACCCCGGCCGTCCATATGGTTAGCCAGTACTCTAGCCACCACACCAACCCGATCTCCCTCGCACGTGTTCAAGGCAGTTTAAACGAGGTATTATTTCACTCAGAATACAGTGAATTTGTTCTCAATTTCAAGAGAAACATCGCACCTTTTGAAAGATGGAAAACTATCAACCCCTTCTTGCTCTACTTTTCGAGTTATTTTCCAACAAATACTAGTCATTTTGCATGGGAAATGGTAAGTTTGTGGACTCCTGAGAGGCTTCCTTTAAATAAATGAAAAATTTCTCACACCTATAATTCATCATAAATTGAACTATTTAGGTTGAATGTTCATTGTGCTATTTTCAAAATAAATCATATAGGTACCGCAGACATTTTTCCAGAATCACAAGAAAACCATCCGTTGTGATTGAGTTATAAACGTACCGTGTGAAAGAAATTTGTCGAGTTAAAGACTTTGTTGATATATTTATTTAATTACTGAGAACTTTAGTCTTTTAAAAGTACATAATTGTTCTATTAATATTACATTATTTACTTGATGCTTCCATCAGTAACTGAAATTAGAAACGCATAATACGAACTTGGTCTCCATTATGATTAGGGAAAAATGTCGTTCAAATTACCCTTTTAAGTAGTGCCTTAGCCCTCCCCTCTGATTGTGCCAGGGAGAAGTGAGGGGCAAGGCGGTGGTCGTGGTAGAAAAGTTGCCATGATTTGGCCGTAATCCAAAATCTTAGTGAAGTAAGAACAGGTGAAGAAAGAATGCTGGAAAGAAAGTAATATTTCTGTTTGTACGTTTGACTATTAGTGCCCAGTCATTGGAATTCTACAATATGAATGTAAAAATGTCGCCCGGATGAGCATGGATCACTGCCTAATATCCACAGTCCGTGGAACCTAAATGAACTTCTTGTGAATTATGTTCACTCATAATATCAACCGGGGAAGGGATTTTGAGAAAATTTTGTTTAATTGGATGTGATGTGCGGAAGATTTCTTGCTAAATTAGGTTAGGATATGATAAGTAGTTTTTACAGGATGGAGAGAAGTAGGAATCCTGCTTAGCGTAAGAGAGTTATAATTGGAGGGAATGTACGTTCTTAGGTGAATAAGTCTGGGTGGAAATATCTCTTTAAAACCCTTAGATACTGTGTGGAATTAAATGGCAATAATAATAGTAATATGTAAAAAAAGTTATTTTTGATATTAACTACGCATAATCTATTAGCTATTGACTGTTGTTTTTTAGTGTTATATTTCACGATAGAAGAATGAACTCTTCCCGCCTATAAATAGTCATTAAACACTTATGCTCGAAGTTGGCATGAAGAGAGTCGCTTCGTAACTGGGTAGGGAATCCATCTCTGTCGAAATGTCGTCAAAGATAAGGCCTAACTTGGTGGAATACCCGAGAAACAATTCTTCAAATGATACGTCTGGAAAAATGCAGATAATTCATATCATCGAGGCCCTTCAATTGCGCGCTAACGTACTCTCTAGTAGTCTTGTGCTCTTACTGTCGCAATTACTATAAGGAAGGCCATTAGCTTAATCCGCATCAGAAACAGCTATGCATGGAATTGGATTCACCCACGCCGTAGGCGGATCGAAATCCTTTGAGCTGCATTTCTGGCTTCCCTATTCAAAGGGTTATGGTGATTTCAACGCCTGGCTTCTTGGTACTAAAACATGCTCCGTTTCACAATATCGTAACTCACCAGAAATCAACTCCCAGAATTCAATGTGCCATCTATAATTGTTCCTGCTCCCACTGATATGCAGCACTGATTTATTGCCGTTCAATTCATACTATCCTAATCATTTCGTTCAGCACTGTGGCCATTGAGAGGAATAAGAGTGGGATTAGAAGGAATCATAGCATGAGAAAAGTTTAGAAGACCATCATTACAGTTCTTAAACTTAAACATTAAAGTTATTAAAAAATTACCCTGAATTATAATAATTCCCTTTCATCTTAGCCTGTGTAATAAATTCTTACATTTTCAGATTCTATGATAAAAATAGTTTAAATTTTACTTTTTTTCTTCATGGTTAATGCTTCACCATCAAATTTAATATAACTGTTTAATCGCATTTCTCTGGACTATTCCGTATTTTTGCTTCACAGCCGAATACTGAATTTTTAATCTTTTCAACTAAAATTCGTTCTACGATTCCTGGAGTCGCTATTCAATTTAGAAGAACGATACGATTTTCCCTGCCCGTTAGTTCTCATCCATAGTCATTTATCCTTTCTTGCAAAGAAATAATACGCACGATCGTATCTTTGTAGAAATCATTCACATTTTTGGAAGATAATTTCGATGGTTATTTTGATGAAGAAATTAAAATACAGAGACTTTATGCTGTTATGTACTTTGTAGTTACATAATTATACCTTCTAAGTCGATTCCTCGTTAATGATGTTGTATTGTTCGTAATAGATAACTTATACTGATCCGAAGCTCTTGAGATGGCAGGTTTTTTGTAGTGCTGAGGATGTTTGTGAGCTGAGAATGTCACCTTTGGATTAAAGTTTCTCGGGCTTACCACATGATAGGGTCCTTCATTTCTTCTGACGTGTGAAGCATACAGAAAATGGGAATCTCGATAAATATCATCACATGACACAATTTTCAGACGCTTGTTTACTAAGTCGGCGGTCGAACATCATTACCGTGAGTACTTCGTCTTGATAAGGGCGATCTTGCGTTGAAACCGCTATCCACTTATTATCCACGGAGTTGTAATAAATGTTTTGATCATTCGCAATATGCTGAAATTCCATCTTTACGACCGAAAAAATTGAATATTACATGAGTGAACTGAAAAATTGTATTAATGTTTGAATTCAAATAGAATCTTTGGGAAAAAACTCATTTGAGCGCCATTGGCGAAGCATTTTCTTCGTGACATTCCTTTTCTTTGCTCAGCGAAAGGGATATTTTTTTCAATAACGCGCAGGCCGCGTGTCGGGAGGGCCGGTCGCTCCTCTGAACCCTCGGGCAGCGAGATAAACATTCATTCATTGGCGGCGGCGGTCGACTCAAGCCGATCGATTTGTGATGGATTCCTTATGTCAAGCTCACTCGAAGTCCGCACGCAGACGTCTTAATGCGTCGCTTGAGGGAATGCGAGGAGTGATGTGTTGGGGATGGCTTGGGGTGGCCGAGGTAGAAGAGGGGGAAAGGGGAGGAGATGGGGGAAAGGGTGGGGAGAAGGAGAACAGACATTTGTGCGCGGCGGAGGCGCTTCGAGATCGGGGGGGTATGGAGGCTTCGAAGGCCCTCTTCCCGTAACACTGCTTTGATAATTTGGGTGGTTTAAGGTAGTCTGAGCGAGATAGTTCCCTAGTCATAATAGAGACCATATTCGAATTATAATTATTAATTTGACCAGCTGTGGAACACATGAATTAAATATTGCATTATTAATGGTGCAATAATATAGTTTTACATGACGTAAATTTTAAGTAATCAAACGAAAATATATAAATAAGTCTTTAACTTGACTCATTTTTTTGGCGCGGTGCGTTTGAAACTCATTTAAAACGAAAGATTTTGTGTGATACCCTAGAACCTACTGCGGTGACAATATGATTGACTTTTAAATATAGTTGAGAATACATACAAACTACACACTGTTAGTTTTTTTGCGACATCTGAGTGTTAGAAATACCTCATTTTATAAATAATTCCTCTGGAGTGCATACACGTACCACTTCCCATGTGAAAGGGCTGTTATACTTTGGGAAATATCTCGGAAAGTAATGTGGTAAGGGGTTGAATTTTTGGTGTCATTAGAATGGTGAGATATTTTTCTTTTAAATGAGACCAAATTCATTGATTTCTAAGTAAAATGATATTTCGCTCAAACTACCTTCACTGCTATCGTCGTAGGTACTTCTTTTCATCAGGGTGAGCGTTGGGTCCGCGCATGTTCGTACTCGGGTGTTCATGGCCCTGTGAGAGGGATGGGGGTGACGTGGCCTCGGCAACCCCATCTTGCTCATGATTTTTTCCTTTTTATAAATACTGCGTTTCCAAGAAAGACCCAGTAAGACTGCAGCTAACCGGAAGGACGTGTTAATTATACATTTATTGTTGTTTAAAAAATATAAAATTTTATCGTATTTTTATACATTCGTACGCCAAGTAGCATTGTAGCGACGCGTTAAATATTTAGCACATCGATATAAATCTATTTTTTCGCCAAATTTGTGCCCTCAGTGTCTGCCCGCAAACGCGAATATTTTGCAGTCTAGTGTATAAGTTATGGAATAAATTCCTAAAGATAGAGTTTGGAGTGGAAGAAACTGAACAGCCATATCCAAATGTTATGATAAACTGAAAAACAGTGGAACACGGAATTGAGATGAATCATCAGGAAGCAAAAGTAATGAAACTCTCCTGGACGAAAATAACGACGCTTTTCGTAAGATTGGGAGGGTAGAGAGTAGAGCTTGTAGACCTTTATAATTGCGGTAGTGCGCCACAAGAAAATGCTAAGCGAAGTTTGCGAAGGAAGCACTTTGCAATCGAAAGAAACCCATGACCTTGGGTAGGGATACAGAGAATGGGCTAGTAAATTGCTCGATATAACTAGGCTGGTGACCTAACCTTGCCACACGCCCCTGCGTTGGCTCGCGGGGTATTAATTATATGTAGATATGTAGTGTGGATTTGTACGGGGCAGAAACCTGTTCACGTTGAGATGAAATAAGAACACTGTATAATCCACACAAAACTTTTATTTCTTATTTCATCTCAATATGAACACTCAAGTCCACAAGTTAGCTCGCAAACCATTGAAGATATGCGGGAACTTGGGCTCTGAGGAGGTAGGACAATAATAGGCTGCGGGTGTTCGAGAATTGGGTGTGGAGGAGGATATAGAGGGTGCGGTGGATGCAAAGGAAGACTATAGGGTGCTCGGTGTGGTGGGCGGGGGTAGGAGACTTTTCGATGAGATCCCAGGGAGGCAGGGTTGAGTAGGGCTGGATAGAGTAACGAGGGGTGATGGGTTGCTTAAGAATCAATAGAAGGTGGGATGTCGGGCAAACGGGGAAGGGGAAGGTAGAAAATAGCTTTTGTGAACGGGCTGAAGAATGGCAGAACGTACGCGGAGATGGAGAAGGAAATACTGGAGTCCCTCTCACTTCCCCTCACGAGTAAAAATCTGGAGGGTTATGTCTGTCATTCAATAAAGCCTACCATTATGCGGCAGATTTCTTCTATGTAATGAAATGGTATGACTACGGCAGATTTGATCGCGCCAATAAAATTAGTGAGATAGATTGTAGAACCGATAGGTATAAAATGTCATTTTTTCCGCGTACCATTCGGGACCATAACAGATGTGATCGTCGTCATGAATAATGCGAATCGTGACATTAGCTAGACTGTAGACCTTTCTCTTTATATTCTCTACCTTCTTATTTATGCATGATGTTCTAATTTATGCATGATATTTTGAATCTGTAGTAGTAGTCTTTGCATCACTTGCATGTTGGAACGATTGACGATAGATTGTTTCTTGGTTATTAGATTTTTAATTGGCGCGTTGCATGTGTTGTACGCTGGTTTCAATGTAATTTGGGTGTTCTGCCGTATAATTCATGCATGCCTGGTGTGGAAGCACCCCCTGCCACTCACCCTTTGGGTGGTTTGCAAGATATGACGTAGATGTTGATGCAGATGAAGCATTCCTCTTGGAGAAGTTTAGGGCGTATTCCTGCTTTGCGTGCTTGGGTGGGCTCGTCGTGGTCGCGGTCGCTCGGGCACACCTGCCACTCCCGGTCGCCGCGGCCTCTCTTCGACCACTCCGCGCCACTCGGCCGATGAGGAGTATTTCAAAACACTTCAACGGACTCGAACCGTCGCCGCCTCTCCCTCTCACGCCCCGCCACTTGAAGGCGTGCACGCCGCCGCGGGGAAATCCGTACTCTCCGATGCCTCCTCGTCCGTCCATCACTCCCGCGCCGCCCTACACCTTCCTACCGCGATTCCCATGCGGCCAACATGCGTTATGCAAAACATTGGGGTGTCTATACATGTGATGAGAAACGGACGTGTTTCAAACGGTGTCAGCAATACTGGGGATACTTCAACTTCTATAGCTCTTGTACGTTTTTGTTCTGAATTATTAAAAAAAAATTAAATAGTTTCGCGCTTATAACTAATTCAGCCCTACTAAAAAAAATCCTTAGAAGTTGTTCTGTAGAACGTAAGGAATTGTACAGAAATTGGCTCTTTTTCTTCAGAACTAGTTCCTTTTCAAAGGATCTGTACGGAATATGACAGCCTGACTCTACAGAACTTATGTTCTGTATAGTTATTTTCTGCAGAGCAAAATAACTCCTTACAAGCTGTTCTGTAGACTTCAGCAACTCTACGGAAATATACGGAAACTCTGCAGAACGTCGTGGGCAATTCTGCAGAACGTCCTATGGAATTTTGCAGAACTTCCTACGGTATTCTGCAGAACGTCGTAGGGAATTCTGTAAAATGACGTTTCAATACTTTAAGGAATATCCACAGAACTTTTTAAGAGATTCTGTAGAAGCATTTATAAGGAAACTATACAGATTTTTTTAGCAGGGAGTAAAACTAAGTTAAGGCATCTCAGTTTCATTTCTTCATTTATCTCTTTTTTCATTTTATCTAAAATATTATCTATTGGTCATTTCTTTTATCTTTACTAAGTACTAAACAAAGAAAGGTTTTGATCGAAGTATTACTCTCCCATTCCCCCCCTTATGAATTATTTTTCCCGTGATTTCACTCTTTTTTTTAGCCTGCTATAAGTCTTCTCAATTGTATACACTGGCCTTCCATTTTGCTTTATCGCTAACCTAACGCAACGATTTTTACATTTCCCGAAGAATACCTTGTCATATCATCAATTTCTGTCAGTTTCATGGCGAAACAGCATTATGTTTCCCGAGCCAGCAGCATGAAGTTTTTCCGTTATTGATATCTCCGATGCTATTATGAATCAGAGCATTGAAGTCACTTTTGATCCTGAAGTTTATTATTTCATATCTTGATTGGCTGCTCGGTACTGCATCCACTTCATACACCCACACTTCGTACACCATTTCCTCGGTCCTTAATGTAGGCTAAAACTGATAATAGGCGTTCTTCTACATTCCCATCCATTTTCCTTTTTTATTTTAGTTTTCTTCTTGGCAGTGATCGGTGATTATGGTTTAACCATTACGTTACTATGACGTGCGCCGAGAGTCATTGAAAGAGTGGTGCTTGGGCTTTTTCAAACTTGACTTTTCGTCCTTGCCTCCTCTCCTCGCCTTTGTCGGTAAGCAGTCCTGCGAATCCCTGTGCTAGTGAGGGGAGAATAGAACTCATTTTGTGTGGTCTAGTACTTATCAAACATTTGAGTCTTCTAGTTTATAGAATGACATTTGATGTATTTTATATAATAATTAATCCCGTGAATAAAAATATTAATGAATAAAATATAATTGTCTACACATTACGGCTCAAACTGATGAATAAAACTAGACCACTTCATTCTGAATGAGAGAGCAAGTACCTAATTATTCATCCTTCGTAGCGTGTAAGGAGAGGCCATAGTGGAGGATGCTATTCAATGGGAACCGGTGAGCTTGGACTAACAGAAATATCCAAACTCGTTGCTTCGCATACCCCGTAAAATAATGGCGTAATGATTATGTATGCGTTTATTAATACCGTCTAAAAACGGTCGTTAACAATTGACAAATACATTTATTGACCTTATAAACAACAAACAAAGAATAACAGAAGTAGCTGTGAACATTAAACTAAATGGAACCTTAATGGACAGAAAGCGATGAAGGAGAGTGGCTTTGTTTTCAGAAGATGCCAAATTCTTCGGGTTAGCATCTATCTCACTTGTGCGTGCTAGCGTCATCTCAGTTTGGAAACTAGTCGGCAGTGCATTGGTGGAGTCCAGTCTTGGGATCAAGTCAATGAGTCTTCGAATTTTTAGTCCTAGTTTACATATTTTACTGAATGCAGAAATATTCCGATGAGAAATGTAAAAACGAGGAGTTTTTTTCCGTGTCCTGAATGAAAAACTTGATTTTAGTGTGTGCGCGCGAACGTGAATGTAAATGGACGGTTGATAATTTTTCATGCTCTGCGGAAGTGCTTAAATATTTACGTTCCTATGATGTAAGGAAGAATATCAGAAAGTTAGTTGGCGGTCGTGCCTTAAAGAGTGCGTCCAAGATGATAGCGAAGTAAAAATATACTGATTTGGCATCGGAAGGAATGAAAAATAATAGGTTTTTCTTAACGATCGTGTGGTTTAAACAAAGGCCACCCTCTTATACTTTTCGGTCACTAGGCCACCCTCCCCTAACGGTATTGGACGTGTCTGCAATTTGACAGAATTTCTTACAGCTGCGCTTTTATCTTCGACGCACTCCAAGATGAGTACGATAATGAAACTTGTTCCTTTATGAAACGTTGCTCCTCAAACGTAATGGTAGTTTGAGCGGAAAATCATTTTACCTAGAAATAAATGAATTTGGTCTCGTTGTAAAGAAATATCTCACCCTTCTAATGACACCAAAATTTCAACCCAAGACTACATTACTTTCCGAGATATTTGCCAAAAAATTCCAGCCCTATTACATGGGAAGTGGTACGTGTATGCACTCCAGAGAGACATTATTTACAAAAAGGGGTATTTCTAACACTTATGTCGTTGAATAACTAATAACGTGTAGTTTGTATGTTTTCTCAGCTATATTTGAAAATTAATCATATTGTCACCGCAAAAGGTTCTTGGGTATCTCAAAAAACCTTCCGTTTTGAAGGAATTTCAAACGCACCGCGCGGAAAAAAGTATTCAAGCTAGACTTATTTAGATATTTTCATTTAATTACTCACAATTTAAGTCAAATTAAACCATATAATTGCACCATTAATAATACAATATTTAATTGATGTGTCTTACAGATGGCGAAATTAAAAAGTATAATTCGAATATGGTCTCTATTATGACTAGGGAACTATCTCGCTGGGACTACCTTAAGAGAGCTAAAATATGGTCTAATTTTCATACGTCGATCGGAATCGGGGCTCGAGGAGCACAGGTTCTCCCTTTTTTCTTAACGACAATGACGACACGGAAGAGTGACAGACGGTTGTGTTTGTCCGCGCCGGGGTTTGGCGAGGCTGGGAACGAAAGGGGGGGGGAAGTGAGGGCTCTCGTGTTGATCCTTGGGGCGGCACTTCAGCCTCGACTTGTTGTGGCTGGAGTAGCAGGACGAGCGCCGCTCTTCAACAACCATCCCCCCTGCCTCCCCCCCCGCCCCCAGCTCGCCACCCACCACCACCGCCGCCACTTTTCCCTTTCGCTTCATTCGATTGTGATTCCACTCCACGAGCTCTTAAAGGCCACGCCACCACTTCAAAAGTATCACCTTTGTAAACTCATCGCATTCATTTTTTTCTAGTGGAAAGTTTGATAAGCAATCCTGCGGCACTCGAAGAAAACAAACATGCAGCAGCATGCGCAAGCAAAGCGACTGTATGATAGAGAGAATTTTTGAGCGATCTCTCGCGCTGCCTTGTTCTCACGGAATCGTTATGGGGTGACTCCTTTGAATGTATCGTATATCAGTTTAAGCCACCTTTAACAGTTGTTGGGCTCTGACGCGGAGTATTAGATTTTATGAAACTTCCTTTCAGGATTAAAAATTCTTGATGGTGTCATAAAGAATGCTCTAAGGACGGCCGGTATTTGAGAATAAAGAATGTGTCCCTCCACTCATGTGGGTTTCTTTCGTAACCTCTTGGATCATTTCTGTCGAGCGGGATGAAAGAGTTTCTGCCATTGGTATTTATGATATGTTGGTGTCATCCGAGGATATAGTCAGGCACAGTACGCTTTCATAAGAGCCTAACGACTCAAATATTGCAAATAAAGTTTGGGATTTTGAATAGCACACCACTTTCTCTGCCGCTGCCAGTAATAACAAGGCAGAAACTTTTCATTGGCATTTTTGACCAAAAATACATTTTCATGATCAATTATTCCTTAGTAAAATTATCTCGAGCGAGTTAACAAAACACGTCGTGAGCTTGTACACCTTGGTTACTGCCACGGACAGTAGTCATTTGCTTGTGGGCGAAACTCAATGAGCTCTGGAATGGCTTCTGCAAATGATTCTATTGGTTCTAAATTGAGTATTTGAATAGCTGTAAGCTTAGTGAAGTGCTTTTATCCTTCAATAAAAAATTTTACTCTGTGAATGTTCTCAAGCCTTGTATCCCTTGCATGTTGGAACGATTGAAGTTAGAATTTTTTTGGGTATTAGATTTGTAATTGGCGCTTTGCATGTGTGGTACGCGGGTTTTAATGTAATGTCGGTGTTCTACCATATCATTCATGCATGCCTGGTGCGAAAGCACCCCCTGCCACACACCCTTTGGGTGGCTTGCAGGGTATGACGTAGATGTAGATGTAGTCTTTGTATCCCTTGCATGTTAGAACGATTGGAGATAGAATGTTTCTTGGGTATTAGATTTGTAATTGGCGCTTTGCATGTGTGGTACGCGGGTTTTTAATGTAATGTCGGTGTTCTACCATATCATTCATGCATGCCTGGTGCGAAAGCACCCCCTGCCACACACCCTTTGGGTGGCTTGCAGGGTATGACGTAGATGTAGATGTAGATGAAGCCTTCTTTACATACTGCTCCAGTTCGTTCATTTTCTCTTAAAAGACGAAATCGTTGGCCTTATATGAGTGAATCTGTCTGTCACATTCATCGTATTCGTGGATTGATGAATCAAGTTGAAGAGAAGATATATTAACTCTCGACCTTGGAAACTATGGCGTATTCCCACTCCCATCATGCGTTTATCTGTTCTGAAAGTAAAATGTTTGCGTTCTACACGTTTTATTTTGTAGAAATACATGTTTTCATTCTATTTGTATGATTATTTAGCATATATCTCATTATTTATATAGTACGCATTCCGCTATATTGGGGAGCACATGGCCGGGAAAACCCATCACGTGTCCATCTCGTGAGAGCGTCAACAATAGGGAGAATGTTCCAGAGGCTGGAAGCACGCTAATACTGAAACGTACCAGAACTCTCCAAAAGTTTTAAAATCAAACTAGCCGGCCGCCTGTATAAGGCGCGCACCGCCAGCTTAAGTGTGCATTGTTTTCTCAGAGTTGCATCTCGTCGTAATTTCTTACTAGGGATGCATTGTCGAGTGTATTGCAGGAATCGACCAAAGTATTTTCTGATATTGGTGGGTCGAATATTGTGATCGATAACCAGTGTATTTTAATAGTGCAGCGGGAAGTCAATAGTGAACAGTATTAAGCTAGTCCGAGCGAGATAGTTCCCTAGTCATAATAGAGACCATATTCGATATATACGTTTTAATTTCACCAACTGTGAGACAAATAAATTAAATATTGCATTATTATGGTGTAATAATATAGTTTTACATGGCAGAAATTGTGAGTCATGAAATGAAAATATCTAAGTAAGTCTTTAACTTGACTCATTTTTTTCACGCGGTACGTTCGAAACTCCATCAAAACGGAAGGTTTTTTGTGATCCCGAAGAATTTACTGCGGTGACAATACGATTAATTTTCAAAAATAGTTGAGAAAACCCACAAACTACACACTGTTGATTTTTTGACGAGATCTAAGTGTAGGAAATGCCTCATTTTTAATACAAGATCTCTCTGGAGTGCATACACGTATCGTTTCCCACATAAAAGGGCTGTTGTATTTTTTGGCAAACATCTCGGAAAGTAATGTGGCAAGGGGTTGAATTCTTGATGTCAGTGGAAACTGCTTCTGTTGCCATTATTTTAACGTCCTCTGAATTAGCTTCTGCTCATATATTTTTCTTTAAAATGAGACCAAATTTATTGATTTTTGAGTAAAATGATATTTCGCTCAAACTACCTTAAGGAATAGGAGGTAACCCGTATTGCGCACAGCTGAGATAGGAGGCGGAGGCGTCGGAGTTGCGGCACGACAAGAGAGGAGGAGCGGTAGACAAGGAAAAGGGTGGGCAGAAAAACTCCCCACCAGTCCCGCCCCGTAGGTATCAGTACTTAAAAGTACCAATTGGTATCAGTACTTAGAAGTACCAATTGGTATCAGTATTTAAAAGTACCGATACCCAGCGAGAACGGTATTCGTATACATTGATATTTCGTATTTGATAAAATGGGTATTTATTTATTTTATGTTTTGTATTGAGTGTGTTGCTGTGTTTGGGAGTGGGGGGGAGGAGTGACAAGCCTAGCGGACCATAGGAAGGTGCATATCTATCATACTTGGTGATACGATATTTATTTCATGTGCATGTATATTTCAACGTTAGTACGTGTTTTGTGAAGTTATGTTTTTGAACCAGTGATATGCAATTAAGAGTTTTTTTTCTGTTACGTGCTGCTATCTGAAATAAATTTTACTTGCAGTATAGTGCATATTGGCGTCCAGCTTAATTATATACCTCATTTTATTCATCGATCTCATTTGAAATATTACTAAACTTTTCAATTAGACTTTCCCGTGAAATTTAAGAGATTAGTCTATGTGTCTTCTTCACTTCCGTCTTCTGAATCGTTATTACATGGATCAATTAATTTAAATAGTTTTTTTATTAAATTTGTTTGTTTTTAGAGCTCTTCAATAATGTTTATAGCTTTAAAAATTGCATCAATTCGGCAGATTTAAAGAATTTTATTTTTCAAACACCTTAAAGTGCCCGCCATTGCGACATTTCCGGATAGTTTGCTCAATTGGTGTCTTATTCATTGTGGCCAAATGCAAGGTTGGCGCTCCGGACGTAGCAGTTGAGAAATAGTTATGCTGAAGATTAAAGTTATTGATCTAATATGTGGATCTTCCCAAAGATATTTATATTTCATGCAATCATCATCTGAAAGGTTTCATCTTCCTCTCGTCCCATTTGGATGGACCGTGATTGTTGAGACCACAATAGCGTATGGACGAAGAATCAAAGAATCCGGCGCTTGAGTGACCGGTGGAACAATGTACCTTTCTCTTAATTGGTGATGAAATGTTTCTTTGTAGTATTGCGTTAGGTTTCACTTGCCGTTATTTTACAGTCCTCCGAATAGTCTGGCGGAAGCGTTACCGTCTTTCTTATGACCGATACAAAAAATTGATCGATTAAGTGTCGTTAAGCTGCTCGTAATATTACATTACCGACTGAGGCAGAGGAACAGAGATTAACTTGGACTTTTGTTTTTTTTTATTTTCAGGTAAGCTGGTTTTCTTCGTGTGCTTTGAAACCCGAGAAAAGTGCTGGAGTTGAGGGGATGGATTTTGTTCACCTTCCCCATTGCCTCTATGCATTCTCATCTCCGCTGATATCCTTTTCGGCAAGTATTCGCTTTCCATTTTCCTCCGGAGTGACTGTTGGGTGTTTTTGGTCGACATTTGTGCAGCTTTTTATGACTTATGCTTCATGCCTTAAGATTGTTCCCCTTCATCGATTCACTATCTGCTAGTGAGCCCGCTATTTTTTCAATTTCTTGTCATTCCTTCTCGTTCGGTGTATAAAGAATACCTTCTTCGTTTTTAGGCTTTCGCTGCGATGTGTTTCAGTCTAGTAACGATTATCTCAGTACGAAGAACGAAACGTTTAGAGTACATAAAAAATTTCCTCACGTAGCGTAAAACCCATAAATGGTTGATTATGTTAAAGAATATATTCATTTCGGCCGTAGAAATCTTTTTGAATTGAACATTTCTACCGAAATTCTTGAATGTCATCAACGCTCAAATTATGTAAGACGGAAGATTAACTCGTTTTTTTTTAAAGGCTGGGACTCAATGAACGTAAACGTGTGACGTGAGCCGTGAAAGGGAGAACATGAGACGAGAACTTTAACCCATCGGACGCAATCGCCATTTGCGTGCACCGAGCGCTAATGAAAAAATTGAATATGCAACTGAAAATTCGGCGGAGAAGTAAATCATATTAGCTGAAAACAACAAGTGATACAGTAATACACATGTTATATATTATGGACAACAAGGAAATTTTCTTCTAACCACAATTATTTACAACCTCATTAGTTCTTTACAAAATAAATACTCATTTCGTTAACGGGATTGTCGTATACATTTGATCTTGATCCGAGAAACGCGTATTGGTGAAAAGGATTTTGCTCCAGTTGACTATTAATTGAAGTGTCAGCGGTGGCATCGCAACTGGAGGCTCGCAGAAGGAATTGATGCAGAATTAAGACCGGATAGTGGCAATGACGAAGACTTGCTCCAGCCTCTTGAATTTCAGTTCTATTGCTAACTGCTGAAGATGGGTCCGAAACGATATGCCCACCGTCGCCGAGACACGAGCTATGTATATTGATCATAAAATGTAATTCATGATTTGGTAAGGCTCGCCGACATTATTCACGAAAAATTTTATATTCGGAGTGAGAATGAATTCAATTTTTGAAAAAGCGGCGGAAGTATTAATAAATCCAAGGTTTCATTTAGAAGTACTTATACCACATAAATATTATTTCATTATTTAATGGATCTGCAAAAGTCGGAGGTATATAACCTTTGAGAGGGGGCCATTTATATCTTCCGTCGCTTCCGACAGGTGGCTCCCTTCTACAGCACCCAAGAGCGAATTTGATTGGTTTTCCGTGTACGGGAGGCAGGAAGAGATGAAAGTCGTCCATCCCTTACATGCGCGTACTTTCCTTACTCGTTGGTTGTGTCCATTGCCTTTCCCAACCCGTCCCATCTTCTCCCGTCTTCCCATTCACGACTCACGTTAACTTTAATTGAAGCGAAAACCCGTGAAGACTGGCGAATAGTAGAAGCCGCAATATGGTGGGCGTATGCACATGAGAATTTCTTATTAAAAATGAAGCATTGGCTCCGCCTTAAGTTCTAGTCAGAAATTTTCCCTCGCTTAGGTTGTACGTTTTTACTAGGTACTATGAAAAAAATAAAAAAATTCTTACCGCTATAATTTTTACATAATCGGAAAAACCTTTTCTTAAGGCGTTTTTAGCGTACGACTTGAGACAAGTGAGTCAGTTAAAATTCCGTGTATTAATTAAATGGTTTCTGAGAACATAAGTGATGTAAAAATTAATTAATATGAAATTGTTCATGCTTTTTACTGCAGCTGCACTTAAACTATAAAATTTTCATATGGTCTCTATTATAAATAGAGAACAAACTCCATGAAACTACCATAGTAATGTTTTACAGTTTGCTACGGAGCGGATCAGCGGGCGCCAAGCGACACTTTGGTCGCTTGGTGTGGGACTGATCGTGCCGCCGCGCCGGCTCCGGAATTATGTGTACCTATTTGTAATACCTGGGATACACTGACGGCTGTGTCCCAAGGGTAAACTAATATTTGTTTTTCATTCTTCTCGAGTGCATTTCTTCTTCTTCTTGATGCCGTACACTATTCAGTGCGTTGGCGGCTCAAGCATCGCTCTCATACCTGTTGAAACAGTTCCCCAGTATCTCTAATCCCTGTCCACTCTTTGATGTTTTGTGTCCATCAACTTTTTCTTCTCCCTCTTGGGCGCTTCCCTTCAACTCTCCCTTCCAAGATCAGACTGAGGATTTCGTACTTTTTCCCTCTCAGAATGTGCCCAAGATATGAGATTTTCCTCTTCTCAATTAACTTCCTCAGTGAACGATCAAGGCCTACTCTTCGCAGGACCTCAGTGTTTGAAACTCTCTTGATCCATGGAATTTTGAGAAGCCGTCTTAAGAACCACATTTCTGTTGATTCCAGTCTTTTCATTGGTGTTTTCTTAATCGTCTAAGCTAATCGAATTAATCGAGTGCATTAGTGATGATAAATATTCTTTTCGTGATTTTCGATGAATTCTGATGCCCCTACCATTGGCTCTCTTCTCAAGATGCGCATTCTCATGCGACGTGACCCAAGGTTCCAGAGTGGCGCAGAAGGCCCTTTGAGTCGGAATATCAACGCATCCATTACGGTCTTGACAGCGTTTGAATTTTCTGCTATCCAATGCACATTCACTCTTGAGCATTTGTTGATTTCTCACCTCTTTCCATCTTTTCCTTTTAGTATCACACTTTCGCTGATAATAAGTTGTTTGCTTGGATCAAATCGTCGCCGCTTCAAATAATTCTTGGGATATTTTCTGCCATTGGTCGGATTGAGTTTCTTTAGCCCTTCATTCTTGTCTTACCGTTTTGGCTTACGTACAATGGACTTTTTCATGGAGACCTTTATATTAATTTTTATTTTATTTTGATTATTTCAATTCTTTGAGTCCGCTTTTGTTTACTTCTCCTGGTTCTCACAGGCTCAATGCATCCCATATCAACTGTTCCTCTTTTGCGAGAGAGATTTCATTTTGAAAAATTTAAGATAAGTGCATCTCTTGCTAATTGATTTGATTGAATGATTTTCTGTGCTCCGTCTTGGACATAAAAACAGCTATAAAATCGTTGACTCACAAGAATTAAATTAGGTGTAACGCATTGTATTGGTTTGATATGTTGCTGATGTGTATTCTTCAACCCAAAGACTAATGCTGTTATGATTATACTTTCATCTGTCGTTATCCAAAGAAACATGGCAGCGTTGATACAGCTGAAAATGTGTGTATCTCAAGGCATAGCCAATATCGATAGTCGATAGTGTCCGCATCGGTGGCATTCATGCAAGAAAATTATGCAATAAAGATAATGAGTACCCAGAGTAGCTGTGGAGAACTCTTATGCATACATATTATTTCGTGTGTACGCGGAAAGAAGTTGATGGCGGAGGATTCAAGGAGTGAGTAAAGGTGGATGAAGACCCGTATCGAGAGGGTAGAGCTTGTTGAAAAGCGATAACGCTGGGGAATATCGGAGAGGAGAGGCATTTCGGTTGACAAAAGGAGAGGGTGAAGGCATGATGAAGAATCTTAAAGGGAGATATAATGGCAAGCGTGTAATGCGTTGGAAAGTGAAAAGATGGCTCAAGAACGGGAAAGAAAGTGTCAAGTCGATCGAAAAACCTGCCAATCGGTTAGTAGAATACCTTTAGTGATGATGAGCAAGAGATTTTTCAAATGATTTACCGGGGGATTCAAAAGTCTTGTTGTGATTAAGGAAAATTTTTTATTTTTCATCAAAGATACATGAAACAAAGATTAAAATGTTCCTAAATACATCAAGTTTTATTTGCTATCGCGACAAATGTTCAATGTGACCTACATTTGTTGCACGGCACATATCTGCGCGATAGGAGATGTATTTAGTAACATTTTCATCTTTGTTTCATGCACCAATGTCGAAAAATAAAAAAAGTTCCGATTTTCCGTAATTATAAAAAGACTTTGGAATCACCCTGTATTTTGTAAGCGAATGCCCAGCGTTCTTCCCGCAGTTCAAACGCGTCGCTGTTTCGTTTTTTTTGTTGTGTTGTGTTGACACTGTCGAAGTGGAATTCTGCTCGGCTGGCATTGCGGAAGAGGGGTTGGCCGTTGGATAGATTGGAAGGATGGGTGGCGAGCAAGGGGTTCTCATTTGCGGGAACGGAATAGCGTGGAGGGTGACGGTGGGATCGAGAGGGGGGAGGAAGGAAAGATGGGGAGGGGGGGAGGGCGGTTTCGTGGGACAAAAAACACACACGAGGGACGACGACTCGTCCTTTCCCAGCGAGTGACTTCGCTCTCAAACATGGCTAATTTAGATGATATCTCGGTTAGTCCTCTCCTGCCACCCCATTTCCCCCCCCCCTCCTCCTCCATGCACTGCCTCTTCCTCCGCCACACCATTCCCTGTGACTCCCCCAACGCTCTCACATTCCCTCCTCCCTCTCGTCCCCTTCTCCCCCCCCTTCGTGTGCTGGCGTAAGAAGGAGAAGCGAATGGGGAGGCGAGGAGTGCTTTCGATGGGGCGAAGGAGGAAGGAAGTGAGTGGGGCGGGGAAGGGTCGCGTTGTTGGTAAAAAGGAGGCGGCCGACGTAAAAAATGAGGAAAGTGGTAGTGGGGGGTAGAAGGGGAGGAGGGATTCTTGCGGGTGGGGGGGGGGGGAAACACTCGGGTCCGCGAGTGACGTCGTATCTAGATGGGCGGGCCCATAGGGGTGGGTGGGTGCCCCCGCCCCCCGGACGCCTCCAATAGAACTACATCTTATATCTCGGAACGCCCCACCCCCCTCTCGTCCCCCGTGCCGACGATCATGCCTTCACCCTGGTTGGCTGGCTGGTTACCACTCGTCTGGTCGCGTAATGACGCCTTTCCACCCCTTTCCCCACCCCCAGAGCCCCCCCCTCCCCCGCCCCCCGACGAATCCTCCTTCCCCCTCGCGAGAGCACCACCCTCCTCCACAACACCGCCGTAATTGTCGTTTTCTTCTCTTGTCGATGCGAGATCGGCGCGGAGGCCTTCCTAATGGTGGTCACCACCTCACGCACCCGCCCGCCCCTCTCCACCTCCTCCTCCTTCATCCAACTCCCGCTCCCCCCCCCCACCCTTCCCCCCCCTTCTCGCCTCCCCACCGACCGACCCAGACGTCCGCCTTAATTCCGAGAGATCCCCCCCTACCCTCCCCCTCTTTGGCCGCCCACCCCTTCCCACTCACATCCCCTCCTCCTCCTCGCCGTTCCTCCTCCCCCCTCTCTCGTGGAATGCATGGGAACTCCTCATTTTTTTCCTCATCTTTGCGCTTTGTCGCTCGTCCTTCCGTGAACCGACTTCCTCCCATTTTAGCAATATACCTATTGCATGACATGATGGACCCCCTCATTGATGCATTTTTCCGCGGCCCCATCCTGTATTTGTCCTCTCCTTGGATTGGATATTTGGGGAGGCGACCGGCGGCTAAGGTCATTTGCGCCATAGGGGACAGGTGAGGGAGGAAGGGTGGATAGAAACCTGGCGTCGGCATTAGCCTGCTCTTAACGAAAGGCGCCAAGGGGACCGCGGCTTAACGTCTCATCCGACAAACGGAGTACTGTACTTGAAGTGCCATCCACAAGACACTCAAGTAGCGATCGGGTTTCTTCTGAAAAATATCCGCCTCTGCAGGGATTTGAACTCTGGCCGCCCGTACGGATAGCAGTACTCTAGCCACCACACCAACCCCATGTCCTCCTCTGTCCGATGCTCCCCCTTCTATCCAGTTCCCCGCCCGAAGATCCGATCTTTGGAATTTTACCGGGAGGAATGCCATCACACGTCACGCGACTGCGAGGCTGCATCGCCTCGTGAGATTAATGCGATGTTTTCCCGTTGACTTGTGCACACCGCAGCACTCCGGCCAATTCCCTGAGTGTCATTCTCGTCCGAAATTGTGGATATCGGACCGATCGCCGTGATCTGCGCCGTCTTTGCCGTTCGCTGAGACTGCTGCGTCTCGACAGTGGGTTGTATGCGGAAAACTCTCGTCTCGTTCCTGGGAATTCGGATTTTTTTTCCATTTCCGCAAGCCTTTGTCATTTCCATGTTCTTATTAGTGCGATTTGCTTTCACTGTCATTTCTAAGTATCACTAATTCTCGTCGGGAGTTGTCTGTCACTTATGGTTTATCTCTCGTGATCTCTCCTATTATGTTCGTCATTACATTCATACACTTTCCATTCTTTCCTCAGTTCGCATTAATCTCTCAATCTTTCCTATTTCTGGGTCTAATGGATTTGTTAATCTTCTCTCCCTTTGTTTACCGTTTTTAGTCGCCCGAACCACTCTCTGAGTGATTTTCTATCAGAATGTCACAATGAGTATGATTTGTCCTATTCCGAGCCTCTCATATTCAATGTTTGCTCTCCTATTGTTATATTCACTCAGCATTTACCATAACGGTCCATTCTCGTCTTCAGTAGCTATTATCAAGGCGTATGCTTCCTTTCTTTTCACTGAGGACATTTTCCAAAGTTAGTTTCCGATGCCAAACGAATACTATAATTGCTCAAGTCTATTGGACATAAGTATCAATGACTGTTCGCAGACAATTTAAGGTAGTTTGAGCAAAAAATCATTTTACTTAGAAATCAATGAATTTGGTCTCATTTTGTAGAAACATATCTCACTTATCCAATGATACCAAAAAGTCTACCCCTTACCACATTACATCCGGAGATATTTGCCAAATAATACCAGCCCTTTTACAAGGGAATGGTACGTGCATGCACTCCAGAGAGACATTATTTACAAAATGAGGTATTTCTAACCCTAAGATGTCGTAAAATAACGAACAGCGTGTAGTTGGTATGTTTTCTCACTATATTTGAAAATTAATGATAATGTCACCGCAGTAGGTTCTTTGTTATCACAAAAAAAAACCTTCCGTTTTGAAGAAGTTTCAAACGCACCGCGCGAAAAAATGAGTCAAGTTAAAGACTTATTTGGATATTTTCATTTAATTACTTACACTTTCTGTCATATGAAACTCTATTATTGCACCATTAATAACGCAATATTTAATTGATGTGTCCTACAGCCGGTGAAATTAAAACGTATAATTCGAATATGGCCTCTATTATGACTAGGGAACTATACCGCTCGGACTGCCTTAATAGTCCTATTCTTCAATTCTCGATGGCACCCACTCCTTTCTCTTCTTCTCGTATGTTAGCCAAACATTCACCCAATTGATCCCGTCTCCGTGCCTCACAGCCTATCCTTAACTCCCTCGTCAAGGGATCTCCTCCATCCCCTAACCCCCAACGTCCCCTCACCCATTCTCACCGATCACCCCTTCCTCCTCACCGTCCACCCCTCGGCTTTATCCGCAGCGACCCTTCTTTCCCTTCCTTCCCCAACGACGACGCAAAGGCCCTACGCGCAGTCCTCTGCAAAATGTATTCGCCCGATTCTTTCACGTGTGATAGCTTTCGGGGTGGAGATTTTTTGATCGATCTCTTTCCCCTGTCAACCCTGCCTGAATTAATTATTCAAATACTCCGTGAGGTCGTGCATTCCCCTCTCACCTGGTTTCTTATCGCCCTCTCGACTTCTCTTGTTTTTATATTAAAGCGATCGCCGTTGCTTGGCTCTCATCCGTGTCTGTCGATTGTGGGTGCTGGTAATGAAGTTGCGTCCTTTTCGCTCCCAACAGGAGTCAGCCTCAGATCTAAGTTTTTTTTAATAAAGGCAGTTTGAAGGTCGTTGTACTGTGTCTTCTATGCACGATCGACATATTAGCTGACTTACCTCCGAATACTTCGATTGCGATCCACATTTTTCAATAACCCGATCAACTCATAAACTTTTCGATAGAAATTTCTAAGTTTATTTTAATTTTTTCGGTGCAAGTCGAACCATAATGGCTGTAGGCGGAAATGTAATGACGATCAAAAGATGACATTAAAGCGTATGCAGGTTAAGCTAAGCAGGCTAAGCTACATTTGGAAGCTCTGGAAGTTCAAAATTCGTCAATTTACGATGCTTGTCTTGCCTTTAACTTTGAGTGTTCCTAAGATGGACTTGGAGACACCATTTGTTGACAAATTGTACTTCGCTTTCTTTTCAACTGTGAATGGCGTCCTATTCGTATTAATACGTACCAAAATACTTGCCTGTTCGATTGAGATTTTTTTACTCTCAAAATGTTTCCCATGCTGGGCATCACCCTTAAGTTCGCAAATGGCTCCAAGAGAGTATGGGGGAGGATACCCGAGCGCCTTTTTACTTTAATGAAATTTTCTCTGCCGAACTCTGCGGTCGAGAAGATGGGTTTTGAGGCATCGAGAAGGAAATGTAAGTATGAGGCTAAGGAACGTGGAGAGGGCGCATTGGAAGTGGGGGGGGGGCGTGAGAGGAGAGAGATGGAGCGGAGGATTATTGCTCCATTTAGGGAGGGAGGGAAAAGATTGGGGAAGGAATTCCGCCATGTTTCCCCTCTCTGATCAACGCGAGACATGACGGTGGCAACCCTTGATCCTCGTTAAGGTAGTCCGAGCGAGATAGTTCCCTAGTCACAGTAGAGACCATATTCGAATTATAATTATTAATCTGACCAACTGTGGAACATATGAATTAAATATTGTATTATTAATGGTGCAATAATATAGTTTTATATGACAGAAATTGTAGGTAATCAAATGAAAATATCCAAATAAGTCTTTAACTTGATTCATTTTTTTCGCGCGGTGCGTTTGAAGCTCCTTTAAAACGGAAGATTTTGGGTGATACCCTAGAACCTACTGCGGTGACAATATGATTGACTTTTAAATATAGTTGAGAATACATACAAACTACACACTGTTAGTTTTTTTGCGACATCTGAGTGTTAGAAATACCTCATTTTATAAATAATTCCTCTGGAGGGCGTACACGTACCACTTCCCATGTAAAAGGGCTGTTATACTTTGGGAAATATCTCGGAAAGTAATGTGGTAAGGGGTTGAATTTTTGGTGACATTAGAATGGTGAGATATTTTTCTTTTAAATGAGACCAAATTCATTGATTTCTAAGTAAAATGACATTTCGCTCAAACTACCTTCACTGCTATCGTCGTAGGTACTTCTTTTCGTCAGGGTGAGCGTTGGGTCCGCGCATGTTCGTACTCGGGTGTTCATGCCCCTGTGAGAGGGATGGGGGTGACGTGGCCTCGGCAACCCCTTCTTGCTCATGATTTTTTCCTTTTTATAAATACTGCGTTTCCAAGAAAAACCCAGTAAGACTGCAGCTAACCGGAAGGACGTGTTAATTATACATTTATTGTTGTTTAAAAAATATAAAATTTTATCGTATTTTTATACATTCGTACGCCAAGTAGCATTGTAGCGACGCGTTAAATATTTAGCACATCGATATAAATCTATTTTTTCGCCAAATTTGTGCCCTCAGTGTCTGCCCGCAAACGCGAATATTTTGCAGTCTAGTGTATAAGTTATGGAATCAACAATTTCATGTCAAATTACCGCCTAACTTTCGATTTTTTAAGTCATTCTGTCACTTTGTTCTATCTTAATGAAAAATATATTAAAATAGTGGATTCAAACTTCAAATTATCCACCCAACGAATTTTGTCCGGCAAACGGGGTCCCTCCGACCACCGTGCGTGGGGGCGAGCGGGATGGATGTGGGCGGGGGTGTATTTCCCAGCCGGGGAGAGAAGAAACTCTGGGAGACGCGCGAGAGGATGGACATGCGTGGACGAATTGGAGGGACACGATTTGGTTGGCTGGGGGATGGAGGGCGGGGGGAGTGGAAGGTGAATGAGGGTTACGATCGAGGAAGTACAATTTTCCTCCGAATGATCTCTCGTGCCGCCGTCGTTCGACTCCGCCCATTTGGCATTCCTGCGTGCCCCGCCGGCCGAGTGTGCCCGTCTTCTAATCCCTATCATCTATTTCACTTGTCCCCTCTTTCTATTTCACCCTTTGCCACCGTACTTTCCATGGTCCGACTCTCGTCTGTGCCACTATCCACTTCCACCCCTTTCAAATTTCCTAAGGACGGTCTCTTCTCTCTCCGGTGATTCGATGCTTCTTCTCTCCTCGCTCGAAGACCCGGGTCTTCTCTGTCGTACTCCAATTCAATACCCTGAAATGTCAAGGAGGGATGAGCATCGATGGTCGATGATTCAGAAATATCGATGATTTCTGTCCGATGGTCGATGTTTTCCCCATCGATAGTTTGCCCTCGATGTTATCACACTATCGATGGTCTCAGTCGATGGTAACCATCGATGTTTTCCTCGAGTGGATATATTTAGTGTTTTGCTAAAATTTTGCTAAGCGACGTGTTTAAAGGGTCAACTTACATAAAGATTTGCTGGTGTGAAAGTAGATGATTTTGACTATTATTTCTTGAACATTGACCTGGAAATCATTCCGTAATAAAATGTTTAATATTATTGATGGTTTCACCATTGATAGTCAGCCATCGATGATTCATAATCGATATTTTCTCAACATCGATGGTGCAGCTCCGATGGACCATTGATGGCATATATCTATGGTTTCCTATGGATGCTCATCCCTAATGCCAAGTATATCGTACCCGGTTGCAGAACTTCAGCAAGTGTGTAGTAATTCTGCGAAATCGAAGTCCTCTTCCCTTCTTTTGTGAATCTGAAAATAATAGGTTAGAGAATGGCTGTAGGCAAGTGAATTTCTTCATTGGATTTTTTTAGATTGTTTAACTTCAAACTTGAATGCTTTTGTCTTAGCATTCGTTTAGGAATAATGATAATAATTGTTTCGGTACACTCATACATCAATGGAAACATTCCATCATCTAGAACCATTGGAAATGTTATGTTTCTTGAGCGGTAATTCAATTAGATATCTGAGTCCCCTGAGATACCAGTAGTAACACATAGTCTGTTAACAATACAGATGTGTTAGGGTTGTATATTCCTTTGAAGTCTACAGTCTCGTGAGATTTATACGATGCCTCAATGGAGTCCACAATCAAACACCGTGAAGCTTTGGGGAGATGTTATGACATTAGAGGACGATGGAATCATTATGTCCTGTCAAAACCTCTAAACCCTGACAAAACACGGGTTATTACGATATCTAAACAAATCTCTCAGCTTGAGCGATTTGAGCACACCTTGGGTTTCTGATTAATTATTGGGGAGAAAAAGAGAGGCAATTAACATCGTTTAATGCGCCTAGAGATCATGTCGTTTTTCAATTAATTTGAAACAATTTATCTTTGGAATTTAACCATAAATACTTCATCCTTGGGAAATGTAGCCCCTGGGTAGAAATTCCTTCATCTTCTTACCTTTTATGTGAGAATGAGTCACTGCAGAATTTTACGTGAGATTTGTGCGGTTGCTGAAGGAAATCTGAGCGTGAATTATTTGAACTTGATAATAGTCTGAGTTAAGTTTTTTTCCTCGTTAGACTACCATGTTTGTATTTTAAGTTGTATGTGTATAAAATTCCTGTAGCAGTATGCTGATATATAGAATGTCTGTAAGTTTTATTACCTAATCACTTTCGGGTGAAGAGATCCATATAAAAATCTCCTGCGGTAAAACAACTTAAATGCTAACTATTTATTTGCTGGTTGTGTGTGAAGCATTGTATCGTTTTTTATCCCGTCCTTGCTTATAACAGTGCGAATTCGATTAAGCTACATTTGCCATCATATCGAAGGATCTTTCGGATACCTGCTCAGCGCCTGGAAGTATGCACCCTTTTCTCATGTTCTCTGTAATTGGTAAATGGTGAGATGGTAATGGTAAATGAGTGATTTGATTCCAAGGACATTGTCGTCCTAAATTTTCCGACAATGTATTTTGTATTTTTGTATATCTGTTCACTAAATATTAATGGCATCCGTTGCTGCAAATACTCCCATTTCATAAGTGTATATCGTTAGCAATGTTTTCACGACCACTGCCGAAACGGAACAGTATCAGCTCAAAGTATTGGAATTAAAATTTAGAAGTCGTTGCAATTTATTCAGAATGGCATATGACGAGTATTTATTGTAATCGAAGACGACGCAAGGAACCATGTAATTTTTCTGCAAGATATTTTTTTCTGCGAAGGCAAACAATGTAAGAGTGACCAATTTTTCAACAGAAAGACAGCGTTTTTATCACCTGCAGTTGGAGATTGCTTATGGATTTTAGTTACATCAGAGTATTAACGTTGATTTTTGATCTTGCATTCAGTGGTGTGGATTTCTTTTACTCTTTCCCCTGCCCTCGTTAACTTTTAGAGTCTTGCAGTTTTTAATTCTCGTGAAAAAATCGATGTAATGCCCTCAAAGAGCAAAACACCATTTGCCAATTCCAGTGCTCCGTAACTTGAGCTGGATTGCTTGCATTATGATGGCACCCAAACCTTGTACGTGTGCGCGCACTTCCCCGCTCCAATCAAGCACACTTCCTCATCGTCATTAGATGTATTTGTCTTGTTCGATATAACTGGTGTACACCACACCAGTGCGACTCGTTTTTCTTCGAGCCATTCCAAAAACCTTATCACTGTGAATGTGACAGTATTTTTCTTTGAATGAGCAATTGTGGCATTCTCTTGGTGTTGCTTTGTGAATGGGGCGTAGACGTTTCTTGAAGGGAAGGAATATTCATAAACTCATCGCTTGAATTTCGACTAGTAGGACATCGTTCACAGAGTGTAACAAAGGATGGCATCTACCTTAACCCTGCTGTTACTGTACTTATCAATTTGTCCGTTTGTAAAGCTCGGCTAGAGATTTTCTTCCTTACTTCTCGAAGGCGTTTATTTTGTATTCGAACGCGTGAGTGCATGACTGAGTTAGTGGCCAGTTCGATGAAAAATAGCTCTGTATAGAATCTGTATTCATTACGTCTACCTTAGGACTGGAGATATCGCCATTGTTTACTATATTTACAATCTGGGAGATCTAGATTCCATGTGAATGAAATTCACTTTAGACCTTGGCTTTCACTGTTGATATTTATGTTTTATAATCCTTTGATAGTAATGCATTTTTATTTATCGCATTAAAATGGTTGGGGAATTTTTTTACCAGAAAATTAGAATGAAAGTTCGAATATGTAAATGATTTTAAATCCCTCTACTAATGATTAATAATTGTTTTTTCGTGGCTATAATCCAGTGCTCTTGGCATATGATCCGTTGAATCGCTCTCTTTCCAAGGATTTCACTCCTAAATTGAGCTGTTAATTGCATTTACATGCAATCGTATTTTGGATTTCTTGCCCTTGGTACCTTACAATTTATTGTTGCATTAATGCGAACTTATCGCCTTACCACACCACATTCGAGCCAATAAGTATCTTTTCTGTGAAAAATCATTTTCGACCGTGTGCTATTCTGGTGACCGTTGACCGGACGGCCCTAAATATTCCATTTTACACTTGAGACGTGGTTTTTCGTTGCTTAATTAAACTCGTTGGTGAATTTTATTTATTGTAGGTATTGATGGTAGTACCACTGAGCTCTTTGAAGACAGGTAATGCTAAAGTATCAAAATTAATCCAAATCTTGTGGCTGAATCAGACAGTAGAAATCCTTCGCCTGTGACTCCGTCTCTTGATCAGGCAAGTGCAGCAAAATAACAGAGTGATAGCATGGGTATGTGATTCATATTTCCGACGTAACATTCGCGTTCTAAACATAAACAATTCGCTACGATAATGCTCCAAGAATCTTGTCCCATTTCGTCACTGATGCCTTCGTCCGCCCCATTTCCATGAGATGACGTGAGTTCGGTGGCAAAACAGCCCCAGACCCCGAGGGATAATATACTGGTGCTGATAAGTTACATATTGAAAATTGATTTAGACTGTATGTTTAGAGTCTTGCTGCGAACGTACTTATCCACTTCGGGGATGAGAATGGCAGTGAAGATGGCAGATTGAGTTGTGGATGGCGAATTGGACGAACGGAGCGCTTGTTAAGACGGTAAATGATGTAAGATGCATGCTCAATTCTTTTGTTTTAGTCGATAAATCACCCCGCGATATTATCATGTTAACTCGGCGACGGAAACAACTCTTTCGTCCATAGAGGCCGCTTTCCCGAGGGTAGCGCGACGATCGCCGGCCGCCCGTCGGACAAATGAAGGGTGATGGGAGTGAGTGGTTGATGAGTTAAGGGGAAAGATGAGAAGTGCCGAAGGCGTTGGTGGGCAGAATATAAATAACATTATATTTAGGTCGCGTTTACTATGTGTCGTCCCTTAGAATGGACGCATTTTGGATCCGGGGAGGACTGGCCGGGCGTTTGTTCGTCTCGGCAACTGGAGATGGATGGGGATGGATATTTGGAGCTTGGAGAGAGCCGAGGGCGGCTGGGAGGATGCTTATTGTTGTTGCGGAAGGCGGCCTAGTGGTCCCGGGAAAGAGGCATTGAGATGATTAGTCGTTGGAGGGAGTGAGTTGGGCGTCGGGGCCGAGTGTAATAACAATAATGATGGAGGATAGAAACAGGTATGGTTGGTTCCAAAGATGTTTTTAATCTTTTACAAATGTGCCCGCCTGGATTATTATTAGCGCGCCTCCTCCCTCAACTCCTTCCTCGTTCTATCTCCCCCCACCACCATCCCATCCAGCCCTCCCCCCTTCGTCATTACCATTTTATTTTTTTCTAATACACACTTCTGATCGGCCATAGCTCATTCTTCCCTCGTCCCAGACGGAGGGCCGCACTCGTGCTTCCCGGCGCCGCCAACTCGGCTCTGCTTCCCGAGTAATGCCACCGCATCTTATGCCACTTCGCTTGCATGATCCCGTTGCCCTCTCCCCCTCCCCTTTGTTTCTTTTACTGACTCTTAACCCCCCACCCACGTGCTATTTCTTCTTCTCTTCCCCTTCTTCGCCCAAACCACCCCTTCTCTGTTGTCCACGTTCCGTGAAAATTTGAATTTCAAAGCTTTATCTCTTCAGTGGTGTGGCTTTTGTAAACTCATTAGCCACTGCCCCTGCTTTCGCTTTCCGCCTTTGGAATACACCCAAGAGGTTATCGTCTCATTGTGCTTTCGTGGCAACTGGCAGTGAATGCGGCGGCGGTGCGGCTCGATCGAAAACACTGGACAGAAATTTTCATAATACTCCTCGGGTCTTTCATTGAATGCAACGGCGGAGTTGTATAAACAGCCTACCTCTCTCTCCTCGACATCACTCAATGGATTCGCTTTAGAAATCTCTTCCAAACGAGAACCAATGTGGGGAATTATCTCTCCGTACAATTACAGAAGGCTAAAATTTGGTAACGACGTCTGCGATCGCTGAATAAAATGAATTTATCACTTTGAGAAGATGAAATCTCCAATTTTACCTCTTGACTCATCTTTCCCTTTAGTTTTCTGTTATTTCATTCGATTCCAAAAAACTGAATTTTTGTATTTCCCTTCGTATCAAGGAATTTTACTTTCGCAATCTAAACGTTCATATTCTTGAGCTACCTTTCAATTATATAAAATTCTATTTGGTTTTGATTTCTTTAACTAAAATTCAATGAAAATATTTTACTCATAAGCGTGTATCTTGAGAAGAAAATCATTCATCCTTACTTAAAATACTTCCTGGTCCTTAAACGTCTTTATGTGTGGAGTAGTTTAGTGCTGACCTTAGTTCATGGCGGAAAATTCCCTTTCATGGGCATTTGGGCTAAAAGCATAGCATTTTCTCGCCCTCTGCGTTTAGTCAATCTTTCCGTATTGTACCACTGCTAAACACATGATCATCCTCGACCAATCACTCTGCAGTAACTATAATACCATGCTGTCGAGTGATCATTGGTTTTCTCCTTCCACGAGTTTCCAAAAATCTTTCCTCAGCAGACTCTATAATAGAATCGTAGCAATTTACTCTTCCAAACGAGGCAAATATTCTGCGTTTACTGCAGAAGCTCACCCAACACCATGCATCTAAAGAGAAGCGAAAGGGTACCCTTGATATCAAGTATTCCATCATCGTCCAAATTAATGCGGGAAAAGTTTCGTTCCCGCACTTTCCAGTTGTAGTGGCAGTAGTGGGCGAAGGGGTGGGCGATAATGCGCCTCTCGTGCTTGGGGTTCGTTCATTTGAAACCACGGCTCAAAATTATCATAACTCGGAAATTCCGTACATTTCCAGGGTGGTCACACTTCTGGAAAACCTGGAAAGCCAGGGAATTTCATAGTGTCTGGAAAGTCATGGAATGTCAGGGAAAATGAAAATAAATCTGGAACAATAATCTTTGTTATAAAAGTCAAATGGTTATTTTTCTTCATCCTCTTACGCATAGGTATACCTTCGATATTTGAACATCCTGCGCTTATGCTGATAGCCATCTCGATACACGCAATCATTGAGTGAACATAGAGCTAGTCCAAACTCAATCCAAGTTGAACAACCATGCATTTGCAGGAAATGCTTCCCTCGACCGAAGAGGTGCATATGGCCTGTTACACACTTATTTGTTATTTTTCTTATTTTTATTTGTTATTTTTATAATTCTTATTTGTTTTATTGTTATTTTTTCCATAACATTTTATTTGATTTGATTTTGAACATTGTGAAAGAAACATGCTCCTGAAGTTATGTTTCTAATGTTTTATTAAATAGAACAATGAACTGTCCATTTTGAAAATTGTGTTTATTACTTAAGTTATGTGCTTGTCATAAAATTCATCAAATATTTGCAATTATGTTCAATGTAACGTCATTCAGATGATGCTCCATAACTGTTAACATTCATTTTATATCATAATTTTACTTAATTTTATATTGGAGTTAATCTTTAACAGCCTTTAATCATATTTTTATCATGTGTAAATACGTTAATATTCCGTGAAATACATATTTATTTATTAATTAAAACGCCAAAAACAGCAACTAGGGCCAATGGGTTTAAATAGCAAAAAAATCAGTTATATAAATAATATATAAATAAGAAATAAAACAATATTATGTAGTATAAACAATAACAACAATAATCAACAACAAGAAAAAGAAAAAGTCATTTATAGTGGCTGGCAAGAAGAGGAGGACACAATGCGTTTAAGTTGGGAAGAAAAGATGTTGCGTGAGGAGAAAAGGTCAAGGATATGGGGTGACTGATTGGCAAGGGTATAAAAAAATGAAGGTAGGCGGTAGAAAATGGAACGTTGGGAGGTGGAGAGACGGAATTTGGGTGTATGAAACAGACTTACATCGCGAGTGGTGCGGGCAGGGGTGCGGAGTGAAAAACAGGAGAGAAGATGATCAGAGCGGAGGGACCCGTTCATGATAGAAGAGCGTAGGAATTTAAGGTCGGAAATCAGCCGGCGATGGGGGAGATGCGAGAGGCCTAGAGACAACAGAATTTCATTGTATCAAGCAGTCTGGAAAATTGTGAAAGTAGTCTGGAAAATCAGGAAAAGTCAGGGAATTTCAGCTTGATACTTGAGTGGCCACCCTGATTTCTCGCGGGAGGACCTCCAGGCACTGCCGAGAGAACGAACGCGTCGTCGCCGCGTAAGATACCTACGCGAGCACGCAAGCAATCGAGGAGTGACGCGGCGCCGATCGCCTTTTTTCTTTCCTTCCCCTCACCCACCTCTCTCTTTTTATCGAGAGAGATTCGTCGTCCCTCCCTCACCCCCAACCGCTCCTCCCGTACCATCCCTCCCCCTCCCCCCCCACCCGACCGAATATACACTCTTTCCACTTTTGCTTCCAAGTTGGTTCTCCTCACCGATTCAGTCAACGCCTACCGTCCAAAAATTGCTTCTTCCCTCCTCCACACGTTTCCCCTCCGCCCGCACCTCCTCCTCCGCCCCTCCCCCCCCTTTCCCATGAATAATCCGTCTTCCATCTCCTCCCTCTCCTCCTCCCACCTCATCATTATCATCATCATCATCTCCCTGCCTCCCTTCCAACCCTCCCCTCCGCGGGCATCCCCTCAATCCGCTCACTGGAGATAAAGAGCCTCACTCACTCACTCCCCGCCTCCCTCGCTGACCCACCCCCCCCCTACCTACCCCACATCTCCCTTCCTTCATCTGAACCGAACGGGTTTGAAACCCCCATCTCCCTCCCTCCCTCTCTCCCTTCCTCCTCCACGTCCCCCCTCTCCATAGGGCTAACGTGTTATTTACTTCCCGCCCGCTTCCCTCCCCCTCATAACAGGAGGCAACCTCCACAAACTCTCTCCCTCCTCCCCCCCAAATCCTCTCCTCCGAATGGTCCCCACTCTCTGGGATTCCTCCTCTCTCTCCAATCTTATTTCCCCCTCCTTCCCTTTCGTCGTCTCGTCTCGAAAGGAAGAGATGATGTGACGGACGGAATAGAACACATGCATGGCGCACAGAAGAGTGGGGAGGGGGGATGGTTTGTTTTTGGGCGGGAGGTAATTAGTCCCCCCTCACCCCTCCGAGCCTCGACAGGTATTTACCTGCAAATCAGTCTCCTGATCCGTATACTGTACTGTCTTTATGTGAGACACGCCACTGTAATGTTTATATCCTGTTTTCATTCAGCGAAACATTCGCCTGGACAGGAATTCACTTGCAAAACAGTCTCCTGATTGATATACTCTACTGTCTTATGTGAGACATGCCCCTGTATTTTTATTCTGCGAAACATTCGCCTCGACAGGAATTTGCCTGCAAAACAGTCTCCTGATCGGTATACAGTACTGTCTTTATGTGATACATGCCCCTGTAATGTATATCCTGTTTTTATTCAGCGAAACATTCGCCTGGACAGGAATTCACTTGCAAAACAGTCTCCTGATTGATATACTCAACTGTCTTATGTGAGACATGCCCCTGTATTTTTATTCTGCGAAACATTCATCTCGACAGGAATTTGCCTGCAAAACAGTCTCCTGATCGGTATACAGTACTGTCTTTATGTGATACATGCCCCTGTAAAGTGTATCCTGTTTCTATTCAGTGAAACATTCGCCTGGACAGGAATTCACTTGCAAAACAGTCTCCTGATTGATATACTCAACTGTCTTATGTGAGACATGCCCCTGTATTTTTATTCTGCGAAACATTCATCTCGACAGGAATTTGCCTGCAAAACAGTCTCCTGATCGGTATACAGTACTGTCTTTATGTGATACATGCCCCTGTAATGTGTATCCTGTTTCTATTCAGTGAAACATTCGCCTGGACAGGAATTCACTTGCAAAACAGTCTCCTGATTGGTATACTGTACTGTCTGTAGTGACCCGCGCCCCTATAAAGTATAATCTGTTTTTTGCCTTCGAAACATGCCTCTTGACAGGATATATCCTGTGTAACAGGCTCCTGTTTGGTATCAATATTTACTTCTCGCCCACTCCCCTCCCTCTCATAACGGGAACGGAGTAGAACACATGCATGGCGCACACAAGAGTGGGGGGGGATGGATGGGGGATGGTTTGTTTTTGGATGGGAGGTAATTAGTCCCACGTCTCCCCCCCCCCACCACCCATCCCCCATCCCAAACACTCAGCCATGTCCGGCGGAGTGAAAAAACATGTCCAGTCGGGATGCCGGCCCGCGATCTTTGCTTTGGATCGGCAGGTGAGGGTTTAACCTTACCACCTCCGAATACAATCTTTAATGCAAGGAATATGCAATAAGTTTTTTTTTTCAGAATTGACTTGCATTCTAATTATGGAGTCAGTAATACAAATTTTTAACTTCGGAGAAAGAGATGGTGCGATGGACGGAATAGAAAATAGATGGATGGGGATGGTTTGTCTTTGGGCGGGAGGTAATCAGTCCCTTCACCCCCCCCCTCCTCCCTCCCTCCCACCCCTCCCCCACACTCTCTCCCCAATGAGTTTTGAGACGGGCGTGTATTGTCTGTTTGCGCGACTCACGTACAAGCGATGACGAGCTGCGTCCGCGATGGAACCGCTGTGAACCACTCATCGCGGCCCCCGGCACCTTGCAGCCAAACGTGTGAGCGTCCAAACGTCCGGCCGGCGGTGCCCTTGTTGAGGCTGAGGCTGCTTGAAGAACGCAGCCTGCCAACGTTGCCTCAAGGCTCATTACTGTGTCCCCACAATCTCCCCATTTTCACGCGTTAAATATTGGCTCCAGTGTTCCGGAAGAATTGGTTGAGCCTTATTGGACGTTATTTACGAGGAGAAACCTCAATAGCCACGGCTAAAGTAACTTTGTGTATTATGTATTAATACTTAAACACTTAGGATGAGTCGATTCCACTTTTTTTAGATTCCGTTACTTTCGAATCGATTCCCGATTCTCAATTCCGATTCCATCGATTCTTATTCCTAATAACAGGTGGAATATTGATATACCAGTAGCGTACGACTATCATGTAAATTCAAGTATTGGCTGAAATAAAATAAGAAAGACAATTAAGTCGCTCAAAAATTATATAAATTAACAAATAACAAGTATATCCTCAGCTTATTTAGGTAGATAAAAAGTAAAAACGGATTACCTACACCCAAATTTACTGAGACAAATATGATGTGAAAAATGAAATTTGATTGTAATATTTCTCTAGTTGGAATCGATGGAATCGGAATCGACTTTAGGCGATCGATTCTCGATACCGATTCTAATCCTGAGAATCGGTGGAATCGAGAATCGACATTTGGATTCGACTCGCCCTTAGTTTCAAGTAGAAATGTATTAGACGCCATCCTTTCTAATCCATATCCCCGGGTGAATCAGCCCCAGCTTAAAGAGTGGCGATGGCGTGCCGATAACAATTCCCAACTTAACTTGGTTTAAGCTGTTCCCGAGTGCCAATCGGGGCCTGAAATTTCCAACCAGTCATAGCACGCCACTTTCAAAGTCGATAAGTCGAAACCAAGGAATCCTATATCGATAATAGCAATCGATTACTTCCGCACTATCGATAGTAAACCAGGTCTTGCTATTGGCTAGAACTCCAAGACTACGCCAAGTCGAGTTAAGCCACTTTAAGTTGTTGTGAACCAGTGTGTTGCTTTCTCGCGGACTCAACTCCTAAGTCGCGCCATGTTAAGCCAAGTTAAGTCAAGTTAAGTTGTTGTGAACGGGGCTTAATTGTTTCAACGGCTCCTGTCCTGCAAATAGTCTGTGGATTAAAAAAAATTGGAATGAAGTGACGCTCGCGCATCTGAAAGGACGACCCGCTGTCTCGCCCCGCCGCCATATTAGCCTACTCCCTCCCTCACAACCATCTCTCCAAACAGTCGTGTCCTCCCTTTTTATTCTTTCTCGCTCCGCTACGGCAGTACTACAATCCTCCTCCTTCCTCCCTCCCTCCCCACCCCTCCGGCCCCCTTCCACTCCCCTCTCACCACTCCCCCCTCCCCTTCTCCTGCCTCGCGACGAGTTGGCACAAGAGGTGTTGAGAGCATCTTAAGAAAGACAATAATCAATCAATTCCCGAACCCGCCGAGAGGGACTCTTAATTCAGTCGTAATTTTGCGGCATTTTTTTTTCAAATCGCGGTCCGAGAGGAGATTAGGTATTTTTTCCCTCTCTCTCTCAGCCCTTTAAGATCGGACGGAATCGATAAAGCACTACACCCTTCCCCCGCCCTCTTTCCTTCCTTCGCCCGCCTCTCATTTCTCGGGAGCGGATATGCCCCCCGGGGGCGCGCCGATATGAATGCTCGCCGACTGGCGGCAGTGGGTGTAGGGGAGGGCAGAAGGGGTCGCACGGAAGAGATTCACTGTTCCAGTGGGCGGGGGGAGGGAGTGGGGGGGGGGTCGATTCGACGGCAGAATTGTAGGAGCAGTCGGATCAGATCGAGCGTTGCCCCGTTCGCACCGCGGAGTAGGATGCGATCCTTTTTTCAGACCCCGCAGGATATTAGTGGTTGTCGGTAGCTTTGCGTTGTTCTTTGGAGTTCAACGTGAGATATTGCATATTTATCTGAATTGCTCTAACGTATAACCACTTACCGACCTACATAAGGGTAAATCCATTTCAATTCGGATATTACCGTTAGCTCTTCTTTCCGAGTGGATTAATAGGTGGCAGTGTTTATATGTTTGTATCTGTTACAACGTGATCCCACAGTTTTATTTCGTATTTTCATATCTGCCCAGATATGTTAGCTTCGTTGGTGTCTATTATATTCCTTATGAGCCAGTGTCGTTTGGGTGGGCGTGGCACATTTGTTATGGAAATGTATTCCTGCGATAGCTACCTTTTCCTGCATTTACATTTGTAGACATCTTCGGAGTTTGTTTTTCAAGGGTCTATGGTGATTCTACCGAGCGAAAATTTCGTTTCCGCTGGTCTGGTGCATAGAAATCGGTGATATAATTATTATTGGTGCAGCACGGCCAAATGCCTTGCTGGAACCCCCGCCGCATGGTGGCGTAGCGTCGCGGATTTTTTGAGCGTCTGTTCCTTGCTGATCCCCCCGTCCTAAAATTTCACTACGGCGATCGCCCTCCTATATCCCACTCCGTGGTTCACACCACTGTCGCACGAGTACGATCAGGCATCTGCCCGAGTACGCGGGAGTCAGTTGCCTGAAATGGTTGTGTGAATGAACGTTCGGACCATTGTGATCTATAGTACCTAACGCTGAGACTTAGCGGAGATAAAGCGCTGGTGCCGCGAGCGGGAACCGGAAATGATGAATAGTGATAATTAAAAAAACAATCATCAAAGTGAAGCAGATGATGTTAAAAGATCTTTCTCGGGCTTCGCACCGGGTAATATTTTAAAAATTCGCCGACGTTTCGGAAAACGACTCTTCTTCCATTTTCAAGGCGCGTGTTGTTTCCGTCGTGTCCGCTATAACACTGATTTTTAACTGTTTAAAATCTGTTGACAGTGTTGTGACCTGGATTTAGAGAGTGAGAGGCACCCCAACCTTCCGATTTCTCTTGATTTGTCCCTAGTTCCAAATATGTATTGTTTGCGACGTTCGGCTAAAAGTGTCGTTATCCCGGATGTTTTTCGGCGCGTCGGAGGTGAAAGCGAAAGCCATCCGGGAATGTTCCGTCAACTCCCTCCGAGAGGAGGGAATAGATAATCGTATATAAAGGACTTCTGTGAGCACCATGGTTGGTCAGAAAGGTTCAGATGGTCAGAAAGTAAGTTGGTGGTTACACAGAGCTAGTTACTCTGCTCAGTCGACACGTCGTTCATCCCATGTCAGGAAATCCCGTTCCTTGGTAAGATTCGCAAGCCCTATTGGCCCGTAGTACTCTCTCTCTAGATTCATATCTTGCTCCATTACGATTATTCTTTAGAACGATTCTTCTTTGCGCCTTTTCATATATGTGTGTGGGCGAGTCTTAATTAGTTTGTGAATGTCGATGAAAGTAATAAAGACCAGTAAAACCAATCTTTGTGTTCTTATTCTGCTCACCTCGACGCCTTAGCAAGAACCCTTATTATTGTGTGACGTCGTCTCGCGGCGGCACCATTACAACAGTAGCGTGCGGTAGTGTTCCCCTCGCCGAGATGTGGTCCTCGTGGTGTGGCGGGGGCTGAAAAAATAACCGGGCGGCGGAAGCGAAATCACTGGTAAGGGTGTCGGTGTGAAGTTGTCCGTGTGAGTGCCTTGTGTCGTGACAGCGTCGGAACCCCCGGACTTCCGTGTGGAAATGCATCTGGATAAAAGTATTGAATCTCCTCGATTTATCGGCAAAACATTAAGCATGTTCGAAAACACTAATGGAGTGCAGTCTCGGTTGTCTGAAGCAATTGTGACTGAAGACACCTTAGATTGGCAAAAAATCATTCCCGAGGCTAATGCGGGAATAAGAATATGTAATCGCTATGCGAATGAAAATCGAATTCATTGCCAATGTCTGGCTTTAGATGACATGGGCTGAACTAGTCTGGTGTAGCCAAAATATGTCTGCCCCTCGGATTATACCGAGAGGGAATCATTGATCTACCAATCGGGCAGGGGCGACGCGTTTTCTTTATCCCCAAGAGAAGGAAGCGAGTTATAAACTTTTTGTGTGAAAGTGGAGTACCAAAGTATTATGAAGGGTTGAAGAAGATTAGGAATCGATTTGAATAGACCCTCATCTTGGTATACTTCCTTAAATGTCAGCGCACGAAGTTAAGCATCTGGGAGCAGCCTTTTTTTGGCTTGGATGCCTCTAAAATTATAATCAGTGGGTACTATTAATGCACTGAAGCCTACCTGCCTTCGCCATGCACTGGTTATTTCATTGGATGTTGAGTCGTGGACAGCTTAACATATGCGACAGTACCATGCATACTGTGATTGTTATGCCCTCCGGCTCCCTAAATTAAATCTATTTACAGCGAGTCATCTATACTCCGAAGTCACATTTCACGGGTGCCATCAGTCACAACAACTGCTATACTCTTCAACAGGAAAATGTTATGAACTGAAAATTCTTTAGACATGACGTAGACATTCATAAAACATTCACATGAAAGTAATGAGAGCATAATTTCTCGCTTTCGCTGATTTTATCCCTCTAAAGTAAAGACTTTCGCTCCGGAAACTGAAGCGTTGTCATAGATAACCTCTAGTTGATGTCAACATTTGATGATAAACCTACAACGACAATTACCTAATGTGCCTCGCTCAAATGGGATTCTGCCTTTAATATTTTCCTTGATGTACGTCGTGTCGCTGTGCAATCTCCCGATCTGCTAACCGATTATCGCGGCGATTTCGTAGCCATTGGCTCGTCCCGTGCCGGACTGGCTCAAAAGAGTAACGCATCTCTTTTGTCTCTCGGCGTAATCTCTTCCCCCATCAGCTCCCTCCCTCCCCCTAGTAGCTAGCCACCCGCTGATTCATCGTCTCCCTCCTCTTCCTCTCCCTCCACCCCCTCCACCCCCTCTTCTTTTCTATGAACATGTTGAAGTGGTAATTGTCAAGCTTGCGTGGGGAAGGACGCAGTGGGTTATGTTTTATTTTATGTTTACGACCCCGGCAAAACTCCCTCTCTCTCTCTCTCTCTCCCGGTGACGCGTCGCAATGCGTGCGCTCCTCACGCAGGGTATCCCATCCGATGAGCTGTATTTCACCTACCCATGAGTCCATTTGCACGAGTGTGCTTGCGTGAACCGTCCGCTCTCTTGTCTTACGTGCCAATCCTTCGGGTGTTCGGAGAGAGAAGCCACTAAACCCCATTCCTCGGGTCTCCCAGCCCAAGTTTTACGCTCCCGTCTGTGCTTCACATATCTCCTCCGAAGTTTACGTTTTGTATATACATATTCCAACGAGTGAGGAATCACGCGCGAGAGGGGACTGAGGAATAAAAGTGCGAGCCCGTCCTGCTGTTGCTGGTCGTTCCACGACGCGTGCACTCGAGGCGTGGCGAGCGGTGGAGGCGATGTGGCAAAACTTTATCTCTTTCGGGATGCGGAGCAAAGACCGGGAGCGGATTCTCTGGCATTCAACAAAACCTACCTTTACCGGTAGAATACATTATACGTACAAAACTCTAGAATCTAAGGACAGAAGGTGGGAGTAGACTATCGTCCATTAGAGCTTTTTGTCTGGGAAGTGAATAGCGATAATATATGATAGAGAAAAAGGTCAAATGACGAAGAGCTTTTCTACATTAGTCTCAAGACATGGAAGAGGAGGAACAGAAGCTGCTGGAGAAGGAATGAAGGAATGAATGTGAATGAAAGTACGGGTGAATATATATTGGCTGCAATTTGAGTTCGGTAATGCTATTTCCGCCCCGTGTCTGCGAAATGGATTCGTCCTACTTGAAATCTCAAGGAAAGATATTATCCCAAGAAACATAACTACCCCGAAGTTTTTGGGTTTTATCATTCGTTTCAATCCGCTAATGTGGTCTATTGGAAAGCTATCTTAGTTATATTTCCTCTATATATTCTTAATAATCCTCGTTGTTTGTTTAGGCTTCAATGGCCATGGATGCTTACCTTGTTGTGACATTACAAGTTACAGTGAATGCATAAGCTCTTTGTATACATATTTTTAAAGTTTCTGGTTCTAATATATTATCTGGTCGAAATTCCTTGAGATTACTATTTTTTCATCAGATTTTAGCTCAGGCAAACACCTTTGTGGTGGCCTACAGGGCTTAGTGAACACAACGACATTTTCCGTTGCCTAAGAATGCGGGAGCATGTGCTCCCTGAATGGAAGGGCCACGCGGCATCGCTCTGCCAATTACGTGCAGATTCGCGGTACCCCTTCTGCCTATAGCCTGTTGCGCCGTCAGCCTTGCTAAAAGGCTTTGGAGGGACGGCATAGACAAGGAAACAATTTATGTGCCCTAGGACCACGCGCTGCGAGTGCGGCGTACTACAGAGATGGAGACCGTGTGGTAAACAGGAGACCTATTGTGCGTGGGGCTGGCTGGTAAGTGGTAAACCTTATGACCATATTACCTCTGTCTTGCTCCCCGCTCCGCTTCCTCCCTCATTATTCCACCCACTCTGTCCACCCTCCTCCTAACTATCCTCTCCCCCTCCTATTCGCCTTTTACCAAGTTTCATTAAAACGTTTTCTCTGTCGATGTCACTGAGATAGGCGGCGAATTCCCCGATGCATCCCCGCCTCCCGAGCGGAAAGTGCGTCTTACCTCCCATCTGCCGGGAATATCAAATCGGGAGCCGGCCTCGGACTCGAACCCCGCTCCGTCGCGCCCAGGTCCCCACTCCCCACGTTTTTAGGACGTCACCCTCCCCCCAAACGCCAACCGGTGGACCTCCTTGCTCTGACTAGATGATGGCGATCCAGCTTTGAGTCTCAACATGAGCTTCGCCTTTGTGTTTTCAGCACGTGTATTCCCGTGGTCGCAGGGAAGTGCTCTTTGACGCTATTTGAGAATCATGTTATGAGGTGGATGGCGCTCGGAAGTCGAGATTTTGGTGGCATGTCTTTCAAAAAGTTATCGCAGCCAAAAAGAAGAATTACCTCGTTATATGAACTGGTGTAAAGATATCTGACTATATTTTTAAGGTAGTTAGAGCGAAAAATTATTTTACCTAGAAATCAATGAATTTGATCTCATTCGAAAGAAAAATATCTCACCCTTCTATTGACACCGAAAATTCAACCCCTTACCACATTACCTTCCGAGATATTTGCCGAACATTACCAGCCCATTTACATGATAAATGCTACGTGTATGCACTCCAGAGAGACATAATTTTTAAAATGAGGCATTTTCTACACTTAGACCTCGTTCAAAAATCAACAGTGAATAGTTTGTGTGTTTTGTCTACTATTTTCGAAAATTAATCACATTGTCGCCGCAGTAAATTCTTCGGTATGACAATAAACCTTCCGTTTTGACGGAGTTTCAAACGTACCGCGTGAAAAAAATAGAGGCACTCCGGGAGTGCCGACTGAAGTGAAAACTTGAAATAACGTGAGCATTTTTGAATGTAGGGAATAATTTCTAATGAAGTGTTTTATTAATCAGTAGAAAGTAGTTTCATGTATATAATAAATTAAATATTCATTTATTGCGCTATTGTACACAATTATTTTACATAAAAATTGTACACTTCAGAATAATCAACTTTCATCCATTATTTCAACAACTCTTTCATCATCACCGCCATCATCATCGGCAATATCTAAAACTGATACAATAGGCTTATGGTAACTAAAGTATGAAACGAATAATTTTGATTCGAGTTTGCTTAAATGTCTTGTAAATACTGCATCAATAGTAGTTTTATATTTCGTTGTGCCAAGATTGCGATCATTAGACATCGTTAAACCAAACTCACTATTTAAAAATTCTATCAATGGTAGATTTTTATCGTCTGCAAAGTTTGTGTGTGTTCTCAACTATTTTTGAACATTAATCATATTGTCACAGCAGTAAATTCTTCGGGATCACAATAAACCTTCCGTTTTGATGGAGTTTCAAACGTACCGCGTGAAAAAAATGAGTCAAGTTAAAGACTTATTTAGATATTGTCATTTGATTACTCACAATTTCTGTCATATAAAACTATATTATGTCACCATTAATAATACAATGATTAATTCGTGTGCCTCACAGTCGGTAAAATTAAAACGTATATATCGAATTAGGTCTCTGTTATGATTAGGGAACTATCTCGCTCGTAATACCTTAAGATTCCTAACATTCAGCCTCTTTAGTGTCTCTCCCACCACGTTCACCCGTGACTTTTGTGGTCTGCCTCTCCCCTCCACCCCCATTCACTCGACATACTTGATAGATATTTGCATAGTTGATTTTTGACCCAACACACTCCCGCTCTGGCCTTCTCGGTAAAAGCCAAATGTGTGTTGGTGTTAAACTCCGGAAAGTATATTCTCCAATCAAGCATGTATTTGTACACTAGCAGACATACCTAATTGCACCCTCAATTCAATTCTCTAGACTGCCCATAATCCTCCACCTCCGGCCTCTATTTCCTTGGGCTGGGTGGGTTTAGTCACAAATGTAAGCACCATCTTGTTCAGCCCATAGCGTTTTGTATCTGACGTCGGAAGCAAATTGGGACCATTTTGTCTTCCAGTCTCGCTCGGGCCCTTTGAACTCTGGACCCGTCGCACAGTGGTCCGGGATGGGAAAAAGTTGGCCAAAAATAGAAATAATGGTTCAATATTGGTTAAAATTTAGTTTTATGGGTTTTTTGGGTCCCTAATTATGAATATGAAGTCAAATCTCCAATTTTCGTGAAAACAAAGTGGCTTACACTAAGTAGAATACTATCTTGAAAGTCGTAACACACGAAAGGTATGATTCTTCCTACGAGGGAGTAGTTTCTCCATTGAGTTTGGACCTAAGTATATATGTATGTATGTATCATTACTGTTACATATTATTAACTATGTAGAGGATTCAAAAAGCGAAGAAACTATCAAGCAGAAAGTGCGAGCAATGGGTATAACGGGAGTCAGGAAAAAGTTTCTCGACTCTTGATTTGTAATTTTTTATTCAGTTGTGCCTAATAAATAATAAAAGATAAACCATAAAAAACCATCGCTTTAACATGCATGCGATAACATTACGGATTGATTGAGAGAATCACAGTCTCAAATGAAATGTTTCCATTCAACTTGTACGTCGTGCTATTGCAGTTCCTCCGTCTAAAAGTGGCGGCCGCACAGTGGTCCTCGGCCCATGTATTTCTGGGACATGCAAAGATTTTCTCAGATCAAGATGAAATTTGGTAGGTTTTCGGGATCGCTGAATACGAATATGATGCCAAAACAATTAAATTTTTCCACTTCATGTGAAAACTTGCGGATTTCATTTTTTGCAATATTTGTGCGAATAGATTTTACTTATATAGGACCAAATTAACAAATAAAATTAATTTAGGCAAATGTCGGCAGACACTTGTGAGTTTTTTGTGTACTAAGTGATGTTAGTTACACTTTCCAATAGATGTTTTAATGGAATCTCATGGAATGAGTGAACTTTTCACTAATTTAAATTATATTTTGCGGATCAAAGTTCTCTAATTTTCATGATTTTCCATTTGAAATTGCATACAATAACAACTTAACAATAAATTTTTACTTAACAATATAAATAGTACATACTCTCCGGAGATGGACATAGTTCTTTGAATTACAATCGATGCAACAGTCTTCTATGTAAGCGACTCCGAAGTTAACGCGTATTTGACTTTCGATAATTAATAGAATGCATACCTCACCTGAGCGTTCTCTTATATTACCTCTAACAGTAAAGGTGCGTGATACCGGCTCAGGATCTTCGAATTCTGATGCGTCATCACTTACTCTATCCAAACGTACTGCACAAAAGATTTACCTGAATACTTTTTCTTACCATCTACATCTACGTGATACCCTGCCAAGCCACCAAGAGGGTGTGCAGCAGGGGGTGAAGATCACCAAACATGCACTATTGACATGCGGCTAGGATATTTAATGGAGACATGCTAGATAATAGGGTGACGTGCAGGTAGATGGTTAGTATGTACAATATAAGAAAGGAATTATTGCTTGTTATTACATGCATCATTCACAACAGACTACTCTAACTATATTTCACCTACCTATCCCTTTGCTACGCTGCCTATTGTTCTATCTTATGATACTCGGGAAAAATGACATTTTACATCTATCGGTACGACAATCTATCTCTCTAATCTTGTTAATATGATCAAACCTAGCGTAATACGCAGGGGTTCTCAATATATATAACGTCATCTGTGAACAAATCGGTTTCAAATTTACTTAACATGTTTAACCTAAATTTTAACCTGCGTTCTATAGTAATTCACTTCCTAGTTCTTATATTAAACTCGTAAAACTTGTACAAATATCATAACGGCCATTAACAAATCTAGCGGATCTCCTTTGCACACGCTCTAATTCTTTTATCATACCTTCCTCGTACGGATCCCATATACTAGCGGCATATTCTAAATGAGGCCTGACAAGTGTAAAATAGCTTCTCTCTCGTACTCTCTCATCGCATTTGCCTAGAACCCTTTATACTAATCCTAATCTACGGTTTGATACACTAGTCATTTCCCTGATGTGTTTACTCCATGACATGTCTTCAGTGATGGTGACGCCCAAGTATTTAATAGATTCTACGTTTTATATTTTCTTTTCTTTGATGCAATAATTATATTGGGGAATACCATAAAGCGTTTTTCCATATACTGGTACCACTGTGGGGCAGGGGGAGGAAGGCGGTGAGGAAGATGGGAGAGTGGGAAGGGATGGGGATGTTGACGACTGGAGAGAGAGAGAGACAGGCGATAACAAAATCTCGAGGACTCGGTGCGAGTGTAACATCTGATGCCATAACGGAGATCGTTCATCAACCTCCCGACTCCAATTCTCTCCTTCCTACCCCCCTCCCACCGTTGACTCGTCGCCCCCACACTCCTCGCCCCATCCCTCCCCTGCTCGCCCGAAGAACATTCTGCCCCCCCTGCCCCGCCCCAATAACAACAGGCGTTCCGGCTCTCTTCGCAGGATTACAACTTCCCCCTCGGACTGGAAGCTTTCGCTTATCTCCAAGGGAAGGAAGAGGTGGGAAGGAAGGGATGGGAAGGGAAGGTTAGCGAAACCAACAGCTCCTTCGAGGCCGACACCAATGAGGCGGATTGAGGTCAAAAGGACCTCAATTGGCACTCCGCCCCCCGAAGTGCTCGTATTAATTTGGTTGCCCAAACAACTGAGACGAGTAGCCGTCGGTCTCGCTTTCGTGAAAAACCTACCGCACATAGTTGAGAACCGGAAGAGCACGTTGTCCAAAATATTTGGGATTAGGTATCTCCCTGGCTCCCTTTCCGGGTTGACGCCGTGCGGTCTGCCGGAGTACATGCCCCAAGAACAACACTTCGCTCCCCCCCCCTCTCCATCTCCTATCCCCATACTCCTCCCAGTCATTTGATCCTCCCGTCTCCTCAGCGCCCCCCCCCCCCCGCCCCTGTCCGTTCGGCCCCATAGTAAACGCATCGTTCCTTGGCGTCCCAAACAGTTCTCACGTTATCCAATGTCCTATATGCTCCTCCTCGACCCCCCTTCCCTTTCCCCGCTAAGAGTGATAGCGTTCGGTCGAATTAGAGGGAAAGGTCTGCCAACATCTAGATCCGCTAACCTTTTAGCCCAGTGCTCATTCTATTTCAAGCAGAATCCTCTCCCTTCATAAAATCTCTGGTACAGCCAACACCATCATTCAAGATTAGGGATGAGTCGATTCCACTTTTTTTCGAGTCCGATTCCAATTTTGATTCTTACAAACCGATCCCGATTCTCGATTCCGATTCCATCGATTCTTAGCCCTAATAACAGGTGGGATATTTATATACCAGTAGCGTACGACTATTACTTTAATTCAAGTATTGGCTGAAATAAAATAACAAAGACTATTAAGTCGCTCAAAAAGTTATTTATTAACAAATAGCAAATATATCCCCAGCTTATTGAGGTAGATAGAAAGTACCTACAAACTGATTGCTTACATCTAAAATCACTGAGACAAATATGATGTGACAAATGAAATTTGATTTGAATATTTATCCGTCTGGAATCGATGGAATCGGAATCGACTTTAGACGATCAATTCTCGATACCGATTCTAATCCTGAGAATCGGTGGAATCGAGAATCGACATTTGGATTCGACTCATCTTTATTTAAGAGTGATGTCGATTGGGAAAAAGAATACTGTAAAACATGCTGATGAGATGAAATTAAATGTTTAATCTCCTTCCGAATAGTATGTATGTTTAGTGGTGACGTTACAATATAAATATTAAGTAATTTTTTATTTTCCACTCTCATGCATATTAAAGCAGTTCATTACTTTGGTAAACACCTGAGGAAATACCCTTTCTTGAAGGAAGTCAACCGCCAATTTTGTTGGACACCGTCGCCGGAAGTCAGCGACCTACATTATTTTCACTCTAGTTTTCAATGGTTTTGGGTCGAATTTGAAGTAACCACCTATAACGGAAAAAATAAAACTTTGTTTATTCCACCTTCAAGATCTCATTTATACGGCCCGGGTTCCGACTCGTGTCATCTCTAGGTCTACAGGAATATGTCACCTGAAGAAGACAAAAAGCGTCAACACCTTGTCGTGTTGATAAAATTTCAAAGTGCAGTTGGTGAAGTTATTTTAATTTTTTCCGTTTAGTTATTTATTTTATTCTTCCGGTGCACTCCTACTAATTCTGTGAATTCACCGATCGCTGTATGAATTTCCAGTTATTTATATTTTTCTGATCGATTCCGAGAGGAATTCCCGATAGTGGTAAAAATAAACGTGCATTTTATGATGGATGTCGATCGTAAAAACCAATAATTATTGATATTTTATCTTCTCTCATCATGTATAATTCTGTTTTTATTCCTGAAGTTTTATTCTTTATGAGATGCTAATGCCTCTGAAATAATACAGGCTCTGTGTATTCAATCTCCTACAATCAAGTATTTGTTTAAAATAGTATGAGTTTATTCAACTTCGCTTTAGTAACATTCAACAAATTTTAGAGCTTAACATCTACAGACACCTTTCATCCCTTGGCTCTCTTCACATTAAGGGCATTGTAGGAATCCAGTACAGTTACCAATATGTAGAGTATGGAGTGATGTAAGTAACTCGATGTACAGAATGAAGTGGCCTAAAGCGTCTATACCGTAGGTCGGGCATATGGTTTCTCTCTGTTTCTATTTCACTATTAAGATACCATTTAGAAAGTTCAACTCGCTCTCCTATGATAATGATATCAATTCTTATGTTGGATATTCCATCCGCTGTGGCTTGAAAAGTGTTTTAGGGTCCCACAACAGTCCTGTTTTGTGATAAGGATGAAGTTTGTCAAAAAAATTTGGCATTGTAGTGATGTTAAAAATTATTGTGTTACTGTTTTAAGCAAATAATAAAAAATCAGATCTTACATAATGTGTTGGCGAGGATAGATACTCTTTTTTGTGGCGGGATTAAATGTTATTATTTCATTTGAGAAACATACTAGTCTTTCCGCGAGAAAGGAAAAGGGTTTAAGAAAAGTAAAAGGATTGCGCATGCGCTTGATCAGAATGGCAACGGGTGTAACTCTGTCCTATCTTGAGTTGGCGAAGTCTTAAAAAAACGCGGTGTGTCCGGTTGCTTTTTAGTTTCTCTATCATTCCAGGGGGCTCATGACCTAGTTTTGGCTCCTAGAGAAATTACTCGGCTCAATCGGTCCATTCTAATAGCCTACCTAGGCGTTTCATATTTATAAACAAAGTAGCACTTGTTCTTTGTTTCGCGTTCAATATTAACTTCTTCCATATCATGCTCTACCATGTTTAGAACCGTGACGGATTTTCTTGAGAGGGACTTCCAGAGATGAAACATTGAAAAATATATCCTAGAGCATTAGTAATCGGTGATCGCGGATGTAGACGGACTGTAAATCCGTCAATTGAGAGTTACTCAATATATTAGGAAATATTTCTCAATCAATATTCCATTTTTCTCCCCGTTGATATTCTCGTAAAATCTGGTTTCTACTCGTCCTATTCCGTGAACGGTTGCAAAAATAATTTTCATCGGAAAACCTAAACATTGTAATTCCCCAAGTATGAGCGGTCTTCAGGACCCTCAAAGACTATTTCACGAAATATAATGGTGGGGAAAATCTCGTTGGGATGCCAATGCATGAATCGCGGTCCAGATTCGAGTCCACCTCGACGTTCTCCAACGGAAGTGAGTCGAAAACTTGTCCATCTTCAACCTGACCCTTGCGTCTACTTGGTCGGCCGAGGGCGAGTTCCTCCTGTCCGAGGTCCGAGACACAGTCTTACCGCCTAACTTTTTGAGACGAATTCGACCCACATGTGGGGATGTGGTGGACGGAGGGTGGAGGGACAGTGAGAGGGCAGTTCCGAATCTGCCAGTAATGGTGCGGGAACAGGGGGAGGGGAAGGAAGGGGGATCGTGTTTTGAGGGGACGCTAAGAGAGGTGGAAGGCAAATTGGAGGCAGTCGTGGGGACCGGCCGGTCTTCCCGAGCATCGCCTCTCCGAAAACTCCTGAACTCTCTCCCTCAAACGCTCGAGATTTCCTCCACATTTCCTCTTCGTCTCTTTCGGTTTGACATCTATATCAGGTTGCTCCCCACTTCTTTGACCTCCACCCCCACCTCTCTCCACTTCCGTATCTTTCCACCTCTTCTCTTGGTCCGTGTCGGCCCTCTCTTTGCCCTCCCTTTCATTCTCCTCCTCCTCCTCCCTCTCATTCTACCTCCCTCCTCTCCCTTGCCGACTTCGCCCGCCGAAGGACACAGGGTCGTTGACACCGATTCATCCATCCTCTCTCCCTCCTTCCCCTTCCCTCTTATATCTCCCTCTTTCTCTGCGGTCCTTCCGCAGGCTCCCCTTCCCCTCACACCTCCGTGTGCCGCCGAAGAGAGGAGAGATTCCCCTCCACACTACTCTCCCCCCCAACCCCAGCGCCCCCCTACGCACCTCCCTCTCATTACCTATTCGCGCCTTTAATTCATGTTCCTCAGAGCTTGCAGAGTATACTTGCTCGAGTCCTCTCTGCTTTGTCCTCTTGTCTCTTGCTCGCTCTCCCACTCACTCGCGTACTAGAACACTCGGCCCGTCACACGTAAAGCTCACGGTGGGATCAAAACTCGCCGAGGATGAAGTGTGTCTTATTTCATTTTCATGTGAATTTGAATGCAATCGTTACTTTAATGATACTTGCACTTGTTTCCGAGATAAACATATGTTTATCGGCTTCACACTATGGTGATATCTCAATACAAATTTATATATATATATATATATATATATATATATATATATATATATATATATAGGTATATATATATATATATATATATATATATATATATATATATACCCACTTGTAATTTTCCCTTCTCCCCTTAAAATAGGCATACACATTCGGACAAGTTCATAGCTGTTGTGCTACTCCTTGAAAATGACGGTGGCCCCGTTGAAACCTTGGTCGGTGTATTTAATTGTGTGGATAAATACTTCAGTATTTCTTACATACATACATACCAATCACGCCGTTCCATTCCGGGGTAGACAGAGTCACTAAGTTTCACTCATAAATGCATATTTTTACACCTAACTCTGCTTCAATAATTTCCTCCATACTGACCTATCTTTGCAAACCTCTTTTGTCTCATTTACCCCCATACACTGCTTCATACACGCCCTCCTGTTTTTAAGACTCCTAATATTCCTCCTCCTAAGAATTTCCTCAACCACATTCAACCACAAATATCCCGACCTACCTCTACCTCTCGCACCATTCATTTCACTCTTATATATCTGATTCGTTATTCGACTCTCGTCCATTCTCTCAACATGGCCCAACCAACGAAGCACACTCCTTTCATACACGTCCATTACTGGAGCATTTAATCCACATTCATTCATGACCCACTCATTCCTGACCCTATCCATCCTACTTTTGCCGCAAACACTCCTCAGATAAGTCATATCCACGGCGTTTGGTATACTCTTATGCTTATCCTTACATACCCATGTTTCACTACCATATAACAAAGTGGGAAGAACTACACTTTTGTACACAGCGATTTTCGCTTCCTTAGACAGGCGCTCAGCTTTTCTTTCTTTTTATTGTCAAGTTGATCTACTGAGCAGTGGTCAGATTATGCCGATAATGTGTTTCAGCAAAGAAGCGGTCGGAACACGAATTGGACGGAGACGATGCTCATCGCAACTTTTGATAATATTTTTTAACGGAAATATGTTCTTTTTGTTAACCAAGTATTTTTTTTAATTCTGCCAACTGACAGTATTAAAATGAATGAATTTTTTCAAGCCTTCATTCCAATATTAAAGAAATGCTTAATTTAAAATTAACCACTGAAACTTCTTGTTCAGCCTTCAACCTCAAAATGAAGAAATGTTCTCCTTACGCTATGGCCTCGTGCTCCATTCTGCTGTCTGATGGTAAATGCTGTTATGGTACCTGTGCACAGTGAATGATAAGTATATGGTAATAACTATTTACTCTCTGAAAGTGGTACTCTCCATTATTACTGACCGTAGTTGGAATCAATTATGCAGCCTCAAGACATCTATTGAGATTATGGCAGAAAAATGCGTTTTAGCCGTGGGCATTCCTCCGTCGTGCAGTACTCAGCTTGAATACGATTCATCTTTAGACTGTCTCCACACTTTGAAAATTCCTTGTGTTTTTTCACCTATACTCTCTCTTAGATGTTTTACCTTCATGGGCGCCTCCTCAATCGCCTCTATTGTCACACATTTAAAGGTTACACGAGTCTTCCTTGTGTGTCTTATGGTGGCAAAGTGGTGAGATTATCTTTCTTTAGTCGTCTTTACTCAGAGTGAAACTGTAGGACTCTTATGGGAGGGAGGGGGTGAGATGAATATTAATTCATTTTATAATTCACATCGATATTGGAAAATAATGCCTTCATTTGTCGGTAAATACCACACATTATGACATTCAAATGCTGCCTACGGCCGTTTTCTTTAAACAAGTTGGGATGCATGTGTATTTTGCCATATGCTGCGTTACTTGCGTTTCGTTTTCGTGATGGGAACCCTGTCTCCATCAAGTCATATTGTCTTTCTCTCGGCGTTGCTTAGAGATTATTAAAAGACCAGAGGTATCAGGTGCTATATCTAGTATTTGTCAATAGTTCGAATTCGACAAGCACGATAAATTCGTGGATAGAATCGCTTTCGGAAAATGTGAGCTTGTGATCGCCATACCCTTTCGCATACCCTACCTCGTTCCTCTTTCATGAGAATTCCAAACCACCCCTTGCACTCGTATTCCTCCGTCCCTTTCCGAAACGACCTCTTTTATCTATCCAAATTATTCTGGTCCTTATTTTACATTTTTCTCTTTGTCGTGATAAATTTTCTTTTATCTTTTCTGCATATTTAGCGTAATTTTTTGGATTAGGTAAGGTACAATTTTGGTCTATTGGCATTCTTTATGTTTCTTAAATTTGTAGGAAAATTCTATTTGCTCCAACTTGTTTGTTATCGTTTACGCTCACTTTGCTGGCTACCAGGTGGGAGTGGCAACAGCTATTTTGCCTTTTTTCTTATATTTTATCGCATGAATGTTTAACAGAATACCAGTCCTGTTTTACGTCTTTAGAAATAATTTGTTCCTGTCCAAATATTCTGTTGGACATGTTTTATTTGTTTCTGTCAAATTATTCTAACAATGGAATAGATATGCTCTAAAGTATCGTGTATCACAATTGTTGGAACTTATGAGTGATGTGGAATCCTTGATTTCCTACACTATATTAATACATATCCCCCCGTGGAGTGAATGTTGCATCCTTGATGCTATAATGCAAATTGTCGGCCTCGAAGGGCGGCTATAAATTTCATTGAAAAGTTCAAGGCACTCAGTGTGCGATTGTCGTGTACGCTAGAGAAAGCTTTGAAGTTGTGTGCACTGTATTAATAGTCGATTTGTTGTTCTTCATGTAATACCATGATTATATTGCAGCCCCAATTGCCCCCTCACTATGTTTTCCAATTCATTTTAATTATCTTCGACAGTTTAAATCTGTTCCTTCGATATCAGACAGTATAGTTCGAAATTTTATTTTCCTGGCTGGTTTCCCTCTCTTTCCAATACACATTTTGCTTTTCCTCACCGATGCTTAAAAATAATGCTTTATGCATAAAATCGAGTGTTCATTAAATACATTTTGTCGTAGTCTACCCGTCGTTTATTTAAATTTATTAGCGAACTTTTAATCATATTCCAAGAACACTTTGATTTTGCTGAGTATTGAATACCGTTACGTGGTTACTACTGTTTCAAACGCTAAAAAATCACAATAAACCTTCCGTTGTTACGGAGTTTTAAACGCAACGCGTGAGAAAATGAGACCAATTAAAGAGTCACGGAGATATTTTTACTTAATTGCTTAGGATTTCAGTCGTATAAAAGTACATTATTGCACAATTTATAGTGCAATAATCTATTCATGCTTCCAAAATCTGCTGAAATCAAAACGTACAATTCGAATATGGTCTCTATTGTGACTAGTGTACTACCTCTTTCGAACTACCTCACTCAAACTACCTTGAACAAAGGACTCTGAAACATTTCTACCCCCGTATGTCTGTTTGGGGGATATACTTAATGCAACTATGGAAGCAAGATGCAGTAGTAAAATGTGGAATAACTCCCAACCCAAAGTATCAAGTATTTTTTTTGTTAATCAAGGAGAAGAGAGGAATGGTTACATTTACATCAACAGGCCTGGTGACCTTTGTAAACGGATTTGCGACTGCAATGCGGCGTTTTATCCGTGCACTTGATAGCATTATCCGTATTTAAGTTGTGTGATTACATATGTTCAATTGTATTCGGAAAAAGATGATGGTATTCTCCGAGCTTGATCGAAAAGGAGATGCATTGGTTAAGTTCCACGCTTGGTGATGATATCTTGTATCGAAACAAGTCGTGCCAAATAAATATCAGTGGAACTTTGAGAGTGGATTTACTTTTACCATTCATTAAATAAGCAGTAGATTACTAGTCGTTCTTACGTAGTGAACCATAACAAAACCTTTTTGAAGAAGTAAGGTTCTTACGTATATTTGTATTTCGTCCATTTTTTGGAGCGTTCTTAAAATTTGTTATGTCGTTGTCTCTTTTAAGTTTCTTTCAACTTAGTAGTGACATTATGATTGTATTCTAAAAAAACACTACAAGTTTGTCGAGTAATGAAGGCTATTAACTTGTTACTTCTGCTATTACTGTCATGAGAAACAGCATTGAAGGCATTATCTTGTCCTAATGAATTCAAAAGATATATGGTACTTTTTTCACAGTTTTTCACAGTTTTTTCACAGACCGGTTTCGTCGCATAGGCGACATCATCAGGTGTACCTGGTTCCTACCATCATGATGTCCTGATGAGGTCGCCTATGATGTCGACCTGATATGAAGACCTGATGATGTCGCCTATGCGACGAAACCGGTTGACTTGGAGTAAAAAACACTGTGGAAAAGTACCATATTTCTCTTGAATTCATTTGAATGGATTTTCACATAGTAAAGCCTGAAACCATCGAGTTAATTATCTTGGCCAGCTGAAGTACCTGAAAATATGAAGAACTCCGTCGACGAGCTCTTTAGTTTAGTTTCTTCAAATGGATTGAATTTCATGATAAACTGGGCATGTCATTCAAATCAATCTCTGGCGACACAATAAGTCATATGTGTCAATCTGTCTTTGCCCGCAGGTTTGTTTTATCACTATCAAGCTGGGGAGCATCAGTGTCCGCTCCAACAAAGTCGTAATTTTTTCTCCAAATTTTGCGGTTCCTTCAGAAAGGTGTCAAGCCGTCAGTCACTCTGTTGGTATTGTTTTTATGTCACGTGTGGGAGGAAGCGGACGGCGGTCGGGACGAGGAGGCGAGACCGGAGGGCGTAAAGGGGGGTCGGGTGGGAAGGGAGGGGGATGAGGAAGGGAGTGAGGCGAGCTCAGAGGACAGTGGAATGGGGAAGTAGCGAGGGAAGGGCGTTTAAAAATTTCAGGAGAGCGGAAAAGGAGAGGGGGTGGGAGGGGGAGGGTGGATGTCTCGGGAAGCAGGGGACATTAGAGAAGAAATGAAATTTCGTAAAGCGTGAATAAGTTCCTGGAAAAGCCGTTCGTGTCGAGGCGATCGCGTGACAGGAGGAGAGAATTATTATGAGCTCATTGTTGACCACTCTTCTCTTCTCCCTTCGTTCTCTTCATCCGTTTGTTCCATTCCTACCTTCCTTTCTCTCTCTCTTGCACTCGCCCTTGTGTCCTTTGAATCCTCGCCTTAGTCTTACTATTCCGCCGCTTTCGATATTCCAATTTTTTAAGCACAGCACGTTTTGAGGAATACAAGGTTTATTTATTATTTATGGTATTGCGAGTGAGATAGTTCCCTAATCATAATAGAGACTACATTCGATATATACATTTTGATTTCACCGACTGTGACACACGCGAATTAAATATTGCATTATTAATGGTGCAATAATATAGTTTTACATGACAGAAATTGTAAGTAATCAATTGACAATATCTACATGAGCTTGACTAATTTTTTTCACGCGGCACGTTTGAAACTCCATCAAAATGGAAGGTTTATTGTGATCCCGAAGAATTTACTGCGGTGACAATATGATTAATTTTCAAAAATAGTTGAGTAAACACATAAACTACACACTTTTGATTTTTGACGAGATCCTGGTGTTAGAAGTTCCTCATTTTTTTAAATAAGGTCTCTCTGGAGTGTATACACGTACCATTTCCCATGTAAAAGGGCTGGTATTTTCTGGCAAATATCTCGAAAAGTAATGTGATAAGGGATTGAATATTTGATGTCAATGGAAGGGTAATATATCTTTCTTTAAAATGAGACCAAATTCATTGATTTCTTGGTAAAATGATTTTTCGCTCGAATTGCCTTATGGCTCTTATATGACGTTGCCATTCCGAATAATCCCCGAGCGGGTCTCCGCTAATCCACACCCCATCGCATCGCACATTTTATGTCTTTAAATGTAGCAAGAAATTTGCGTCCAGTTTGGCCAACGTATCTAGCATTGCACGAGTTACAATTTAAAGCATAAACTCCACTCTTGTCAAAATGGGCCAATTTTTCTTAAGTATTAAATATATTCCCTGCCCTGTCTTATTCCCTGTCGTAGGCCGATGATTTATTTTTCTTCTCCAACTTATAAATAGAGATCCATTTTTATATTACCTTGCCCTTTCAAAAGAATGATATTCTCAAAATTATTTCTTCTCTTTACAGGTGAGCTATATGTGGTCTTAAGTTTCCTCATCGTACGCTTCGGATGCCCCGTGAGTATTTGTCTGTGTTTTTAATGGAACATTATGGGCATAATTGATGTTGTGGTTGCAGTTGCAAGTTTCATCGGCATAACAATTTTAATTCCGCGATTTATTGTTTACATTTTCTCGTATTTGTATAATTAATATATATTTGCTTTCGTGGAGACATAGCGCTAATATTCATATAGCCTTCCATATTTTAATGTAATTGTTGATAAGGTATTTAAGCTGTGATTTGAAAATCTGTGCCATAGTATGTGCGCTAAGTATTGAGTTCTGTTGCTAATATCACACATATTCAGTGTTATAATCTTAGCTTTTCTCATAGAATTACCATGGAATTGTCATGTTGTAGCCCATATTTACTTTAATGATATCAATGCATTTCCTTAAACCTCATAGTTTTGAACGTTAACATGTTCAGCACCTGAAGTAGAACCACAAAACACTGATGAATAGAATATAAAATCTACGAACATTCCAAGTGCTCGTAAGTCGAAAGCGTTTCACCTGGAACCAACCATTACTTTCGAATTCGCTGATTCGGTAGTTTCCCCTTAGGTTCGCGTGCGTTCTACCCAAGTTTAGCGGAGAGCACGCAACCCCTGGATGCCGAGCGATGTGCTGGATTTAATTCCTCGAGCAGAGAGAGAGAGAACGATATCCTCCGATGCACGCCGGCAGCATTTATAGCGTAACAGGGAACGAGATAACAGCCCTAAGGGTATCGCTCGGCGTCTAAATCCTTGCAAGTGGTGACCACACGTATAGTTCCTGCGTCAATTCACGATGGACCCCTTTGGTGTATACTATTTTCTGTTCCGTGAATAGTTATAACCTTTGGTAATCTCTGGTTGTACTTAAGTTAGGCGCACAGTTCCGCCGCGTTCGTATATTTGCTGGAAATGGGGGAAGAGGGCGAACAATGACTGTATGTATCAGCGATGTACTTGCGAAAATCTTCCCTTCCTCCTGTTTCTCGTCCGCGCAGTACACCCTTTACTTTAAAGGTCGTGGCTCTCCCAATGAAGGTAGTCCGAGCGAGATAGTTCCTTTGTCATAATAGAGACCATATTCAAATTATACGTTTTAATTTCACCAGCTGTAGGACACATCATTTAAATATTGCATTATTAATGGTGCAATAATATGACAGAAATTGTAAGTAATTCAATGAAAATATCTAAATAAGTCTTTAACTTGACTCATTTTTTTCGCGCGGTGCGTTTGAAACTCCTTCAAAACGCAATGTTTTTTGTGATACACAAGAACCTACTGCGGTGACAAGATGATTAATGTTCAAAAATAGTTGTGAAAACATACAAACTACTCGCTGTTAGTTTTTTTACGACATCTAAGTGTTATAAATACCTCATTTTTAAGTAATTTATCTCTGGAGTGCATATACGTACCATTTCCCATGTAAAATGGCTGGTGTTTTTTTTTGCAAATATCTCCTAAAGTAATATAGTAAGGGGTTGAATTTTTGGTGTCATTGGATAGGTGAGATATTTTTCTTTAAAATGAGACCAAATGCATTGATTTCTAATTACAATGATTTTCCGCTCAAACTACCTTAATAGGATTGTTCACCATAAAATTAGCTTGTTTTCTGTGGCAACCCTCAACTCTGTCTCAGAGAACCATTATTATGTAAGCACGCAAGAATGATGTGATTCAAATCAATTCCATCGCCGTACAATGTCGCGAGTTTGTCAATGATTGGAACCTCTCAGGACTTTACGATTTTGGTTTAGCGAGAGTAATATTGTCTACGTCTCGTGAAGCATTATTTGCCCATTTTCATTTAATAAATGAGTACCTACTGGCGCCTTCCGTCGTGCTTAGAATAACGCTGACACCGTATTTTACTCCACCTTTGTTTTTCTGTATGTAATCCTACCCCTGTTCCGCATCGAATACCCGTTTTTAGTGGCATGTTGGATTTGCCTCTTTCTTTTGAGTCGCCTCCTTCGATCTGCTATTCACCAATGTATTGCCTTCTCTGCATCGTAAAGTACCGCATCGCTGATGTTACCATGTGTTGCTGATTCGTGCGCACGAATACATTCTAACTATGCAGTGCGGGACAGGATCGGGCATGGAGAAGACTTTAGTTAACTTAGAACATTCAACGTTGTTGGAGCCAGGGTATGGAATCTTTACTGCAGGTTTACGTTGGCAGGCGGAATTACGTTGGTAGGGTGGTAATTTGGTAAGAGTAACGTCTCTGAGGCCATTTGCTCCATTTGGGATTGGTTGGTGTGACAGCAAGGGAAGAATTTAGGAGGTTGGCTCGCGACCGTGTGAGTCAAAACCACAGAGAAACTTTACTTATTTTGATATGCTTGTACGCTGTTAAAGGAATACTCCTCTCTCTTAAAAAATGCCTAAGCTATCGAAAGAAAAAAGTAATGCACTAGAGATCCACAGTAGTCACGGAAAAGAGTTTAAAAAAATACTTTTCTCAGCCTGGAAGTTGAGTCAAAATAGTGTTTATACTTATGGTATACATCAATTTGCGGAAAAATACCCACGTAATATCAGTTTTTTGAAAAAATGACATATGTTTGCGATATGAAAACAGAGCTCTTTCCAAGGTGACTCCCATTCTCCCCATTAAGCGCATGTAATTTCAACTGCAATTTATGGAAAAAGTAGTACGGCATGAGGGGTATCTTTTGACTCGTATAGATGGGGGACGTTTTTTTTCTCTCAATACCCAAATATGAAACAAATGACATACCTTTCATTTTTCGATCCAGCCTCCTTAATTAGAGTCAGGGGAGGGAGCGCGTGCCCTCGGGAGGCCCTGATCCCGCGGGTAAAATTCGCAAGGGTGCAGTGTGTGTGGGGCAGGAGGGGTTAGAGAAGTTGGAGTGGGGGATTGAGTGAGTGGCGGAGGGGAGGGGAGGGGTGGAGTGGACTGGGGGCTTGGAATGCGACCCCCGGTGGCAGCGGAAACGCCCATCGAGTGTTCGGGGCTTGGATGGTGGTGGGTGAATTCCTTATCATCCCCCCGACCCGCTTTTGGGCGGAAAGAAACCAGATGAGTCAGTATGATTACTATTTGGCGAACCCGCGCAATGTTTGCACGCACATGGCTTAGTAATGGATTAATCGATTGGAATGGATATTTGGTGAGATGACCGACGGTTAAGGTCATTTGCGCCATAGGGGATAGGTAAGGGATGAAGGGTGGAAAGAAACCCGGCGTCGGCATTAGTTAGCCTGCTCTTAACGAAAGGCGCCAAGGGGACCACGGTTTACGTCTCATCCGACAGAAGGAGTACTGTACTTGAAGTGCCCTCCGCAAGACACTCAAGTAGGGATCAGGTTTCCTCCGAAAAACCTGCGCCTCTGCGGGGATTTGAACCCTGGCCACCCGTGTGGTAGGCGAGTACTCTAGCCACCACACCAACCTTATCCCCATGGATTAATTGATTAAGTAATATTTGGAAAAGGTAAACTCCAAAATTGAATGCATTAGGTATGGAGTTCTAAACCTGAACGATGCGATCAAAATACGAGGAAAAATCAAATATGCGATGCACATTTGATTATTCCATTTTGCCCTCATTCTCTATAATTATGCTGCTTCTCAAAGCGAGTGTATGTAAATCAACATCCAATATGCCTTTGTCATTCAAGCTAAGTGAGAGACGGACAAAGAGAGAAATATCTGGCGTTATATGATGGAATTTAAAATTACTCCTCGAATTACTTTTCATTTACTTTCGCTTAGTATATGTGTAGTCCCTTTCTACATTATATTTAGCAATAGTCGTTTACATAGTAACGCTGTAGCCAAACAATATAAATATCAACTTTTGTTATCCGTATTTTTATAAATTTTTGTAACGGTAGACATGTGTTCTAAAAATGTTTTGCGGTTGGATTCATTGTTGATAGTCTGCAACGGAACGAAAAATGAACTTTGCGTGCCTTTATTACGGAATATTGATAGCAGCATCCGTGGCAGTGTTACATACAGCTCTAAATTATTATTTAGTTTGATTGCAGAATTTAAATGAGACTACTGAGCTGAATGCTGAAATTGTGACATGACTGAAATTATTTTAGCGTGTTCGAATTAGAGTTAATTGTTACACTACGTCGAATATATATTTTGCGAGCCATGACACACGACGGTGAGCAACGTTATGATCGTAAAAAATAGGGCCAAAAATAATGCCAGATATCTGAACCTAGTATCCGATGTCTAGTTTCTGATGATGACTTTCCGAGGTTAATCGCATCGTATTGTTTTTTATAACTTGTAGAAAAGTGCGATTGTTGATTTCACTATGACAAACCTCCGCTGCATTACGCCTGAAACTGTTCAACTTATTCGGGGACTAAAAAAATGCTGAACGGTTATGCTTGAATTGCTATTTTTTCGTGGAAATACCGTGATTGTAGAAAGATGAGGATAGCAGATTTTTTTCATTTCAAGGACTACAGGTCAACCTTTTTTCTTTCTTGTATCGATAAAATACGCCTATATACTTCTTATGACCAATCTAATGTGGTAACACATCACGATGAATTCCTCGCCTGGATATCGTGTGATGTTAGGAGTGAATGAAGTTCGCTGATTCGCTTTTCCGTATTCTTTAAACTCTGTGGTACAAATCCCCCATTGGAGGGTGGCTGACCTACCTCGTCGAAGAGAGTCCAGCCTTTTTTTTTATGTGGGTTGGGAAAGCCAATGATGAGGGAGTCACGAACGACCGGCGACATGCATCCTTGGCCATTGACAGCTCAGCGATGTCCGCTTGCTTTGATCTCGCGCTGAGACCATCTAGTTGAAGCATGCGAACAGCTAAACATTGAGTAATACCCCATCATCTAGGGTCCAATGATGCAAACCCTTGAGGAATATCATAAGCGGCCATTTGTCGAGGGTGGCCGGAGGGAGATCCTCGCCAGAGCGTGAAAGCGAACTCCGTGGGTGTACTTGACCGGGCGCGCGCGGCATTAGACCATTCATTCGATGAACCCCAGCGCCTTCCGCAATGCATCCGGGTCTCGTTCTCGAGTGCCCTCCGACAGGAGTCTCTTTGAGTCATTCCATGCATTATTTACGTAGTCCGAGCGAGATAGTTCCCTAGTCATAATGGAGACGATATTCGAATTATACGTTTTAACTTCACTAGCTGTAGGACACATCAATTACATATTGCATTATTAACGGTGACATAATATAGTTTTATATGGCAGAAGTTGTAAGTAAATAAATGAAAATATCTAAATAAGTCTTTAACTCGACTCTTTTTTTCGCGTGGTGCGTTTGAAACTCCTTCAAAACACAGTTTTTTGTGATACCCAAGAACCTGCTGCGGTGACAATATGATTAATGTTCAAAAATAGTTGAGAAAGCATACAAACTACTCGCTGTTAGTTTTTTTACGACATCTAAGCGTTAGAAATACCTCATTTTGTAAGTAATTTATCTCTATAGTGCATACACACAACATTTCCCATGTAAAAGGGCTGGTATTTTTTTGCAAATATCTCCGAAAGTAATGTATTAAGGGGTTGAATTTTTGGTGTCATTGGATAGGTGAGATATTTTTCTTTTAAATGAGACAAAATTCATTGATTTCTAAGTAAAATGATTTTTCGCTCAAACTACCGGTGACCATTTCTCACCATGCGCTTGCGAAACTTCTGTATTTATTATTCTTTCATTATGTTTCATTTTACAGGGAAATTTACGCTTCGCAGTGTACATCTCTGTGGTTTTGTTTTGCTTCTCCAATTTCAAAATCGCAGGAGTTGGATTCGAGGTTTGCTGTTGATGTTTAAAACATATATGGTGTATTCTCTTTTTATTTAATCGGAAAACAGTCAAATAATATGTATTGCTTTGATTACTTTAAAAAATGTCACTTTGCATTAAGTCAGTAGCATTCATACCGTTACAGTATTTCACTGTTTTTTCTATCTATGGTTGATTATTATTCTTCCAACGCAGCCTTTCGAACCTTTCTTTTAAAGTAAATTAACTTGCTGATGCACTCAAAAGCTGTATAAATTGTAGATCTCTTCCGTGCTATGACTGCGTAGGGTGACGGATTCATATACTCTTGAAGATAGAGATTAGCGATATGAAACGAATAAGAGTGGCACCTTGAGCAGGGAAACTTTAGATATGGGCTAAGGTCTGGTGATATTGACTTCATATTTGGCTCTAATATTTGGTTGCATGGCCTTAATTATCCATAGAATGGTCCTCATGCAGGGTTGTAAGTACATCATGATGATTTTCTTGATCTGAAAATTAACTCCTGAACAGGGATTATTATTTATACTGTAAACATCAATCGTGATTATATATCACAGTAATTTTAATTTAGCTAATTTGCTTCCTAACATTGAGATTGCAAAAAAATCACAAACATGGTCCTTTAAACATGTGGTACAATTGTTGCCTGCAGTCCGTTTCTGGCATCTCATGACGTTTGAAAAGTGTGGAAATGATTTCTCTCCAGCTTTAAGAGAAACAGCATTAATCTGCCCGTATTTAAATTTCCATGGAACTTAGTTTTTATACGATATTTACAGAGTTTTTTTGGATCGAATTCTCAGTCGATGGCCCGCGTAACTTACTTCCAAAGCTCTCTTCTCTCTCATCCTCGCCGTAACTAAAACTTAGTTCAGAGTAGAAATTTGTCATACATGGGCGTGAATGCATTCTACGCTGATTCACCAAAAATTGTCTAGTGAATCCCCACGGGCTCTCTTGCAGGAATATTTCCGGCAGTGACTCATGACCCATTCGATTGAAGTCTTCCCTTTATCTTTGCGTTTTCTCAGGCGCGTATTCCACTCCACCGTGATCAGCGTTTAGAAGATAAAACTTGGTTAATTCTACAGTTATTTATTAAACCGACCCAGGTTTCAGCAACTGAGTGCCATTTTCAAGGTGTAACTGACGTGAGTGGCTGAGTATATGTATACACAGTAAAGGTGGAGGGAGAGGGAGGAAAAGAGGGGAGAGGAAAAATGGGGGGGGGCGGGGTGGAGGTATATTGGTAGAGAGGTGAAGGTGGCGGAAAGAGAGGTAGAGGTGAAGGAGGCGGAAAGGATGAGTACAATTGGGTGCAAACCGAGTAATTTGAGGTAAACAAGAACAGATTGGATGACTAGGACGGTTGTCTGTTGTGGAAAGAGGGAAGTTTCATGTTAAGGAGGGGGGAATGGGTGGGGAACAGGTGGTCGTTACATAAAATCTGCAGGCTATTTACAATTTCAAATTGTTCAAAATAATCTAACGTAGAACCCTGGTCAGTGACATGTAAGATATCAGGGTCAAAATCACTAAAATGGTTGTCTGTACATAAATGTTCGCTAAACTTTGAATTTCCTCCACCGTTAACAAATTGGTTCCTAAGTTTTATCTTTTCATTATGAATATTAAAAACTTCCTCAAAGTAACGCCTGAAACAGTTTCGTTTGATCAGCGTTTAGGTCTGTGGTGGAGTAATTTCTGGAGCTCCGATGGCACGCTGCCTAACCTGTAGCCGTCTTGCAAGAGACACGCTGGTCGACAAACGGACGGGGAGAGTACCTATCTGGGCGGGAGAAATGCGGGGACTTTCCTCGGAGGAGGAGGATAAAGAGGGGTGGTGGGTTTTTTAACCGGACGGGGGGGGGGGAGTTGTGAGGGGGGTCGGTGGGCGACGGGTTGAGCTCCGAGGCAGCGACAGAAAACTGGGAAACTCATAAAACTCTCCCCGCTGAAGTATTGAAGCTGCAGTAGGGAGATTTGTGCACGGCTGGAATGGTATCCGAAGGCCCGGGTGATCGTAAATCAATTGTCGTTCAAGTCTTCTCTTTTTCTGCCGAGTGAAGGGAGTCGGCGGGGTATGGCAGAGTCGCGGAGGTAGGCGCGAGGAGGGGGAGGGAGGCTGTGTGGTAGGCTGCGGCGTGTTCCTTCCGCGGGGAGGAAGAGGAGGGGGCTAGATAGCTTCTTCGAGGAGTGGGGGAATGAGGAGGCAGTGGGTGACGTGGGAGGGAGGAGGAGAGTGATTGTGGGGTAGGTTAAGGAGAAGGGGAGTATGAGAGGATGCTTAAATGATGTCTGGGGAAGGGAAGAGGGGGTGAGGACGGAGAAGTCTTGAGCCCTTCGCAGTGTTGAATGAGGCGGAATCGTGCGGGGAAACGGGGGGGGGAGGGTTATTCTTCCGAGAGGATTCGAGGCTCGTCCGCCGGGTTGTTGGGAGGGGGTGGTGGTGGTGGAAGACTTTAGCGGGGCACGCTGGAGGTTGAGGTCACCGCCCCCTTCTTTCTCTCGGAGGTGGACGGGTGGGGCGGTGGAAGCGATGGCGGCCTCCCCCGCCCCCCTCTCGTGTTGACAGCGGATGTGGGACACATTACAACATTAGCAAGCGCAGGCGTTGTCTCTGCTCCTCGTCCCCCGCCCGCCACTTCGAATAAAACGCCTTTAACGAGAGAGGTGATTACCGCAAGCTTCGATGTAAAACGTTTTCAGCGGTGAATGGTTTGAAAATCGTCGGTGAATAGGAAACGGGTGGTCTCGGTTACGTGTTGAGTCGGTCTTGATGTCGCAATGAACTTCGTTGAACGGTAGATTATTGGCGGAAATATTTCGTGCATACATTTTTCTCCGCGCGATTGCCATTTGCCGTTTGGCTCTTAAGTGAGTGAATTGCGAGTTGTGACGAAGAAATATTTAGAATAATAATCTATTCCTTCTTAACCACCTGAGACCTTCTGTCCAATGTAATTGACATGAAAAGTTTTTCATGACTACATTTAAGATCCAGCTTTAACCGCACCAAATCCCAGAGGTAATCCTAGTAGACGGCAGAGTGCTACTACCTTGAATGTTTGTTCCCAACTACAACTTCGAACAGCTGCCAGCATACGATGCGTTTGGAGAGAAATCATGTCTAGTTAGTGGCAAAAGAAGCACCTCTAAAATTGTCTTAGGTCACTAGAGAATAAATAGTAAATATTCATACCTCTCATGGTAAGAATTCATTTGGTTGATTTGATGTACCGTGAATATTGCCAAATACGCCAAATTTACCGATGACCTAGGATCATTAATTATTTTTGCTAATTAAGAATTGTGTTTCTATGTCTGCATTGCACTCGCATTCAGAACATTAACCGATACCAGTGCTACCAATCTTACTTAATCTTAATCCGAATCTTCTTTGGCGAAATGGGACATTGTAGCTTGCTCACTGTGATTCAAAGTAGTCCGGTGATTTCATCACACTATTGAAGTCATAGATGTCACGTGCTCGACTTTTCTCTTAATTAAGTTGCTCTGTGTATTGTCTGAATAATTTTACTGTGGATATTTTATTGGTTATTCTCAAAGAATCGAGCTATGGATATGAATAGATGCGCGCTTGTGGCCTGGTCATTAATTGCAATAGGACTGATGTGTGAGCTCTGTTAAAGAGTTTACGTTCCTGGAATGTTCAAATTTAGACATTTAGAATTCATAGCTATAGAAGTGTACAAGAATTTGGGCATGAACTCCTTCGTTATAGCAGACGTCGGGTTATCTCGAAGGCCCATTTATATCCTGGTATTCAGTGAGAGACCTCCAGGAGATCAATCCGCCGGCCGGCTCTATCTCCGCGCGCCCTCGGCATAACTGCTCCTGAACTTCCAGTTCACTTTGTCGCCCGTGTATGACGTGAAACCGGTTGAGCGCTTGGCGCTCTTCAACTTCCTTCTCTCCCTTTCCGCCCACTCCTCTTCCCTCTTTCTCCTCCTCATTGCACTCCCCACCCCCTCCCGCCCTTTCACTTTCTTCCTCACTCCCTCATCTCTAATAACCCTTTCACTCCAAGCACATGATCCGGGGATCGCAAATATTCAACCCTACGCACTAACCAGCAAAACTGAAAAAGCTTGAGAGCAATATGAAATGGAGCCAAGGACCGTATTCCATCGCCTTTTTTTACTTAGCCATCGTTCGAACTGTTCATTCACTACTTCTGCGATCTCTTGGTCGCCCGCCGATTATTCATTAGAGGGAACAAGGATCAGTATGAATTCTCATAAAAATTATAATAGCTTAAAACTAGGAATGAGTCGATTCCACTTATTTTCGATTCCGATTCTTTCAAATCGATCCCGATTCTCGATTCCGATTCCATCGATTCTTATTCCTAATAACAGGTGGGATATTGACATACCAGTAGCGTATGACTATTACTTAAATTCATGTATTAGCTGAAATAAAATAACAAAGACAACTAAGTCTCTCAAAAAGTATATTTATTAAACCAATAGCGAATATATATCCTAAGCTTATTGAGGTAGAGAGAAAAAGTACAAATTGATAGCATACACCCAAATTTACTGAGAAAATTATGATGCGATAAATGAAATTTGATTTGAATATTTATCTAACTGGAATCGATGGAATCGGAATCGACTTTAGGCGACCGATTCTCGATACCGATACTAATCCTGAGAATCGGTGGAATCCAGAATCGACATTTGGATTCGACTCATCCTTACTTTTCTTACGTAAAACTACTCTTCATTTTCTGGATTTTGTATTTTGATACAATCTCACACTGTGTCGAATGCAATAGACAGAGGAATTTTTCCTCACTAATAAATAAAATGTTGTCCTTGGTAACTTTGTGGTATCTGTAGTATTCCATATTTTATAAAACAATGGATGAGTAATAAAAACTTTTACTAAAACCACGGAATAAAAATTAAAATCTCAATTTTATAAACACGACCCGGGTTTCGGCGCTGAGCACCATCTTCAGGTCTGGGACCTGACGATGGTGCTCAGCGCCGAAACCCGGGTCGTGTTTTTAGAATTGTAATTTTTATTTTTATTCTGTGGTTTTAGTAAAAGTTTTTATTACTTATCCAGATTTTCCTCACTCTTTCTTCAACGTTTCGAAGTAAAATGGAGAGCGTTGTTAATGAGCAATCGCCATGGGAGCTTAGTAATGCACCTTAGGTGTCATGTTCCAGCTGTCCCTAATTATTACTTTAGGACGTCGTGAATTCCACTGAGTGACGCTTAACCTAATCATTATAATGCGGAAAGTTCGCGTCGTGGTTTTAGTATCTGGTTAAGCCTGTCTTTGATTTGAGACTGTTAGACTTCGCCGGTTAGGTAATGCTGCATCAACACACCCCGTTTAAATACCGATTTTCTAAGCAGCCCGACAGAAAGAGAAATTTAACTATTAAAATGGATTTTAATCTCAACTTCTGTGTGATATTTTTGGAGCGCTCTATATCGCTTTTGCGATGCATTTGAACAAAGGCTTCTTCTAATGCAAGTCTATTGAAGCGAAAATCTCGCTCTAGGGAATAGAACGATGAGGATCTTCATAAAGACTTCTCTCTTCCTGGTTCTCTGCCGAGGTTGATTGCAATCTATGGGAGCCTCCGTGTAAAACAATTCCCTCCCTTAAAGTATCACCAACTCGGCCGAAGGAAGATACAAATGAGGAGGAGGGAGTGGGGATTATGTGTACCAGGGGGAAATGCTAATGGAATGGGTCACAGTTCATTTACCTCTATTGAGTCGTTGAGCCCAGCGTCGCGAGCCGTGACTGACAGGGTCCGAATATCGTGCGGGAAATCATTTCAGGGATCGCGTTAACGATCCTGACCCCTTTGGGAGAGCGATGGGTGGGGGTGATTGTTGGGAATGAGCTCGCGGAAAGCGAGGGAATGGGATTCTCGAGGCGGTCATACGCTCGGAAGCTGTTTTTAACGCGCGTCATGTCAAATTTGACCATAAACTTGAGTTTTTAACCTTCCCCAAGCCGGAGCGATATTCGCTCGAAAGGTCAACTTGGAAGCGTTCGTGATCTAGCTTATCGGGATGAAAGGCGAAGGGGGCAGAATTCCTCGGCTGGGTGTTTTCTTTCCCGCTGACGTTGGGGGAACCGGTAATGCGAGGGGAATGGAAGTGTAGGGCACGGCGCCGCGAAGAGAGAACATACGTGCCTCCGTCGAAGTGTAACGGAAGATTGAAGGTGAGTGGGGTCGTCACTTCTCGTGAAAAAATGGTGTCTGCGTCGCCGGAGATGTACGCACAAAGCCTAAGGTTTGACTGTTAAATTATTCCGTCGGGTGCGGCGCGAGGAGTGAAACATTAAAAGAAGTTTTTCATGCCGGCGCATGAATCGAAAGATATTCTTTTCCTATTTATAAGTTTTCGGAAAAGTCAAATAAGTGTTGTGGATTCTACTGAAAGATTAATTAAAATAGCTGATACAGTAAACCCTCTCATAACGCGAAGTTACATTCCTTGAAATCGTCGCATAATGTAAAATCGCGCACCATGAAACGAATATATGTATAATGGGGAATACCGAGTTTCGTTCCTCAATCTAAACACCTTATGTTTAATCGAACGCGAAATTCAACGATTATTAAGCAACGTTGCACTTACGGAAATAATTTCGTAATTTTGCGTTGTTAAACAGATTTATTAGCTTTTTATTTGTTTTTTTTTTATAGGAAAGGCGTCCAGTTAAATCAAAATACAATAAATTTGTTCTTCAACATATCATTATTATGTTACAGACTGCATTAACACTCGAAGGCGTCCACAAGATTAAGTGAAATTACTTCAACAAAAAATTTGGAAAAATCAACTTTTGCACGATATTTTATGCTCCACGAATGATATGACAATCAGCTGTCGCTGCCAATTCTGCCATCTCTCGATTAAAAGTAAAAGTAAAGCCAGGCTGATAAGGCTTTCTACGAACAGTGCGTAAGGTCCTGATAATGAAAACGCTCATTGGAAAATAAGTTCAAGGAAGCATTATGGGTGAACAAGGTCGTGCATCATGAGAATCAGACACAGAATTTTCATGGATCCTACAAGTAATATTACATACTTATCTTTTTAAAACGAAGGAACCGTGCCGTTTATTCTGGCTGCCGATTCACGCTAGGAATTCACGTTTAGTTGGGCGTCAATAACTGTGTGTTCCAAGTAGATTTCTGTAGAGGATGTAGAATCGTCAGAGCCCAGGGATTCTTTGGGGGGTAAAAGATGCCTTGTGAATCGTAACCTCGAGGAACGATGTAACTCAGCTTTGTTCTGCCTGCCTCTTAATGCTTCTGTATAGCTCACAGTAAGGTGATAGATGTTACTAAAATTTACGTTTGTATTTCAACCTTCTCTCTATGCACAGATCAAGTCGTAGTAATTTTTCGTGAACTTCGTCAATTGCACTAAAAACGCTCCCTAGAGATTTCACAGTAAAATTAGGAAGCTCACTTTCATCTGGTTCACTGACTTCTCATCACTGATCTCTATATTTTCGTTGGTATGAATCAATTCCAGTAATTCCTCTTCCCCCAACTCCTTTTTATGTGATTCCATCGATTCCTCCATTTCTTTCTCCTGCATCTCATCAAATCCTTCCCCCCCAATATCTTTTGCCAGGTGTACGATTTCGCTGATTTCTTCTTAGACTGAAGAGAATCCAAGGATATAATCCACCACCTCAGGACAAAGGCTCTCTCTTAGTAATCATTGATTCCATATTTACCACTGATGTGCTGTAACTTTCTTCACACTTTTAGCGACTGGAAATGCCTGGAAACGTTGCTAGGTGCAATATTGTTTGCATTCATAAATACGTGTAAGCTAAACGAAAGAAACTGAAAGAACCGCCATTTTTCGTTCAAGCCTTAAAGTGAAATGAATATTTTTAAAGGGTGAATCGTGGGGAAACTATTTCAAAGAGTGGTATTTTTAAGATCCCAAATGAAAACAATCTTTCTGGAGATTATATATACCAACTTACAGGTATATAGCGTCTGACATACATGGGGACAAGGGTATCTTAAGTTAAGATAAGCGTCAGATAAGCATCTGTTTCGAGTCTCCTCGCGCGGGTTAAAAGTCCATCTCCCGGTCTAGAAGCTACCAGCTTATGGCCTTGGTAGGTGAACAGTGGGAAAGGGATAATGGGAGTGGGAAAGGACTAGCGAAACACTCAGCCCCTGCGAGGCCGACACCATGAGGCGGATTGACGTGAAAAGGACGACAATGGGCCTCCGCCTCCCCGCAGTCCTCGTATTTGTTGGGTTCCCCCAACAACATCAGACGAGTCTCCGTCTCGCTTTTGCGAAGACTGACCGCACATCTTTTGAGAACTGGTGGAGCCCATTGCCCAAAAAATTGGGATTGTGTATCCCCCGACTCCCATTATGGGTAGCCGTCGTGCGGTCTGCCGGAGTCAAATCAGGGCGTCAGATGAGCAGAAGAAAGTGGTCTTCCAAGGGAAGGGGGGGGGAGGTGTCGAGTGATTTTTTTCTCTTTCTGTCGACCCTTCTCGCCCATTTTCCCGCCATCCTCTCCACGCCTTTTCCACGACACCCCAACAACCCCCAATCGACCTCGTGAAGGAGGCGCAGGGGAGGGAGGATTAGCGTAATCCCTCCACCCTGGCGAGGCGTCAATCAGACCTCCAAGGCGCTGAATTCGGCGCTCGTATCGTGATTGTGCGCATTGAGAAAACCTTGTCCTCTCTATCTCTCTGGTCTTTTGTGCCGCGTGCGTTGGGATGAGATGCAGCATCCGCGGCGGTCACGAGGAGGTGCGGTCATGTGGTGATGTTGCTGATGGCAGGGAGTGGCGCGGGGAGCGTCGAACGCGTCCGCCTACCTCTCCGGTTGGTCAATTGCATTCACGCCCAAATGCATGCCTCCGCCCCCCTCCCCCCCCCCCCCCGCGCCCCCCGAAACCCCCCGCCGAGAGGACACCGCTTATTGGTCAGCTTAACCCTTCTGTTTTTATTTTTATTACTCTTATACTAACTGTTTACGATTGTTGACTGCCCATCTTTCATATCTGGTAATTTTTGGATTCTGCGAGTATTTTTTGTATTATTTTTGCGACAGTTTCGCCGTGCTCTGCTGCCAGCTTCGTCGGGCTTTTTAAACAACAATGGTCTTCTTTTTTATAAATAAACAAATTCGACAGTTTATGAATTCAGAATTAATGAAAATAAAAATAAATTCCAAAGATTTCCACAGATGAGAGAGTTTCTGATGTTATATATGGTAATCACTTCTTTGGAATTAATTTTTATTTTCATTAATTCTAAATTATTCATCTGCCGGATTTCTTTTTTTATAAAAAAGAAAACATTGTTGTTTGAAAATCCCGACGAAGCCGGCAGCAGAGCACGGCGAAACTGTCGCAAAAATAATACAAAAAATACTCGCAGAATCCAAAGATTGCCAGATATACATCATGAGCTGCGAAAATCTACAAAATAGGCCCATCTTTCACTTCGCAAATAAATCTTAATGTGGCTTCATCCGAGATTGACGGCCGTTGATTCCCCGGAAAACCTTGGATTATGCCAAATTCACTCAAAATACGGAACTGGTGATCTAGTCACCTCAATTGAGTCGTCCCATAGTGTTCACAATATCATGTGAAATTCATTGTGGATAAATTATTCGCCTTGCCTGGGATGCAAACCCAGAATCTTTGATTTAGCGCCGCGTGCTTTGACCAATTAAATGTGGGATAGGACAGTGGATTGTGGAAGTGGGCACTAGAAGTAGAAGTTCATTGTGGAAAAGGTCACCTGGGTATCTAAATTAGTTGGAGAACTCGGCGCGAAATTCAGTGGTGTGAGTTTCAAATCCCAGTCCAGGGAGGAGATTTTTCCTCCTATGAATTTCACACAGTTGGATTTTTCCGGAGTACATGACAAGCGTTTTCAAACTCGAGTAGTGAATAGGTGCTTTGTCATTTAGATTGTTTTCATTAAAGTATCGCCATTAACTGATGCACTCTTCCATAATTCTCGATGCGTTCTGGTTTACAAAGCAAGATAATTTCAAACTTCCCCAGCCACAAAAAAACAGTGTTCCACGTCCCCTTATAAAAATGTATTTCCTCTTTTGATTGCTAATCCTTTGTTCCAGTTGGCTTTTACTTGGCTGGGAAGTTTTAGCGTTTTAGTGTTTAAGGCAACCTTATCAGTTTAGCCGTTACTGCTTTGAGGCCATATATACATGTATATCTTGACTTCTTATGGTAGTTCTCATTAATGTCCTATGCCCTTCTGATGAAATACGCGTGGTTATTTATTCAATTCACCCAATACAATATATCACAAATACCAACACAATATATCAATTAATGATTGTTTATTTGTTATAGTTTTTCTCGGAGGAAAATTTCAATTTACAGCTTTGAAAACGCTTAATAATAGTATTTAGTGCTTGAGTAGTGAACCAAGAAAATTTATAATCGGATGGCAGAAGTTATACCTATCATACTTAGTAATTATGGGGAAGAAGTAGATATAAACAATTTAAGCCAATGCGGAAAGAAACTCGATAGACATCGAAATCTTCTTTCAGAATACCAAGAGTATTGGATTAAGGTAGTCCGAGCGGGATAGAACCCTAGTCATAATAGAGACCATATTCAAATTATACGTTTTAATTTCACCAGCTGTGGGACACATTTAAATATTGCATTATTAATGGTGCAATAATATAGTTGTATGTGACAGAAATTGTAAGTAATTAAATGAAAATTTTTAAATAAGTCTTTGACTTGACTCATTTTTTCGCGCGGTGCGTTTGAAACTCCTTTTAAACGCTATGTTTTTTGTGATACCCAAGAACCTACTGCGGTGACTATATGATTAATGTTCAAAAATAGTTGAGAAAACATACAAACTACTCGCTTTTAGTTTTTTTAAGACATCTAAGTGTTAGAAATACCTCATATTGTAAGTAATGTATCTCTGGAGTGCATATACGTACCATTTCCCATGTAAAAGGGCTGGTATTTTTTGGCAAATATCTCCGAAAGTAATGTAGTACGGGGTTGAATTTTTGGGGTCATTGGATAGGTGAGATATTTTTCTTTCAAATGAGACCAAATTCATTGATTTCCAAGTAAAGTTATATTTCGCTCAAACTGCATTAAAGATATTGACTATGGCTAAATCCCATCAATCGGCGGGCTGACGAGGTGTATGGACAAAACGCCATTATCTAGCAATAACTCGTCCTTGAGTGCTGAATTTCGTCAGAGTAGAGACTTCGAGAGAGGCTAGAGGAAAGTGTTCGTATTCAACTGACCGTTGGCCATAAGTATGGCTCATAATCGGCTCCATCTGGTGGAACTCAAGGGCACTTTAAATGGGGTTTCGCCTCGAGGGCGTTTATTATTCAAATGACATCTCCATTCACGGGGAACAAGAGGTTGATGGGAGGAGGGTGGCGGGGACGAGAGGTGGGTAGGTGTGGCGCCGGGGACGAGAAAGTCTGGCGGGGGAGGAAGGGGGTGTGGGTGTGTGCAAGTGGTGGACGTCCACTTGCACTCATCCTCCCCCGTGAGAGATTGAGAGTGAGAGAATGGAACTTCTCTTCCTTCGCTTTTATTCAACCGTGGTCTGATCCTACAGGCTCTTCGGGCCACCCCGCGGGTTAAAAACCTACCCCACGGTCTTGAAGCTCTCGCTTATCACTGGGACGGGTACGTTGTGGGAGACAGGGTAAAGGAATGGGAATGGTTAGCGAAATACAGCCACTAGGAGGCCGACACCATGAGGCGGATTGCCGTCAAAAGGACGGCAACGGGTCCCCGCCTCCCCCTAGTCCTCGTAACTGTTGGGTTACCCCAACAACGTTAGACGAGTCACCGTCAGTCTCGCTTGTGCGAAGACTTCCCACACATCTGTTGAGAGCCATCGAAGCCCAAATTCTTGGTTTAGGCTGTCCGCCTGCTCCCTTTTCGGGTAAACGTAGTGTGGTCTGCCGGAGTTCGTCATCGGATCGGGACCCCGCCGGACCAATGATGGTCGATTGGACCAATTATGGTCAAATGTGAGTCCCTTCACCTCAAAACTCCGTTTTCCCATGGTCTGATCCAACACTCAAAGTACGCTCTACAGCTCTATTGCTCTCTTCCGAATCGGAAATAAAATGAGGCATCAGCCTTCTAAGATACACGCCGAAAACTGCTGATAATTTTAAACTTTTAAACCTGGAAACTAGTCGAAGTTTCACTTATCCTTCCGGGTTTCCTGCCTCCGTGCGTGTGGACCAGCTTCGTCCGCCCGCTGTCGGTCACCTATATTCCTTCCCTTTTCTCTCCTTCACCTGAAGTTCTGCCACAACCAAAGTGTGGTCGCTATTTCCGTGGTCTTATTTCTTTGTCTTGTATCTCTATGTAGTACCACGGTGCACCGTTTTTTCCCTGTTTTCGCCTCTCTTTCCTTCAGCACGTCTGCTCCCTTTTCTCACCGTTTTTCGTTCTCCCTCTCTTCTTGTTTATATTTTTTGGCGTCCTTAGTTACGTATTGTTAACTGTTTAATTTTTGTTAAAAGCGTTCCTAGTTCCGTGGTGTAAATATTTATTTTCCTTGCACGTCTGTAGTTTCTTATTGTTGGTCAATGGCTTTGAATTTCAACTCAATATCACTTCTGATTTAACTGACTTCCCGGACCTCTGGATAGTCGTTTTGTTACAAGGTCATCCATATATCCCTTCTGCTTTCACCGAAATTCATGTATTGCACCAATAAACGCAAAACCTTTCCTCCTCCGTTCTTTACCGCACTCATTAGGAGCTCTGAAGGAATTGAACAGTACAGTTACATACGTAGACCAGCGGAACATTGATTTTCTCAAGAAATGTCTTCAGAAGACCAATGGAAAATAACTCAATCACATCTAAAATAAATAGCAACTCACCCGTTAATACCCAGGTCAGTAATTCATTGTGATTTTTTTCCGGTGTCCCCCTCATCGGAAATGTAATCTTTCCGGCGCCAATCACTTCCCGCAGTCGGGTTGTCACGTTGATCCCTCATCCCATCCACGTGGGGCTCCGAAGGAAACCATTTTACATCGTTGCAGTGTCAAGTACGTTTCATCCATTGTTATCTTTTTGCCTTAATGCGTTTTAAAACGACTCGAGAGGCGTATTTACCGCTCGTTAATCTTTTTCTGATGCCGACTGATAGAAAAATAGCTTCAGGCGGATGAATATGGTCCTCCTTGACCCTATCACTTAGGTTGGGCCTTTAGTTACCACGTCTCAAGTAACTAGATTGAAATCTTAATGACAGTGTATCGGAAGCACGCGTTGGGCCGCACCGCGGCAAATCACGTGGTTTCTTCTCCAAGGAAATTTCTGCTGATGTTTATTGCATTTGACGAGGGAATGGTTTGTCGCCGGGGTAAAATTATAATCATTCGTGTTTTCTTCCGTCCATCTTCGAAATCCGCCGATGAAATGGATAGTTTGTTTCAGATCGAACAATAAAAGTGGCATTTTATGGTTTCACCTGTAGGTGGGAGCCTGAGGGTGGGTTTAGCAATGAATAAAGGGTCTTTTTGACGTTGAGTGTTGCGTTGTATGGGATAGAAACGTTGACTTTTGGGCAAGGGGATGAAAATACGCTGCAGGCATCGGAGGTGTGGGTGTGCAGAAAGATAGAGGGAAGAGTGCGCTGGTCGGAAAGGAAGGCGAACGAGGAAGTGCTTAGTAGTGTGGTGTGCGCGAGGAAAGAAAAACTTCTGCGTGAGATGAGCGAGAGGCGGAGTAGGTGGCTGGAGGAGGAAGCGATTGAGGAATTTATATGAGTTGGTCAAGTCTCATGATGGGGAAGGTAGTTGGGCCAGCGAGGAAGGGAAAGAAAGGTATATAGATGGGATGAAGATGGCTAGATCTCATGCTTAAATGTAGAAGGGATCACCAGCGGTAGATAGTGCTCTGTAAGTGTAGAGAAATGTGAAGGATTTTCTCTGACTCGAAATGCAACCTACCTGTAGCCGGTAGGAAAGTGTAGTAAATGAATTAAATGAAAATGTAGGAAATTTATCACCCTGAGGACGATGGCAGACTACGCCTTCGAAGCGTCGGTGCCAAAAACCACCATCACCCGGCCGGAAACCCGAGAGCTATACATTCTAAGCATTCGCCGGGAAAGCCTTAAGTCTTACATGTAGTAAATGAGTCTTCCTGGTGTTTCCTTAGGAAGGGTGGAGGGCAAGGTTAGGAGTTAGAGCAGTTGACCCAAGCTTGGGAGAGACTCTCTCTTTGTGCGCTCCCGAATCGATTTGAATCGTCTAGGTGACTGATGTCGATGGAGAGCAGTTGACGCCATCAAACTTTGATATCCTGAAAACCGAGATATCCTCTATATCGGATCACCCTGTTGTTTCATTGATTGACTTTGGAGATCTCGGAGGAATTGCCTAATTAGAGGACATATAGCAAGAATACGTACCTGATGTTGAAATTTTAAGGAAGTTAACTCTTATGTCATACATTAGTTACTTGGAGCTATTAATTCTACTCGAGTTTACTTTGGTTTTTTTGCTGGGAATACGGGTTATTATTTATTTAGAGAAATTTTCAAAAATTACGGATAATACAATTTCTAGAAGTAAATTAGAATGGAGTGATGAGAATAATCGATGGAAAATATCGTGAAATTGCAACATTGGTGCGTTATCCCCTAAACTCTAATGTAAATCATGGGGGACCAAAGATAGCGGACGACGTTACACCTTCAAGCAAGCATCGACCCTCCTCATAGCAAGCGCCCTCTGTCTTCAATGTCGCACGCTCTCGCGTGTTGTGCTTGGGGTTCTCCAGCCGCCCGCCCGCGACACTTCACCTCCCTCCCCCCGCACCCCTCCCTGCTCACCCTCCCCCACCCAACCTCCACCCAGCGAGCCAAACACTATTCACTGTGACGACGTCCGATTCGGTGCCGAATGAGTGATTGGCGCACAGCGGATTGGGGTATCGACACCCGCGGGGCAACTACCTCCGATTCGGCAGGAAGCTCTCGCTTATATCCGAGCGTGGATGGTAGTGGGAAAACGGGAAAGGGATGGGAAGGGAAAGTAAGTCAGCCACAACCCCTTCGAGGCCGACACCGTGAGGCGGATTGAGGTCAAAAGGACCTCAATTGGGCCCCCGCCTCCCCGAAGTGCTCGTATTAGTTTGGTTACAATTGAGAAGAGTAGCCGTCGGTCTCGCTTTCGCGAAAAACCTACCGCACACCTATGAGAACCGGAAGAGCCCGTTGCCCAAAGATTTGGGATTAGGTGTCTCCCTGGCTCCTTTTCCGGGTAGACGCCGTGCGGTCTGCTGGAGTGCGTCCTCGAGTCGGGGGCCACCGGACCCATGGAGGGTCAATTCGGACCAATTCTGGTCAAAGCGTGGGTACATCCCTTCTCTCAGTAGTCCTCGTCTATCCATCGATTGGTGGCACACAATGCAACCCGAGCAACTGTGGAGCCCAGCCATTGTCTCTTTCTCGATTCCGGGGAGCGTTCCCTCCTCCTCAGCCATTGGCGTGGGTCTCTCCCTCCCTACCATTCGGAATGCGAATTTTAGGGGGCTGCAGCGGATATCGTGAGCCATTGAGTGCGTAATTTTATAACTTTTCGAGGAAGGCAAAAAAACTATCATGGACGACGTTTCACTTAAGGTAGTCCGAGCGAGATAGTTCCCTAGTCATAATAGAGACCATATTCGAATTATACGTTTTAATTTCACCAGCTGTGGGACGCATCAATTAAATATTGCATTATTAATGGTGCAGTAATATAGTTTCACTTGACGGAAATTGTAAGTAATTTATAATAAGTCTTTAACTCGACTCATTTTCTTCGCGCGGTGCGTTTGAAACTCCCTCGAAACGGAAGGTTTTTTTGTGATACCCAAGAACCTCCTGGGCTGGCAATGTGATTAATTTTCAAATATAGTTGAGAGAACATACAAACTACACGCTGTTAGTATTTTTAACGACATCTAAGTGTTAGAAATTCCTCATTTTGTAAATAATGTCTCTCTGGAGTGTATACATAGTACCATTTCCCATGTAAAAGGGCTGATATTTTTTGGCAAATATCTCCGAAAGTAATGTGGTCAGGAGTAGAATTTTTGGTGTTATTAGAAGGGTGAGATATTTTTCTTTAAAATGAGACCAAATCCATTGATTTCTTAGTAAAATGATATTTCGCCGGTTTATTCGGAGAATAATACGATGCACGAGGGCATTTAAATGGGCAAGCCGTAAGCTTTATAAATTTCGCCTTAATTCATATGTATGTACTCTTATTACTTGTGTTCAGAACGCTAACCTAATACTATTTGCAAAAATCATATTTCAATACGTGTTTACTCTCAATAGTCCCTAGATATTTGCTAGCCTCCATTAATGATAGTGACAAATGTATTATTTCACGCTTAGGAGAAAATGTGAGCGTATGTTACCGAATTAATTCGAAGTGTCATTAGACGTTGTGGCAAAATAGCGTGAAATTGCTAAGAAATCGAATTGGTAACGTGTAAGGTTTTTTACTTTTATCTTAACATATTACTAACAAGTAGGCGAATGGTTAGTATACATAATTACAATCGCAACACCCATCATTAAGTCGACACAGTGAAGTCCTCAAACCGTCCACTCGTCCCCGTGAGCTGAATTCTATGCTATTCATTGGTGTGAAGCAGATTATACTCAAATCGGCAGTCGAGAATATCTAGTCCGTTAAGGGTCACAAAAATCCACAGGGAAAGAGGAAGCCTCGGTAGTTTAACTGGCTAAAGCACTCGGCCGGAAATCGAGAGATCCGGGTTCGAATCACGGTCAAGGCGGATGATTTTTTCTCTGAGGAATTTCGCAGATTGTACTCACATAATATGTGTATTCGGTGTTCAGTGCATTACGGATTCTGGTGTAATGTGGTGCAACCATTTCATTATGAAAGAAGCTAATCACTAGCAGTTGTCCTCAAACAAAAGATGTAATGGAGCCAGTTTCGATGTTATTACATCGTATATGAGGCTTTCAAACTTAGGCTCAGATGTCTGCAAGAAAAACGAGGTTTTATTTTGAAAGCGTCGCATAGAGTGGTGTGGTAACGTCGAATCTAGTTGTAAATGTATTAGCATTTATCAGTGGGAAACTTAGTTTATGCTTGTGGTTTCATGTGATTGCGAATTTCAATATTTGTGCCATTATGTCATTTAATCCATTCAAAAGTGAGATAACTCTCGGAGCAATCAAGTTTTGATACCATTAACTTGTAATGAAGTAAGCCCCAGCTATGCAATCCTTATCATGCCTTGAGATTCTTATAAACTTGGAAATTCCTGTGATAATTACTCAATGAAATTAATGTGACTTGCTAGGATAAATTTTTGACGCAAAATATATTGCTTGCATGATCATACTGTTGCATCTAAAGGCATATAAGTATTATTTTGGGATTTTTCATTCGGAGATTTTTTTCCAATTTTCCAGCCTTCTTTCGTGCCTTCTGTAGGATGGCTGGCGACAGCAGTCTTGCTGTCAGTCATACCAACGAGTTTATCCGGAGTAAGCATGGTCACCTATGTGGCGATCTGAAGAAAATCCGAGGCATGAAGAAATGCACCAATAGACTTTTGAGTATTTATAATTCAAATACGGGGATGTAATCCGTTCTGTTTCTTAAGGTACATTTTCATGAACGCGTTTCAGACGAAGAGACGCGAAAGCGAGATCCTCAGCCAATCAGAAGCCCGGTTTCCTTCGCGTGAGTTCGCTTATGTTCGCGTAGAGTCGCGTCGTCCGAGTTCAAATATTTTCAACTTTCGACGCGTGGAACGCGTAGAATCACAACCATGGCTGACCGACGAAGTGTAGGTTCTATGGATGAAATAATCATCTCCGAAATTCGAGATAAGTAGACGTTCCTGTACAATTATAAGGACAATCGATACAGGGGTAGAAACCTAAGGGAGAGGGCGTGGAGGGATAAGGTCAATGGTGCCACTGCATCCATTTCTTTCTTTAAAAACTGCACGTTAATTAGCTCTTAGCAAGTTGGCGTGCGGATGAGTGGAATTAAGTTGTAGGGGAAATCGACGAACAATTGCTATTGCACTTGGATGGAGCTAGATAACTATCAACACACAATTATCAACAATAGGTTGTAGAGCGATAAGCACACACGGTCGTCACGCTTCTTTTTTTTACCATTTCTTCTCTGCTGTGGATGGCACGGTGGTACCTCCGCCGCGTAGGTTCGCTTGCATGCGAACGGTTCACTCGAAGAGATGACGCGTCTCGTCGCGCGCGTGCGCGTCTGACTCATCCATGAAAACGTAGCTTTACTTTTTCCTCTGCCTCTCGCTCTTTGACGTCCCCGCGAGAGTTTCAACGTCCCAACCTCGGCCCATCCGATCTTCCAGGGCATCATCACTTCTCGGCCCCACCACATTCTTCTCTCGCTCGCCTCTCTGCCACACAAAAGCCATCTCTTCGAAACCCCGCTCTCCATTCCCTCTCCCTCCTCCCAACGCCCCACTTCCCCAATTGCGTCCAACCCTTCCTCCCGCCCCTTCCTGCCACTCCCCCCCGTCCTCCTGCCTCGTTTCTTCGAGGCGTTTCCATTCCTCCACCTCGTCTCTCTCTTCATCTCTTCCTCATCGTCAAGCTCTTTGAAGCCCGTGCAGGATCAAACGCCCATGAAATTCGTAAGTTATTGTTCTGCCAAGTTTCTCCTTCCCTCACGAGCCGGTGTGTGCCCAACACGTTCAGATCGCCTGGCCGCGAGGCGGACGCTCCCTCTCTCTGTATCGCCTACTGTATGGTGAATTAATCACTTATATCTTCTCGAGTGATATAATGATACGTGAGGGGATCGGGTTGGTGTGGTGGCTAGAGTACTCACCTACCACACGGGCGGCCAGGGTTCAAATCCCTGCAGAGGAGAATGTTTTCCCCTACTTAGGTGTCTTGAGGAGGGCACTTCAAGTACAGTGCCCCGTCCGTCGGATGAGACGTAAAACCGTAGTCCCCTTGGCGCCTTTCGTTAAGAGTAGGCTAATGCCAACGCCGGGTTTCTATCCACCCTTCCTCCCTTACCTGTATCCTATGGCGCAAATGACCTTACCTGTCGGTCGCCTACCCTAAATCCTATCCAATCCTAATGATGCGTGACTTGAAGTAGTATACCTTAACGTCTTTGCCTGAAGTGTAAAATACGGAGTAATGTGTTCTTAGGTTTATGAGTATTTAATTTTTCAATCAATATATGAATTATCTCTTATTTGTAATGAAATATACGCCATTTACTTTAAATGGAATATCACTGATTTTGGGGATGATTATTATTATAAAAATGTTAAAATTATGACTGGCATAAGCAATTTTTTTGTGATACCTTTGTTTATATTTTGATTTTGCATCAATGAATTTCTTGGCAGTGTTTTATTTTATAATTTATGGGAATTTTTTCTATCAGATTTTTAGTATTCCTTTCGTGATTATTTTTATCTATAACATAGCCCGAGTTTCTCCCATGCCATGGCAGACCACGTGGGCCGAACATGTTTTCACTCGTCACATTGTCCCCGACAAATTCCTCAAAGGCGCTTTGCGTTGCACGATTAAGTTTCAACATCCCCATCTTGAGCTGTCTTATTCTCAATCTGTCCTCTTTTTTTCTCCTTCGGAGGGAAACGAGTGTGGAACAGGTGCGTGTTTTGAGTCACACGACATACCGTGAAAGCCAACAATAGGGTGAGTGGCACGGGGTGATTCCACACTAGGCGTGCTGCACTCATCCCAGTTCAAATCGCCCGTTCCCCAGCCGCCAGTTCCACACCGAAAACCGAACAGTGCGGAGAACAATGTGCAGTCAAACCAGAAACTTGGAGAGTGCTTCGTAGACTAACCTGCACGACGGTCGAAAGGTGCAACCACTGATTATTAATGCTATTAATAAATTATACTGCACCATAATCAATTATGCCGAAAACAAAATCATGCCGGACATTTCACGTGGGGTAAGTTGTCAATAATGATTGCATATTATTACACCCAAGTACAAAGTCTACCTAGTGAGGGTAGGAGATTCATGGAATTGACCTATCGTGACAATTAATGTTCCATATTGCACGTGGTAAGAATGAGACTTTAAATATGCCGGTTCTGCAGTATATTCCCTTTATCTCATATTCGTTGTCATTGCTACCGTAATAGGTTGGCTTTTGAAAAATATGTTCAACGTCCGGCAACAATAGTATGCTTAATACATGGAAAAAATAAAAAATAGTATGAAAAAAATAGTAACTTGCACAGCAGATTTAAGAAATATTTTCCCCTTCGATTACTCAGAGGTTCCCTCCCTAATTCCTTTAACAATTCGGCAGCACAGAGTGAAGTATTGGAAGGGCTGGGGATGAAGATTGAGGCATGATATTTCGATTCTTTGCGACTCCACCGCCGGAAGTCGGGGGAAAGTTACGACTCGTGTGAATGGGTGTCGTGCGCTGTAATTTGCGTGCCACGGCCGTCTGTCGCGCTCTGGGTAATTGATTGCGGTGCAGCGTGATCTCTCGTGTGATGGCTCACCCCCAGGCTCTAGGTAATGCGCGCCTTTAAAGAGAAACCCATCTTCCCCTCCACTCTCCCCTTTTCAAAGTTCAAGACTGCACTTTGTTCGGGAACGGTTGATTCCGGGGATGTTACGGCTATCATGTCTTTCGGATATTTCCCGGACAGGTATTACGGTCCGACATAACCATCTCTCTTCGTGTTGTGGGGGCAATTCTTATCTGAAGGTAAGTTCGTTATCAATGGTTACTTCTCACGGGATGCATGCATTTTAAAGTGCGTTGTCTTTAAAAAATGTTCCAGTCCTTCATTTTCAGTGAGAGTTATTGAGAGTGGTCTACTCTGGAATGAGAAATCTTTTGGTTCTGGTGGATTGCATTTTACTAGAGACTAATTGGTTATTGAAGAAATTAGCTTACTCCGTCTGCTTCACTCCCTAGATAAAGTTCCGTGGAATTTATATAATAAATTCTAATTTACAAGTATTTATGCTAACCAAATACTATGAAGCTCAGCCATTACATAAAATATCGAAGTAAATTTTTAATGAGTCGAGTTGAGTGTACAAACTCTAAATTACTTGCTCTAAATTACTTTTAAGTATCTTACTACAGCAAATAATTAGCAATTTTTCGGGATAATCAAAATTATATATGCAAGAAGAGTCATTGTTCAAATCTTCCTTTAATGTATGCGACTGAGAGCTGTGTGCCGGATTAATTGCTTATCATATAGCAGGCTTTATTTTGGTAGACCTGTAGCTTCACTTGGTTCGATATGATATAGGATTTGGTACACTTAGTCGATATACTATACTCATAGGGCTGGAAATGGCTGTTTTGTGCCTGTCGGTCTACAATAGTTAGCTCTGTCTCATTTTTTATGCTGACAATATGTTGTGTCATGATTGAATGGGTTAGAGTTTTCATTTGAACTTGCACACGGATATTAATTGGGTGGAAGATTTGCTTTTACTCTGGGATATTACTTAAATCCGTTAGACTTTAGATGATGTTTCCGGTTAGTTAGCGATGTGAGGGGTGGTAATCGCCCAAAAAAATCCGCCACGAAATTGGGACATCATTTCTGGAGTCGCTGGGCTGAAGTGTGAGATTAACTTTTGAGTGTCGCCGTTGCAGAGTCACCGTCAGCGGAATGCAAACAGATTGCTTGTTGGTGCTCGTTGACCTCACACGGCGAATCTAATTCCCTCGGCCGCCTTCGGAGGGCGCAAAAAGAGCCATTCGTTTTTTCTCCTACCCCCCTCCCCACTCCCGTCTCGGCTGTCAGCCCCGCGTTCCACGGCACCACCCAGCGGAACCTCGGAACCTGTGCATACTTTACTCTGGCCGTTCCTTCGATTGGGAGTGACACGTCTTAATTAGAATGTATGACGTCGACATAGATAGTGTGTGTGAATAAACAGCGTTTGAACAATCTTGCTTGATTACGGCTGCGGTTCCGAGCCTTTTTAAATCTATCTCTGCTCCGGGTGTCACGAAAAAATTTTCCCCTTTTAAGCCATTTTGCGTACGATCATTTGAAATGCATTTTGGAAGAGCAAGTTGGCTCTTGAGGAAGTAAAATTTACGGCCGTCTTGGATCAAGGGTTTTAAGATGGAGAGCGTTAGGATAAACCTCAGGTAACGGTTTAAGATGATGATGGGTCCTATGATTTAACTCATCCTAGGATGTACATTCTCAAAAAATAGGGTTTCATTTTGAATTTCCATCTACCTAAACAATATTCTAATGAAAACTAATGAGGGGTAACTAGCCGCACGATCATGTGAAAACGGTTAATGTTAATTTTTCTTCATTCTTCCTCAAAAAATGAAATTTTGGGCTGTAAGAAGTTTCAAGATATGTCATCTCATCGAGATACAGTACAAAATCCGAAGATTCTTGCGATATCGAGTGGAATTCATGCATGATGCAGAAATGAAAAATTTTGCAACTATCCACAATATATATTTTACTTCGACTTAGGTTAAAATTTATATTGTGGACAATTGCAAAATTTTTCATTTCTGCATCGAGATACAGTACTATATTGATCCCCTGGTGGAGACGTGAAATATTCACGCAGTTGATATCTTGCTGGAGAATTTGCCTCGTGTACAGGCATTTCCCGTTTTTTGTCGTTTCCCTTTTCGTTGTCCCTGCAATGCGTCGGTTTTGACATCAATAATCAATTTTCCGTGGCCTTGATCCGCTCATTCGCCTCATTGATGCTTTTTATATTTCCTTTTTCTGTGCGTTCCTCACCATGATTATTGGGTCTAGGGTTGCGTTCATTGTTCATTTCCATCGAGAAAGTCGACAATACCTCATAACATGTAGGTATTTCGGTTCTGGTATTTTGTAACCCAACCTCTCTTTGTGCCATAAATAGCTTTAATATAGTATCCTCATTAAGCACATCACCTTGATTCTTATAACTAGGCCCATCGGGTATGGGTAGTATATATATATGTATATATATATATATATATATATATATATATATATATATATATATATACATATATATATATATATATATATATATATATATATATATATATATATATATATATATATATATATATATATATATATATATACTCATATAAATGTTTATACAGAAAGGTAGAAAGAAAGTGGATAGGAACACGTAAAATTTACAAAGACAATGGTGGTGTGAAGATGAAATGATGGCCGATTCCAAGCAGAAAAAATTCGACTGGACCGGGAATCGAACCACGGACCTTTGTGTGTGCTTGAGTTATTCTTTCATTTCGCCTTCTGTGTATGTCATTCCTTCTCTGCCGGTGGGTGATAAGCAGCCCGCGCGCCATCTATTGGCCGCTCTCGTGGGTCATGCCCTGGGGAGTGTTTGTTCATATAAACCCCCCGCCGATTCCAGCAGTTTCTTAGTAGACTGGGTAGCTTGGTGGTCTGAGCATTGGACGCGAAATCCAAAGGTCCGTGGTCCGATTCCCGGTCCAGTCGAATTTTTTCTGCTTGGAATCGGCCATCATTTCATCTTCACACCACCATTGTCTTTGTAAATTTTACGTGTTCCTATCCACTTTCTTTCTACCTTTCTGTATAAACATTTATATGAGTATATTTGCCGCTGTGCGGTCTGAGTGAATGAGTGAACGATTATATATATATATATATATATATATGTATATATATATATATATATATATATATATATATATATATATATATATATATATATATATATATATATATATATATATATATATATATATATATATATATATATATATATATATATATATATATATATATATATATATATATATATATATATATATATATATATATATATAAAGTCCTTGCGAAGATTCCACGAACGTGGCAAACAATATAAAGCTTCGTCACAGGGTGACACTAAACATAAAACATATAAAATGGAAACTCACGAGTTTAAAATTTTCGGTGGGTCGCCCGCACCTTCATCAGTGATAGAATCTTTAATAGAATATTCTATCACTGATGAAGGTGCGGGCGACCCACCGAAAATTTTAAACTCGTGAGTTTCCATTTTATATGTTTTATGTTTAATGTCACCCTGTGACGAAGCTTTATATATATATATATATATATATATATATATATATATATATATATATATATATATATATATATATATATATATAAAGCCCTAACAACCCGACCCCATTTCCTATCTCTTGCCATGGCAGCTGCACCTCTTCCAATGTAGTTTATCTCCTGCAATGCAAATCATGCCCCTCTTTTTACGTCGGGGAAACTAGCAATCCCTTATCCATCCGTATGAACGGCCATAGATCCTCTCCTCCCAACTTTCCTGTTGCCAAACATGCCTCTACTCACAATCTTCACTTCGACCCCTTTTTCCACCTCACCATCCTCCACGCCCTCCCCGCTGATGCTTCCAATACAGAACTTAGAACTACTGAGATGGCAATAATCTGGTTCTGCAAAGCTTTTTCCCCCCCTGGACTCAATATTCTCCATTAGCTCTCTACTCCTCTCTGTTTCTTGCCCCTCCCCCCCCCCCATTCCCAACTTCCACCACTCACTTCCCCTCAACTGAGTTAGCCTGTCTTTACCTCCCCTTACCTGTCACCGCCCCTCCATTACATTGTTGCTACTCCCGTCCCTTCCATGTTAGTCACCTCCCAGTCCCCTTTCATTATTTTGTTGCAACTTTCCCTCTGTTCAGTCAGCCAGACCTTGGATCATTCACCTCCCTGATCATTCTGTTACTTTGTTGCTTCTAACCCCCCCTCCCCGCGCCTTCCCAGCTCTTGGCTCTTCCCAGTCCCCTATCATCATAACTTTGTATCAACCTTCCCCCAGCCCCATCAGCCAGGCCCAGCACTATTAACCTCCCCAGTCCCCCCTCTCATAACCTCCCCTCTCCTACCCTCATTGGAGCAGTGCATTCTCTGTGTGACTGAAGAAGGGATAACACCCGAAACGTCTCTAAGTAAGACTCTCTCTTTACTTTCGTCTTTTTACCCCCTGTAAGTTTCCTCTTTAATTGTATATATATATATATATATATATATATATATATATATATAAAGTTCTTGCGAAGATTCCACGAACGTGGCAAACAATATAAATCTTCGTCACAGGGTGACACTAAACATAAAACATAAAAAAGCAAACTCACGAGTTAAAATTTTTGGTGGGTTTTGGTGGGTTTTAACTCGTGAGTTTGCTTTTTTATGTTTTATGTTTAGTGTCACCCTGTGACGAAGATTTATATTATATATATATATATATATATATATATATATATATATATATATATATATATATATATATATATATAATCGTTCGTTCATTCACTCAGACCGCTCAGCGGCAAATACTAACATAAATGTTCATACAGAAAGGTAGAAAGAAAGTGGATAGGAACACATAAAATTTACAAACACAATGGTGGTGTGAAGATGAAATGATGGCCGATTCCAAGCAAAAAAAATTCGACTGGACCGGGAATCGAGCCACGGACCTTTGGATGTCGCGTCCACTGCTCAGACCACCGAGCTACCCAGTCTACAAAGAATCTACTGGAATCGGCGGGGATTTATATGAACAAACACACCCCAAGGCATGACCCACGAGACCGGCCAATAGATGGCATATATATATACTTACAGTAGGTACAAGGTACAAGTATATGAGGTACGTATTTGCTTCTCTTGCATAGGTGTATAGAGTTTGGTGATCCGCTTTTCGTATTTCTACCTTTCGCCTAGAATTTGGATATCGTAACCTCAGGAACAAGCTGGAACAGCTTGTGTTTGGTTTAGAATTTTTGAAAATATTTTCCTTTACAAAAACCTAATACTTATTCTAAATGGCGAGAGCAATTCACTGCAACTATATACCAAGATGTGAAAATTATTATTGGGAAACTGCAAGTGATTTTGGTTCTGTCATCACGATACTGTCCCTTCACGAGACACCTGAATTTGAATTATCTTTCTGTTCATTTTTTTCCGTGGATTATTTGTTCATACTTCAGTTTGATCCGTATTCGTCTTTTCAAACTCGTGGCTCGAGAGTGGTCCTGGTTTTGTTGCATACGCTTTGCTCCTCTCACTTACAACCTCTTCTCCTGTTGAATAAATAAGGGAACGGGTTGAGGGTTGCGGCCGAGGTGGCGAAGAGATTCTCGGAGCTGATCATCCGCCCCACGCCTTTGATTCATCGTTTCATCGGAGGGGCAACGGTATTCTCGGCCGTCACACACTTGAAAGAAATTGCCGTCTCCCCTTTCCTCATACCTGTGTCTTCCACGCGGATCCCGTCACGAAATATGTCCCACACATAAGTTTCTCAGGCGCAACCGTTATGATTTGATAATTTTTATGTCCCTCCATATTTTTTACTCTAGGACAAAGAAAGCAAACCTTGTGATTAAAGTTTGAGGACATAAACTTGAGCAAGTAGAACAGTTTAATTACTTAGATAGCACGCTAGAGGAAAATGGGCATAGTAGCAAAGACACACGGAAGAGAATCGCGCTAGCTAAGGAGATATTTAGTAATAGAAGGGAGTTGATGACGCGGACAATAGGAGGACGGAGGACGAGAATAGGCTGCAAGCATTTGAGATGTGGGTGTGGAGAAGGATGGAGAAGGTTAGGTGGACGGAAAGGAAGACTAACGAGGAAGTGCTTGAGATGGTGGGCGAGGAAAGGAATCTTTTGGATGAAATCCAATAAAGGCAGGGTAGATAGCTGAAGTGTGCTATGAAGGGCGATGTGTTGCTGAAGAGTGTGATAGAGGGAAGGATGTTGGGCAAGCGGGGAAGGGGAAGAAAGAGAATGGGTTTCATGGACGGGATGAAGAAGGGTAGATCTCATGCAGAGGCATAAAAGGATATACTAGAGGGAAATAGGCCACTGAATATGTAAAAGACTCTCAACAAAACCTACTTTTACCGGGAGAATACACTATAATAAATAATAATATTTTTTCCCCGCTCACTCTTCTGCCGAAAGTGGCTGCTCGTTCCTCTGGACCAACTCGCCTTGGGGCTAATTTTTATCGCTTGTCTCTGGCATTAGGGAGGTGTCGTGTTGTCGCGTTCTTTTTCGCCCTCCATCCTCGGTGTTTGCTCCAAGCAAGAGAATAAGAATACGATGATGAAGGCATTAAGTCTCATCGCTTTGTGTGTGATCGTGACGGGGGTGAGTCATTCAGTCGGTAAGGGGGATGCGTGGCCTTTGGAGGCGATGACCACCTCTGTCCGCCAGCGGGGATGCTTCCATCTGGTCGTATGCCCCGCGTACATTGATGACTTATCCAAGCGGGAAAATGTCTATGCATCAAGGTATTTCGGGCGAGATTTTTCCAAAGTCACAATAGAGACCATATTCGAAGTTAATTTTTCTATTTCAGCGGCTGTAGGATGCTTGAAGAAATATTTTTTTTATTAATTGAGAGAGAATATGTTCTATGAATCTGAAATTCCTTGTAATTACCTACATGATTATGAGTGCCTTAAATTTGACTAATATTTCCACGACGTGCTGTGCGAGGAAAGAAGCCTTTCTCATCGGACGTTTTTTTTGCGATTCCGTAAAAATTTCGGCTGTGATTGATTTATTTTAAAAAATAGTGGACAAAAGATGCAAAGTGCTGGCTGTATGAATTCCTGACAAAATCCAGTTGTTGTAAGTATCTAATTTTACCAAGAAATTCTCCCTCTTTAGTGCCATACCTGTACCATATCCCATGTAAAATGGAATAAATCATAGGCTAATTTCTTACAAAGTAGTGCGGTAAAGGGTAAATATTTTGATATATTTGGAAAGACGACCTACTTTTCTTTAAAAAAATGAGATAAAGTTCATTGAATTCCAGGTGAAATGGTATCTGGCTCCGACTGTCTTAAATTCTGCATTGACGTAAATTGTGGATTCTGGAACATCTGTTCTAAAATAGTATGAGTTCAGGGAAATGGAATGAAAGATTTTATGTAATGAATTGTAACTTGTCGATTTACTTTCTCGTTGTGGAAAGTGACAAATTTACTATGATCGTAGTGATCTTTACCTTAGGCACGAAAGGTATCACCTTACTTTTCCCTCTCTTTACTGCCTCCCGGCAATGCTCCTTCCGCCTGACGTCCCGTATGCTTTCACCAATGGCGGCTGCAAAGGCTAATTCTGTTACTCAATTTTAACCCAGATTTTTTTCTTTTGCCTGACACGTGCAAATTCCTTCACTCCTACTTGATTGACATACGGTTTCAATTTCACTTCCACAAACCTATTATCATTGAACTTGAAATAAAACAAACGTATTAAAACTTGGCTCACAAAACCCTTTGTATATACTAGTGCTGTGCAAATCAGGGATTTTCATTTCAAATGGAACCGAATCGAATCTCTCAAAAGGTATTTCGAATGGAAACGAACTTTTTTTTTTAAATTTTGGTAGCGAATCGAATCACCCTAAAAAATTCGCTTGCGAATCGAATTCGAATCTAAATAAAATGCAAAAGCTTATGCGCAGTTAAAGTAATACAGATTCTCACGATATTTCAGGGCCTTACATCAGCTTATATATCTATAGTGGCACAAAGAATAGCACAGAATAACATGTGGTCGTTTGAATGTTCGTTTCGCGTGAGGAAAACATCGTCTAAACGGACGGCGCACCATTTTTGGAATGAGCGCCATGTTTGAATGCATGCAACGATTCGAAGACGAATCATTCGGATTCGAAGCATTCCGATTCGCAGGCGAACCGAATCAAATTAAGCCTGATTCGAGTCGATTCGAATCGATTTCGAAGCATTCGCGCAGCTATAGTATATACATAACAACAATACCCTTAAGTGATTAATAGATGGCCAATAGGTCCAATAGATGCGTACTCCGTATGCCCGCGTGTTCACGTCGGTTGGTTCAATGCTCGGTCCACTGATCGTGCCCTCGTTCTGCCGAGAGATGTGACGTCCGGACTCTCAACGTAGCAAACCGCTCTCTCCCGTGTGGCGATGACCCCTAGTAGGTGTGGCCCTGTTGTCCTCCAAACTATCACCCGGTCTCCGTTATCCTGCGTCTGGTGCAGTGTCACTGCTGGTACACTCGCCGTATCTTATGGCACTTAAATACATTTGACAACGACTTAATCACAGCATAATATATATTTCTTCTCTCCTGTGGTACTGGTTACCAATTGCTTGTAGCACTGGTGAAATTAATGTGTACTGTAGCAGAGCTTGTAGCTGCACTTGTTAAATAAACTGTCCAGCGTTCCAGCAGAGCCTACGGCAGCCCTCGTGAAAGTCGGCTGTGATCCTGCCAATGTGCTCGCCTTCGCGAACTTGCGGTCCATTGTTGTTACTTTCCTTGCTACTGCCATGTGGCCGTAAACATGGCAGATTTGCGCATTTTTTAGTATTGTTAGACAATTCATTTTGATTTTGTATAAAACTTTTTAACCGTTAAATGAAATGTAGGTATTAACTTGAAAAACCGCTCAGTATTTTAATTTTCCAATGTGTTTACCGTCTTAATATTTTACTGCATTTTCTGTTCAATCTCCTCCCGGAAATGCATTGGTAGAACTTGGTAGTTAGCTCTATAAGCTAATCTAAAGAGTCTTTAATAATAGCCGGCAAGGTGTCTTTAACAAGATTATATTGATTTTACAAGAAATGTGAATCTCGAAGGTCGTGAGAAGCGAATTCCTCAAGAGTGGAAGAGATGAATATTCATCGAATGGCATCTTATGAAATAACAAAATGTTTTTGTGAAGTTATTGTAATTTCATGTTATTTTCAGCTAGTTTACGGAACTCGTAATTTTATGATGTCGCCTTTGATCCAGTTTCCTGTGGTTTTTGCCTCCTGTTATGGTTGTATTCTATCAGTCAAGTATCGCAAGACTCATTGGTATGTATTAAGACGAAGGCTATAATCTTCATCTGCACACATCCTTATGAACAATGCAGGGAATAAAATTTCCCGTGCTGCTGCTTTTTTAATTTGTCTGTCATCTCGTCTTTACTAATATCTTTAGTGATAATTTTCACTATTATGAACTGTACGATGAATCAGCGTAAATTCACGGAGTGAAGATTCGATTATTTTGTGTTTTGGCATTGCAGCTAATTCGACCGTGCAATTTTGAAATTTTCAGTTATTTTTATTCGTTTGAGATTTGGGTGAGGAGAAGGACGGGAGAAGGAGAGCTGGGTGGAGAGAAGGACGAACGAGGATGTAAGTGGTTGGGAAGGAGAGTTAGCTGGTGGTGGAGTGTGTAAGGAGACAAAAGACATGGTTGGAGTACATTTTGAAAGGAGAGGGCATGTTTAAGGGGGTAATAGAGGCGATAAACCTGGGCATGAATATATATTATGGATTGTTATCTCGTCGCCAAAAACTTTTGTCTAGAATTCCGTAAACAAACAACATTTTGGAATGTGGTGCCGCCTAGTGATGAAAGACGGAAGTTTAAATGTAAATACAGTCGATAGTTTGTAAATAAACACGTCTTACTGGTTTTACTTACAAGTAATCATAATGCTGTGGATAAAAAAATAGTAGGTACTACACGCGGGACGTAATTATACGCTATACAGGTGGTATCTTCATGAGTATTCCCAATGGCCATCATTGCAGTGTAGGTAAAAAGGAATGCACTTACCACCGCCTTGAACAGAGTCTTATTTTTCACTCCAAGTATCCTATTTTGGGTCCTCGTGGACGCATACCCTGTTTTGCAGCCATGTACGAAGCAAGTTCTGTTTAAACAAGGCATTCTGAATCCTTTATTTAAGCCGAACAGGCTTAATGCGTTCAAATTAGAATCAGAGACTGGCCAACATCGTCGTCGGGACACGATGGACGTTTCATAAACCTCTTACACATTTCCTGCAATATATATTTCCTCTCTAGCATTAACAAATCAACTTTTATGTCACAACAATAGCGATATATTATTCAAAGCATCAAGTAATTCATATCTCATCGATCTTTATTGAATATTCACCACAGTCTCACAGTAACAACAATTAAATACGTCTATTTTCGATTCAAATGAAAAGACTTTTTTCGAAGTGGCGTCAAGAACTGGGGGAACTAAAAGTGGACATTTAGGCAACACGTAGCCTAGGCAACAATTCCAAATATTTATATCCATAATATTTATTCATGAACCCGGGGAAGCGTCAAAGAGGAAGGAAGAGGATCGGAATTTGGACGTTTTTCCGAAGAGGGAGACGGTATGAGGAATGTCAGGGGATTCTAATGGAAGGCCATCTATTAAATGGAAAATGTACCAGAAAATAGGATGCTAAGATGCCAAGAACTAAGCGAAAACCCACGTGTCAGTTGGCAGTATACTCATTTAATTGAATGTAGGAATTGTTCATGCTTACCTGCCAGTTTTTTTAATTCTGCATTTGAATGTTTTCCAACGATTTATCTTCCTGATTGCAAATGGCTAAGCGTTTTGAGTTATTCCAGTAAGCACCGAATATTTCATCCCTATGATAATTCGATGACTACTTTTTATATATTCTTTACAGTTAGCTCGCTAATATTATAGAAAACTCTTCGGCTAGTTCTGTAGCCGTACTAACTCTCCGCAATGTCCCTCCTTTGAGCCACCTCTACCATTGACTCAGATTTGCTTCTTTTCCCCCCTCCTTCTGCCCCCCCCCCCCCCCCCAATTCCTGCTTCGGCGCTTTTAAGGTAGTTTGAACGAAATATCATTTTACCTAGAAATCAATGAATTTGGTCTCATTTTAAAGAAATATATCTCACCTATCCAATGACACAAAAAATTCTACCCCTTTCCACATTTACTTTGCGAGATATTTTCCGTTTAATACTAGCCCATTAACTTGAGAAATGGTACGTGTATGCACTCCTGAGAGACATTATTTACAAAATGAGGCATTTATCACTCTTAGATGTCGTAAAAAAGTCTGCAGTGTGTAGTTTGTGTGTTTTCTCAACTATTTTTGAAAATTAATCATATTGTATAAGCAGTTAATTCATCAGGATCACAATAAACCGTCCGTTTTGAAGGAGTTTCAAACGTACCGCGTGAAAAAAATGAGTCAAGTTAAAGACTTATTTAGATAGTACATTTGATTACTTACAATTTCTGTCATGTAAAACTATATTATCGCACCATTAATAATGCAATATTTAATTCGAGTGTCTCAGAGCTGGTGAAATTAAAACTTATACTTCGAATATGGTATCTATTATGACTAGGGAACTATCTCGCTCGGACTACCTTAATTGCTCTCTCTCTCTCTCTCTCTCTCTCGTCTTTTCTCCCGGAATGGAACGGTGATGTCACACTGATGTCGTTATTGTGGGAAACATAGTAGACGGGTACTTTCCTCCAGTTTTCTCCGAAGATTCGAACCCGTGGCCTTGGCATTGGATGGTTACTTGTATTCATTCGTCGCACCCTTCGGGTCATACGATCCGACAAGTAGGCACGATTACAGTGCGCCTCTGTCATACTCCGTCTCAGAGATATGGGCACCCCACATTTCTTTTGGCTCTCGCGAATTTTATCGCTCCCTCCGCACCCCCCCTCCCGTCTATTAATCCTCCTCCTTCCCTCGGGATTCACTCCCCCTCTCACCCCTCATCTTCCCTCACGCTGGAGGAACTCCCTGGAGGTGCAAATCACAATTTACGAGAGGTCGCGACCGTTCTTAAAAAGCGTACACGGTGTAATCAACGAAGGCCGCCGTGAATCCTAGAGTGCATTCGTTAATCATTGAAGCATCGTGCATGCCTGTTTGACAGCGTGGGCTTGATCAAAATCCTCTCGATGGCTCGTACCGACAGTTTCAGATGCTTGCTTACATAGCGTGAGGGCACCTTTTGTGGGCAATAAATACCTCGGTGCATTCTTAGTTTTGTTTTAATTCCCATACGAACGGGATGGATTTGACACTACACCAATGCCTGGGTAGCTCTCCGGGAGAGGGATGCAGAGGACCGATCGTCCCTTTACAGATGACAACGTTGATTCATGCTCATCAGATATGCCGCTAGTTCTTTCTTAATTTAAGTTTTCTTTAAGTTTTATTACAAGTATTAAATTAATTCTCCAGTGCCTGTCCAGGACAAACGAAAAGTTGAGAGGCTGTTGATGGCCAAATGTCTTGTACATTCGTCTTGCAGCTGTCCGGCTCACTTGGGGCCCTTCAGTGCACGTTTTCCTTTTGGATTCTTTTTACCTGAGCTATTCTGCCCCAGCGAAAAGATGCTTGATTATACTCGGCGCACTTGATGATTCTTGGCTCATGGATACATTTTTGTAGCTAACGGGCGAATTTTTGATGCATATTTTTACTATTTTTATCGGTTAGGTATATTTATTAGTTCCTAATTGTCCTCCGCAACGGCATTCGTTTTGAAAACCACGCGTCGCGTGAGATAGGATGTCTAATCGATCGAATTGCTCGGGGCAGAGGTTCTCGGTGAGGCAACAGCCGGAAACTCTGCATGCGCTGATGAATTTAACGAGGGAGGAGTAATTGATTCTAGCGATACATTTCAAATCTTCGTTGGAGGAATATCTCGCACAACTCGTGGGGATAAATTTCTCCTTTCGCCAGTTTGTGATATTATATGAATTCGATTCCCTCGGCGTTTACAGATATAGCTCGAACTCACTCATAAACTTATCCTTAATGAAGCAGTCTGCCATCCGGGGTAAGAATAGGCCATATTATTCATGAAAGATGGGAGAGAGGGGTCACGATTTGCCAGAGGGCTTTTGGAAACTTTCCTGAGATGGCCTGTACAGACCGCGCCCATATTCATGGAAGCGGTCGCGTGAAGTCTTGAGCCCTCCGCGCCTTGAACCCTTTGGAATATTTTAGGAATGTCTCTGGGCACTAAATTATTTCATCACCTACTGGGTTAGATTTCCTGTGTTCATTCACATTTTTTTCTTCTCCTCCGTGTGACTCGGAAAACATTCTGTACAAGTTTGATTTTGGAAGACCAGTGGACGAGATTTGGTGTCAAAATAATGTGTAAGGGCTTGCGCGGTGTGTTTTGGTCTTTAAAGGCCGCTTTACACGGTACATTTTATTGTTCAAACGAATGTATCATAGAATGTACAAGAAACTGAATGGAATTAGAGCTGATTCTATTTCCCGTTCAGCCATTCAGACAATCATACAATTTGCCGCTTTACACGGTGGACTTTCCTTCATGAAAGAATTTGAACATTTGTTTGTACAATAAAATGTGCCGTGTAAAGCGGCCTTAATGAAAAAAGGCGTGCGTCAGGGGATTTTTATCACAAATTTATAAGGGGAACCACGGCAATCCGTTAGCGGTTTGGTTGGCAATACAATTGGAATAATAGTTTATATTTTAAGAATAGGAATAGATTGAGCGCCTTAAATGGTCCAATCTGAAAGAGTTCTATGGCTTAATGTATCTCGGTCGTCGATTAAGTAGACACCATATTACCAGGAAATATTGAACCAGTATAATTAAATTAAGACATGAAGCCTTGCATTACTTACATTACGTCCTTTGGCCCCGAGCTGATATTATTATACACCAATTCGTGTTGCGAATGTCACATTTCCGTATTCTGTTCTCCTTTCCCATGTATACAGGAGAAGACTTCGAGGCTCTGTCCACATGGAATTTTATAATATTCTCATGGTTTACGTTTAATTTTCAATTTCCTTCTCATTAGAACTAGTACAGGTGAGTTGCGATGGAATCCCGTGAGCAATGGGGGTTTCTTTAACTGGTTTAGAAATACTGCATGATTAAAAACTTTTTTTTTTGCTTTGGATCGGGTGAGATGACTCAAAATTTTCATTCAGGGCATTGAACTCTTTGTTATAAAACTCACTTCAAGGATTGGTTCATAGGAGAGATGGGTCGATCCCACTTTTTTTCGATTCCGATTCTTTCAAATCGATTTCCGATTCTCGATTCCGATTCCATCGATTCTTAGCCCTAATAACAGGTGGGATATTGATATACCAGTAGCGTACGACTATTATTTAAATTCAACTATTGGCTGGAACAAAATAACAAAGACAATTAAGACGCTCAAAAAGTATATTTATTAACAAATAGCAAATATATCCTCAACTTATTGAGGTAGATAAAAAGTACAAATTGATAGCCTACACCCAAATTTACTGAGACAAATATGATGTGAAAAATGAAATTTTATTATAATATTTATCTAGTTGGAATCGTTGGAATCGGAATCGACTTTAAGCGATCGATTCTCGATACCGATTCTAATCCTGAGAATCGGTGGAATCGAGAATCGACGATTGGATTCGACTCATCCTTAGTTTGTAGCTATCCCCCCTTGGCAAAGTGACGGTTGTTTTCTGCGCACATTTCTGGCTATTTTCCGAATTTCATTTTTCTAATGGTCAGTCCTTCTTGGCGTTCACGCACTCCATGTTCCCCTCATCAAGAGTGCGGAAACGTATCTACCCCCAGCACCCTCCCCCCACCCGCCGCCCTCCGCCACTACCACCTTCCTTCATCCCCCTCCCCCCCCTCTGGCCGACCTATCCGCACCCTCCTCCCTCACCACCACCCTCCCCCAACCACCCCCTCGCCTCAATTTCCTCGAGAAAGGGCGACTCGACTGTGGAAAGTGAGCGCTCGTTTGCTCTCATTAGGAGAGCATTTCTTTCCTCCCCCTCTCGCTGCCACCCACTCACCCCCTGCCCTTTCTCCACCCCCTCGCCCTCCCGAGCACCCGCCATTTAAGGGGACGGTGGTGGCTGATGATAGAGGGCCGTTGTGTGACGGAGGGTGGCGATGTACATTTCAGCCGCCCCCCCCCCCCACTAGTGTCTGCGGCATCCCCAACTCCGTCTCATTCCCTCTCGGGAGGCAGTAAAAGTTGGGGGCGGGGGAGGCGGATCTATCCCCCCCTTCCCCTTTGGCAATCGTGGATCCTCCATAGTAGAGTAGTGCGGAGGAGTAAACTATCAGTGCTGGCTGGGGGGAGGGGAAGGGTGGCGGTTTCCCCCCTGCGAATGCCTGATGAATTGATGATTGTAACGTCGTGCAATCCAACGCACTGAGAAGTTTTTATGGGTTCGAGCGGTTCATCTACCCCTCCCCCCCTTTTCCCCTTTCCCCCACTCTCGCGTCTCCCACCCCTCTCGGGACGCGCTGATTTCTTCTCCCACCCCCTCCTCATCCTCGTCTGTTCCCCCCCTTTCGTCTTCTTGACTTCTTTACTCCTGGGACCATTAAGGAGAGAACATCGTTCCTTCATCGCTTCAGCGGACGGAGAAGGAGAAATCCTGCTTTTTGGTCGGCAGACGCGAGAAATGCGCCCAATAAAATTATGCGCGCGTGATAATGTTTTATATATTTTTTCCGAAAATCCCCAAAAAGTAGGTATCTTCCCTTCTCTGCCCTTTCGTTGCTCAGTCTTTGACCGTCATCTCTCTCTTTTCTCTCTCCCGCGAACTGCCGTTGTTGTTTTTTGGTCCCGTTGAGATTTGAATGCGTGACTTGGTTTTAAGGTTGTCCGAGCGACATAGTTCCCTAGTCATAGTAGAGACCAAAATCGAAGTATACGTTTTAATTTCATCAGCTGTAGGACACATTATTTAAATATTGCAATCTAAATGGTGACATAATATAGTTTTATATGACAGAAATTGAAAGTAATTAAATGAAAACATCCAAATAAGTCATTAACTTGATTAATTTTTTTCGCGCTGTGCGTTTGAAACTCTTTCGCAACGGAAGGTTTATTGTGATCCCGATGAATTTACTGCGTATACAATATGATTAATTTTCAAAAATAGTTAATAGAACATACAAACTACTCACTGTTAGTTTTTTCACGACCTCTAAGTGTTAGAAATTCCTCATTTTGTAAATTATGTCTCTCTTCTGTGTATACCCGTACAATTTCCCATGTAAAAGGGCTGACATTTCCCGGCAAATATCTCGGAAAGTAATGTGGTAAGGGGTAGAATTTTAGGTGTCAATGGAATGGTGTTATATTTTTCTTTAAAATGAGACCAAATTCATTGATTTCTAAGTAAAATGATTTTTCGCTCGAACTACCTTAAGCGCGATTTCAGCCTGAATTGAACTGCCTACCGATAGCTGTTTCACTCTTTTGGGATGCGCCAGGATAAATGTCCTGGCGCATCCCAAAAGTCCAAAGTCCCCACGTGTCTCTCTGTTCACCCTTTGGTGTACTTTCTGCGTGTATACGAGCTGGCAGCTCACGTTTCTTTTATTCTATCCAAGTAGTTGTGGCGCAATTTTAGGGTGACATTTTGAACATTTAATTCCGCCTTATTGGAAGATTTAGTAACACCACGAGTTACCGGAAGTGGATATTACGACAATAAGGGATAGCGTGCTCGTTGGGAGAGAGGTGTTGCTTGGTCACCAGGGGCTAATCAAGGCTTGGTGTTTGGTTGCCCACGTATATAATCGAGGGGTTAGAAGGCAAAGACAAGATTGCAGACGGAAACCCTATATAAATCGACGCGTAACTATTGGAGGGGTCGTCTGACCCAACAAAGCAAACAGTTCTGGGACAAATCCACGACTGAGGTCCGACCAATTGAAAGTTCAAGTGGTAGAGAGAGCAGAGGAGAGCCCGGGGACTCTTCGAGAGGTAGCAGCTGCCGAAAGGGGCACACCAGACAGATAGCAGGGCGCCAAGCGTCTGGAGGAACACAGAGCAGAACGAAGGGAAGACCGGCGTAAGGTCCCACATCCCTGTATGATCTACCCATCAATAATCATATGTATGCATTAGTTATTAGAGGGTAAATTTTATGTGTGTGTGGTGTAGTGAAGCGGCTCAGTGAGCGAAAGTAAAATATATGGCATGTGTAAACAATATGAGCCTGAAGAAAGAAGTGTGGTGAATATTATTTCGTATTTCGAAGTGAAGGGTATTTTATTTTGCTATTTAAAGTGAAACGGGATTGAGTTCATATGTAATTGCTACCTGAGTGATCATTCCATAGTGTGTTTCATTGATTGGTGTACTATTTTGACTTGTGGTTGAGTAATAAGTGTTCTGTGTTACCTTGGGAATAATTGTCTCATTGAACGAGCAACCTAACGATACGACAGGTGAATTAGACAGTGGCGGGTATTAGTCCAAGTCGTGTACAAAAAAATTTATGTGTAACGTACGCCGGCGTCACTTCCGGATTCAAATCCGGGGGAGTGTCGGGAAGACGAGGTAAATAAGAGTAATCGTGTGAGAGATTCTTATTTATTTTTCATAGATAGATAACCGACCGATCTGCGTTACGTTACGTAGTGTTTTGAAAGATCTTAGATTTGCCCGGCATATCTGCTGGATAATGAGGGCTCTCGGGTTTTGAGATCCTCTTCGGATGGAGGACAAGTCGTTCTCCGTAACGTCGGGAGATATGGAGTGTTTACCCGAATTTTGATTGAAGAGCGGCCGTCACAAGTCCTTCGCCTCACCGCGACCCCTACTTCGCACGTGAGTGGCGACTTTCCCATTACACCGCAAAGGGATCGAAGGAAGGAGAGAGCTAAGGCGGCGCTCGTCCATCGAAAGAGGAAAGCAGTCGCTGCCATTCTCGGCGATATTTATAATATGACCACTCTTATGTCAAGTTTTGTCTGAAAAAAAGCGTCCGACATTTAGCGACGCAATCGCAAAATAAAATATAAACGATAATCTCTGAAACTAATGCAAATCATGAGGAAGGTTCGATGTAGTCATTTTTTAATTTTTTTTCAAATAAATCATTCCGGAACTCCGCCATCATGTTAACTTTAAAAATATTTAACCTAGGAAAATCGAAATAGGCGTTACCTTAATTTGGTCGTATCAGAACCTCCGTGTATTAGAACGAATGAGACCGATGGCAGATGACATATCATTCCATAATCAGCAATCATTCGTGAGTTTCAAGTCTTTTACAAAAAAAAAGCAATTTTGGACTGGATGTCCAACTTTTTTCGATTTCCGACCAGTGTTTGCGCCAGAGACGGGGATGAGGTAGGATGCAGGAGGAAAGACCTCTTGTGGATGGGGCGACGCCGACTAAGGACGACGGGTAGACGCCATGGACGCCCATCACCCCCTTCCGGTGCGGTGGTGGGGAAAAAAAGAGACTCTTTCGATGCCCCAACGTCCCTCCGCCCCCTCATCTATCTCCACCCCCGACGCCACGCCCCCTTCCTGCCTCCCTCTCGCCCCATAACGTCCCATCTACCTCCCCCCCCTAAGGGGGGGGAACCTTCTTTCCTTTTTTTAATGGCTTACCTAGAAAGATGTGGCCTTTCGGAAATACGGAAAAACCATCCTCCACTTCCAAAACCATCTCGTCATTATTCCCCGGGAAAAAAACGAGTAAATTGCGATTCTCTCCCAGAAAATGTGACCCATCTGTGTTTTGTGGTTCTTTTGGGAGGAGGAAGGAAGATTTCATTCTTTGCAGTCGACTCTCTTATTCTCTCTCTCTCTCTCTCCGACCGCGAAAGCTGTTCGGAATGAGTTCTGTCGAGACTCGAATGTTGACCGCATGTCTGCGATGGGAACGGCGGTCACTCGGATCTCCCTCCATAACGAAAGTCCCTTTACACTTCGATCGCCATTTCCGTCCTGCTTGCGATTGTTCACGCATGCACGCTGAAGAGGTGGGCTTGAGTAGGCCAATGCAGCGAACTTGATAGTTGTGCCAAAAGGCTCTGCCGTTGACTCCCTGCTAAAAAATTCTGTATAGTTTCCTTATAAATACTTCTACAGAATTTCTTAAAAGGTTCTGTAGATATTTCTTAAAGTATTGAAATGCCATTTTACGGAATTCCCTACGACGTTCTGCATAACACCTTAGGATGTTCTGCAGAATACCTTAGGACGTTCTGTAGAATTCCTTAGAACGTTCTGTGGAATTCCCTACACCGTTCTGCAGAATTCCCCACGACGTTCTGCAGAGTTTCCGTATTTCCGTATATTTCCGTAGAGTTGCTCAAGTTTTACAGAACAGCTTGTAAGGAGTTATTTTGCTCTGCAGAAAATAACTTCACTGAACATATGTTCTGTAGAGTCAGTCTCTCATGTTCCTTAGAGATCCTTAGAAAAGGAACCAGTTCTGAAGAAAAAGAGTCAATTTCTGTAGAATTCCTTAGGTTCTACAGAGCAGCTTCTAAGGAATTTTTTAGCAGGACTGCGGAAGCTTGCTCATAAAATTGTGCACGGTTATAACTAAACATTTATACGCATACGCTCTTATTTGCGCTGTTTTCTGATTTTTTTCAATAACCCTAGTCAGTGTCGTTCAATTCCGACACCCTCTCTGGAATAAGTTCTTAGGAAGTCGCCAGAAAATACGACTATCAGCTGATCACCTGTCGATGAGCATACTAGGGATTATTGTCATTCGGTATTTCACTGTAGTTTTTTATCGTGTGATGCGGAAAATCTTTAGGGCCGCCGGAAACATTTACGGAAGAAAGGTTACGGAGCTGCACGGGAATCGGAGACAAGTGTGTGGATGATGGAAAATCCATCGGCTCCGTTTGGTAAGCCCTCTTGTAAGTAAGTGTAAGGCGCTACGGATACCCCAGCTGAAGCGTGGCAGCTCAAGGACAAGGGCGCTGTATTTGAATTGGTCGTATCACGCATTTTCTTCAGGAAGGAAGCAATTACGGACACAGTTATCGTCATTATTATATAAACAGGTTTTTCTAAAGGTGATGATTTATTTCTTAAGCGCTCGAAAAATTGGCGGATTGGTTCTTTTCCGAGAATTCTCGTTCTGTTTTTTTCTCTCCGAGACGGAGCAGGTGTCGCCCTTGATGGCGAGTCTGTCGGCCCCACGGAGAAGTGGGACCGAGGACATTCTAACACTCGCAGGAGGAACAGACTCGCAGCGACAGAAAATGGGACTTGGGCATTGCGTGATGCGACCCGTTCCCTCCCTCCACTACCACTCTTCCGTCTCATGCCATTCCCCTCCTCTTCCGCCCGTTCCCGTGGAAACGACAGCTCCTCCGACAGAGGGCGGCAGCAGCAGCAAACCAATTGAAGTCCCATTCCTTTCTACCCCGCCCTGTTACTCCTCCCCATTTCCAGAAATCTTCGCCGGATGGCGTTTTATGAGCACCTCTCCCGGTTGGGTCGAGGGAGTGGGGCTGCAGAGGATGGCGAGACAAAAATGTGGGTTAATTTGGATCGTGATTGCCCCGAATGATAGGGGGATGCGGTGTTGGTTGCCTCGGTCCCCACCCCCTCCTCTGCCTCCTCACTTCCACCACCCCCTCCTCTTTAGACGAGAGAGCCAATGGAAGCGTAGTTTGTGCTCTCTCCTTGTCTTTGTGTCATTTGAGGAGGGAGACAAATGAGACGAGAGCGATGTCTTGCAGCGGGCGCGCCGACATACTTACCCGCTGCTCGATTTTTTTTAACTATGTACCATGGAATAGAAATGGTAGGGAATTGCAATATGATAGCATACTGTAGAGGGTGTGGGGTGGGTCTTTATCGGAATTCGTTTATGAGATTTCATGTAAGTAAATATCTCTTTATCTGTTGAAGTTAGTTTTATTGGAAGTCGGAGAAATTCCTCCAGAATGTCTACTCTTGAAGGATCCTACCCACCTCTTGTATGTTCTTCTCTATCTCAGCGTCCGAATCAATCTTTATCGTCCACGAAACCCCTCCTCTTACTTACCCTTCCCCAACATCCTTCCCTCTGTCACATTCTTGAGTAACCCATCGTTCACAGTCACTCCCTCCATCCACCTTCCCTGCCTCCCCCTGATCCAATCCAGCATTTCCCTTTTCTCACCCAGCACTTCCTCGTTTGACTTCCTTTCTGTTCTCCCTACCTCCTCCATCCATCTCCAACACAATATCAACATCTCGAACACCTGCTACCAATTCTCGTCGTCCCTTCTCAAAGTCTACATTTCTTTACGAATAAGTAATGGAATAGTTTTATTTTACAGAGAAATTACAGAAATAGGAATGTTTTAATTTTACGGGGGTGGTGGGTGGGGAACCCTTAGCTCTCTGAGTAACAGTGATTTAGAAAAAGATTTATAAATTATTGATAACTGTGTTCACTTTATAGGGAGTAACAGAGGAGCTCAGCGTATATTCTAAATGAAGTTTAGTAGATACTCGGGCTGTGAGCGGAAGTTTGCATAGCGCCTCGATGGGGACGCTTTGCGAGAATAAAGCTAAGTTTTCATGGACGCGTCAGACGCGCACACGCGCGACGAGACGCGTCATTCCTTCGCGTGAACCGTTCGCAAGCAAGCGAACCTACGCGCACCTACATCTACAGCAGCGAAGAAATGGTAAAAAAAACTTCTCGGCTTCTTTTTGTCCCTCACATACTTGTCACGGAGGGCTTTCCACCGAGACGACACATTTTTTGCTGAAAAACACAATGATATTACCACAAATGCATCAACACATGTAAGCTTTGAGAATCATCGGAAATAAAAGTCGTTCTTACCTTCCACTCCAATGGATACTCCTATCTCCCTCCACAGCTTCTCCCTTAGGTTTCTATCCCTGTATCGATAGTCCTTATAATTGTACAGGTGCGTGTACTTCTCTCGTATTACGGAGATGATCATTTCATCCACGGAACCTACACTTCGCCGGTCCGCCATGTTTGCCGTTCCACGCGTCGAAAGTTGATTATATTTCAACTCGGGCGACGCGACTCTACGCAAACATAAGCGAACTCACGCGAAGAAATCTGGGATTCTGATTGGCTGAGTATCTCGTTTTCGCGTCTCATCGTCTGAAACACGTTCATGAAAACGTACCATAACTGTAGATTGGCATTGTGTTTGGTGTGGCTGAGGAGGAAAATGGAGAACGTCCGGGAAGTGCGAAATTCCACGGAGGGAAATTCATCCACTTTGATTGGGACTCGAGCCAGGTTCCTTAAATTTAAGGCCGAGTCCTGTAGTCAGTTATGATAGTCCGAGCGAAATATCATTTTACTTAGAGATCAATGAATTTGGTCTCATTTTAAAGAAAAACATCTCACCCATCCAATGACACCAAAAATTTTACCCCTCACCACATTACTTTCGGAGATATTTGCCAAAAAATACCAGTCCTTTTACAAGGGAAATGGTACGTGTTCGTACTCCAGAGAGACATTATTTACAAAATGAGGCATTTCTAACACTTAGATGTCGGAAAAAAAACTAACAGCGTGTAGTTTGTATGTTTTCTCAACTATTTTTGAAAACTAATCATAATGTCATCTCAGTAGGTTCTTGAGTGTCACAAAAAGCCTTCCTTTTTGAAGGAGTTTCAATCGCACAGTGCGAAAAAAATGAGTCAAGTTAAAGACTTATTTGGATATTTTCATTTAATTACTTAGAATTTCTGTCATATACTATATAATTGCACCATTAATAATGCAATATTTAATTGATATGATCCTACAGCTGGTGAAATTAAAACGTATAATTCGAATATTGTCTCTATTTTGACTAGGGAACTAACTCGCTCGGACTACCTTAAGCTACATAGGCGTCTTCCTCCCCTGTGGATTTTGTGGGATTCAAGGGACAAAGGTGTGCGCTTAGCGCCTCAGTCAGCAAGGTTAGAGCGAATCATTGAACGCAAGAGGTGTTCGCCCCTTCCGATGAATTTGAGGAATCCGAAACTCGCCACGGCAATAAAGTTACGGAGTCTCCCGCGAGAGCGAATGAGTGCGAAATGCCACGGACGAATAATCATCCCCCATGACCAGGACGGAAATATTTGTCCAAGCGACAACCGTAAGAATTATCACGAGGCGTTCGAGTGTTCGATTGGCTGAGCACGGAATTCTGGCGCCATGCGTGTCTCTTTTCCACGGATGCACGCGAGTATTTTTCGCCCAAAGGCAACGACACTGCCAAACCCTCGCAGGGACTAAGCGGACGAGAAATAATTTATCTGAGCACCTAATTTTTCATTGGAAATGCTGCCTATGAAATTTGCGAAACCAAAGTATGAAAGATATTAGGGATGGCATTTCTCTCTCTCTCTCACCATTTTGCTAGAGTGAGTGTGTGGTGGCGCCGCGAATTACGAAATGTAATAAATGCGAATAGCTGTGGGGAAAGTCCGCTTTGGAATCGCCTTTACTATCGAGTGCCTAGGAATTGTAGCGAGCATGAGCCGGAACCCCTGTGCCATTGCGTTGTCCGAATCCAACTTCAACGGAATGCTATGGTGTTCGTAACCACGACACACACACCCACACTTAAATATATCCACTGCTCTGAAACAGAGAACGTAAAATAGCTACACCAAACAGTATATCTTCGACAAAATATATTCGTGTAAAAATATATAGTTTTCTAGCTAACATCTATAATTTTATACCTTGATGGGAGGTGTATCAATTGTATATACATACCCTTTGAAAAGTACTTCATTAAAACTGTGAGCTCTGATCATTTTTTATTGTCGGTTTGTAAATAAGTAAATAAATTTAATTGAACAAGTTGTACTCATGTTTTACTGTCTCAGTGTATAATAAGGATTTTGTTTTTATTTTCAGGTAAGCATATCTGATGTACTCCCTTGTTTCGGAGATTCTGCGTTAAATGTAAGTTACTACGTTTACTACAGTTTCTTACAGCGAAATAAGGAGATATCAGTTTCTGTGTTGGCGCTAACTTCGGCCTTCACTTATGCTTTTTGTTGGATTAGATCGTAAGATCACATTTCTGGTGGTAATGGCTTGGTCTCTGGAAGTGTGATTCCACACAACGGTTTCTTAACGATTGTGTACAATCATAAACTCTTATGCCTTTAACGAAATAAATTATTATGTGGTAAAGAATTTTTTGTCATTTTAATATTCTCATAATACTTCAGATCTTAATTTTATGCTTTTATTTTCTTTATTTTAATTTTCCCACTGAGTTTTTAAATAATAAAAATGATTCAATTCGAGGGACGTTCCTGGAGCCTTCTGGCTTGCTCCATCGATAAATAAATTTCTTTGTCATCTGATTCGCTTGCCTCACATATTGAATTATTTGAAGAAACTTACAGTTTCCTGTGGGGACAGGGGAAGGAAATTAAATGTTACTTATTTTTTCCGAAACGGAGTTTTGGATTGGCTAAGTGGTCATAAAAATAATATTTGCAGGATAACCTCAATATTTTATGCCATAACTTGCCTTTTTCATGGAAAATGCACTTCGTTAGGAGAGTATGGTTATGCCAGACAATCGGAAGGGTGATATTTATTTGTTTCAGTTTTCTCTGTCCCAACCCAACCTCCTTAAGCCGAATGGTGAAGAAATTTTACCTGGTCGTTTACCACCGCTGCAGCGAACGACCCTGGAGGCTAAGGTGACCACTCATATCGTCGATGAATTCGAACGCGCATATATACGTTATCCTCCGCTTCCCCCGCTTATTCTAATTTATATGGCGAAGCTCAAGCATTTGTGGAATCCAACCAAGTCTAAAATAATGTGTTTTGTGCATTTGACAATCAGAAATGAGGCAATTCAATGAGCAAGACCAATGCCCTGCGATTCTGCGCTGTAATTCTTGGACGGACCCGAGCGCATATGTGCGCGAGTGTCAAATGTTTAGACGACGAGGAAGGGACGAGATTCACTGCATTTCTTCCTACGACTCGAAATGTGCCGCCGTCGGCGCGGCGCGACGACGGGTGGTGTCGTCCGCCGCACCACAGGGCAGAAGTGTGGTGCGAGGGAGGCCGATGCGGTGCGGTCAAGGGGCGACAGCTCCGTAAGCCCAATTCGTATAAATTTCGCAACAGCGCCACTTTTGCCTCGGGACGATAACTGACTAAAATGGGCATTTCTTACCTGATTCTTCGATAAGTAACAACGAAATCACCTCGTCCGAATGTCCTTTGATGTTTCACGACAGTAAAAACACTGCAAGTTTTTTAACAGTCAACCAATCAGTGACGATGTGCGACAAAATCTCTCGCAAAATGTCTTAGCATCAACTCCCAACCAAAGTCAGTGTGGCCGTCCTTAGCCTTGCACATAATTGGGGACTGATAGAATAAAATAAAAAACACTCTATTTAATATGAAAAACGTTACTAATCGGCATAAAATTAATGTATGAGTCAAAAAAGGATACGTTATCCACCCTATGATTTGAAATTGTAAATCTAAACAAATAAAGGGCTCGTCATGAGATATAGGCTACAGCAGCGCCACTGTCTCTCAGGGCGGTAACCATGACCACTATTGATAGGTATTTCTATACGAGATATCACACTTTCGTCGCCCCCTCTGGTGCGGTTGCTCCGGCGGCGGAGGAGAGGACGCGATGAAGAGAAGTCGGGAGAGGGCGCAGTTTTCGGGAGTGCAGTAAGGGGAGAAAGGAGTGGGTGGGCCATGAATATATATTATGGATTGGGATCTCGTTGCAAAAAGCGTTGTCTAGAATTCCAGTAAACAAACAACTTTTTGGAAAGTGGTTCCACCTAGTGATGAAAGACGGAAGTTCAAATATAAATACAGTCGACATATTGTAAATAAACATGTCTTACCGGTTTTACCATGAATATACATGGGTTTTACTTACAATTAATCACAATGCAGTGGGCAGTGGATAAAAAATGTAGTACTACACGCGGGATGTAATTATACACATGTTTAATATCGTCCGGTCTACAGATATATTTTATTCCTCTCCAAATTCAATTACACAAATGCACAATTAACTTCTTAGCACTTCGTGGATATCGCTGTACGGAAATTTAATAATAATGCGAGGTGACTTCATGAGTATTCCCAATGGCCATCAGTGCAGTGAAGGTAAAACGGAATGCACTTACCGCCGCCTTGAACAGATTCTTATTTTTCAATCCACATCTCCTATTTTGGGTCCTCGTAGACGCATACCCTGTTTTGCAGCCTAGTACGAAGCAAGTTCTGTTTAAACAAGGCATTCTAAATACTTTATTTAAGCCGAACGGGCTTAATGCAGTCCAATTATAATCGGATAATGGCAAACATCGTAATCGGCACTCGATGAACGTTTTATACAGCTTTTACTCATTTCCTGTAATAGATATTTCCTTTCTAGTATTTAAAAAGTAAATTTTAGATAACAAAAATAGCAAGATATTATTCAAAGCATCAAGTAATTCATATCTCCTCGATCGTTATTGAATATTTACCACAGTCTCACGTTAGCAACAATCAACGACGTCTATTTACAATAACAACAGAAAAGAATCTAATCGAAGAAGCGCTAAGGACTGGGTGAAATAAAAGTGGAAATTTAGGCAACACGTAGCCTAGGCAACAATGTCAAACATCCGAATCCATAATATATATTAATGGGGTGGGCTCTGGGGGAGTTCGTCGCCACGGCAACCACCCCCTCTCCCATACCGCGCCCGCTTTCCCTCCCCCCCCCCCAACCGTCCCTCCACCCCCCTCCACCCTGCATTCCATCACAACACTGCCTGCCGTGCATCTTTCCCTCCTTGCCTCCTCATTCCTCTCTTCTCTTCCGCCCCTCTTCCAACCCCTCTCGAACTCCCGCCCCCCCGTCCCCGCCTCTCTCTCCGCCCCCCTCAGAGCCCCCCCAACCAACCAACCGTCCCGGCCATCGTCGAGAAAGAACCCGATGCACAAAAGGATATCATTTGGTCCCACAATTCCATTTGTCTTTGGGGGCCACGGAATAGCTCCGAGTAATCCTTTTTTTCATATTTTTTGACCCTTTTTTTATCCCCAAGATGCCAATTTCTATAATGATAGCCCACGACGCAGACGGCACTGGGTTAGCTTTTGTGGTTTTCCTCTGCTCGCACGGGTGGAAAAGAAAGGAAGGAGAAGGGGGAAGGAGGGAGTGAATGGAGGGGAAACGGAATTCGTGGCCCAAGGAGGGAGAAATGATGATGATGGCTGCAGCGGCGGAAGATTAAAGATGGGCAGACGGACGGAGGGGCTCCTCTCGGGCGAAATTGAGACCAATCCTAGCTTTTCTACCCGTCGTTAAGATCGCATTATTACGGAAAGGATTATGGAACTGGAGAATTTTTAAAATGGAAAGGACGGTGAAAATGATAGGAAATGCTGGCGACTCTCAAAATAGCTCATTTGATAGGTGGACGAGGATTGGGCTAGATCAGTATTTCATCGCTCGAAATAAAATCCTATCCCTCCTCAAGCAACCTTGGCATTGGAGGCGCAATGAATGTGATATTTTCATTCAATGAACAGAGAGCGTGTGACGTATTGGATCCATGCGCATAGTTGTTCGACACCGAATAATGTAGTGTTTAATCACTTTTGTAGATTTTTCGCATTCCGGAAATATAAACGAATAATGAACTTAATTGTTATAGGGACCAGAAGGAGTATATTGTGTACGAAATAGTTGTGGCAGCGGTGAAGAACGTAGGCTATAGAAGTGCTATTATACTTACTTACTTTACTCCTGTGGCCACTGAAAACCTAAGTGGTCTTTGGCCTCGCCAACCAAGCGCCTCCATGCTTTTCTGTCTTCTACCAGCTCGCTCCATCTTCCTCAGGTCCTTCTTAACTTCATCAGTCAAGTGCATTCGCGGTCTTCCCACGGGTCTTTTACCTTCTGGTGTTCCTTATGCAACTTCTTTTATCATGGTATCTTCGCTTCTGCGTTGGACACGACCCAGCCACCTCAGTCTCCTGCTCTTGGTTACACCCACAATATCTGGATCTTTGTACAATTCTCTTAATTCTCTGTTTTTTCTTACTCTCCATGTGTCTCCTTCTTTGACTGCTCCGAAAATTCTTCTTAATACTTAATTCTCAAAGGTAATGTCTTTTTTGTGATTTTTTTGTATAAGACCATGTCTCGGAACCATATAGTATCACAGGTTGGACTCTTGTTTTATAAATCCTTAATTTCGTGTTTTTTGATAAAAGTTTGTTTTTGAAGAGTTTTACAAGGCTCCAATATGATCTCTCTGCAGCTGTAAGTCTATTTTGTATTTCAGCCTCTTCTTTGTTATTGATAGTCGCTGTTAACTCCTAGGTATTTAAATTGATTTTTTAAATTTATAACCGTCTACTGCTAAGTGGTTCTTTTCGTCTTCGCGTCTGCTCATCTTCATGTAATTGGTTTTACTTTCATTGATTTGTAGTCCTACTTTTTTTGATTCTCTCAAAAGTATTTTCTTCAGCCTCTTGAGATCCTCTTTACTTTCAGCCACAATGGCTACGACGTCAGCAAAAGCCAGTAGATTGATTTTTTCAGTAATTCTGGTCCCACCTTTCGCTCTTCTTGTCTTTTTAAGCGCCTCTTCTAGCGCAATGTTGAAAAGGAGTGGTGATAGGCTATCTTCTTGTCTCACACCAGTGTTTGTTTCAAATGTGTCCGTGTACTCATTTCCTACTTTTCTATTGCTATTATGTCAATTCAAAACCAATTCCTAATCCGTAAAATGTCCTGCGGAATGCCTTGAGGACTCTTTGCTCGATCCACGATGCGATATTGTAATGAGCTTTATGGATACAGATTCACTCGAGAAAATTTAAACAGATATTTTGATATTTGACTGAGAGATGAATGAGAAAAAAGAATGAAAATTACGCAAAAAATAAATAAGTCTATTGAAAATAAGTGCATCGATTTGGAAGGCGTCGAGTGTTCATCGAACAGATTTTAAACCTTTGACTTCCTTTCATGGAAGCTAATTGACTTATAATAAATATATTCCTCTGAGTATGCAGATAAATAGTCATATCGCCATCAATATTGTCACCGTGCCGGTAGGCTCCTGATGGCCTGTGAGGCGAAAATCATATGGTAAGGGATGAAAATATGAGAATAGGGACAATCCCTTGTCGTCGGAATTGATTTGTTATCCTCAGATCGGGTCGCTGTGTATACATGAGTATCGGCTTCGGATGCCTTTTGTTGTCGTTACTGGCATTATTTATTTTTTTACTTGCGCGACTACGGCACAATTAGCCAATCGAAATCGTTTGAATAAAAACAACAACGACAAAAAACAAACAGAAACCCCCATTGCCACCCTGGCGGAACTGGAACCCGCGACCCTCAGTTTAGCAGGCGAGGACTTTACTCCGCCTCCACAGGGCCCGGCAACAATAAACGTAAATATACAACTCAAGTCCACACCGGGTTTCTCTCTTCCCTTCCTTAGCGCCCAAAGTCATCCAACCCTAAACGAGTTACTCGCACGTTCTTAATGGCCTCAATTTCTGGGGGTCGCAACGGCAAATTAACAATCATATATATCCTCGGCGTTGTTCTTTCCTTTTTCGTTGACCCTGGAATGAGGATGAAAGATTTCAAGTGCAGAAAACGAGGGGAATGCGTGACGCGTGCCTGTAGGTCGTCTAGCTGACCCTGTGCGCCGCCACCGTACTACTGTCCCCACTAATGACGTTCAATCGCTTACGCAACGAGTTCGTCCCTATTTTCATGAGTATGCTCGTTGGACATATATTCTTTAAAAAAACTCGAGGAATTTTTGGAAACCAGCCTGCTTATTCCGTAAGTTTTACCGTTGGAAAAGTTAGTTTATTCGAAAGCCTTTCGTATGACTCGGCGCGCGGATTGATGGGTTATGACCTTCAAGCGCACCAGTAACCTAAGAATACATATGGGAATGAACGCTTCAATTAAAGTACCCAACGCTTACATACAAGATTCGATCACAGGAAATGGACAGCATTAACGTAAAATTTGCGCCCGCGCCTGTTCATCTATGTCGGACGCGACTCTTGGTAGGTGTCTCGGTATTGTCCTAGCAAGGTCGCTCAGAATCGATTGTATTCTTCCTTCGATACAGGTCTTCGCAACCCAATAATGCGCTTATATCGGTGTATCAACCATCGTTTGTTCAATGTTTTTGCCGATTAGGAGGTGCATTTGAATTCTAAATACTGCCCTGAATTGCTCTCATTTGTCAGTTTCAAAGTTCCATCCCGCCCCACCCGTTCTCACCCTTTACTCTACATATGCTTCCCATTCCCACTTTCGTTCACTAAACGTTCTCTTTTCTTCCGCCTCTCCTCTCTCTATTGAATTCCCTCCCTTCTCACATCCATCCTTTTGCACTTTCATCTTAATCCTTTATAAGCCTTTCTCTTTCGTATCTTTCACCTAAGTAGCTATTCCCCTATTCTTTTTTTTATATTTGTAAAATTTCTGCTTATATCCTGTTGTTACATTTGCTTGTATACGGCCTTAAGTTTTTGTATTGTTACATGGCCACTATAAAATGGCACCATAGCTATATGTGGTTTTCTTTCTTTAAATAAAAAATAAATAAATAAATAAATAAACGACGTCTCGCGCCAAATATTCGTCAATTTCTTTGGTTCGCTCTGGCATTAATTACTTAGTAAGGTAATAAAATTAATCGTCGATGGGCTTACTTTGTGAAATTTTTCTATGATTTGGAATGAAATAATTGTGTACTTTTCCATACGGTTTATTATCCTCAACCGGTTTCAACGCAATAGCGTCATTTTCAAGAGGTTACTAAACGAATCATGTTCTCAAAACACTGACCTTGCTTCCACCCAGTAAGCTTGCTCATGTTCACATTACTTCCCTCCCCAACCTCTTTTCCTAATTCGCCCCCCCCCCCTTCTCTGGCTCAGGGTATAAATGTGTGAGACTGATCGTTTAGTAACCTCTTGAAAATGACGATATTGCGTTGCAACCGGTTGAGGATAATAAACCGTGTGGAAAAGTACAGCGTTATTTCATTCCAAACTTAGTAAGCTCGTTGGTGTCAGACATTTTGTGGAAATGGAAACCCGTATCGATAGAGCTACAGATTGATATCGAATCGAAGAACCCTTGTCGTCCTGGACGATGAAGGCTCCGTACTATTGAGAGCGGGGGTGTGGGCTCCGGGAGACGAGACGGACGAGATGAGGTGTGTTATTTTTTTTACTATTATTTTGATGGGCCGTTGCTGTTCGAGCGGAGAAAGGTGGATTGGGGTGGGGAAGGACGGGAGAAGAGGGGAGTGAGAGGGAGGGAGGCTAAATCACGTGTAGAAAAGTGGCGAGGCTAGTAATGCCAGGTTGGATGGATCCTCGTCGGGGATTCGTCTTTCGTGCTGCACTTCTCTCGGGCGGAGAGACTATTACGTGGGCTCCACCAACGAGGGGTGCGTACGATGTCGGGGGCGGGGGAGGAGGAGGGTTGCGGTGGAAATGTGTCCCACCCCTCTCTCCATTCCGTGGGCGGAGGCAAGGTGCCCCCGACCCCCGAAGAAGGGTGTGGAGAGGTTGCTTAAAGGGTGATCAGATGCCCAAAACCGGAACGAAACGACGCGGCCAGAGGCGAAAACCAGGAACGGTGTGAAGGTAGGCAAAATCCTGAATCGACAATTATTTTTCTCGGCTTATGAGTTGCCACGTGTAGTACATGGTCTGAAATTCCCCCTTGGAAATAACGTAAAATATATGTGTTAATTATGAAATTTTTCAATAAAATTTGGTGTCAAGAGTTACATTTTTGCCAGATTCCAAAATAAAACTTTACTTACATTTTTAAGTTGTCATTATATTGTCATATCTGTGAGGTGATTGTTGCTGATAAAATTAGCTTATAGAATTGTTGTACATCTACATACTACCCTGAGATCCGCCGACTGGGCGTGTGGTAGGGGGTATTAGGACGCCAACCGTATAAGGATATAAGGGACAAGGTTATGGGAGGTGAAATGGTGACGTGTAACTATGGGAGTGTATTTAATGGAGCTCTGTTTTTGTTGTGGTCGGTTATTGTGCGCCGAAAGAACAAGTTTTTGTACATGTCTGTTCGGCAGAGTATCTCTCTTATTTTCTCGCATCTGTCAGACCTAGAGATGTAGTGAGGAGTCATGATAATATTCTCTGTGTCGCTCTGAAATACACCAGTTCTGAATCTCTCAACCTAAGCCTAGCGTGTAGCCTCTGAGTCTCTAGGGGCTCCAAACTTTATTCCTCTAAATGTTGGGAAACACTACATGTTCGCTCGTAGCAGTTTTTAACGAAGCGCGCTGCTTTCCTTTGTATTTTATTAATTTTTTTGGTTTAATCTTTATGACCAGAGTCCCAAATGCTCGCGGCGTATTCGAGGTGTGGGCTAACCAGAGAAATTTAGCATCTCTCTTTCACTTTTTCATCCGAGTACCTTCCTATTATACGTTTAACAAAACCTAGTTTCTTTAATGCTGTGCCACATATGTTTTGTGTTTCCCTCGATATATCAGAAGTTAAGGGAATTCCAAGATATTTGACTGTATCTGAAGATTTTATGTTTACTCCACCCACAGTATAGGTATGGCATTTGTGTGATTGCTTTCACAGAAGTGATCTGTGGTGCATTTGTTGATATTTAATTCTAATTCTCCTGGCACCACGAGTGAGCGTTGTTCAGGTCCGATGACAGAACTTCAAATTTACGATTATCCAGGAATGTCATAATATTGCTAACGACATTGTGTTCAAGGATCTTGCATAAAAGAGATGTTAACGATATAGGCCGGTAATTTCCGGGGTCACTCCTATTTCCATTTTTAAATATCGGTGTTACGTTGGCTATTGTCCAGTCTTGGGGCACCTCGTCTTCGGATAATGATTAGCTGAATATAATTTCTACGATATGTGGTGCTAACTCTCTTGCTAACTAACTCAAGCTCGCGTGCAGGTTTTCCTTGGGGACCTGGGGACTTTACTTTTAATCGAACGCAGTTTTTGAGTTATCCCTTCACGTTGAATTTTTATGTCAGCCATCGGCTCGTTAAAGTCAGGAATGTCTAAATTGTGTATTGTGTCATCCGTTGTGAATACACTTTTGGAAGTAGTGGTTGTATGGGTAAATTGTCGAAAACCAATGTGTCGAATGGAAGAATTACGTTTAAAATACAACTAAAATTCCTATAAATTTTAGAAATGAATTTTTGAACGACGTGAAATAATCGGTTCATACAAATGTACCTGAGAGTGGTGTTGTTTTTAAGTAATTATCCGCTGAAAGATTCGGGCCGTAAGTTATTTTTGCCACCAATTTCTGGTTTTAAATCGCCCCGAATCACTTCTTTAACCCGCTTGCTATCCCAACGAAGTTCCCCATACCTTATTTATCCGCTTGGAACATTATACATCCGGTCATGTCTTCGGCGGAAGTTCCCTTAAATTGGGCGCTACACAACTGGAGCGCCGATAATAGCCGACAGTCTTTTTTTACACTGTTGGTCCTTCCGAGAATTCTTGTAAGGTGCAGAATTTCCGGCGTGCGTTGAATAGAATTTGATCGGAAATAATTAAATACTTCATTCGATTTGATAGGCGTCGATTTTAGTGGCACCGCTTCCGCAGTCTTATTGTCCCTGCCGAACTGGTCTTATTTCAATTTGAATTGCATTCAGGAGGACCTGAAAGCGTTCACGTCGTGAGATCGGTTTTTTGCCTCCTTCTTGGAGCCGTGTTACCCTTTTCGTTTTATTTTCTTGCTCGTGTAATTTTATACTGTCATCATATGCGCCATGGCATATGATGGCGTCATAACTGTTGTGCTTGGAATCACCAAAGGCGGGAAAAAGACTCCGTTTAGCGGGTTACTTGACTCCGTACCCATTCACTCTCTTTCTTTCAAGTCCCCACTGAGAGGCCTACGCGTTCGGTTCTATTTTTAATTTGTCACCACTTCTGACGCCTGGGTCCATGACAACTGGTGAGAGTGTTTTTCATTTCGACTCTCTTTGCGATCGATTATTGATATCGCTACGCCCTTTGTTACGCGACTGGGAATTGGGTGTTTATCTGTGGCTATGGGGTATCATATTTGTCCGCACGTTTTCTTCTTTTTATCATTTAAAGTTTTCTATTCCACGCTCTAATACATTACTTAGGTAGCACGCTAGAGGAAAACAGGCATAGTAGCAAAGACATACGTAAGATAATAGCGCTAGATAAGGAGTCGTTTAGTAATAGAAGAGAGTTGATGACGGGGACACTGGCTAAGGATGTGAAGATGAGGCTGGTGAAGAGCTTGACATGGAGCGTAGCGTTGTAAAGGGCAGAAACGTGGACCCTGAGAAAGGAGGACGAGAATAGGCTGCAGGCATTTAAGATGTGGTTGTGGAGAAGGATGGAGAAGGTTAGGTGGACGGAAAGGAAGACTAACGACGAAGTGCTTGAGATGGTGGGCGAGGAAAGAAAACTTTTGAATGAAATCCAGGATATAGGGCAGATGGCTGAAGGAGGTAATGAAGGGTGATGGATTGCTGAAGAGTGTGATAGAGGGAAAGATGTTGGGCAAGCGGGGAAGGGGAAGAAAGAGAATAGGTTTCATGGATGTGATGAAGAAATGTAGATCGAATGTAGAGGCGAAAAAGGATATACTAGAGGTAGATAGACCACTGAATGTATAAAAGACCGGGAGGAAATTCTCTGACATTCAACAAAATCTACCTTTACTGGTAGAATACATAATAAATTAAATACTTCACTGCACTTGTGTGGTTTAGTTAGTCTTTCTTGTCGTGTTATTCGGTTATGTCTCATGCTGCAACGAATTAAAGGTAAGTCTCTGAGCAACACCTTCTCCTTTGACAACGCTCCATCTGGGGTTCCGATATTTATTTTTTAAACTCGCTTCTCAGTCATTTTTTACGGGATTACAATGTTTGTCCTTAGTACCGCTAGGCTTAGGCATTAAACTGATTTTTGCTTAGGTCATTTTTTTTCATATTTGTAAAAACCAATACACTATTTTGAAAGAATATAGTAACTTTGTTTTTCCACAATAAATTTAATAAATTTTGACCATGGTTTCGACGATTAACGTCATCATCAGGTAAAGATACATCTTGGTTCAAACACTTATATAGGTACTAGATAGGGCGGGAAGGGGACTGTAGGTGTGGGGAAGGAAGGCGGAGGGTGTATGGGAGTGGTTGAGTAGGGTCGGGTGGGGGCCCTCTCCATCCTTCTCCACACCCACATCTTAAATGGCTGCAGCCTATTCTCGTCCTCCTTTCTCAGGGTCCACGTTTCTGCCCCATACAGTACACTATTGTATCTTCATATCGTGCGAATATTTTGCATTTAATTATTTCCCTCTGGTAATATCGTCTCCTTGAACCCATTGTCTACAGTATTCACTCATTCAGTGTCATCTTGCTACCTCATTGCAAATATGGGATAGAAGGGACACCCAACTTTTACCCATAACTTTAACAATTTCCAATAACTTCGGAACGAAAATGTTGCGAAAAATATATCCTTAACGTCGTATTTCGGATCAAATTACTTATGTCTGGTACAGTTATACCATGAAATAAGCAATTTGCAAATCATTTATTATAAAAGGAAATGTTGATATTTATGCGTTGACCGCTAGTACGATTGCTTATTTTTCACTTCTGTCGTTATCATAAGATTATCATTAGACCTTCCGATCGGACATTTTTTAAGACTTTTATCAACTGAGACGTACGATGGCATAGGTATTTATGGCATTAATCTATTAAGTATTTGGAGTCATGGGTCAATGTTCTGATAAAATTTTAAAAAATAATAAAACTGGTATTCCTGGAGAAAAAATATATTATCAACACATTCAAATGAATCTCAAATTTAATTCGTTAGAACAGAGACGTTTCAGTTTTGATGTACTCTTCCTTTATAAATTATGAAACTCACTAATTGACAGTTCAAATTTAATTTCTTAAAAAGTTTTCACATTCCCCCAAAAATACATGACAAAAATTGACATTTGCAACAGACTGGCATCGGACTAACTATTCTTTTTTTCTCTCCCATAGATAGAATGATGAGGTCAGTCAACAAAATAGATCTTGACTTTTTTCACTCATCCCTTTAAAAACTAAACAAATGTCTTGAAAAGTATCATAGCAAAAAGCCGTAGGGATGAAATGTATCACCCAATCTTATCTTTAACTATCTGCCCAAGTTAGTCACCTGAAGGTAATTCAAACATATTTACATGAAGTATTGTGATTTTGTTGACAGCTTGAAAATCTCATGCAGGTGGAAATGTAACTGTGTATACGATATTTTTCTATGTTATTGATCTTAGCCTTGTCCTACTTACGTCCTTAATTAATACTTTTATTGATGTTATTACTTATGTAATTTTTATATCAATGGTGTTTACCGTAAATATATTTCTTGATTCTTGAAACCGAGTGAATAATTTAATGGCCGCCGGATAATGGGCCGCCCCCACCTGAGAGGGAGAAGCGACGTCATCACATTGTGCGTGTGCATTCGTGATTCGCCGTCTTTTCCCCCCCCGCAATGGCGCTTCGGTCCACGTCCCCCCCCCCCACCTCCCTCCCCACATATCTTTCGGGCGAGAGCCGAGTGAACGAAGAAAGCACAGGCGAGCGAAATAACGCTTGGACGGTCTCCCTCTGCACCCCTTACCCCGCGTGGACTCCCGTCTTTCCCGCGTCATCTCTGGGACGGCGCTAGTCAAAGAGCTAATGACAGGATTTGTGCGTTTTTTTGCCGCGAGCTAAGGAAATACTGTGTGGCCTAATGCCGGAATAAACGGCTCGACCTTGATTGACGCCGAGCCGGGCGGGAGAGGGAGCGATGGGGAAGGAGGGGGTGTCGGGAATGGAAGGGGGAAAGGGCTGCAGAAGTTGGAAGGAATGGAATAAATGCATGAAAAATGAACCGCAGTAGTCCTTCTTTTCTCGGAATGACCAACACAGCATTTCTTAGCGTTTTCCCCGAGATTGAACGTTTCATTGCCGTTTGGAGAAATGATTAGGCGTCGTCGTACATTTCCTCAATTGTTTCCCTCGAATTGTTGTTTGCTGTGGAAATGGAATCGGTGGTGAGTCATGTGACCACTCTACAATTTTGTTCGCCGTTTAACCGAACCTTTCACGTCCTGAAGTAATCCTCAACTTAGCTTTCAATGCGAAGACGTATTTTATCTAACTCCACTTTTCTCTTGGGCATTGCTCGTACACCTTTTATTTGTAATTAATTCATTTAGAGTTGTACTCAGGAATTCTCAATTTGACGGTCCATAATAATGTTCAAGTCCATTATGGAGCCTTCTAAATTGGAAATGAAAACATGGCGCTGATGAGAGTGATGGAGGATTGATGGTGTTTGAGATGTGGGTTGGAGGGATTGAGGAAAGAATTAGGTGGGCTGGTGGAAACACATATTATGGACTCTGAGTCTGAGTGCTGAGCAAATTAAAGAGTGAAAATATGCTGGAGGATATCAAAGATAGAGGCATAGTACGTTTATAGCAGTGTATTGTCAATACATCGTTAATCGTGAAAACATCCGTGTGGAGCGTGGCGTTCCACGGATCGGTAACGTGGACCTGTGGAAAAGACAAGAAATGATTCGAAGCTTTAGAAACCTTCCGCGGGAAGAGGATGCTGCAGATATAATGGATGGACAAATCAAGAATTGAGGAAGTTTGCAGAAGTATAGAATGCTTCATCTACATCTACATACTACCCCGCGAGCCGCCGCTTGGGCGTGTGGCAGGGGGTGGTAGGTCACCAGCCGTGTAAAGATGTAAAAGTTTTGGAGGTGAAATGGTGACATGTCCTATGAGAGTGTATGTTTGGAGGAGCTCAGTTTCTATTGCGGTCTTAATTTACTGCTAATTCGAGAACTTAGATCATTAATATAAATAATGAATAAAAGAGGGCCAATCACGCTTCCTTGAGGAACACCGGATGTGACTTCGACCATATCTGAGCTAAAACCATCAATTTGGAGAAACCGTATGGAACACTATGTAGAAAAAAAGAACCAGATGGATTCGGCTCAACCTTAGGCACAATGGGTTTGAGTAGAACATAATTGGAGGAAAAACAGAGGGATTAGTCTCAGGAGGAACTCCCATGAATAAATGCAGTGACCAAATAAAGAAGATTGCACTTGGAAAGGGCTAACTGGAAATAAGAGAACTAGCATTAGATAGAGAAGAATATAGGGCTCGGGTCAATCAATTTTAGAATTGAACTGCCAGTAATAATAACTATAATTTTCGTTAGTCTTCCAGGCCGATGAGGTAATCGTTATATACCATTTTCAACATTCCACCATGTTATTAATTAGATTAGTTTTTAAATATGTGGCAGTGCGGGAGGTACCTTTTGGCACCCTAGTATTGGGCGTGATGTGGGCTAGTGTGAGTTAAGCGCTTTTAAAGCTATCTGACTTTCGGTGCACATGAGGTCCCTTACTGAGTCCATTCCTTATTAATGTGTACCCAGGTCAAGATAACAAAATTTTCAGCCTGGAAATCATTGGGAAATTTTCCGAAGGGAGGATAGAAAAATGTTGAAGGGTATCCTCCATGTATGACTTCCCCCGATTTGTTGCCTTTTCTTGAGCCGTCTATGTACCAAAGAGAGAGAGAGAGACTGTTGTGAAGATGTTTCCTCCTTCGCCGAGATAATATGGCATACCCTGTATCATTGTAAAGAAAAATAAAACGAAACTAAAGGCCAAATCGTATACTCGCACCTAGTGTTTCGTGTGGAAGTGCTCCAGTTAGGGTCTAAAGTATGTCGATTCTCGATTCCACCGATTCTCAAGATTAGAATCGGTATCGAGAATCTATCGCCACAAGTCGATTCCATCGATTCCAGGTAGATTAATATTCAAATCAAACTTTATTTATCACATCATATTTGTCTCAGTAATTTTGGGTGTAGGCTATCAATTGGTACTTTTTATGTACTACCCCAGTAAGCTGAGGATATATGTATTTGCTATTTTTAATAAAAATTCTTTTTGAGCGACTTAATTGTCTTTGTTATTTTATTTCAGCCAATACCTGAATTTAAACAATAGTCGTACGCTGCTGGTATATCAATATCCCACCTGTTATTAGGAATAAGAATCGATGGAATCGGAATCGAGAACCGATTTGAAAGAATCGGAATCGTAAACAAGTGGAATCGACTCATTCCTAGTCTAAATGTGTCTGCTGAAGACACCAAACCTAACCAGTCCCATGTATTCTTCCCTCCTCATGTATTGAAAATACCAAATGCACGATATAAGAAAAAGGATGTTAACGGCGTGCAGTTTGACGAGGGTTGTAGTTAGGGGGATGAAGGAGGGTTCAGTGCACGGGGATAAGGTGTGATAAGGCGGGGGCAGGGGGATGTTGGGAGGGGGGGGGTAGGGCGAGTCTGTCTCCGAGGGAGAGGGCGCAGCAGCGCAGGGGTAGGATCCGTCGGGATGGGGTAGGGGGAGGGTGGTCGGCACCTGGGAACGCGGGGCGGATGATATAACTCAGCGGCTCCGCAGATAGGATCGGAGAACACAAGCCTCCCACGGCTAAGTGTGCGTCTCCCTAGCGACGGGGTGGGTGGGGGGTGTGGGCGAGCGATGGGAGGGGGGATGAGGCAGGGGGGGGGGGGGGGGGCTCGAAGAATGGCGCTTGACCCTGCGATCTTCGGCATCCAATCCATTTTGGAATGGATATCGTTGTGTGGGGTTGCGATCTGAGAGTTCGTTAAAAAACCGGCGGTCGATAGTGTATTTTGCTTTTGAATTGCGTAGTTAAGAGGGGAAGTGGATTTTATTTGGGGCACTATGAGCAAAGATGTTAACTTACTTGCGAGTATTCTACCATATGATCCCACTTCAATTCCACATGTCGACTACACTTCTTAAGCCTGAATCACACGATACTTGACCTTATACAAGTCCGAGGATGCTAGCGAGTACTGGATTTCTGGTACGAAACCTAGCATGCTTGAAATCTTCCTAAGAGCTATCACACGATACTTGAACTTGCACAAGGTCTGTTTAGTAAATCTTTGATCTAGTACAGTCGCTGAAGGAGTTTGACGACCGAAATGGATGATTTCGAACGAAGACGATGGCTTTTAGCCGCTGCAGCTCCTCAACCTCAATTGCCTCAGGTACCCAAGCCATTGTTTCTTGTTGTGGGGTTTGAGCTGTTTATTTGATCGCGGGAAATTGTAATTGTCACGAGGGACTATGGAGGCGCTGAAATCAAGAATTGACGACCGCATTGCAAAGAGCAAAGGAGATTGGCCAGTATGCTAGCGATCATACAGGATTTTCAGTATGCTTGGTCTGCATCACACGATACTTGACCTTGCACAAGGCTTAGTATGCTAGCTAGCATTCTCGGACTTGTACAAGGTCAAGTATAATGTGATTCAGGCTTTAGACGCAAATAAAAAACTTATGAAACTCTTTTACATATTAACACGTCATCAACAGATATGGACTCAGTCGCAACCTCCGAAAACGTGGCCTTCTGCTGTTGACATGGTGACGATGAAACGGTTCGTTTTTGATTGAATATATCCTTTGCAGAATTAGTAATGAGACTTCTCGATCATCAAAATCTACACCTCTCCTGTAAACGCCAGTTCGACTGATATGGAACTTATCGCTTTTCCGTACGAAATGGCGAGGGAACACGTTCCATAGGTTCTATAATAGCAAAGTAAGGAATTAATATTCAACGCATGGGTATCGTCGGAAATGTGGCAATGTGTAGTTTGTCTCAACATCTTCTTAAGATTTCTGGTAGAATTTTGAAAATCTTCGGTTTTCAAGGCGTTTTCAGTGCACGTCTGAATGCAATGAAACGTTATTCTTATATATTTACATTCTATAAATCACTCAGCATTTAAGCAATTTAAAGATATTTTTAGCGTCATTTTTGTAATATTTATTTATGCTTCTCACTATTGCTTAAGTTTTTAGTACATTTGGGAACTGGCCCCTATAAAGACCAGGAAAAAATCTCCCAGTGACTGCCTTAAAATAAACGAAAATATCTTTATTTCATGCGAAGGGATTCGGTCGTCCATTTGAATGCTATTTTTCGATACTCATGATTTCCACTAATTGTACCACACTTATTTGTCGCTCATGCTCTTCATTTTGGTCCCCTCGTCTCTTTTAGGTGGAATGCTAGCAGTTGTTCTATTCCGTATAAAAATCCCCAAACTATGCACTTGATAACAATTAAGGTACTTTGAACGAAATATCATTTTACCTAGAAAACGATGAATTTGGTCTCATTTTAGAGAAAAATATCTCACCCTTCCAATGACACCAAAAATTTAACCCCTTACCACATAACTTTCTGAGATATTTGTCCAAAAATCCCAGCCCTTTTGCTTGGGAAATGGTACGTGTATGCACTCCAAAGAGACATTATTTACAAAATGATGTATTTCTAACACTCAGGTGTCGTAAAAAAACTAACAGCGTGCAGTTTGTATGTTTTATCAACTGTATTTGAAAATTAATCATATTGTCACCGCAGTAGGTTCTTGGGTATCGCAAAAAACTTTCTGTTTTGAAGGAGTTTCAAACGCACCTCGCGAAAAAGATGAGTCAAGTTTAAGACTTATTTAGATATTTTCATTTAATTACTAACAATTTCTGTCATATAAGACTATATTATTGCACCATTAACAATGCAATATTTAATTGATATGATCCTACAGCTGGTGAAATTAAAACGTATAATTCGAATATGGTCTCTTTAATGACCAGGGAACTATCTCGCTCCGACTACCTTAAGGTGATATTTATGAGATGAAGCTCAAGTGATATTTTCGGCTTAAAGAGGAAAGTGGAAAGGAAATCTACTGGGAAGTAAGGGACTAACATTGGAAAGGGAAGGTCGGGGTGAGAAACTACTGCCTTTGACTTACTCAACCAATCGTTATATTGAACGACCAATGAATGAATGATTTACGAGTAAAAAAAATTTGCGAATGCGAGGTGTTCTCAATTTTATTTACTTGCATCAGTTAATATTCTATTCATTCCCTAGAAATGATTGAACTTATGAAGAACGCTTATTTCATACTTGTTGATTTGGTCAGTAGGCATGGAAGCAAAATTTTTGTGCCAATGCCATTCCATAAAATAATACTCGTGTGTCAAGAGGAAGCTGGAACAAGTTTGTATACCTTAATTGTGGTTGATAGAGCAGGGTATTATGAATCGGATGTTTTATAAAAACGGTACAGGAATTGAAGTGGTCCATGAATTGGACGATGTCACAGAACGCAACAAATCAATGATGAAAGAGTTGAGAGCAGAGCAGGAAGAATAAGACAGAAATTCTGGGGTAACTCTAATGGGAGAGGCTTTTGAGAGCAGCGATATTACACCAATGCTTTGAAATTAGAGAATTTGTTTGCGGCAATGCGTTGATGTGACTGGAGTAAAAATAAAAGCGAAGGGAAATAATAAAAGAGAAGCCGGTTTCCCTGGTTTTCCAATGATTTAGTTTTTTTTACTAAGGATGAGTCGATTCCAAATGTTGATTCTCAATTCCACCGATTCACAGGATTAGAATCGGTATCGAGAATCGATAGCCTAAAGTCGATTCCGATTCCATCGATTCCAAATTAAATATTCGATTTCATCGATAAATATTCAAATCAAATTTCATTTATGACATCATATTTGTCTAAGTAATATTGGGTGTAGGCTATCAATTTGTACTTTTTATCTACCTGAGGATGTATTTGCTATTTGTTAATACATATACTTTTTGAGCGTCTTAATTGTCCTTGTTATTTTATTTACTTAAAGAATACGAGAATTTAAGTAGTAGTCACAAATGAAAAAGTAGATTTTTTTTCTTCCACAGATTTATTTCGAAATAAATCTGTGGAAGAATACAAAGTTACTTTTCCATTTATGAAATTCAACTTCCAGATAGATGAGCCTCAAACTATGGAACGTATTAAGAAATAGTCGCACGCTACTGGTATATCAATATCCCACCTGTTATTAGGAATAAGAATCGATGGAATCGGGAATCGATTTGAAAGAATCGTAATGTGAATCGAAAAAAAGTGGAATCAACTCATCCCTAGTTTTTTTAACTAAACCTGCTTCTAAAGGGACCATGGTGATCGGTTTGTTTTCGTAAGTGATGGATAATCCTTTTCTCTCTCATCTTCCTTTGCCGTCATCTCCCGTGCCTGTCCGTGAACGCGGGTCACGTGATTGAGGATTCCCTCCCTTCGTGGGGAGGGACACGTCGACGCGACCGCGAGAGCACGCGGCAACCCAGGATGTGGACTGTGTTCCACTGCCCCTCCACCACCCCCTGCTCACCGCCTTCTCGCCCTCCTCACCCCCTTCGCATGACCAGAGGAAAACTATCCGAGAAGTTGCTCCATTATGGCAGGTCATTATTTTATTTCATTAATGAACAAGGGGATCCTTGTTTGGTATGTACAATTCCTCCCCTTCTCTCCCCGCCGTCTTCCAACGCTCTCCGCACACACTAGCACACGGCCTCTCGAGCTTTATTTTCGTCGCCGCATCCCTACATACGTACGCACCTATGCTGCGCGCTGAATGATGTACCGCTCCTTTCGCCTTAATACCGACTTTTAAGCGCTCGATCGAGGGAGCGTGTTATTGATGGCGATAAAGGCAACGTGTTGTATCAATGATATATATGCAGGTGATGCTCTGCTGCTGCTGGTGGTGCTGCTAGGGGAGTGAGTGAGAGGGGTGGGGTCGCGGGGGTTGGTGAGGAGGAAGGGGGTTGAAAGGGGCGGGGGGGAGGGCAGAAGCGCGGCGGAAGAGTGGGGCCGGCCGGCCGCCACTGATTCCAAGGAGGTTGGTGCCTCCTGTGCCGATGCGGAGTGCCTGATAAAAGGGCCACTTATCCTCGTAAATTATTCTCCTCAAGTCATTCGGATACGGCATCGCGTTTAATCACTGAAATTAGACACTTGTTTTCATCCGGTTCCAGCGCGTGATTCCGGAATCAATGGATATTCCAAATATTACGGATTCCTTTCTCTCTTTTCCCTAGAAATACCATCGATAAAGTCGGAAGTCTTCGTCTACAATATATGCAGTTATGAGCTATTTCATCACGAACTATTCGGTGATTTTGCTGAACTTATGGAGAATTTTAAGGTAGTGCGCGCGAGATAGTTCCCTAATCATAATGGAGACCATATTCGATATATACGTTTTAATTTCACCAACTATGAGACACACGAATTAAATATTGCATTATTAATGGTGCAATTAAATAGTCTTACATGACATAAATTGTAAGCAATCAAATGAAAATATCTGAATTAGTCTTTAACTTGACGCATTTTTTTCACGCGGTACGTTTGAAACTCCATCAAAGCGGAAGGTTTATTATGATTCCGAAGAACCTACTGCGATGAGGATATGATTAATTTTCCAAAATTGTTGAGAAAACATACAAACCTCACACTGTTGATTTTTGACGAGATCTAAGTGTAGGAAATGCCTCATTTTTAATATAAGGTCTCTCTGGAGTGCATACACGTACCATTTCCCATGTAAAAGGGCCGGTTTTTTCTGGCAAATATCTCGGAAAATAATGTGATAAGGGGTTGAATTTTAGGTGTCAATGGATGGGTGATATATTTTTCTTTAAAATGAGACCAAATTCATTGATTTCTTGGTAAAATGATTTACTTCTCGAACTAGGTACCTCAAGGGAACGGATTTCTTTGAAATACGTCAAAGTTCATTTATGTGGATCGCGATTTTTATGTTTTATTTCCCTTTGTGTTTCATCTTCAAATTTAGCGTCATCGTTTTACTGGATGTTGATATTCGACTCGTAAAACCTGCGCTTTTAGGACTGCATTAAAATTTAATGATTGTTCGAAAATCCTTTAAACTCCTGAAGGCGTTATTTCTAATGTACATACATTAAAAAATTATAGCAGTATAATTTAGTGAAAAAAGTCCTTTACTTGACCTGTCGTTACACATAACTGTCACCTCAAAAGATACAGATTCGTTTTCAGGTTTAACCTTCTTTGCGTGATATCTAGGTTCTGAGTTTTCCCTATTCGATTAAATTTCGTTACTCTTCGTATAATTTTACGTTTTATTGACGTCGTCAATGATTCACTTTGGATTTACTAAATTAAAAGAAATATTAAGTGCCGATGATACACATCTGGCGAATGCGTATGACGCTCAATGGAGAGAGATTGTATTTGTTTCCAAAGTATACATCCTGTATATATTCTGTTAGTAATTTTTAAATGGCTCAATGTAAGTTATAATATATTTTAAATCTGATATAGCGGTTTATTTCCGCTGGACGGACTTATGTAAGCAATTAAATTCATAATTAATTAAAGCTATTGTGGTGCCTGTTGTAGCTCAAGGATAAAGATGTCCATTGCGTTGTTTGTTCATAAAATTCCAAATTTTTCGAGAGTTATTGTCAAGAGTGAACCTGAGAATGATGCATTGAAGCGGAAAAAAGTGTTTACTACAAGGAATAAAGTTTTAACATTCTTAGAAATTATATTAACAACTTGTTGAACCGCGCAATATTTGCGCGTGTATCATTTAATAATCGATATAAATATTTAGAAATGGGTAAACCCCACGGTTGAATTCATTAGATATGGGTGTCTAAATCGGAATGATAGGTCCTTTGGTGGATATTTGTATTTTTCATCGTGTCCTCTTTCTTATTTATATTTATTGCTTATTGGATATGGACAGTGAGGGAAATCCCAGCCGTAATATGGTGGAATTTAGTCTTACCATAATATTCGGACTCAACAGTCGACTTTGAAAGTCTTGTGAAATCATTATAATTTAAAATAAAGGAATCGAGTCAAGGATTCCTCCAAAAAAGGGTCCCTCGTTTACCTTTAAATGAAACCATTGCTGAGATGTACTCAAATTACCTTTAAGCAATTCTCAGGTAATATATGTGTACACCTCGTCTTCATTGCATCTATCTATATGTTGCTTATACAGCAACGCGGTAGTCAACAAATATATCCATTTTTCTTTACAAACGTGTTTTTGCTTAACCGTACACGTGGACTAATAATGTTTTGGGGTTGCGTCTATTATTAAATGTTATGCAGCTAAATAATAATAATGAAAGGAATTTTTGTAATGTCCACTTAGTTTTTTATTCGTACTGCACGTTTCAACGATTACATCGACTTTCCTTTTCGCAAATTTCTTTCATTATTCAAAAATTATGTTCCACAACATCTCGCCAGATACCGATGAGTATATTAATGCAGCTAAACTAAAATTCAAGTTGTATAGTGAATTTTTCTCGGGTTTCCATCCGGGATTAAGGCTCCATCTTCTCCAACGCCGACGTTTCGATGAATGACTTATTCATCGTCATCAGGGCCGTTGAATCAAAATCAAGTTTGCCTTTATTTCTCCCGGTAGCTCGATCGCAGCGCCGCCCATCAGCGTCACAGGCAGACGTACCTAGATAACTACTGTCGGTGCAATAATTATGTAGAGTCGAGTTTGAACGCTGATTGAAAATAAACCACGGTACTTATATGAATGAAAGTTACACCCAAATTTATTTTGTTTTATTTTGCGTTTAACCGTGGTTGCAGATTATTTTTACAGCACTCTTTTGATTTTTTTATTGCGGTGAGAACAAAAAAAGTACCGGGTTTTTGGAGTTTTCGAACGGAACGCTCTCTTTGACATTTAATAGTGAAGAAACTTGAGGTTTAATCTAAATAAGTCGGTAGTACTATGTGGGAAAAACCTATTTACCTAAAACTTATTTCATCACCTAGAAAAAGTTGTTTATTAAACTTGATAATAACATTTTTATGGTAAATCATAAAGAACTGAACGTTTAAATGTACATTTAAATAGGTTTTTCCCACATAGTACTACAGACTCATTTAAATGAAACCTCAAGTTTCTTCACTATTAAATGTCAAAGAGAGCGTTCCGTTCGAAAACTCGAAAAACCCGGTACTTTTTTTGTTCTCACCGCAATAAAAATATCAAAAGTGCACTGTAAAAATAATCTGCAACCACGGTTAAACGCAAAATAAAACAAAATAAAGTTGGGTGTAACTTGCATTCTTATAAGTACCGTGGTTCATTTTCAATCAGCGTTCAAACACGAGTCTACATAATATTTGCACCGACAGTAGGTATAAATATTTTGTTGATTGTGTAAAATTGAGAACATTGTGATGGTATTTCACCAAGCCACACGGCTTTACGCGCCGTATCTCTGCGTCGTCCAGCTCGGTTGCATCCTCCGCCTCGTTCCCCTCTCTCTCCCCCCCTCTCTCTTCGCCCTCCTCCCCCGGCTTCCCCGTCCGGCATTCCGTGCCTCAGTCAGCCCCTCGGGTTTTATTGCCCTGACCACCCACTCCACGGCCGACGTTGAGCTCTACGACATTTACTGGCGGAGTAGTCTGCCACCGCATCTTGGAATCGGGAGCCTCCGACCCACTCCCGCTGCTTCCAACCTCCTCCTTCTTCTTCACACCACCACTCACTCCTTCGATGCTCTCGAGGAAACTGACCCCTTATTCCCATCACACCTCTTCCTGTTGCGAAAGTCCCTTTGGACCGTGATTGCCCAAGGGTAGGTATCGCAGCAGCAATCCTGTAATTTTACTCGTTCTGTTCTTTAAGGTAGTTTGAGCGAAATATCATTTTACCTAGAAATCAATGAATTTTGTCTATTTTAAAGAAAAATATGTCACCCTCCAATTGACATCAAGTATTCAACCCCTTATCACATTACTTTCCGAGATATTTGCCAAAAATACCAGCCATTTTACATGGAAAACGTAACGTGTATGCACTCCAGAGAGACCTTATATCAGGGGTGGCCAACCAAAATGATCTTGCGGGCCAATTTGGAAATGGATCATCGCTCCGCGGGCCGCAAATAAAATAATATATCCCCATATTACATTTAGACCCAATATAGACATGATTTTGGAGTGATTAATTGAAACATAATGGGTTATTATTATTGTGTTAAAATTATTGTATTAAAGTGTGATGAATCTCGCGGGCCCGAAAAATGTTCAATGCGGGCCGCGGGTTGGCCACCCCTGCCTTATATTAAAAATGAGGCATTTTCTGCGTTCAGACCTCGTCAAAAAATCAACAGTGTGTAGTTTGTGTGTTTTCCCAACTATTTTTGAAAAAAATCATTGTCACCGCAGTAAATTCTTAGGCATCACAATAAACTTTCCGTTTTGAAGTTTTTTTAAACGTACCGCGTGAAAAAATGAGTCAAGTTAAAGATTTATTTGGGAAATTTTCATTTGATTACTCACAATTTCTGTCATGTAAAACTATTTTATTCCACCATTAATTATGCAATATTTAATTAGTGTGTCTCACAGCTGGTGAAATTAAAACGTATAACTCGAATATGGTCTCTATTATGACTAGGATATGACTATCTCGCTCAAACTACCTTAATTCAGTGGAGTGTGAGTTTTCGGCATTACATGTTGACGGTTTATTTGACGTTGGCTCTTCGACGAAGATATTTACTCGATCGACGATCTGTTTTGATGTATTGTAAAAGAAACGTTTTATGTACGTAATACTAGCCTCTAGTAGTGTGTTGATCTTGCAACACACTGTTGTTATGAAATATTCTATCAACGTTTTAGCTTAGGAGAAGGAGACATTATCGCTTTTGATAGATTTTCAATGAGAAAGCTGTTCGCGGTTAATGGCAAAAGTAAAACAAAATATGGCTCTATCTCTTTTGACCTTTGGAAACACCTCTCAGTGTATCATCTCATATTTAGTTTAATTTGAGTGTAATATAATGCAATAGAAAGGTTATGGCCCATTCTGCTTTGAAAACCAAAAATGCAATCCTGCTCATTTTTTGATGGATTTTAATCTGCTCTGAATTCTGTGGTGTTCAAATTTACTCCTCTGCGGATTTCTGCTCAGCACAGAACGTTGTGTGAGCAGCAGCATGTACAGATTGGGTGAAATTATAGTACTATTTTTTTATTAATTCCTCGTAAATTTTCCACGTACGATATTGAATAGGCTTAGGTTGGTGCCGATTCCAGTTACTCTGTTTCTAGATATTTTAAGTGTCTTTTGATTTTTGCGATCGTGTTTTTCGAGACCAGCGATATCATTTCAAATCGTCCATCTCGTTTCTTGTCTTTTGTATCAAATTAAAGCTAGAGCTAAGTACCCATGGGATTGAAAAATTTAAATTCTTCCTTTACGGATTCGCTCCATGTTTCTCGTGTTGATCAGTCCTTTATTTTCCTGATGTATAAATGTTTAAATTAGGCTACTAAGGTCATCAGCTTTATTAATGAAAACTAAAGGAATATTCCAATCAATGTCGTGTCCCTGGGTCTGTCCCGTGGGCCCTGGGCACGACCGAACAAGAGGTCACTCCCTCTTTCTCCATTTTAGAGGCGACGTCATGCCCCTCGCCATCATAATGGCTTGGCGCATGACCTGAGGATCCGACAATATGCAGGGATATGTAGTTGTTAAATCCTGGTCTCACCGAATTTTTAACCCACACTTTGTGTACATTTTCTGAAAAGGTTTACTACACATCCTATTTTTCTCGAAATCAAATATAACTTGATGTTAATGCATCATCTAAAAGAATTACCATACGTGGTAAAATCGTGTCATTTTCTTGCAATTATTTTACTAGGCTACTCATGCAGGATACATATTTATAAGGCGATGCTAGTTGCATTGTATTTTATTTTCTAAACATCGTGAAATTCATAGCCTATGTGGTTCTCATTGTATTCAGTTTTCATGAGTACATTTCGGCAGGTAATGTTATGACGTTGCACCACAAACCTTAGAACTTACTTTGCCAAGTGAGCAACTAGATCGGTATGAATTGAATCCCAGCGCTTGTGGTTTCAGCTACATGATTAATTTTGTCTTCATATTCCTTTGGAGTGGAAGGCCACCCATGACTATCTGCCTCGAGGAAAGTCTCGTGTGTAAATGTGCGCAACTACTAATGAGTGCACCGGAATTTTCTGAGAGCAATTCCAGCGATTATGGCAGGGGGTAGATGTGAAGGAGGAGATGTTATGGAAAAGGATTTTATCACCTTGGATTTTACGTAGGTTATTCAATATTTTATGTCATCCTAACCAATGAATTAAAATCTTTCCACTGCATGAACTTACGTATTTTAAAGGGCTGACCGTTCGAAATAGTTTCGAATGGAAACGAATAAATACTCCAACTGACGATCATCATTCACAATCAGGGCCCAAATAAGCTCGGGATTTACACCAACCTTAATGAGCAAACCTCTTCCGATGCCCAACGTATATCCAACTGGTCGCATACTTTGGAAAGCTGGGGAAATTATTCTCGAGGCTATACGGAGACCGTTTGATGCCTCGGGAAAAAGACTCGCCTCCTCTCTCAACCCAAATGGCACGTTTAATCTCCACCGTTGAAATATATGCCATAGATATTCCGCAAAGTTGTCTTGTAATTAGTGGAGACCAGGGCAAAATGATCCCTCTAAAATATATTTAACATTTATAGTGCGATAAAAGTTAAATACGAGGAAGAAAACCTTATATGTGTTTTTAAGGTTCTTTTAGCTGATATTGACAATTTTTTGGAATTTTTAATTCCGTATATCAACAGTGAATTAATCCATTTATTCATGCCATACAAAGGGTCATTTTGCCCCAGGTATTGATCCCTTTTCAGGTATGCATGAAAAATTTCAACTCTGTTTAAAAAGTGCCTTTTATGAGCAACAAAAAAATAAATTAGAACAATATTTTCTGCAATACATTGTCATTAAATTCTATCAATTATAAAAATAAGAAAAAACTGTCAACTACACGGGAAAAACCGGTTTTTTTATCTTGGTTTACAAAAATGTTTTTGGAATTAATAAAAATGAAATAAACAGCTGAAAATTTCGCTGGGGCATTATGATCCCTTGTGGCCTCATCGAGGTATTACGATACCTTCGAGGGAACATTTTGCCCCAAATGAAGTGATTCAGAAATCTGAACATAAAAACAGAACGCCATTTTTAATTATGAAAATAAAGGCTACATTAGGTTCACTGATTAATACTTAAAATGCTTACCGATATTTATGAAAAATAACAGGGGTATAGTTAGGAATATAGAATTTACAAACTGCCACTCACCCTAGATGAAGACAGCTAGAAATTGCCTTTTCTTCTCTAAATTTTCACCGGAAGCCACAGTATAAACCAAGTTAGAGCCACAGTTTCATCCGCAATTGAGGACGTAGTTTGACTGTTCTCAACAAAATGGCATGATTAATCTCGCAGAAATTGAGGGTGACCATTTTGCCGCGAGGGATCGTTATGCCCTGGTCTCCCCTACTTCTTTGGGGGAAGAGAATTGAAGAATTTAGTGGGAAGTTGTGCGAGTGTCTCTAGCAAGCGTTGGCAGACCACGGTCACCTTCGCCCCCCTCTCACCCCCACATCACAGTCTTTCCTTTCCATCGCCCCTCCACCCTCCCTACCTCCCCCGCCTCCCGGTCCCCTCCCCCTCCCTCAAAGGAATCCCCCAACCCTTCAGCATCGCGTCCCCTACGCATCGTTGACCGCCGAGGATGCGCGCCCGGCATTCCACAAATCCTAGCCAATCGATCAGCTCTGCATTCGTCTTTCCTCCGCGTGCCGTCCGCTCAGGCTTTCCACCACGTCCCCCCCTGTTAGTCCGGGACACGGAGTAAGAAGACAGGGGTACTGACGCCATATTGTAGATTTGAGGCGGTGTCGTAAGCAAGGAATCTGGTACAAAAAAATCCGCTACGCGACGCCACCGTAGACGTGCCATGATCGGCGTATTCCCACAGCAGTAATGGTAAATTCCCTATCAAATCATCGCGCTTGACTGGAGAATAATCGTGTCATAATTACAAAAGTTGTATGTGAAATCGATATGCACCCAAATGTTTCAGATGATTGAGCCAGGCCAACAGAAAGACCCATTGGAAGCCCTTTACACGACAAATAGTGCCACGCCCACCATAGAGGGGAACGCAAGGAAGGGATACCATTTAAAAAGTAGACAGGAGACAAAACAGTTTTCCCGAGTTATTCCAAGATAAGGGAAACTACTAACCATTTACCAGGCAAAAAACATCAACCCAGGCCCTCTATCAGGAGAGATTGGCGAAGTGAAAGTTGGACGTCTAACTCCGTGGTCTGGGGTGAGTGGGGCGCTACAATGTCGCTCGATCCCCGGGAAAATAATTGTGAGCCATTTAATACTTGAAGATGCATACCGGGTAAATACACAACCGCGGATCAGAATCTCTGATTGAGAATTATTTTCTTTTTTCACTGGTAAGAGCTGTAAATTCATTTTTCCAACTTCTCCCTTTTGATATCGTTCGCCTCCGTATGAATTCCCAGAATCATAATAAGATTAATATTTATAGTAGACCTTTAGATAAGGGATAGTCCTTTTTGCATGCTTTTCTTTAGCTCGCTTTTCCCTGGTTCATGGTTCATGGATCCATAGTTACCAGATCATTTCACGTTATATGGATACCACTTCTTACCATCTTACATGTGGTTCGTCTTATCGTAGTGGTAAAGCATCGGACTCTCGACCCGAGGTTGAGACTTCGTATCGGGTCCACATCATGGCGAATTTTCTTAGTCCTAATTAATTAGATGTGTATCTGAAACATTTCCATTATGTAAAGTGCAAAGTTTACTTTATCAATGATTTAGTGTTGTTTTTATACACATTTTATTAATTAGGACTAAAAAGTAAAATAAAATAAAATAAACTTTTTTAAGCATGCTTTTCTAAAGGAAATAAAATGTTCCTAAAAATCTAAAAGGAAAAGAATATCTTAGAATCGTACTAAAAAGGAAAAAAATAATATTTTCTCAAGTGAATAAAAGTATACCATAGTGCTGGAAGTAATTAAAATCAATTCAAGGAAAATAGCCACACAATAGATTACCTACAAACACAAATAGAAAAAAATTATGTTTTTTAACAATGTAACTTATTTGAAGCTGTCTATTTATGCAAAATCACTACGAAAATCATGGGGCGCTCTTCTACATTCGATATCAACATAAATTCATTAAACATGAAGATTTTGATATTCAATGGAATAGAAAATTTCATTGTACTATTTCTAGAAATTCTTTAAATGAAAGAAAGGTAAGGTGCAAAATATAAATGAGGTTGCGTAAGTAGAAGTAAATGGTTAAATGACATTATTTAATAAATGAGGTGTTTCTAACACTTAGATGTCGCAAAAAAACTAATAGCGTGTAGTTTGTATGTTATCTCAAGTATATTTGAAAATTAATCATGTTGTCACCGCAGTAGGTTCTTGGGTTTCACAAAAAACCTTCCGTTTTGAAGGAGTTTCAAACGCACCGCGCGAAAAAAATTAGTCAAGTTAAAGACTTATTTAGATATTTTAATTTAATACTTACAATTTCTGTCATAAAAAACAATATTATTGCACGATTAATAATGCAATATTTAATGGATGCGTCCTACAGCTGGTGTAATTAAAACGTATAATTCAAATGTGGTCTCTCTATTATGACTAGCGAACTATCTCGCTCGGACTACCTTAATGCATGTTAAAAGAGGAGGGGTGGGACATTGGGGGGTCTGAGTGGAGACTCAAAGAAAAGGCTGGTGAAATCTCTAATATGGAGCGTGGCGCTTAATAGATCGGAGACTTGGTCATTGCGAAAGGAGGATGTATATGTAGACTTGAGGCGCTTGAGATGTGGGTGGGAAGAAGGAAGGAGTGGGTGAGGTGGGTGGCGAGAAGGACGAATGAGGAAGTGGGTGGATGTGGCTGAAGAGGAGACGAAGATTGTGGCGGAGGTTCGGGGGAGACGAGATGGAGTCGAGGGCGTTCTGGAAAGGGAGGTAATAGACACTGGGGACACTGGGGATGCGTGGAAGAGGATTGCAATTCTGAACCAAATTAAATGAGGAAGACGATATGTGAGGATTTTTAAGAGGGATCTAATGGCGGATCACCTACAGGAGGGAAAACGGATCCACGTGCCAGAAATGAGGACGTTAGGATAAGTAGGTACAGTCCAAAAAGCAGTCGGCAGGTAGAATACTAAAACGAAAGAAAAATGTCAGAATCCTCGCGAGGAGTTTATTTCCAAACAGGATTTCGTCCTCCTTTAATATTTCTTAAGCACGTGTAATGCCTTGTATAATTTCAAGCTCTCTACGATTTCCGGATACTCTTGTCGAATTACTTTCCACCGCTGACACATTGAATATATCGTTTTTCTTCTCGACATTGTGTCTCGATAACCTTTTGTTTTCGCTTCATGCAGCAGCACATAGTTATACTCTATTAGAATATACTCCCTGTTGTTGTTGACTCTTGTCATAAAAGTGCAAGGCTACTTAGGTGGAAACCAAGGTAGTGTGTACGCTAAGGGGATGACTTCTTAGGGTACTGGTGAACCAATCGACCGGGTGAAGATGTTTGCGAAGAGACTTCGTTCATAATGGATATGTCTCACGAGTTAGCTTCCTTCACGGGCAATCTCCAAGTACTTTTCACTTTTGGTTTGTTATATTCTGGGAGGCGAGTTTTATGGCTCATGTGAAAACAAGTTGGTTTGTCTTGAAGATACTTTTGTTTACCGATCATATATTAAGTTCTGATTGCATTTCAACCCCCCCCCCCACGTGTGGTTCATTCCGTCCCCCTTTCTCATGTTTCCTCGAGTAGAAAACGTGGTAATGTGTCAAGCAATGCAGCAGAGCGAAGCGAGTAAGAGATAGGTGAGAGGAAATGACGACCCTTGGGTAAGAAACGGAAATTCTACTCCAAAGCCCTCCTTATCTGCGGCAGACACAAGGGAAAGAATTCATCGTTTCAATAACCTTTCGGTTCCGTCCCGAGGGAGTATCAGTCCTGTGCCTTTTAAAAGGGTTAAATGGAAAAGAAAAGTAAGAATATGTCCAGATGGTCTACGTGTTATCCCTCGGCAAGGGCTTCACGTACGAGGAACGAAGGTCAGGAGTTGGGACGGTTCGGGGCTCATAGGAGTTATCAACCCTTCTACATCACATGGGAATTAAGTGTGAAGCTAGCATATATATATGATTACTCACCATCATCATGCTCTCTATTCACCGATTCTGAAAGGGACATTAAACGCAGCCGATGCCTTAATCTCAATCTATTCCTATTCATTTTGTTTCTTTTCTCTTATGCATAACGCTTAACAAGAGGTATTCCATAGGAACACATCCTATTTACGTGTGCACCGTTATTCATCTATGTATATATATTAGTAAGATGTTGTCATTGCGATAGTTTCTATTTCAAATTGAATATTGAACTTAAAATAAAAATGCACAGTTGTAATAAGCCTATTAAAAATTGCGCCGTGCATCTGGTATGATCGTAAAATATATGTTGTTAGTGAATTTTTGTAGGTATTCGTTGGTCTCAACGTAGGTATTGACCTCTAGAAATGATGTTCCCTCTATGGATAACAATACGCGATATCGCTAGCTTATATATGTGGGTCCCTAATAAAGGAACGAGGGATATCATTGTAATTTTAGTTCAGTCTTTCAAGCCATGCAATAAATATGTCATCAATCACGTACGGACTCAGGGTTTTCCCATTGCTTTGCAATCGTTGCATTGAAGAATTTATTTTTTTAAATTATTTATCTGCGGACGTTTGTAAAAGTCTCAGTCATAACCTTGTGAAAAACTTAAGCATCAAACATTGTATGATACGCATCCTCGTTGTATTCTATACTTAATTATTCTCTGCATCGCTCGTGGTTTCGGCGCCAGGTACCTGTATCAAGATAACCTCTATACCTAATGGTGCGTATTTTCGCAAGCATGGTAGAATTAAGTGTGGAATACAACGAAGTGTTATTTGGGATTTTTTTATTTTAATCGGACGATTTTGAATGTAAATGTTAATGATGAGTAGAATCCAAATGTCGATTCTCGATTCCACCAATTCTCAGGATTAGAATCGGTATCGAGAATCGATCGCATCAAATTTTTATTTATCACATCATATATGTCTCAGTAATTTTGGGTATAGGCTATCAATTTGTTCTTTTTATCTACATCAATAAGCTGAGGATATATGCATTTGCTATTTTATAATAAATATACTTTTTGATCGACTAAATTGTCTTTGTTATTTTATTTCAGCCAATACCTGAATTTAAATAATAGTCGTACGCTAATGGCATATCAATATCCCACCTGTTAGAAGGAATGAGAATCGATGGAATCGGAATCGGGAATCGATTTGAAAGAATCGGAATCGAAAAAAAGTGGAATTGACTCATCCTTCGTTTATGTAGTAAAGGTTTTTTTCGAATGGCTTAAGTCTTAATTTTTTTTGTTCACAATGGGAAAAAAACTATTAGTATTGTAATCAGTACCATGCCAAGTTTCTTGTAACTGTAGCAGTCCATTACGTCAAAATGGTGAGCGCGTAAGATGGGCGAAGAATAAACCGGTGATGTTTAATGGGGAGAGATGGCAGTGGGAGGCCTCTTGTCGGCGGGAACGGCCATTGTGTGGGCGAAGGCGATGATTGGTGTGTGGAGGAGGTCTTGGAATCGAAGGAAGGGGTGACTGAAGCTGGTCGTGTTATTTGTGCTGGGCGTAGGGGAGGCTGTCAAGAAGTCGCAGAGTGGGAGGGACAATGTGGTGGTGGGTGGGGTCACCGCCAGGGGGTGGGGAGGCAGAGGCCCCTGGTCACGCAAAAGGGTGTTGGCGTGAGTGTCGGTGGATGCATATTTCTGGGGCCGCAGTCGGGTGCTCGAGTTTGTGGCCAGCACGGACTAAAACCCTTGGCGACGACCTCAAAAAGCCGGCTTTCTGAACATAAGTTTGCCAACCTGTAGTCGCCTCCCTAATCACTTAGCTCCGAAAGTACTTATGTTGAGGTCAGTTTATTCGGGTTTTTCCCGCGTTTATTCATGTTAACGGACAACAGTTTCGCTAACGTTACAGCTAGCGTCGTCAGGTCCTGAATGAGCTGCAGAGATTCATGTTCCTTTATATATCTAACGCCTGAGCTAGTCAGGCGCACGTTGATTGGCCGGTTGGACCTTTGAATTCAATTGTTGGAAAAGACGTTTGAACGTTGAGGAGAGAGGAAAACCGTCTTCCCTTTTGAAATTTTCTTTGTTTTTGGTTATTTCAATCCCAGCACTTCGATCAGGACCTGACGACGCTAGCTGTAGCGATAGCGAAACTGTTGTCCGTTAACATGAATCAACGCGGGAAAAACCCGAATAAACTGGCCTCAATAAATCACTGCGGAAGCCTCCGTACCAGTCTTATGTTGTAATTCCCGCTCTTCGCCTACTATGCAAGTGTTTTTACTAACTTTTCTTTGGCAACATTTTCCGTCTGTCTGTTCTGGTCGGAGGGATTGCGGTCTTGGAGTCTGCAAGAGGTAAGAAATTGGGCATCTTTCACATTCCAATTTCTTCTTCTAGAAGTTGGCCGTGTTCGATGTCTTACGCCTATTTGATCAATTTTCATGCTGAATATCTTCACTCTACTTCGGTGAAGATTTTTATTTCTCTACTGGGTTGTCGAACCAATTGGTTGCGATTAACGTATCCTCTGTTTTGCTTAGCATTTCCGGCACATGCTTCGTCCAGTTCATTAGCTCATACCATAAGATCTTTTTCCTCGAAGCAAAGAAAGGCTAAGGGGGGATCGGGTTGGTGTGGTGGCTAGAGTACTGGCTAACCATACGGACGGTCAGGGCTCAAATCCCTGCAGAGGAGGATTTTTTCAGAGGGAACCCGATCCCTTTTTGAGTTTCTTGTGGAGGACACTTCAAGTACAGTACTCCATCTGTCGGATGAGACGTTAAACCGTGGTCCCCTTGGCGCCTTTCGTTGAGAGCAGGCTGATGCCGACGCCGGGTTTCTATCCACCCTTCCTCCCTTACCTATCCCCTATGGTGCAAAAGACCTTAGCTGTCGGTCGCCTCCCCAAATATCCAATCAAGAAAGGCTAAGACGTTGATTCTCTGGAAAAATTCATTGGTATGTGACAATACTTTTAACCTTTACCGAAGGTAACGGTAATGGGAAAACCTTTGTAAGTTCAACGTCTGTGCGTGAATAAAAATCTCTTCGACCACATAAACATAATAGATAACCCCTTGGCACTCGCTCCCTCAGGGGGAACGCACACTGGTGTCGGCGGCGACCCCTCGGCCACCTCCCGCCGCGCCAGTGCCCTTCCCCCCCGGCCCTGCGCGAGCATCGCCCTCCTCGGGGGGCCCTGAACTCGTCGAGGGCTCGCCGCCGCCCCGCCCCGCCCCCCTGCCCCCGTATACCGCCTCCCTCCCCTCCGGCCGAGTCCCCTTCCCCCGACCCCCCCTCCTCCAATGATCCTGAGGACGACGAAGAGAGAAGGGACTTCTTCACACCTTTCCGCCGTTAGAAGAGCCGCTCCGGCTGGCTCTCCCGCCCGTCTTCCCCTCCCCCCCTTGCCTTCCCCCCTATTCGGCCCACCCGCACCTTCCACACTCCCGGAAAAAACAGGGTATAAGTAGCAGTACAAGATAGGGAGGAGAGGGTGCGGAATCGTCCGCACGGCAGCGTTTTATGGCGTCTTAGAAGTTCCGTCGAAACGGTCTTGGGACTTCGTGTTTGTTGTGCTTCCGAGGGCGGTTTGAACTGCGGTGTGGTGAGAATCTCACCGTGAGATGATGGACAAGGTGAGACGCAACCCTGCCATGGACATAAGCAGTGAAACATCACTGTTACACTCCCAGAATTAACGTTTTCCTTTGATTTACGACATTTTCTTTGGGTCCCTAAAATGGTTGAATTGTTGTTGTTGTGCTATCTTTAACACTCCCCCTCCCTTTTGCTATAAAGAACCCATACTCATTGTAATACATGCATGGACAACAATAAAACATTTCACAAGCCATCAACACAATAACAAGCACATTTATTTGAAGAAAGTTTAAATTTTGAAGCACAAATTAACTCAAGTTTGATTTAGAACTATTATTGGGCCTAATATACAGATGCAGCCATGTAAGCATTCCAATTTCACAAATGGAATTGGTATCTTTTGAATGATCAATAATAAGTTAAGCATGAGAGTCCTTTCTTTTAAAGGCAAATACTCTAAATGCATTTATTATAACAACTTTTACAATCCACTGTGGTCAAAAGCAACATGCACGATCCGGATTTCGAATGTTAAAGCACCATCATCAGGTGCTAAATGACATCAGGTGGTAAATGACGACGGTCATTGAGCACCTGATTATGATGCTTTAGCATTCGAAATCCGGATCGTGCATGTTGCTTTTGACCACAGTGGATTGTAAAAGTTATTATAATAAATGCATTTAAATGGAATTCCACAAATTTTCCGCAGATCAAATTTCATTAGCAAATACACTAATTTTTGCAACTTACAATATATGTTCTTACAGTCTTTTCTTACAGATTTAATCACTCTTATTGTCGTGATTTATGTAACCGTTTGGGCGTAAAAGGTTCCTTTAATTACTCTCTCGCGTATAACTGGTGTAGAATCCCACGTACTTTCACGTTGGCCCCCTATTTCGGGCCCCTCTTAACTAGCTCGCGTGAGTAGGGCCCCAGAGGAAATCTAGGCGAAAAAAAGCATCAGTTTGGCCCAAAGGCCCTCGGAGACCCCCTTCCAGCACCTTATTTCGGCCCCGATCCTCTTCAACTCCCTATCAACTCTGGAATCGGGCCCCGGTAACGGCATCGCTGCCGGAGCCTGGCTAACTTGAAATTTTATGCCAACAACCGCCCGTCAAATTATTGAAACTTTCGCGGTCCATGTTCGTCAAGCAGTGATGGTTTTGGGATAACCGCTTCAAGATTTAAAAAAGCCAACGTTTCTTCTCCTTTGCCGGAGACCTCATCAGGGCTGAATGACCTAATTGCCTTTATTGTGCATCAATTTATATCGTCACGGTGGTGCAAGAGGGGGAGAGGGTGAGGGTGAGTGTTGGCGGAGAGTATTCTGCACGTCACTATTCTTTCTGGAACAACCGCCCGCTTCCGATGTTACGCTATCAACCTTATGGAAACCCATATTTGTAAAATTAATCAAGATTAACAATATGTTAAACAAATTTGATGAGCAAAAGTTTGAAATAGGCCAGGGAGGTGAGTGTGTAGGCGAAACGTGGACTTGAAAATAGCTGATGCCGTCTTCTCAAAAGAAAGGCTGTCAATATGATGATGTGGAATCTGTGAGAAATCAGCTCCTGGTTCAGGGGTGGTGTTGGTTGATCCCTTCCAAACCTTACCCCAAAATTCCCTTCCAAACTGCAGAAATTCTTAGTAATGGCAGCGAATCTGGGAAATTGGCCAAAACCGGGAATCGAACCACGGACCATCGGCTTTCCGAGTCAATTCTCATATCACAACGCTACCCAGACTTCCTAATTCCTGGGTAATTTTTTGCCGAGACACCGCATTGTTTAGGAAGATTTTAGACCCGACCCTTTGCGGACCACGTTTAGCGATGTGTTCTTATAATTGGTTGAGACAGTTTAGCGCCCGTAAGGAGTGATTTTAACGAACGGAAAGGTTGCATTTCCACTGATTCACTGTTCTCAGCAATGTTTTGGGGTATTTGGGGTGAGGAAATACGTAAAGTCTAGCCCTCATGTTTTCTCAAAATTATACTTGCAATTTTTTTAGTGTATTGGTTCAGCCTTCCTCTAAAAATAACCCGCTCTTTAAGTTCATTATTTTTAGAGGCAATCTCGTGAAATACAGGTAACCATCGAGCAGTATATACCGTATTTCATCGCAATCGCTCGCAATATTTTGTACGGATAATATTTTCCACATTCTAGGTTTCATATAAATAAGTTTTTATGAATGTTCGCTACAGATACAGGATTTCCTGCTTAGAATGTTATAATTCCACCCATGGATTGGGCTCCTTTCGTGTCAACTCGGTTCCTAACTTCGATTCAATTTCAGGTTTGCATAATGCAGTTCGGCAAAAAATATTTAAAAAAAGTTTAAACATATCATTTGGCCAATTCAGTAAATTTATTTATTGTGTATTCTTATCCTTGGGATTAGATCCGATTTGAACGCCATTTACCGAGAGTTAACGCATTTTAACTTCCATGGCTGGTTTCATTAGATAATCATCAAAATATGTGATGGGAAGGTCCTGAGTCATAAACCTACCATTTCTCTGGGAGTAATGCTTCTTTTGCAATCTTTATGACAGTTTTTCGCGAGTATGGCTTCTGTACATGTACAAAACATATGCACAATACACATATACAAAACATGCGGAACAGCATTAAAGAAACTAGGTTTTGTTAAGCGTATAATAGGAAGGTCATCGGATGAAAAAGTGAAAAAGAGATGCTGCTTCGCTCTGGTTAGGCCACACCTCAAATACGCCGCGAGTATTTGGGACCCTGGTCATAAAGATTTAACCAAAAAAATAAAAAAAATACTTAGGATAGCAGCGCACCTCGTTAAAAACTGCCACGAGCGTACATATAGTGTCCCACAGCTGTTAGAGGGAATAAGGTGGGAGCCCCTAGATACTCGGAGGCTACACGCTAAGCTTAGCTTGCTTGATAAATTCAGAACTGATATTTTTCAGAGCGACATAGAGAATTTAATAATCATGACTCCTCTCTACATCTCTAGGTTTGACAGAAGCGATAAAATTAACGGGATACACTGCCGAACAGGTAGGTACAAGAACTCGTTCTTTCCGCGAACAATAAACGATCACAATAAAAATTAAGCTCACTAAATACACTTCTATAATTCATGTCACCATTTCATCTCCAAAAAACGTACACCTTTATACGGCTGGAGACCTAACACCCCCTGCCGCACGCCCATACGGCGGCTCGCAGGGTATTGTGTAGATGTAGATATACTTTGTAAAAAAATTCATCGAATTTCTCCTGTGTATCACGTATTCTCGTAGCAAATACTGTATAGTTTTGCCGTATGTTAGCGAAAAATGTGGCGTAGGAAGGACGCTTTTGTTCATATCAAACGGGAGATTTCAATTCTCTGAAGTGTAAATGAATTCTGGACGAAATAAGACGTGAATGATGATATGAGAAATTTAAGAGGGATCTAATTGCGGGGCGTCTCTTGGATGGAAAACTAGACGATGTGTCAGAAATATGGATGTTATGATGAGGGTGATCCAAAACCTATCAATCAGCTGGTAGAATACTCAAATGAATGGGCTAGAACATGAATTAATTTCAATTCATTTTACGGCGGAAATACAAAATGAGACCTGGTGGCTAGGTAGTAGATTGTATCGGTGGGCGAGATCTTTATAGAGTTCTCATAGCACTCACACCCTTTTGGGTCCATTGTACCGTCCCACAGTTAACCTGCCCGACATTTGTAGACAGGGGACAAGAGCACCAAGGTAGAGGTGTAGATGAGGGACTCCAATCCAACTCCCGTCCGGGCCCAACGTTGCTTTACTTCGGTAATCGGACGGGAACCGGTGAGTCAACGTGGCTAGGACCTTGCCCTGGCTAGCTAATAGTGTTCAAGATAGCGAGGACATTTTCACGAATGGGGAAATTGGTGAAAACCGTCCAAGGATCAACTAGTCAGCTAAAATATTTCTTTTACTACCGGCTTACTTCCCTACTACGACCGTTGGAGAACCCTTTGAAACGTGAGGGTGTAGAAGCCGGAGGGGGAAAAGCCTCGTCGGCTAGTCATTTGGGTCGCTGGCGGGCTCCACTGCGGGGGCAACGCCGCGTCCGCCGCCGCCTCGGATGCTGCCTTCGCGTGGGAGGAGGGACACCACCACCACCGTCGGGGTGATGGCTGCCTGCCTGGATGGTGCTCGCTGGTAGCAGCCCTCTCGATCGACGTCGACGTGGCAACACGGCGCCACACGGAGTCTTCCCCTATAGTTCCCCCCACCCCTTCCCGCGACCCCCTCCCCTCCAGCCGCTTACCTCCCTCCTTCCCCTCCCCCTCCTCTAAATTCCCCTCTTCCATCCTGGTCACATGGCGGTAGGAGAGAGTCCGCCGAAGGAGGAGTTGATTAGTATGAAAATTCCCTCGCCGGCCGCTATGGTGGACTCCCTCTCTCCCGTCTCCGCACTACTCGCGTGCTGGCCTCTCGTAATTAATCGGGGGGGGGGGGGGGAGGAATGGTGGGGGTTGCTTCATTCCTTTCCCACTGGTCCAAATCGGTGCCTCTTGACCGTTCCGATTTGATGATGCTATTAATTACCCTGTGCCAAGGCGGGGCGCGGTCGCGGAGATACCGAGGATTGATGATTGCCAATGAGACCACTGCAATCGAAAATTACGGACGGTTTTCGATTTTACGTGGAGTAGGTGTGTTTTCGCCTTAAATGGCCGGTTGCAAGAACATTTTGTTATGGAATCAATAGTTAAGAGTGTCATAAAGTTATAGATCTCATAAATACATTCAGGTACAGGAACACATCTACTGGTTACTTAACTTATTTAGCAATAGTCAATAACTTCGAATATTTTATATAATCTTTCACCGGTGAATAAAATTTACGAAAGTTCAACCTATAAATAGTTGCTAATGCAGATGATAATTAGTCAGTATGAGTACAAACTGGTCATCTGTCTCAAAACAACTTTTTTATCTCGTAATTAAGTCTCCAAACGGTTAATGGCGCATCCTCCGTCTTGGCTACTCATGAAACTCATAACTCCATGCCATAAGTTATGAAACCAATAAATTTATCGAATGTTACTGCAACACTTATTGAATGGTTGTCGTGGCTCATGGGTCCCATAACTCTATGGAATACATATGTGTCGTTCCTGCAACTGGCCATTAGTGAACAATCTTCCTCGTAGTCAACAATAGATTGTGTGGTTGATCGCTAAAGTGGAAATAGACATGCAATACAGTTTTATGGGGAATTTTTAGATGTTATTAATTTTACAAGTGAACTCGTTATTGTGACGAGAACCAAGGGTGCATTTACCTTCACGACGGAAATATTCTTTAATTATATTTTGGTGCTTTATTCTAGTAAGTACATTAAGTTATGGAATTAAGGAGTAAAAATAGGTCGTGAAGCAACAATGCTATTTTTTTTAGTTATTACAGCTTAAGATTCGCACGCAATGTGCCCTCATCAAATGATCTCTATACTTAAGGCAATTTGATAGCTCTCTGTTCGTACATTTTTCGACTTGTATTAGGAATGTAAAGATAATTATTCTTAATTACTGCCATTCGTAACTTATTGCTCACAGGCGCGAAATAGAACATAGAATCTTCCTCCAATTGCCTTTAGCTACTTCTAGATTATTTTAAATTTATCATTATTACTATTGATAATGGAATAATAACAGTAATTCAAAGATAATAAAAATTTCGTGGGAAGGTTACTCATTTCAGTTGAGGAAGGAAACAGTGTACCGACTGAACTTGCGTCTGATAATCTATAATGCCTGGAATTAAGTAGGATGTTTTCACAATCTTACCAACTCCCAAAGGTCATGTATTTAAATGACTGCAGTTGTTCATAGTTTTCCTCCATCTTCTCCCCACACATTCCCCAGCCATCCTTCCGCGGTCCACATATCAAATCGATTCGCCTCCGCTGTGTGCTCAGCGGAGTGGAATACCAAAAGGGCCCAGGTTATGGATTTATTGGCATGTCCTTTCGCTGCTAGGGCTCTTGTTGTTAGGTGAGATATCCCCCCCCTCCCTCCGTATTCCATGAGTCGAAGTTGTCATTGTTTAGGCTCTAAGCGGCGTTATCGGCTTTTATTGGACTGAGAACTTCCTTATGTTTCTTCTACGGAACCTTTGCATCTTTGTCTTACTTAGCTTCGTTTTTTAATTGGAGAAACAGCTGTGCTCGTTCCAGTGACATGGTAATGCTTGAGCCATCATGCATGGAGCCTGTACCAACATGGCACACTGTGTATTTTCAAGTTTCAGTTTAGAACCATATTGTCTTATTTTGATAGGATACGATGGCGGGTAGAATCTCTGCTGTAAATGTTATGCAGTAAATAGGAGTTATTACCCTCATGATTAAGTTTGACCTCATACTCATGTTTAATTTTTTCACGAGTTCAGTGATGCGTTAAATAATTACATGAAAGACATTGGAATAAATGCGGTATGACATTGCATTTCCCTCCTGATTAGTGAATCGGACTTAAACTCAACCACTTTGTCACGGAAAGAGCAGGAGATGGATATTGCCTTTGAAAATATTTCGTCAACTACCCCTCAATGATAGCCAATGAGTATGAGTTAATTTGAATGAGTGATCTGATAGTAAGGTGAGTTAAGATGATTGCAGTTTCATCCGCCATTTGTCTTCCGATGTTAAGTTCTTTGCATTTTGATGTTGTGCTATTTTTAAAAAAAATTCACCGAAATATTTTTCTCAGTTACCTTTTATTTCCTGGTTTCTTTGTACTTTTGATTCTTCCCTTTCGGATGCTGTTGGACCTACATCCCACTGACAACCGCGCGTGCGTGAACCAATGGACGCACGTGGCCTCTAGGTGTTAAGTGTCCTGATAGGTCAAGCGACCTGTCCTGCGATAGGTCCTGATAGGACAAGCGACATAGAGAATATTATCATGACTCCTCACTACATCTCTAGGTCTGACAGGTGCGATAAAATTAGAGAGATACTCTGCCGTACAGATAGGTACAAGAACCTGTTCTTTCCACGAACAATAAGCGACCACAATAAAATTGAGCTCCACTAAACACACACCTATAATACATGTCACCATTTCATCTCCAAAAAACGTACGCCTTTACTCGGCTGGTGAACTAACACCCCCTGCCACACGCCCTAGCGGCGGCTCGTGGGGTATTATGTAGATGTAGATAGGTCGTGGTGGAAATGCCCCCACACGCGTGCCGTGGATTGCGCAATAAGAGGACAAGTTATAGAGAAAAAGGGCCGTCCCACCTGTGACGTCGACCGGTCGCCCCGCTGTGACGTCTCTCGCATTCTCCGGATGCGAGAAGGAGGCGACGAAAGGCAAGGCTTGATGATGACACGAGCGGGCCTCACATGCGCGAGGGAAAAATGCACCATCCCGCGCCGAAGTCGTAGGTTAAAAACGGCCGGGGCAGTCATTCAAATCACAAATCATGCGTGTGTGCCATGCTCGAGCGGTCGGACGGGAGTGGGGCTCCCGACTGGGGGGGGACTTGGTTCAACAAAGCCTCCCTCGATATATTTCAGCGGCGCTTAATATGAGCCCGACTCTAATCCCTTCCCTTACCCCAATCGCTTATATTTCCGTCCATTTAAAGTTCCTTTGTGCCGCCCCTCGGCCATCGCCACCACATGCGGCACCAATCGACCACCCCCGATGGTTTCCTCCTGCCGCCTCCAACTATCACCCCCTCTCGATCACTCCCTCCCTTCGTTACCCCCCCCTCTCTCCCACGACCCCGCCCACCCCCACCCTCCTACTCCTCTGACTCCCGACCGAGGATTTCAATCCACCCCCACAATCCTCTTTTCATTCCCTACCCCATACCTCCTAACTTAGTTTCTCTCTCTGTCGTTGGTAATCTTATCGTCTGATAGCCAGTTGCAGGAACGACACATATCTATTCTATAAAGTTATGGGACCCGTAAGCCATGGAAACCATTCAATGAGCGTTGCAGAAACATTGGATAAATTCATTGGTTTCATAACTTATCGCATGGTGTTATGAGTTCCATAAGTAGCCAAGATGGCGGATGCGCAATGAACCGCTCGGAGACTTTATTACTTGATAATAGAGTTGCTTTGAGGCGATTGGCTAGTTTGTTTACTAGACTAATTATTATGTGCATCAGGAATTATTCATAGGCTAAACTTTCATAAATTATACCCGGCGGTAGAAGATTACATCGAATATTCGAAGTTATTGACTATTGGTAAATAAGTTATGTAACTTGTAGATATGTTCCTGAAACCCGAATATTTTATAAGATGTATAACTTTATGGATCTCATAACTATTGATTCCATAACTAAAATTTCTTGCAACCGGCCATGAAAAGAGTGAATGTTTCAGGTCTCTTTCGTCAACGTAGTCTGAACGAGATTTCCCGAGTCATTAAGTAGACCATATTAGAATGTTGCGTTTTTATTTCAGCAGCTTATAGAGGTATGATTTTGATGTTGTAATATTAATTGTGAAAAAATAATGTGTTTTATGGGATTGAAGTTTTGAATAGTAAAATGCACTTTATCAGCCTTTTACTTGAACCAAAACGGAAGAATTTACCAGTTATGAGGACATTAGTATACGAACTGTCCAAAAACTTTGCAATCACCTGGTAGAATACCTCTTAGAATTCTTCATGCGCTACAATGAAAATGCCTTCACAACGGAAGTCTTTTATAGTGCGGTGCGGGAAAAAATAATGCGGTGGATATATGATTTATCTGTAAAAATAGTTAAGATAAATATCAAGCTACATACTGAAAAATTTCTGTACAGATGTAGGCGTTAAAATTCCTCATTTTTCGGAGAAAGTCTCTACAGGGCGGACGTGTACCACTTCCCATGTAAACTGGTCTGTATCTTTTTGGCAAATATCTCGTGAGGCACTGCGGTAATGTGCTGCTATTTTGGTATTTTTGGAAGGGTTCGGTATTATTCTATAAAATGAGACCGTATTCATTGATATCTTCCTCAAACTGCCTAAAGGTGAATTCATTTTTGGTCTAGTAACTGTTTCTCTAACGACTACGATAGGCAGTAGTAGGGCGTAGTATTGCTCCCTGTCCCGCTAATGACAGGCTCCCCTCTATCAGGGCGTAACCCGTCATTTTCTGCTCCGTCCATTTTTTATATACCTTTTTCCTTTGTATTAATTTCTTTCTATCTCATGTCATCAATCCTTCTGACATCCTACATCTCAAACAACTTGAAAATTGTTTAGTATTCTACCCTTAGTTTACAGCATTCGTCGCCGAACAGTGGAGTTATACATTTTATGCCCTACCGTTGCATTTTGTTCACATCCTTTCATGTATAGTTTGTAATCATTCTTACTCCGCAATTGAAGATCATTTCTCGTACGCATTTCTCTTACTATGCTATTATTTTTAATACATGGTCCATTTTTTTAAAGCATGCTACCCACATTTTTAGTCGCTCGTATTATAAATTTCAAGTGCCGAAATATAATAGTCTCTTTCTTCCTCGTCTCTTGCATTTTGTCCTCAAATCAGTACCGAGACTTATTTTCGAGAATCTGATAAGATATTCCGATTTTTAAAACGATACTTTGTGTCCCACACGCATGTATAATTCACCCGACCGCGATATTTGCATAATTGTGCACGTGAAGCTCGATAGTAACCATTAGAAATCGCATGCACGTTGGATTTTCTCGTGAAAAGGTTTACGAAATGTATCAGTAGGAGTATATGGCATAATAAGCGAACCACTTTTTCCACTTCCCCTCAGTTCGGTCGCTCGGCGCAACCCGCGTCTTCTTCACATGTCCCTTCCAATGGGCCACTATCCACACTAACCCTCTCACTTTTCTCGGCGTGCCCTTCGCGCCACCACTCGGTGACCTTCTCAACCCTTTCCCTTCCATCCCTTTTTACTCCGACCGACGCCGACCCGCACCCATTGGCGCGCACGGACGTATGATTACGGAGCGTTAACTGAAATTTCGGCTGCGAGAATTTCCACGAAAGCAATCGGAATGAACGCTTCCCACCCTACTCCTCCGACGTCTTCGGTATCCCTCCCACTGTTTTGCCCACGGCCCCTCCTGCCCCTTGCCCAGAGCAAGGGGTAGGAGCCCACACCGCGATCTTTCTCTTACCTTCCCCCCCGCCTGACCTCCGAGAGCCCCACTTCTCCCCCAGTTAAGTCCATTTCTCTCCCACATCTCTCTTTCTGCAGTCAGAGGGGAGCGGGGCAAACCCTTTCGCGGCGTCTTTGCCTTTTTACGTCCCCGCCTCCCCCCCTCTCCGCGAAAGACTGCTGCCATTTGGCCCCGAGAGAAGGACTCGCCATTGTGTTCTCTCCTTCGCCACCTTCCTCCTCCCTCTCGCCGCGGCTGCGGGCGACCCCTCCCCCCACCCCTTGAGAAGAAGAAATGCGGTGAAGTCTCCTCCAGACGCCCGTCCCTCCCTCCTGACCCCTTCCCTACCCTACGACCCTCCCCCCGCGCCTTCGTTTCCGCGACCATTTCACTCCAGCGTCATCCTCGCAATCTCTCGTCCGGGTCGACGCCAGCGTAAGGTATGAAGTTTACTTACCAACTTTGATGGCATCTTTTTCTTAAGGTCGTCCGAGCGAGATAGTTCCCTAGTAGTAATAGAGACCCTATTCGAATTATATTCATGCGGTTGTGATTTTCTCCCGCTGAGGAAGGGTTCTCACCCGAAAGCTTACGAGAGCAGTGGACACCGGTGTCGCCATGGATCGCCTCTCTGTGAGTGTCCACTGATATACCTATCTATCCCTCCCCAACCTTAACGCCTTGTTGCTAGCTTATATTTCTAGCTAGCTAGTTTGATTTGTGCCGTGATACGCCTCGAAGACGGACCAGTTCCGAAAGCTAGCAATGTAAGTGTGATCGTCTCTTTTTTTGTGTATCTATCTCCTCCATCGTGCAATAATATAGTTTTAAATGACAGAAATTGTAGTCAATTAAATGAAAATGTCTAAATAAGCCTTTAACTCGACTCATTTTTTTCGCGCGGTACGTTTGAAACTCCTTCAAAACGGAAGGTTTTTTGTGATATCCAAGAACCTACTGCGGTGACAATATGATTAATTTTCAAATATACTTGAGATTACATACAAACTACACACTGTTAGATTTTTTACATCTCAGTGTTAGAAATACCTCATTTATTAATTAATGTCTCTCTGGAGTGCATACACGTACCATTTCCCATGTAAAAGGGCTGGTATTTTTTGGCAAATTTCTCCGAAAGTAATATGGTAAGGGGTTGAATTTTTGGTGTCATTAGAAGGGTGAGATACTTTTCTTTAAAATGAGACGAAATTCATAGATTTCTAAGTAAAATGATATTTCGCTCAAACTACCTTAACCCACTGTTGAGCATCGATGCTGAGGTGAGATTGTGTGCCCAGGGGCTTTAGAGCTTCCCAGTCGTGGAGACATGAACGGAGAGATGAAAGCGAATCTGTCTTTTATTCTTATTGTGATAGTGTCGCGATGGCGTTTATGGAAACGTAATATTGTCCCTATTCCTTTGGGGGAGTCTGTTTTTCATTTTGCCCTTCTTGTGGATTACGTGGCGCTTATTACAGCCTCGCAATTGACCGATTTGCGAGAAAAGGCCGTATGTAGACGTAGGAATCCACCTTTGATAAATTTGTAGCCCGTCTAAGAATTAATGTGCCATCCAATCTTAGCGAACAATTTTAATTGCTGCTCATTTCTCCTCATTCTTACTCTCTTTTTACGGATATGCTTGTGACGTTTATCACCAGCATTATTTAGTTTTTAAGTTTGATTTGACAATGCACAAGTAACTGGAGAATTTTATTTATTTTTTGTTTGGACCAAGCGTATGTATTCTTTCAGAAGATGCGCCTTTTGAAGTCAGTAGTTCCGCCATACCTAAATTCTGCCCGACTCTAAAGCTCTTACAGCATTATTTGATCTCGATCGTTTTTTTAACGGCGTTTGAGGCCAATATAGAGAAGTAAGGATAAATGACACTGAAATCTTCAGCTAAGCTCAAATTTAGGGTCGCCAGATGAACATGAGGGTTCACACTTGTGTTCTAAGTGTCGTCATAAGGGAACGTCTATCGGAACACTTTCAGAAATATTTTAGCTTTTTTACTGTACTTCCTTTGAAATTTTTGTTTTGCGAAAAGGTTTTGAAATGAATAACTCATGAAAAAGTAGCGTTATTAGTGACAAAGAGAAGGAAAATTACAAATGCAAACCTTTTTATAGTAACTCAAGTGAGGGGGAAGGGCTAGAGTGTTAGAGGCGGGGAGGATGAGTAATGGAAGTTTAAGTTTTTTAGAGAAGGACAATGAGGGAAGCGGAAGGAAGGTCAAGGTGATGATGATCACGTAACATCAAGAGAGGGAGGGAGGGTTAGTGAGAAAGAAGTCAGATTTTAAAACTGTGGTCAAAATTAGAGCACATTAAAACTCCGTCATATCATTTAAGACAGTAAAATCAGGCGAAAGAGAAAATGTAGCGATTTTTTAGGCTCTATAAAGCATCCCGTTTAAACCCTTCGTCAAATCCATGTAAAAATGTAATATCATTAAAATCACACTTGTTTCCCGTTTCTATGAGGGGCTTAGCGAAATATAACTTGATGTCTTAGAATTTCGCACTCCTTTTATGTTTTCAGTTTGAGTATTAAATTTTCGGCCCGTTTGACCGTGTAATAGATGTAATTTTCCTCCTGTCTATCGTGAAAATCAGGCTATAGACGTCGAAACCGGTAGGCAGCATTAAAACATAGTGAAACTGTACAACATTTTTATTTTGAGTTATTCCTTCTCGTCGTTCCACAACGTAACGCCGCAATAAATTAATAAGATTTTAAAAATTAAGTGGAACAATAACAGCTGAAATGAACTGTTTTTAACTCCATCCTCAGTCTCTTCCACTTTCTCCTATCCGACTGCTCAACGCATTTTATATTATGGAATAACTTTCATTTTTTCCTCCTTTCGTGAAACTATTTTTAATATCTGCGAATCCGCGCGTCGATCTCCGAAGTCTTGCCTTGAAAATGGTCCTCCCAACTCGTGGCATTCCTCGTATTCCGTGAAAAACGTTGACGTGGAGGATGAAATGATGGCCCGTGTCATTTTTCGGCCCATTTTTAAGAGGCGGCGTCTGCTCCGTCACTTTCGGAGGCTTCATTAATCCTCGGACCAGCGCAAAGTCTCTGGGGGATTTCCTTGGCTCGGGAAATGCTTGATTTTTTCAAATCATTATCATTTCCTCTCCACAAGAGAGCTATGTTTTATTGCAGTGCATAAAACTACAGAGCATCACCAGCTTTTTAAGCTGATCATAATTTCGTGTCGTAAAAAATGTTCCTCCCCTTCGTTGCTCAAAATCTGCCGAGTTCCTTCGGCCATTCCCGACCCGGCGCGCACAACTAGGCGGAGCCGACGCGACGGATTCGTAGGAGGAATGTTATGGGCGCGAAAGGGCTGCCCCCGCAAGGGTTTTAAAACCCCACACCCCATCCCTCCTCCCCGCCCTCCTCCTTCCCCGCACCAACGCTCTGCCATTTCCTCCCCCCTCCCCCCCAGCGTGAGGAACTATATGAAGCCCCATCTCCCTCTCCCTCCTCCGCCCCATTTATCCTTTTTCTTCTTCCACCCCATCCCTTCCTCCTCCCTCCCGCCGTGCCCTTTCCAAGTCGTAATGGCGCACAGTTACGAGCAAGGATTCAAAGAAGCGCTCAGCGTTGCCTTCAGCGCTCCCGGCGGCGTCCCCGGTCCGTCGCCGGCCATCTCCCGCCGTCGTCGGCGAAGGGCTCCGACCACCACACCGCTCGAGCCGACGAGGTTGTATTAACTCCAACTCTCTCCATGTTCTTTCTGCATCTCTCTCTCTCTCTCTCTTTCTTGCAGGGGCCATTCCATGTGATTTCCTTTCGAACGTATGATTAGGAGTACTTAGGAGGGATGAGTATCGATGGTCGATGTTTCACAACTATCGATGGTTGGCGTTCGATGGTCGATGGTTTCCCCGTCGATAGTTGGCCCTCGATGGTATCACACTATCGATGGTTTTAGTCGATGGTTACCATCGATATTTTCCTCGAATGTTTCCATTGAGTGTTGCTAAAATTTCACGATGCCACCGAAGAGTTCAAATTGGAAGCACTTTTGTAAACTTTCCGATGAAAGCGCGAAGTGTATTCACTGCGGCAAAACCATAAAAACTTCGCAACGTATCACCTTAAAATATGATTAGTGGAATATCTGACTGTGTGGTTATTTTCTGGCTCACAGACATTGTATCAGCATTTATGAATCTATTTTAAATGATGTGTTAATGGTTAACTAAAATAAAGGTTTTTCGTTGTGAAAGTAGATGGATTTGGTGTGTAATTTAGCACAACATTGACCACGAAATCAATCTAAGAATATCTTCCATATTATAGATGGTTTAACCATCGATAGTCAACTATCGATGGTTCATAATCGATATTTTCTCAACATCGATGGTGCAACTCCAATGGAACATCGATGGCAAATATCGATGGTTTCCTTTCGATGCTCATCTCTAGTACTTAGGAGGGAGAGAGAGGAGGTCCTAGCTCAACTTCCCTCTCGGAGGACCCTCCCCCTAACTCCCATTTCTCCTCCTCCCCCGCGAACCTTCCCCTCCAACCCCTTTATTTGCCGAGTCGTTGGTGATAACCGCGAGCGCGGCACTTAATTGTTGGGAACGAGATCGGGATGCGGGATCTCCCCCCGCCGTGCCGCTGCAGCGAGACAAAAATCCTCATCGTCTTTCTGCCTTTCCGGGGTGACCGACGGAATCTCCTTGACGGAACGACCTTGGTATTCTTACTGACAATAAATTGAACTTTTCTCCACAAATACAAGCAATCAAGTCTAAAGCAATGTCCCTCTTAGGCCTCCTCTATCGTTTTACCGAAATTAATGAGCCCCGAGCACTACTTTCTTCTCTTCCATTATTCTTCCAATTCTTACCTAATCTTGCCCCATCTGGTCTATCTCTTCTCAAACTAATCTTTCATCACTGGACTGTGTCTGCAACTTCTTTGCTAAAATAGTCTTGATTGAAAAAAATTGAGAATAGATTACCACAGTGTCGTAATATGTCCACCAAGGATATTCTATCCTATCTCTCCATCCCTAATCTCCCCACTCATAGACTCACAGCAGACTTAAAATATATTTATAATAATATTAATTGCACCATCGACTGCCCTGAATTGCCCTCATTTATCAATTTCGAAGTTCCATCCCGCCCCACCCATTCACACCCTTTACTCCGCATATGCTTCCCATTCCCAGACTTTCGATCACTAAACGTTCTCTTCTCTTTATTGAATTCCCTTCCTTCTCACATCGATCCTTTCCCATTTTCATCTTAATCCTGTATAAGCCTTTCTCTTTCGTATCTTTCACCTAAGTTGTTATTTCCCCATTTTTCTTTTTTTTAATATATTTCCATACTTTCTGCTTGCAACCAGTTGTTAAGTTTGCGTGTACATGTCCTTAGGTGTGTGTATTGTTACATGGCCGCTATAAAATGGCACCATAGCTGTATGTGGTTTTCTTACTTTAAATAAATAAATAAATCTCGTCGAGGCGAAAGGGGGCGTACGAGGTAAGAGAAGGTCGATCGTATTTGCCAGACTGCGTGGGTGTGGCGGAGGAGGACGGTGGCGGAACGGCGGACGGAGAGGAAGACGGAAGTGGCAGTGCTTACCTAGTACCTATAGTTAGCGAGGGAAGGAAACTCATGGGTAAGATTAGTAGGCAAAGTAGGTTGCTGAAAGCGGTAGTGGGGGGCGATGGGTTGCTCAAAAATCATCCCGGTCAAGTCAAATGATTTTTTCATGGCGAATTTCAACCCTGGTGGACATGCACCCTTGCGAGTGACTTCGTACCACATCATTTGTTAAACGCGATGGTTGGAAATTTGTCATTTTCGTCGTTTTAATAACAATGTTGGGTTTATCCACCGCGACAGTGGATTAGTAAGCACGAATTCGTCTCATTTGCTACAATGTAGACTTGAGGGGTGAACATCTAGTTCGCATAAACCCATCTCGAAATTCGCCTTGCAGGAAAATGGCTTGGCGGTGTAACTGGCTGCTAAACGTCTTTTAATAGTATTTTATGTAAAAAAAAAGAGATAAAAAACCAAAATATGTAAAATATATTCATGTATGTGTCTAAAAAATACTTTAAACAAAAATGTATTATAAATGTATGTGTCTTTGGAGCGGATCTGTTTTTTGCCCTGTATGCTAATGAATGTAATATAATATGATATTGTTATAAATTAAAATCATTGGAACAACACACCTGACCGGCAATTGGGAGATCCGGGTTCGAATCCCGGTCAAGTCAAATGATTTTTTATGGCGAATTTCAACCCTGGTGGACATTAGGCAAATCGGGAAAGATAAAAGGAGCGGGCATTATGGACGGGATGGCGAAGGGTGTAACTTGAGCTGTGTTGAAGAATGAAACATTATGTGTTAATTGGGTCTTCCATTAGTGAAAAAACCCTGTATATTTTTACTGAATGCTATTTAAACCTACCCATACCGGTATTATTGTCAATAATAATAATAATCTAGTAAATGGGTTTGAGGACAACTATTGCAAGTGGGTGAAAAACTGGAGCTTGTATGCCACTGAGTCTCTGAAGTGGTACTTCTTATTGAACTAACCGCAGTAATAGCATTATAAGGATAGAATGGAAACAGTCTTTATTGTTCCGGGAAAAAATTCCGCCGGAACAGAAATTCCTATTACATACCAACATGGGTCAAGCAATACAGGACATAAAAACATAAACTGATTCCTACCAGAGGTAGCTCTACCATCTCAAGAGAAACCATCTTAGCCTAAGACAATTTTAAACAATTGCCGCGATTACAGCACTAAATATGGTAATAATTAATCAGCCATTAAATTTAAGGTAACAAATAATCAAGAAATAATAAAATTATCATAATATTTTTGTATAAATATTATTTTTTGTGCTTGAATCAGAATGAGATATTGGAAGCATTGAAGGAGAAATATGCCGAGCCAGATCACTGACGGAGACTAATAATCAAAAGATATCGAAAATTCTAATAATAATAATATAAAATCGTTATTTAAATAGGTACAAATAACAAATGTTTTTCGAATTGTTCGAATCCTTAAGTTGAGAGAAAACAGCCTTCGCGAAGGCGGTCTTTGCTCGACGGGGAGAATCAATCACATTGAGCGCCGTTGGAGATCCGAAACGAATTCCTATTGGAGGATGAATGGTTGTATATTGCAGTTCAAGATTTAGGTCTTGAAAGGGATTTGTGGAGGGAAAGAGACGGAGGAGAAGGGGATTTGAAAGTACTGGCCATGGTTGGGGAAGACAACAAGCTTCATACATTAGGAGGGGGCGACACTGGGGAATGGAGACACTGATTAGTCAATGGGATGCGTTGGGTCGTATTCAGAGGGAGAATGTTTGATGGGAGGATGGATGGTTGGCAAAGAAACTGACACACATTTTAGCGTGGATGACTGTGGGTCAGACGCATCCTTTGGTCAAGAATGTCGTTTTTTGGCAACTGGTCGTGAGATGTCGTTAAGGAAGGACATTATTAGCTTAAGGGTTTCTGGATTGATTTCGTGGAAGTAACGCGTATCCGTTTTTAAGGTAGTTTGAGCGAAATATCATTTTACTTAGAAATCAATGAATTTGGTCTCATTTTAAAGAAAAATATCTCACCCTTCTAATGACACCAAAAATTGAACCCCTTACTCCATTACTTTCGGAGATATTTGCCAAAAAATACCCGTCCCTTTTACATGGAAAATGGTACGTGTATATGTACACTCCATAGAGACATTAATTAATAAGTGAGGTATTTCTAACACTTAGATGTCGTAAAACAACTAATAGCGTGTAGTTTGTATGTTATCTCTAGTATATTAGAAAATTAATCATGTTGTCATCGCAGTAGGTTCTTGGGTATGACAAATAACCTTCCGTTTTGAAGGAGTTTCAAACGCACCTTGCGAGAAAAATGAGTCAAGTTAAAGACTTATTTAGATATTTTCATTTAATACTTACAATTTCTGTCATAAAAAACAATATTATTGCACCATTAATAATGCAATATTTAATTGATGTGTCCTACAGCTGGTGAAATTAAAACGTATAACTCAAATATGTTCTCTGTTATGACTAGGGAACTATCTCGCTCGGACTACCTCGGGGAAAGTGGAAAAGACTGCGAGGTCGCCCTAGGAGAATACATTCTCTCTCACACCCTCTCCTCATCCCGCTCCCCTCTCGGAGTCGGGGCGAGTGATCATCGAAGAGATTCCACACCTACTATTTGAGTAAAAACGAATATGAAATTTCAACTCTCTGTTTCATTGGTTGGAAAAGTACTGCTGTCGCTGATGACATAGTTGAGTTATTGAACATCAAAATAAAAATACCAAGTATGTAGGTTATTCCACAAGTATATTTTAATGAACTTTTTTTATGAGTAATAATTAGCTAATTAGTCAAAAAGTTAGGTGGTAAGATTCATCTATTTAATTTTTTAACATTTTCCCTGGTGTTTTTGCGGCTTATAAACAGGTCGCTGCGAAGTGACATTTATATCTAACAGATTCTTCTCTTCAAAAGTTATTCTTGTCGTTGCAAGCATGACTTCCAACAATCTCGTTTTCAGCCTTCCTCTTCATTTCATTGTATGTACGAGGTGCATCCCATTTCCATCGCCAATACTTTTAGGTATGAAGTTCTCGATCGTCCTCTCTGTCTTTTGCCTAGAAGTTTTCCTTCCATAATATTTTGTATGAAGTTGTCGTGCCTGAGTAAGTGTTCGATGAGCTTTGCTTTTCTTGTTTTAATTGTTTCCAATATTTCTCTTTCTGTATGGACTTCATTTAGTACTTGCTCATTAGTTTTCCTATCGGTCCACCTAGTTCTTGTAACCCTCCTCCAAAACCACATTTCTGCAGTTTCAAGTTTGGTCATTTCACTCTTCCTTTGTGTCCATGTCTCGCATCCATATGTTAGCACACTCCATACAAAGCTTGTCAGGAATTTCTTCCTAGTCTCAAAACTAATGCTGTTATTTGCTTGGAGACTTTTCTTTAATTGAAAGGCTTTCTTGGCTAACCTTATTCTTCTTTTGACCTCAGAGGAGCAGTTGTTACGGTTCTCTAATATGATACCCAAGTAGCAGAACTCTGTCACTTCCTCCAGTCTCACTCCGTCTATACGTACATTCGTTATCTTTTCTCTTCTCTTTCTTTCCACTGACAGATAAGAACTATAATTCTCCACGTTTGTCCCATTGCCGCATTATAAACCATGTCACATCAAGTTCAGTCAGTCAGCTGGTAGAATACTCCGAATGAATGAATGCGAGGAAAATGGCGTGGGAAGAACATTTACCTAGTTGTTCGTATCAGATGGAGGACTTTTTTATTAGTTAGTTTCTATTAGGTTTTTCTATTAGTGCCCAGAATATTAATAAAATGGTATTTATGCTCTTAAACCACGTGAATAACCTAGGGAAGTTGGGGAAGACTCGAAGGGAAAGGGAAAGGAGGTAGAGAGAGGAAGAGGGATTGGGGAAGAAGAGGAGGAGGTTAAAGGGGTCTGCAGAGAGCTCAGTGAATACATTGCCCGGACCGAGGAATAATTTATTGCCCGGCGTGGATCTTGAAACGAGAGAAACGTGAAACGGAAAAACATAAGGGATGAAAGGAAAGAGTGGTTATTCAGATGGGGAGAAGGGATAACTTGGGGGATGGGGTCGGGAGAGAGTCTTCTCTTAATGTGGATGCGAGGAGCATTCGAGGGGTGGGAGGGCTCGAGGACGAAGAGAGATGACGAATGAGGGCGGTGGATTCTTTCTTGAAAAAGGTTGGCTTTTGAGTACTCTCAAATTCTCTTGGTGCGAGCAGGGAATGCGCATTATATGCTTAATCGACTGTGCATTTGGAAGGAGTCGATTCCGGAAAAGTTCCCCTAATCCTTTGTCCTTCCGTGTTTACCGGCAATCGACGACTGAACGGAGTTGCCTCCCATCGGAAACGCCTGGGGAAAACTGAGGAGCAAGGGGATAGTAGAATGGTTTACTGAAATTTGGCGGGACGAGATGAAATATTTTCGCTTACTTTTGAACAGGTTGGGATATGATAGCTAAAAATAACATTGTAATAGTTATGAAAATGGTTCTTAAAAATATCAGCTGTGGTGAATTTGTAGGGCATCTTTATTTTCAATTTTGACCTGCTGTGGAATGTGGACATCTGAATATTTTGCTCAAGCCACTTTGTTGCCATTTAGAAATAGATGATTCAGTTCAAGAATTTCTTCGTCCGCCTGAAATCACTAATTCTTAAGATGTGTCCAAAAGTCGTCTGTTTTCTCTTGTGTATTGTATCTGTAATCTTTTCTATTTTTAATAATTATTTCCTCTTAAATGTCATGAAGTGGAGCTGTGTGGGTTTATTGTGATTTAGGATTATATCGTGATACATTTATCAATGTTGTCATGTTGCGGAAATACAGGGAATGATGGTTGATATAATGGTTTGCGGTGTGACTTGGTGAAATTGCTTCATTTCAAAGTGATAGTTGACACCATCTTACCCCGAATACCTCATTTATGAATAGCATGTGGTCCCATATGTAGATGTGGAAGGTGTTCTCTTGATTCAGGCAGATTTCATTCGCCGTTGATATCTTTCCGCTGAAACCATTTCGCTGCAATTTCGCTTTTCCTCGTAGTTTCCCTCTCCAGCTCCTCGTGCACTCCCTCATTCCCAAAACTATTAGTAGCTGCCTTTCAGAGCGGCCCTTGGTGACCCATTCCCATTCGCCACTTTCTCACTTCCACTTCCTCTTGAATTTCAAAGGACTGCGCTCTTATCTCACCGTGCTTGCGAGGGATTTGTCTCACTCGAAGAAAACTCAAAATAATGTCTATCCTTGCCATCCACCGTTATACCCGTAGTCTTGTAATATACAGTCACGCCTCCCATTGTTAATTTCCCAATGCTAAGTTGCAGCTGTCGCTGGCAGCGCCTCTATCCCCCAGCAAGTAAAACTAAGCCGCCCATGGGGACATGTTAACAGATTGCGTGGGAATCAATGGGGCATCTGTCGGAGGTTATTCAGAATTGTTGAGGGAAAACTGCTTCAAAACAGCATCAATAGGGAACCTATAGTTGGATGTATTCTGTTGTTAAATATTTTATTTCTCCTAGGTATTAATATTTTCTTTGTGACGTACTCAATGCGGGGTATGATTCTTCATAGAACTGCAATATCCACCTCTAGGAACTATCATTTCATAGGAAAAGGTGGTAAGCTTATACCTCTTAATATTTTGTGAAAAAATGCTTAGTCGTAGTTTTTAGTAATTATTTGAAATAAGGTTTCACTTGCTCGCCACCGCAGAGCGCCACTGAGCTCCAAGCTGCAGGTTTACTGGTATTATTGTCGCGACTTATATTACGGTACTGTGGTTGTATGAAGTCATCACATGACACCTCTACTCTTCGCACTTCAATGTACTCGAGGGCTGATTTCGTCGAGGGGATGAAGCTATCCTTGCAATAAGTCAGCCTAGCAGCGTATGGAGGTCATTCATTCGAGGTTAGCTGGGCTAGTTCTTCTCTCTGCATCACATGAGGACCACATCGTCAGAAAGTTTCGTCGCCGCAATTTTGGCGCGGTTACCTCAAGACGCTTCTTCAGGAGAGTAAGTCGCCAGCCTCTCAATTGGAGCCGAACGCACCGCCCGTTTGGTTACCTCGCCTCCATTTCAACCCTTCAATGGCTGCACTCAAATGTTTCCGAAAGCCCGCGATGTGTGCTGCTTATTCATTGCAGATTCCCATCTCCTCAACGTTGGATATTCCTACGGATGAATACCTTTTTTATACCTTATTTTATCAAAAAAATCATCCCTTAGGAACGCCGCGACGACGATGCTTACGATGCATTAATCTTCCTCGTGAGGCGTTTGTCGCGCACTCCTTGAAGGGATGGTCAGAGTTTGAGAGGGGTAAGGGCAAATGGCTGTTGGAGCTGGAGGGAAAGTCTTTAGCTCCGGTGCTCCTAGAAAGAAAATCTGGGTAGCGGCCAAACCTTCCGATTTCTCTTATGTACTCCTTGACCATCCTCCCCGGTCATTATAGCACCTCAATGCCGAGTGCCTAATCCTCACCGTCCGACCTCCTGTTACGATTTCTGCGGTGCATCTCGAGAAGAAGTGTGCGGCTGATGCTGGATATGACAGACCGATGAAGACAAAAGGGTTCGAATCGTAGTGATCCCGAAGGAAATCTACACGTTCGATGCACCAGTGTTGAAGGATGCCCATTGTCTTCTTGGCTATCGATGCCCTCCGACTGAGATTCGTGTTCGTTATCCCCTATAACAAAGGGACAGCAATATCATGCTTTATGTATATACATTGTGGCGACGAACTAAATCCCTCGTCTGTTATTTTTGAGGTTGTGCGTTCGTATTCCTCCTGGTTTTAGGAATGAATACCTATGTGCAACCGTCCATATTTGTTACGTTGCAATGAAATGAAATCTAGCAGTCTGCTAAGGAGTTACTGGGAATAGTTTTTGTAAGTTCTCCACTCTCAATCGCTCAATTTCGATTACCCTTGTTTTGTGGAGAAATTTTAACAGGCCCTTCAGGATGGTAATGTATTCTCTTGTCCAAAAAAAAATTACCACCTCAAAGCCGACAAATTTCTAAGTCCCGAGTTGCAGTCGATGTGACAACAAGGTCGAACCACGCCCCCTGCGCGGGAAGGCAATTAACAAACGGAACGGGACGAAGGCCTTCCTCACCGCAGTTGGAGAGGGAGAATGAGGGAGAAGATGGAAGACGGGAAAATTTTTAACCTGCGAAAGGAAATTCTTAATGGTGGGAGGAGGGTCTAGGCTGCGAGAATGAAAGGGGAATAGCCCGTTTCGGTCGCTCCTAGAGACCCGCAGAGAGACCCGAGACGAGACCTCTCGTTGACGATGACTGCTGGACGATGTGGAAAGCCCAACCTTCGTCTTCGTCATGTGTAATGGAAATTACGAAGTGCATTTACGTGTTTATTTAAACTCGCATGCTACACAACTGTACTCGCGTAAATGGAATCTGAAAATGCAATAAACTACTCGAATTGACTATATTCTCAAAGAGAAAAATCGATTGGCTGGACTAAGATTCGATTTTTGTATTGAAAAATAAATTATTTTATCGTAGCGTACATTTCCTCACGGCGTGAAAATATGTGTCGGTTATGGCGTCGAAAACATGACGATAGCGAAGTCGTCGCAGTCAATTTTTTTAATTGAGTATTTTTTTTATCGCTTGAGCGTCGTGCCGAGCAATCGCTCAGGGGGCACTCTTGGGACATTCCTCCCCACCCACATCCCCCCTCCTCTCTCTCTCTCTGACCCTCCCCGCTCCATAAGTCCCCCCCCCCCCCGCTCTCCTTGCCTCGCCTGGGATGAGACACCGTTGCTACTGCCAGCGACGAGGGGCATTCATTGGATCTTGGTTTATAAATCTCATGCGATTATTGAATTCAAGGCGCTTAACGTGGAAGGTTTACGTTCCCTAAATGTGAAGGTTGACTGGATTTTATATGAAATTATTGGACAAAATCCCTTTTCATCCGTTTCATCTGGGCTTCTCTGTCATTTTTAAGGGTTTCGTGATCTTCCTCTGTGGCTGGGGAGTTAATGTATCGGAGTATCGGAATTCCTCAAGAGAATTTCCGGTGGGCCTTTACTGGTGTTCGTGGTGATACAGCTGCTATGAGATGGGAATTGAATATTAATGAGAGATGCGCACCGGTTCTCGACGAACGGAAAGTTTTATTGCGTTTTTTTTATGGCTTCCCAGATGTAGGTCCTTTGGAAGGAGAAATAGACGCTGCCTTTGAAACATACCGATGAAAGATCGTTACGAAAATCACTTTCAATCACTCTCGGACGTGGTGCACTCTCTATAGACTTCAGTGCGTTTTCCGGCAACCGTGTTGGTGAGTGCTGCACTGGTGAAGTTTTATTCCAAAATCCCTGTGAGAAACCGGGACTCATCAAAAACATATGAGGATCATAAGGGATTAAAACCGTTATTTGTGGATTAATGCTTGAAATTATTCCTGTCTTATAACTGCAGGCACTGCGTTGTTCTATGTTACCTCGGGAAATTAAAATCGAAAGCGAGGTGGTTTAGTTTTTTGGACAATTGCTCCCAGTGATTTATTTCACTAAGCCACCAAATTGGATTCGACAACCTATTTGTTGCGTTTTTAAAAGAGTATATTGCAATTTTGCTTTTTCGTTCATCATTGTGTTAGCCACATAATCTTCATGGTATTATTATCATTCATATTGATTGTCCTCCGTTGGGTGTTTCATCTCCCTTCAATCAGCCTCTTATCCTGACTTTCAAGAATTAGTTAGATAGATTACAACTGTATTGCTGGATACGCCTTGCCTGCTAGTTCAATGTTGCTGTTAGTTTACGAGATTTGTGAACCTTATCGTGTCGAAGAGAAACCTTTCTTATGCATTTTCATCATGAGAAATGGATATAATGCGGATCACATGTCGCCACCGGATAGTATTTCTTTCGTAATGCGAGGCAAAATGGTTCCATGCAACCACTCCTTCAATTCATACCCTCTTTTTAATGATAGTCTTCTTTTGAAATTGTTGGTTATGAAAATGCTGTTTAGGAATTGGACACGAAAGTTATGTTTTACTGGAGAATTTTCATATTATATTGTCCTTCATTATTTAGACCATATTATCTCTCATCACCCGACATCTGAATTTCCGCCACCCCGAGACTATGGAACCTCCTTATATTTTTGTTTTCGAAGCTTTTAAACCTTTCATCATCACTAAACTTGATATTTACAGTTTTTTACGGTGGTGTAAATTAAATAAAGCTGACTTATATGTTAGTATTATAAGAACCTATTTTTTAAATAAACCCACCAATGGTTTGCTCGTGAACGAAATACGCGGCAGGCTGTTATAAATCTTCGTTCACTTCTCTCCAAGAGAATTTTAATCTTATTATTTTTATTCTTCAGATGGCACGGGTCCTGAAAGAATTTTTTCTCACAAATGCGCGACCTTTTCCCGCCTTTCATCTTTTAAAAGGCGAACGATTTGTCACTCCGCCCTCCCACAGCCCTTCTTCTGTTTTTGACAGACCGTAATTGGATTCCATTCTGATAGAGGGAGTCCCGTTTGCTTATTCCGGGTGATTATCGGTTGAAATGTCATTAGTGGAGGCGGGAGAGTGTGAGTAGAACAATGAATGCCTCTTCGTGTGTCTGGCATATATCAGACGTCAATCCCTTTCCCTTAGAGCCAGCCCTCTCTCATCTCACACCCCATTTTCTACGGACGGCGAAGGATTCTCTGCCTCACACGCAGCCTGGAGTCGAACGTCGGGGGGTGGGGGAGCGTGGTGGGAGGGCGCGAAGGGGGAGAGGGTGGAGGGGTCGAGGGTAGGTATGAGCATCGATGGTCGATGTTTCAGAAATATCGATGATTGGCGTTCGATGGTCGATGGTTTCCCCATCGATAGTTTGCCCTCAATGGTATCACACTATCGATGGTTTTAGTCGATGGTTACCATCGATATTTTCCTCGAGTGTTTCCATTGAGTGTTGCTAAAATTTCACGATGCCACCGAAGAGTTTAAATTGGATGCACTTTTGTAAACTTTCCGATGAAAGCGCGAAGTGTATTCACTGCGGCAAAACCATAAAAACTTCGCAACGTATCACCTTAAAATATGATTAGTGGAATATCTGACTGTGTGGTTATTTTCTGGCTCACAGACATTGTATCAGCATTTATGAATCTATTTTAAATGATGTGTTAATGGTTAACTAAAATAAAGGTTTTTCGTTGTGAAAGTAGATGGATTTGGTGTGTAATTTAGCACAACATTGACCACGAAATCAATCTAAGAATATCTTCCATATTATAGATGGTTTAACCATCGATAGTCAACTATCGATGGTTCATAATCGATATTTTATCAACATCGATGGCAAATATCGTTGGTTTCCTTTCGATGCTCATCTCTAGTCGAGGGCCGGGTGGGCGAAGAATGCCATTCGTGCCCACGCGTTGGCGCGCCTCTCTCGTTCTGCTTGCGATGTGCGCGGCAAGAACTGCGAAGAGGATCACTGTCTCGCGTGGAGTATAGCCACGGAAGCTGCACTTAGCGAAACGACGGAAGTTACGCTGCGAATGCGCAATTTGCGAACTAAGTGGAAAGATTGCCTTCCCTCCGTGATGGGATGGGGGCCGTTTGGATTGATAAGATTTCTTTTTTCTCGTCAAATGCCTGTTTTCGCTTAAGGTAGTCCGAGTGAGATAGTTCCCTAGTCATAATAGAGACCATATTCGAATTATACGTTTTAATTTCACCAGCTGTAGGACACATCAGTTAAATATTGCATTATTAATGGTGCAATTATATAGTTTTATGTGACAGAAATGTAAGTAATTAAATGAACATATCTAAGTAAGTTTTTAACTTGACTCATTTAACTTAAAACTTTGTATACTCCACTATAGGTTTAATAACACGACCCGGGTTTCGACACTTCGTGTCATCTACAGACTCAGACCTGAAGATGACACGAAGTGTCGAAACCCGGGTCGTGCTATTAAACCTATAGTGGAGTATACAAAGTTTTATTTAAGTTACTATGAATTACTTCCACAAAGTCAAGCCTGGAACCATTTCCTATGGCTCGTATAATTCGCGCGGTGCGTTTGAAACTCCTTCAAAACGGAAGGTTATTTGTGTAACCCAAGAACCTACTACGGTGACAATATGATTAATTTTCAAATATCGTTGAGATAACATACATAGTACAAACTGTTAGTTTTTTTCGATATCTAAGTGTTAGAAATACCACATTTTGTAAATAATGTCTCTCTCGAGTGCATGCACATACCGTTTCCCATGTAAAAGGGCTGGAATGTTTTGGCAAATATCTCCGAAAGTAATGTGGTAAGGGGTAGAATTTTTGGTGTCGTTGGATAGGTGAGATATTTTTTCTTTAAAATGAGACCAAATTCATTGATTTATAAGTAAAATGATATTTCGCTCGGACTACCTTAATGCGAACGTTCAAATGGAAGGAAACCGTGCTCGATCACTTGTTAAAAAAGGGGGAATAAATTGTGAGGAATTGGAGAACAGAGGCAAATAAAAAGCCAGCATTTTTATAATTGGTCGTCCAATCCTATGTTTTGTTGACTGCAGCCCCTACCCTTCCCTATCCATTGCTATTTCCCGTATCTCATGATAGCTTTTCCTGAATAGGTTCTTCTCTATTTGGTGTTTAAGTTTATCTCCGAGTCTTCTCTGCGGACTTATCCTTCTAATTTTCCTTCAATTTTGTCCATCTCAAATCCTTCGTGCCTAAGGGTGTGTCCAATACTTGTGGTTCTTTTTTCTGAATATTATTCATTATTCTCCTTTTCTCTCCTACTCTACCGTTAACTTATTAATTTATTACTTTGACCGTCCATTTTCTCATCAGTATCCTCCTCCTGCTTTAGGGTTTGACAGCTTCTAGCCTTTCTCGTCCACTCCCAAAGTCCCCTCAAAGTAAAAGGCTAATTAAAGCCTATTTTTAAAAGAGTAGCCTTGTGTGATTCTGAAATTTACTTTTTGAGTGAAGATTATTAGGGTGAGCGGGGGGTATTTGAATGGCGAATTTTGAGGTTATTGGTAACCATTACCTGAGTGGGAAGAAAGTAAGAGGAATTGTGTTCAATCTGGTTTCATTTGCGTATTCTATCAGCTAATTGGTAGGTTTATGGCAAATATGAAAATTCAAAGAGAACAGATAAGTTAGAAGTGGACATATATTACCGTGACAGAAGATCCAGTTGGACGGGTCCAGACCCGAAGTTATGGTTTCGTGGGGTGACATGTGAGAGGATAAGGGAGGCGAGAAGCTTATCATGCGTCTTCAAAAGATCTCTATAATAATCTGAGCTGGGAAATAATGTCAGGTGAAATACGTCAGGAAGTGCGTTATTAATACATAAATGTTTGCATTAATGGGTTGGTTGGTTGGTTAAATGTTTATTTCCCAATAACATAAAATTACATTAATGGGACCCTGTTATAGGATTTCTCCTCTTCAGGGTGGATACATATATAAAGTTTTCCAAATTTTGGTAGGTGCTGTTGCATATTTACAAAAAACAAAACAAGCATGTACAAAAAATCGTATGACATTGACTTCTGACTTTGGAACCGGAATGGCGTGTGGCCTGGCATTCGCCCAATTAATGGGTAATACATTGATATAGGTAAGTATTTCAGATTGGTACTATTGCTTGTCGCTGTGTGTGATTCTTCTGTCTGACATAACGGATGTGATATTTTTCTGAATAAAAGTCCAGTTCCATGTGCTACTTCAAACGACTCGGTTGCATAGTCATTTATATATTCCCTAATCCTAACCGACCTATATTTATTTAGTTCGTAATTATAGCGAACGGATAGAAATCCTAACAAAATGTTGGATGCGAGAAATGGAAAAAATGACTCAGAGAAAGCGTGCATTATAAGGCAGGAACTGTCCTTCTATGCACCAAATAGCACTCTACTAATAATGGCGATCTTTGGATACAGCGCCGTCATCAGCCGGTCGATGGAAGAATGTAGAAATTGGGAGACATGAGTATAAACCTGAATTAAATGAAAGTTCACACTTCTGCGAAAAACCGTAATGCATCTCACGAATCAAAGGTCTGAGGTAAATAAAGTAGTAATATGAGCACTTTTTTTATGTCGATGCATTTAATTTTGTTTAATATGAATTATTAATTCTAGCTTCTCCTTCAATACAGCATTAGAGTGCAATTACTCGCGCTTTGAAAATTTTATCTACCAGAGTTATAGAATAGGTCGCGATGCAAAAAATGAAAGTGGTACCAGTTTTGATCGAGGAATCTGCTCTATTGGTGGATGTGTACCTTCGAGATCGTCGGATCTCTATCTAGGATGAGTATTTGGCGAATACTTGTGTGACATTGCTTATGTGACTTTATGCTGCTGGGAACGTCAAGGTAAAGAAAAACTTGCCCTATGGAATGTCCGCATACTGAAACCATGAGAACAAATAAATGTGGAATATTGCTATTGGGTATTGTCACCGCAATAGTTACCCTAGTATGAATTGGCTCCAACGTATCATTCCTATCTTTTAGTATAAAGATTTCCGCGGCGTTTCAGCATTTGTAGATTAGCTTTCGGGTTTCCTTCCGCGTGTTGTCTTTTGATGAGGACAGTTTCTCCAGCCATCCTGCTGGCGTCTTCAGTTTGAAGAGGCGTCTTCACTTCGACCTGAAGACGTCAGCAGGATGGCTGGAGAAACTGTCGTCACCAAAAGACAACACGTTGAAGGAAACCCGAAAGCTAATCTCCATTTCGATCTTCTCTTTACATATCAGCAATCGATACTAACGATTCGGATGGATTTTTGATTACCCGATTACATGGGGTTGAGTGGAAGGGGGGGGTGGGAGGTTTGGAAGGGATTCATTTCAGTTGTGGAGTGATCTATGTGCGCGGATGGGAAATCGAGTGCGTGAAATTTTTCGCGGTTGCGCGGTCGAGACAAGAGGTAGAAGACCGTGGCAGAGATCGAAGTAATGGGTTTCTCGTCCGGAGATGGTTTCCGGATGTCGGGGGCGTGTGGCAGGAGGGGGTTTATCGAGCGGCCGAGGGGAAAAGGGGCATTGAGGGGGAGGGGGACGGATGGGAGATGAATTGAAGGCTAGATGAGAGAGGATGGATGTGTTTGAAAGGGAGAGGAAATCGCAACGGTGGGGATACGCATCTTTTTCCCATCCACTCAATCTCGCGTTAATTAGACTCTCTCTCCGCGACGGGGGTCGTCCGCAATGCAATCTGCCCGCGGATATCTCCGCGGCTGGCTCTAACCCTCGCGGGCGATCGCAATTTTATTCCTCGCTCGCCCTGAAAGGTTCGCATCCCTTTTTTCCTCTCGCCTCTCATTGTCAGCTAATCACTCACTATTCCTCGCCAATTACTGCGGTCGTAGGAGCGTATGAAGTTATTCTAATTGCTTTGATCCGAGGGCCCCGTAGTTGATGAGCTGCTTTATTAGTGACTGCAAACCGCGAATAGGAGACCTCGCGAGTCTTGAATATTTTCTGAGACACAGCTCAGCTTAGAGACTTGTCCTTTGGAGGAGGAGGGAAATTTTTAAAAATGTATTCCACCGGTAAAGGTAGATTTTGTTGAATGCCAGAGAATTTCCCCCCGGTCCGTTACACATTCAGGTGCCTATCTACTTCTAGTATATCCTTTTTCGCCTCTGCATATGATCTACCCTGCTTCATCCCATCCATGAAACCTATTCTCTTTCTTCTTCTACCCCACTAGCCCAACATCCTTCCCTCTATCACACTCTTCAGCAACCCTTTATTATCTTTATCACCCTTTATTACCTCCTTCAGCCATCTACCCTGCCTTTCCCGGATTTCATTCAAAAGTTTCCTTTCCTCGCCCACCATCTCAAGCACTTCTTCGTTTGCCTAGGAGAGAAATTTCCTTCGCAAATTGTTTTGTCTACTCTGTTGGAAATGGAATATTCTTCTCCGGTCTTTAAAATTGCTATTGCAATTCAAAGTAAACGATGGAGTACAAATCAAAGAATGTCCACGGCAAAGCTATTAATCCATCTTGTTCATCTTGAACCATTCTTGGTGAAGAATCAAACACTGACCCGTAAAAAATGGATCTCAGGTTATTTAGTGTTTGATTCAACAGGACATAATCACAGGTATAATTATACAAGCTATGTTATGAATTATTTGCAACATAATTATCGCCATAGGAGACTTAATGACTAAAAATTCATCGGAAAGTGAGTCGCCATATAATTCTCAATTTTATTTCCTATGTAACCCACTTTTAGTCTCCAGTATTGAAAATGAACGTCATAGTTTTAATCATCTCCAGATTTCCTCTTTCGCTTTTTTACCTCCAATTTTATTTTATTTGACGGTTCTCTTTCGGTTGAATTCTAAATTATCATCAGGGCTTGGCAAGTACGTATCATTAGCAAACCCAACCATTTGTACCTCTTTAAAATGCCAAATAACTTTTCTAGTGCAACAAAAGAAAATATCCTGCAATGAAATTGAATGCGATCGAAACAACAGTGAGTATCATTATTATAAATCGGGAGCAGCTATTGTGTGTGCGACATCCTATTGTTATTGCCATTGACTCTTCTGATTTTGCTCATAATGTTAATGCCTTGTAACTAAAATTTTAAATCCGCTATCCCATTTCTCCAAAGATATCACCACAGGGCCTTCTTTCTAAGCCTAGTTATTTCGTCACACATCTCAGTCACTTCAGGTCATTCTTCGTCGCTGTGCTCAGTCATCCCTCGAATATCCCTGCCCCTCTCATTACGTCCGTGTTCCCCTCGTGCATAATAATGTGAGTCGACTCGTTGTGAGGTCAGCGTTCCCTTCCAGCTATCGAGGCATTTTTATTTCTCCATCGAAAAGCATTCGGGACTGACTTCACCTCTTCCTTCGCCCACCCTCCCAACTAATCCGGAGGTTTCCCGAGGATGAACCATAAATCTTTCCCTCTCTCTCCATAGTCTCCTACCCTCGCGTCACAACCTTCTTTTAATGCACTCCCGAGAGGGTTTTCGCCGCCTCCTCTCTTCCGCCCTTCACTCCCCTCTGGAATCACGAATGTTGTCGATTGAATCTTCACGAGGCGATCGGTGGTCAATGGGAAGAGATCGAGGGAAGAGGGGAGCCGATCCTCCCACGTGTTCCCCTCCGTCATCCGAGCTCCTAATTCCACCCTCTTGACTCCGCGCCCCCTCCCCCCCCCCCTCCGTGAACTCCTCCGTTCTTTCTCTTGGTGGGCTCCTGGCTCGCACTCTGGCCCCAAATTTCCCTCCACTTACGTATGGGGCAGAAACATGGACCCTGAGAAAGGAGGACGAAAATATACTGCAGGTATTTGAGATGTGGGTGTGGAGAAGGATGGAGAAGGATAAGTGGACGGAAAGGAAGACTAACGAGGAAGTGCTAGTGATGGTGGGCGAGGAAAGGAAACTTCTGAATGAAATCCGGGTAAGGCAGGGTAGATGGCTGAAGGATTTAATAAATGGGTGATGGGTAGCTGAAGAGTGTAATAGAGGGAGTTGGGCAGGCGGGGAAGGGGAAGAAAGAGAATAGATTTCATGGACGGGATGAAGCAGGGTAGATCTTATGCAGAGGCGAAAAAGGATATACTAGAGGTAGATAGGCCCCTGAATATGTAAAAGATCGTGAGGAAATTCTCTGACATTCAGAAAAACCTGCCTTTACGGGTAGAATAAATCATAATAAAAATAATAATGATACGCATTGGGCATGCGTCAGTGTCCCGTGAATATTTCGGCATTGGTTTCATACTTTGCATGGAAAACATGAGGGGTAATTTGATCGCTACGTCTTAGGTTAAAATAAATAATTTTCAGTCGTGTCGCATCAAGTGTTACAGCTCGCTGCAGTACGTCTTTCTTTACTGATCGCCTTGGTAAATATTCTTGTTCGTCCTCTTAAATTGCTTAGATCCTTCTAACGCGGTATTCATAATATAGTGTGTTTATGGGAAAACACCACATAATTATTGGTAAATAATCTCCGTTAAGGGTAGGCATGAGAGGAGGTAATTTCAACTCTACTTGGGTTTTTTCTATTGGAGGCCGTTATTCATCATCACCATCAAGTAGCAACTCCAGTTTCCCTGGTGTTGTCCATCAGCCTCTTCCAACATCTCTTATCTTGATATGTTTGTTGATATTGAACTTTCTCCGAGGAGCTCCCTCTCAGTTAAATGTCTTGTTTCAGTTGGTCGATCCACTTCCTTCTTGGTCTGCCCACTCTTCACTTCCCTGGTATTTCCTTTCCCAACCATGCCTTAGCTACTCTGCTCTGATCCATCCTCATCACATGACCATACCATCCCAGTCTGGATCTCTTGACGTTTTCATTTAATGATATTTTGCATCCAACCCTGTTTTCTAATGTCTTCATTTTTTTGCCTGTCAAGTCTCGTCTTTTGTACCATCGTCCTTAGGAATTTCATTTCGTTGGCTTGTATTCTGCCGATGTCTCTACTTGATAGTTTACAAGTTTCAAGGCTATATGATATGAAAGGAACGAAGTAGGACTTATACATGGTCATTTTTGCAACTCTTGGTATTTTTTTGTCCCGAAGAAGACTCCTTACTTGGTGGTAAAAACTTGACGCTTTATTCAACCTGTTTGTAATTTACCAGGAATCTAAACCATCCTGTAAAATTACACTTCCTTGGTAAGGGAACTGTTCCACTCTTTGCAATATTTCATTCTTGAGTTTTAACATTATATTATTCTGTACTTTGCCAATAGTCAGTATCACTGTCTTACTTTTACTGACTTTCAGGTGTAAGTTTTGAAATTTTTGAACCATCGGTTCAAATTCTCCTGGACTTCAGTTTCCCTTCAGTTTTAGGCCCCTATTATTTAATTATTTATTTCACCACCAAAAACGGCACAAAGACTATTACTTTGGCTGACATAATCAATAAACGAATAAAATTTCCAAACAAAAACATAATAAACATTAAAAAAACAATAATGAGGCAAACGTAAGAACTGGGCTTAGCAAACTGAGAACTGAGAACTAAGCAAATACAAGGTAGTGGGGCAGGCGGTAGACCAAATTGGTGCACAGTATTCTAAGATGGGGAGAATACAACCAAAAAAGTCAGTTTTCAGAGCCGTAGGGTCCTGAACGTCAGTGAGGCGGTAAAGCATACCTATCGCCTTCCGCACAATTATTCTAATGTGGACATGAAAGTTGAGTTTCGTGTCAAGAATTACTCGTAAGTCGCAGTGGGAAGTCACAGGAAGGATGGGATAAAATAATGGGGGTAAGAATGAGAATAGGGTTTGCTTTTTAATGAAAAGTTCATTTGCGCTGATTTTTATGGATTGATTCGCAGCTGCCAAGTTGAGCAACATTCGGAAACAAAGTTTATGGCTAATTGAAGGAAATAAAGTAAAGAGCGTGGACTGGAAACGTATTGGGAACAAAAGCACAAAACTGTGTTTGTGCTCGTTTCCGGCAAAGAGAGATGAAGCCGCCCTTGTGGAAGACGCGGTGAGGATGATGAGGAAAGCCCAATGAAATAGAAGGCCTATGCGTGGAAGGTTGAGGAATTCAGAAAGACAGGAAACATGAAGTGATTGATGGAGGCGAAGGGGGAGATGGAGGGAATGGGATGAGAGGGTCCACTTCCCACGGCCCATGTGCAGGTACGGTTCACCCGTGTGATGAAGGGTGCGAACGACGGCCATGTAGTGGGCTAGAGGGAACAGCCGAAGAGAGTTGTGGGAGCCTTGGATTTCTTGTGCATGTGGCGAGCGAGGAGGGGGGAGATACCAACATATATTCATGCGCGCCACTTGAGGCATTTCATGAGACAACCCTCTCAACCTATTCTCCTCATAATCCCTCTCACCCACCCCTGACGCCTTGCGCAGGATGCTGTGTGCACTTGCTGAGAGGAAAGAGGACCGGCCCGAGAGGCATTGGGAGGCGAGGGATGGAATTCCTTCCCTCGAGAGGAGCGGGAACGGGAATAGAGGTATGTGAGTGAAGTGTGGGGGACTGGTGGTGTGACAAACCTTAAACTAATTAAAGCTAATCAAACAAGGATATTAAAAATGATACATTCCAATCCATTCCAAGAGTCTGGAGAGATAGCAGATGATGATTATTTCAAGGAGTACAACATTCTACCAGTTGAAATGTTATTACAATATATTATAATCGTAGAAAACTACTTCAAGGATAAATATAAAAAGGAAAGAGTACACCAGCTGAATACTGAACTCAGAAAAGTGAACAAATATGAAGTACCAAGATTTGTTACACAAAAGGGCAGCAGACAATTAAATGTTTATATAACCTAAATTATTCAATAATATGTGCGATAATTTAAACAAATTTAAATGTATTGGTGAAATTAAGAAAAAACCAAGGAATGGTTGCTGTACACATAAATGTCTTTAAAATTAATGAGTAAAAAATAAATGGAAAATGGAAAAAGGCACCTGCTGATAAGCCAGGAATGGCTTAGCAGGACCATGTTGTTTTAAAATTGTTTGAATATTGTACAGTTTTATTACTTTTATGTGAATTTGCTTTTACTATATTTTATATATTTTTTGTATTGAAAATACATTTGTGTAAATAAATACTAAAAAAAGCAAAAAAAAAATCTCATTAAAAAAAATAAAAAGTAAGGGGTGTCGTTGGGTGTCGTGGGACTCACCGGCACGATCCGCTCCTTTAGAGGTTTGGTCGGCTCGTTGGGAAGTGCCTTTATTAAACGAGCGCTCAAAAGTGATGGCATTAGCTCCCTCTTGCCTCCCCTTGCTCTCCCGCTACATCTCCACTCCCTGGGAAGGAACCTGGACCTCAATTCTCCCGGATACCCATTCATCTCTGGGCGAGGCCGAACTCGACTAGGATTTTAATCTTTAGGGAGCAGTATCCGGTGAAATTTCTTGCCACTCGGGCGCTATAGTATACTTGACGAGAAAATATTGCGTGCACCTGTTTCAAAACGCAAACGCGAATTTCAGGCTGTCACGTTTTCTTGTCTGGAAATGATTTTCCCGGAAATCACGAGCCTGTTCAGCAGGAATGTTGTCAACCCTCTGCTGTTTTGTGCTCGTGGCTAACTCCCTGCGCGGACTGGATATTGTTCAACGCCATGAATGAATTACTTTGGGTCAAAAAGTTTTCTGCTTTCATTACATTGCTTTCAGAGGCGAGCTACAATTTTCGGGTTTCCAATAGTATTGGCAGAGTTTTTGAAAGATTGTAACGGAAAGGTTATTTTTTTGCGCTTTGTAACTTAAAGCAAATAAGGGATAACGAGTGATTAGGAACGCCTAGGCGACACTTAATAATATGATCACGATCTTAATTCTTGGAAAATTCATCGACGAGAGACCTGAGCGATGTATTTTTGTGGAAATTTCACTCTCCCACGCGGTTGAATTTTTGACGAGATCTTTGGCGTTAGAATTTCTTCGTTAAAAAAAATCATTTGTCTCAGGAGTGTTTAAGTGTCTCATGGTACATTGCACTTTGGAAATGGCTGGCATGTTTTGACGAGGACCTATCTCGAAATGTATTGCGGTTAGTGGCTCTTGTTTTGCTACCTACGGAAGTTGAGATATTTTTCCTTATATTTGAGGTCAAATGCATTGAACTTTACATACATACATACCAATCACGCCGTTCCCTTCCGGCAGAGTCACTACGTTTCACTCAAAAATACATATTTGTACACCAAACTCTGCTTCAATAATTTCCTCCATACTAACCTATCCTTGCAAACCTCTTTTGCCTCATTTACCCCCATACACTGCTTCGTACACACCCTCCTGTTTTTAAGACTCCTAATATTCCTCCTCCTAAGAATTTCCTCAACCACATTCAACCACAACTTTCTCGGCCTACCTCTACTTCTCGAACCATTCATTCTACTCTCATATATCTGTTTCGTTATTCGACTCTCATCCATTTTTATCGACACTTTTCTTTTCTCATTTGACTTTCATCCAATTTTTTTTATATTTATATGATAAGATATCTTGCTTAAACTACCTTTAAAAAGTTGAGCTCATTCATTTTGGATATCCTTGGCCGCGAAGTTGGATTGGCTCACGAGCCGTTGATGGAGCCGTTCCGCATGCCATTCCAAAACTTGCCTTCTTGTGCGAACAAGATGCAAGAATTTTCCTTACCCGTCATTAAACATATTAATAGATAAATATACTAGCAAATGTACCCGTTGAAATTCAATGGGGGATGAAAGAAAGACAGGACATATAGGTTGTAGGTTCGAGTCACTCATGAGGTGTAATTTTTTCTTGGTAAATCAGCTATGATTTTAGTTTTATTTTTTTACTCAGCAGATGAAAACCGCATTATATTATGCTTACCGAGTGTCGACATTCTTTTGCAGTAACATGTAGAATTTAAACTACAGGCCATTTGCATTCTAGAGGCTAGTCGAATTAATATATCATCGTGGCATTCTCCTGTTTTACTCAGCTATAATTTTAGTTTTATGTTTTAATTCAGCAGATGAAAACCGCATTGCATTATGTTTACCAAGTTTCAACATTCTTTTGCAGTAATATATGGAAATTAATGTGGCATTCTCCTGTTTTAAATTGTTCCTACTTAAATTAATCCACTTGAAATTAATTTTGCCAATTTTAGGCAAAAATATCCGTGAAAATATCGTAATCAGCAACATTTCAGTACACGGCCTAGATTTCCACTGTAATATCTATTTATAGATATAAAACCCAGCCGCCAAGGAAATATCCTATTGTTGACAGAAGTAAAATTCATGATTTTGGCAATAAAAACGCAATATCTAGGGAAATTTTATTCATATAAGAAAATTGAATGAAAAAGTAAGAAACTGCAATCTATTATCCATCTAATGGCGTAAACTATAGCCTTCTATATTTATTATAACTAATTAAAATTTGTAAAAAGAGAAACCTCTGCACTTGAACCAAAATGTTTCGACTTGAGCTTTTCAAACACATAAGACACCAGACGGCCCCATACGCTGCCCTTGGGGCCCAGGGGCCTTCCTGATATTCCCAATTTCCTCAAAAAAGCTTCTCTGATCCCATGTGTGCAAATGTCACTAAAATCGATTCTCTCGTTCAATACTTATGAGGCTTTTAAGAAAGCATTCTTTTGGAACCATGAGCCCTCTGGGGCCCCAGCGTGACTTACGACCCCAAGATTGTTGTACATTCAGTATGGGTATATTCTACGTGTTTCTAATTCAGGCAAGAATTATCTTCCGGTGCCAATTTTTGGCGATGAAAGGGCCCACTTGAGGGCCCCAAGGCCCTTGTTATTACTAAGATAAGATATATATATATATCTATATCGCTCTGTGGCCATCTCTCTCTCTCTCTTCCACTCCCAAGCTGTACATTCTGGCACTCGCTCCTTCCCGTCCCACGTTTTCTTGTTTTCATTTCCCCCGAAGGATGCGTGTACATACGTGCGCATGCATACATCTCGGGTACAACCTCTTGTTACATTTCTCCCGAGTCTCTCGCGAGCGGACGACGGCCGGCCGGGAGCGCGTGCAAGTTCTTCATTGAGATCGAGGGGGGGGGGGGGAGGGAGGAAGGACGGGGTTCTAGAATGATGGCCGTGGATGGAAAGGGGTGGGGAGGGGGTCGGCCGGCTGTGTGGACCAGGGCGGCGTGTGATTTATGAGGTGAGGTCACCCGGGGAGCGAGGAGATGAAGTAGGGAGGGGTCGGAGAAACACACTGCCATCCCGCGCCCACCCACCCCTTCAACCCTTCTAATGATGAATTTGAGATCGGGCGGGGGAGGTTGGAGTCAGTCTCTGCCTATTTAAGGTAGTCGGAGCCTTTTTTGTGTAAATTTATTTATTTTCGTGAAATTGTGCAAACTTGCTATAATATGCATAGATGAAAGTGAAAAAATTACGTTACCGATTTGTTTTCTTACCAACTCAATTCTATTTCAACGCGTAACCTTACTGAACCTGGCTTATATTTCTGAATAATTTATTTATTTGTTTTCACAAACCCGAAAACAGCGCAACAAAGGCTTTTTACATCGGGTGATTAACATTAACAACACACGAACAACAACATCCATGTCCTGAATGGTGGAATACCACCCAGGCGGGAGTCGAACCCGCGACCCTCGGACTGGCAAGCGAGGACTTAACCTCGCCGCCACCGGGGCCGACACTCGAGCCGATGTTATATGCGCAGAGTTACCATAAACGTGAAATAATGTGTTCCATATTATTATAGTGGTTGCTATCAAATATCAAATTTACGAGGATATTAGTCGATCCAATTTTTGAGATGCTAGACAATAACTGTATCAATAGAAGAAGAAATGTTAGTTCAACAGAAATGTTGCGGAAGTTGAATTCTCGGGTATGAGATAACATTTATGTAAATATATATTCATCCCCAGTTATTATTTATTTTTTTATCGTTCATCTACAGCCCTCCTCTGTTAAATGTTTTTAGTATCCCTCCCAGCCATCCTCCATGTCCTTTTCTCATTCAATGTCCTTCTCATGTTCCCTCCCTTTCTCGTTGACTCCTCGCACTCGGCACATGGACACTGGTGTTGTTGTGCATTGATCGCTGCCCACGGCACAAGAGAATGAAAAATATCCCCTTTGCAGTGCGCTCCTATTACTACTCCTACCGAATGAAGAATCGTAGTGGTTATTATTTTTATGTTTGATTGGCCTATTTTACGTAGCTCTTCCCCGAAAAAGGGGTACACTATTTTAAAGACAAAGCAAGGCCTAGTTATGTCAAATTTGTATGACATTAAAACCGCGGTCCACTATTAAAAATATAATAGCGTGGAAATGAAAATTGCTAATACTCTTTGCCTACGCTTCACATGGAAATGAAAACTGGACGTCGTGGTCCTCGGGCTAGTTTTACTGGTAATTCTGTTTCGTTGATGGCATTCTTTTATGATTTTTCGTTTGCCTAACATGATTCAACGTTTTATGGAAAAACTGCGTTAATTTTCTTGCCATAAACATGTCTTAGAACACTTTACATACTTGGCTTTTGTGGAGATTTTTATGCAGGCAGTGTAGTAGGTATTCCTGTTATCAGTCTTGTACTTTTAATCGAACCGACTCATCTTTGACCAGCAAGGTATTGAACCCAGCCTCTGACATTTTGAAATCATTGTGATGATAGAGTAACTTTTGCTGTGGAGAGCTAGAGCTTCATGACGTTTCCGATAGCATCTGTATTAGGCTTTTATGTATCTGATTATTCTCAATCACTTTGAATATAAGACACTGTCTCTGGCGTTACTCGGTGGAACTCCTTCATGACGTGTGAAATAACACATGGTTATGATTTCACACTTAATTTTAAGCAACACGGCCTAGGTTTCAGCATACCATACCATCATCAGGTTGCTGAAATATATGCTGAAACCTAGGCCTTGTTGCTTAAAATTAAGTGTGAAATCATAACCATGTGTGATTTCACACGTCATGAAGGAGTTCCACCGAGTAACGCCAGAGACAGTGTCTTACATTCAAAGTGATTGAGAATAATCAGATATATAAAAGCCTATGACAGATGCTATTGGAAACGTCATGAAGCTCTAGCTCTCCACAGCAAACGTTACTCTTAAATTGTACGTTATCATGACCAGCTGTTATTTCATTCACTACTCAATCACTTTCTGTACGTAGAATTTGCAATCAAGTAAAGTGTTCCTATTGTTCTAAACGAATGATTAATTCTACCTGATATTGTCTTCTGGCAATATCTCTCTATTACAGGAAGCATTTATATATTTTATATTCTCGCCTTTATGGATTAGTTGTTACTTTTAGCTGTCGTAATTCTGCAAGTACTATATTTCATTTTCTTTATTTTCAGGTAATCTATCTACTTTGCATTCTTTCCTGAGACGAGAGGACTTAATCGGTGAGTTTCTTTGGGCATGCTGGACACAAATAGTCACTCGGTGTTTATTATGAACAGATTCATCGACTGGTGATATGCAAATGATTTGAAACTTTTAAACAACCTATATAATTTGCTTATAATAGCTGTTAGTTTGGAATGTTACTTTTTTGCATTTGTTTGTTGTTAACTACCGTCTTAATTATAATGTATAATGTAGATGTAAAAACGTGCAAAAATAGTTCTACTCGTCTTCTTTTACTCGTAAAGCCAATATTTCTACGAAATAAATGTCAGGTGTTGGTATCATTCTTAGCACACTTTTCATTGGAATATGCTTTATTCCCTTACATTCGTTGTGTGTTCTACACCATCTCTTGTTGTTATTTACGGATGCCCACCGATGTGTTAAGGTTGTTTGAGAGAAATATCATTTTACGAAGAAATCAATGAATTCGGTCTCATTCGAAAGAAAAATATATCACCCATCCATGTACACCAAAAATTCAACTCCCTACCACATTACTTTCCGAGATATTTGCCAAAAAAATACCAGCCCTTATACATGGGAAATGGTACGTTTATGGACTCCAGAGAGTCCTTATAGTAAAAACGAGGTATTCCGTACACTTAGATCTCGTTAAGTAATCAACAGTGTGTAGTTTGTGTGTTTTCTCAACTATATTTGATAATTTATCATATTGTCACCGCTATAAATTCTTCGGGATCACAAGAAACCTTCCGTTTTGATGGATTTTCAAACGTACCGCGCGAAAAAAATGAGTCAAGTTGATAGACTTATTTAGATAGTACATTTGATTACTTACAATTTCTGTCATGTAAAACTCTATTATCGCACCATTAATAATGCAGTATTTAATTCGAGTGTCTCACAGCTGGTGAAATAAAAACGTATAATTCGAATATGGTCTCTATTATGACTAGGGAACTATCTCGCTCGGACTACCTAAGTTTTCCTACTTCCGAGATGCTTCCACGTCGATTGCGCTCTTTTTCCAACTGTCGACTGGCTACTGTCTGCGCGATTCGACTGTAGGTGGCGTTATTCCCTGTGCATTGTGACGCCTCATCACCATTCAGACCTTCGTCATCCCTCGATGAGTTTTTCAGGGTGGAAGTCCGTAATTCTTGTTTTTCTCGAGCGCTAATTGAGAAGGGAATCGTTCGCCGATATTCGCTTTAAAAGTTCTGTCATTTCCCTCTGGTGTGCTTGCGCGCCCTCCTTCCTCAAAGCTTCCCTACCTCCAATCGGCTCTCTCGCACGGCACCTTCCCTCCCCCCTCACCCCCCAGTCCCCCTCCCCTTCTCGACACTTTTGTCTTCGGCCTCTCTCAACAAGAAGAACACGTTTCTAGGATCATGTAGCATCCTCCTTTATCCTCCTCCCTCCTTCCCGTTGCACACTACCCCCTCCCCTTTTTCTCTTTCACTCCCACCCCACCCCACCCATCCTCCCCTCCCCCTCCCCCACTCCTGGCAGTCGCAATCGCCAGTTGTTTCGCCGGGGTTACTAAAAATTCTCGCGGGGATTTTTACTGCGCTCCCTCGAGTTTTATGGCGAAACAATCCTATGGTTATGGTTGAGCCGGGGTGGAGGGATTGAGTTGTTGATGAACACTTGCAACTCTCATGTGCACCCTATGCATGTTTTCTGAGAAAAGCTTTTTAACCGGCTGGCTTCTTCCCCTGAGAGGAGGTACTCCTCAATTTATGCGACTTTAACGAACTCCGGGACAGCCGGTTGCATCTTACATTGTGACCAAAAAAAATCTTTGTTTCCGTTCTGATAAAAAAATGTCAGTGCATTGTGCTGAATGATAAATTAGTTCTCGAGGAATGAGATATGCACTGCAAGATTTATCAGTGCAATGGCGATACATACATTCTTCTAATAAAACTGGAAATAACCAAGCGCCATTGTTCAACTTGGATGGACCTTGTGTGTTGGGGTTTGTGCGTTTTAGTGAATTTTCCGTTAATATTTCATTACTGATTAGGAAATTGAGTAATTTCAGTAATCTGACGACTTGTCGATATTACGAGATTTAGTTTTGTATTGACGTCGGTGCAGTTCTTTGTCGTTCTTTCTCTAATGAAATGGCGCCCTCTACTTTTTAATATATCTATGAATGGTACTCTGCGTGAGCAACCGGAAGGTTCCAGACCTTTAATGAAAAGGAAATACGTAAATCAGTTGTTGATCATAATAATCCAGCGTTTATGCATCCTTCTCTCCCCTTCTGACTCGAGGGAAGGAGCGGGCATCTTGGACTGTGGAAGAGCAGATAGAATTCATTTTATGCCCGCCTATGCCTCCTTTAATTAGTAATATATCAGTTAAAATAATGAAATTATGAGAAATTAATTTATAATTAAGGGAATGTTAGTAGCCAAATAAACCTGTAGAATATCATCCAATACGATTTCAAATGTGTTTAAGATAGCAGAGAAATATAAGTTCCTTAATCCTTGCATTATAAGTAGGTTTTTGATTGAGTTGTCTGAATTAACGACCTCTGCGTTTTCTCAATCTGATAATTATGCTTACGTATTAAAAACTTTAGCTTGCTTCGAAACCTCCTCCAACGAAGTCAAATGTAAGTGTAAGGATTGGTTTTGAAGGACAGTATATAACGCCAGTTTGAACTCATTCGTTCATTTTCACTACTTAGTAGTTTAGACATTATTAATACCAGGAGTTACTACTTTCATGCACGTTAAACATGAGCCATTGAATAGATGGGTATATCTTTCCTCTATGAATGTGCTACTTTAATGATGTTGTGGTTAGTACGCTGACTTTTCTGATGTATGAAATATTATCAATCTTTGATAACTCACTTTCAATCGTGCGAGCGCTTAAATATTCGAGTTACAAATATTCTCTTTTTGCCGGAAGTTATATTACCTTACTTTTATTTTCAAAGTTTGGGCTTTAATGACTGTCGGCTATATGAAAGGGGGTTAATTTATTCCGCGGGGTATAAAAGTATTGGTATATAATAATAATAATAACACCGTTGATTTTCATAGGCTATACTTGCCCAGGAGACGATTTTGTACATTAAAAAAGAACAGCAGATTACAAAGTATAAGAATTTTACATTTCTGTTTTCAATTTTTGTATAGCTGACTTAAACATTCGAAAAAAGAAGAAAAAATTATTAGAAAAAAAGTCATTATCTTTTCTAAGCCTGCTTGAACTTGAGATCAAACACAATGAGTATTGTGAATTCTTTCGCCAACATTGCTTGATGTAGTAATTGGTTCACTGGTCCAATTCAAGGGATTTTTCTTTCCTCTGCGACATAATCGAGGATTCCCTTCTTTTCCGTTGCGAACAGGGAAAGAGTATACGTTCCCCGTCGGCTCTTTCAGGGGGTCTTCAAATGCCTTTCTATTAAAATTCCAATTTCGCTCTCCTCGGCTGAAAGGTGATTGCCTGTCGTTCTACCGAGACCCCACCGCCAGTCGCCACCTACCCCCTCCCCTCCCACCCCCGCTTTCCGCCTCCCTCCACGCCTTTCCACCCCCTCCCCCCCCACTTCCCCACCCCCCGTGCTACTCTCTCCTTTTTATCCATTTCCCGCTGCGAATGTCACCGTAATTCACACAGCCGATCATTAGGCTCTTTCATGACCTCAAGACTCGTTTAATTTGCGTGTAGCTTCGTGGGGCCCAGCCCAGCCATCCACCCCTTTCCCTCCCACATGCTCAACCTCCGCTTCCCCTTCCGCCTTCCCCCTCCACACCCTCCCCCCATCAACCGCCCCACCAGCCTCCACATCGGTTACTCTCCCTCTAATAACCGAGAACTCTCGCGGCGGAAGAGAGGAGCTTTTCTCGGAACCGAAGAGATCTTCCCTTCCGTGGAGTACTTCGACACCTTCCTGAGCAAAAACCCTCCCCTCCCGTGTCCCCACTCTTATCTTATGTCAGATATATCGTGGGGAACACATACAAAACATGTGCGGCACAGCGTTAAAGAAACTAGGTTTTGTTAAGCGTATAATGAAGCGTATATAGGAAGGTCCTCGGATGAAAAAGTAAAAGAGAGATGATACACAAAAGATATCGAACTGTCTACCTTTTATTACAAAATCGTACTACACGTGTTTCGACTGTCTTGCAGTCATCATCAGGTACGACTAATCTTTCACATAACCAGACATGTGCATATACATTGAGAGATGCATTGGCCAAAACAATGTAGTGGGTGAGGGGGGGGCTTGTGGTGGAGGTAAGGAGGAAGGATAGGAGGAGAAGTCTAAAATCATAATTGGGATATGACCGTATGTTCGTCCAATCAAGTTGAATTAAAAATAGAGATGCTATTTTGCTCTGGTTAGGCCACACCTCGAATACGCCGCGAGCTTTTGGGACCCTGGTCAAATAGATATGACCAAAAAAATTTACAAAATAAAAAGAAAAGCAGAAAAAGAAACTGCTACGAACGAATATATAGTGCTACACAACTGTGAGAGGGATTGAGGTGGGAGCCCCTAGAGACTAGGAGGCTGTACGCTAGGCTTAGGCTGGTTGAGATATTCAGGACTGGTGTGCTTCAGAGCGACACAGAGAATATTATCATGATGCCTCACTACATTTCTAGGTCTAACAGATGCGATAAAATAAGAGAGATACTCTGCCGAACAGATAGGTACAAAAACTCGTTCTTTCCGCGAACAATAAGCGACCACAATAAAAACTGAGATCCTCCAAATACACTCTCATAGGACATGTCACCATTTCACCTCCAAAACTTTTCATCTTTACACGGCTGGTGACCTACCACCCCCTGCCACACGCCCACCCGGTGGCTCGCGGGGTAGTATGTAGATGTAGATGTATCCCTCCTCCCCCTCTTCTCCGACTGAAATGGACGCGCAGCACCCCTGGGTCGGTTCCTCCTCATCCCCTATTGGTATTCGATTCGATTCATCATTTGAATACAAATGCTCTTAATTGTGCCTTATTTTTACAATACCGTAATTTTCCAATTATTATACGCTCCTAGGGATCCGGGAAATGTCTCAACACTTTGACCGTATCGATAGATTTGTTTCTCTATCCCGAGTATTTTTGCACTCGATAGTTTTCTTAGATGATGGGAAAGTCGCGGTTAGACGCAATGGCAATGTGGATATGGATGAGGATGACAAAAGCAAGATGGACTGACAGAAAGAGCAATGAAGAGGTGCTGAGGGAAATAAAAGAGAGAAGACTGATGAAAGAGATGGAGCAAAGGAAGCTTAAATTCACTGGTCATGCTCTTCGACATAATAATTGTTTAGAAAATATAATGGAGGGAAAGGTGCTCGGCAAGAGAAGCAGAGGAAGGCCAAGAAAGAAGTTCCTAGATTATGCACGAAGTACGTTGAGACTAAAAACATGTGTTGATTTGAAGAGTGCTGCAGTACACAGGGACACATGGCTACAGAGACAAGACAAGACTTAGTCTTAAGAGGATGATGATGAGTTTTCTTTGGATAACTTACCCGAAAGAGTACTCATATATTGGTATCGGAACCTGGGGTATGGAATGGAATTGACCAATAGACCGTGCGGCCGAATGGAAGGTGATCGGCCCAATCGGATTACCGAAAATGACGGACAATCCATTCCTGTTCACTTTTGGTGCCCATTGTTTCGCGCCATGCTTTATCAAAAGTCGCCCGTACATTTTGCATTGAAAAACGTTTATTGCCTACTTTTTCCTTTACCGGACGATCGTTTATTTCATTAAATTCCCTGTAACATATCTCCCACGGAAATTAATCTCTGGCGCTTGGTGAATTTTATTCTCGGGCGCGCAGTGTCTCCCGTCTTTACCTCCCGACGCATGGTATTTGACTTCATTGATTCATGGTAATTCTCCTTCTTCCTCTCCTCCCACTTCATGTTCCTCCCCGTACCACACGCAATAGCTGTCTTATTAGCATCCCCAAATTTCGTCTCTCAATATCCCAGCGTTCCCTATTCTACCGCATTCCAAAAACTTTTAACTCCCTGGGTTCGCATCTGAGTCCGTGGTTCGCATTCACCCTCCCTTGACCTCTTCTCGCCACCCTCCGCTTTCAAATCCTTCATTTACAAACCAGGTCTGCAAATTAGTCCCATCTCCCTTGTCATCATATCGCTAAGTCCCCGTCCACTTTCTCATGTTCTTTGGTATCTATTCTATTTCTATTATCATGTCTGGTGTTATTTTATATTTTGTTAATGCTTATAATTTATATGTTTGGTAGTCATCCAATGTTAAAAGCCTTTATGCCGTTTTTGGGACCTTTTTCAAATAAATAAATAAATTAGATCAGCGAAAAGTATGGCAAACAGTAGTTTGGAGAGAAAGCTAACTTATCAACACAGAATGCGTTAGTTACTATCAGTGAGTTGACTAATTATCATTATTACTTTATTCTTCCGAAAAATATTGTATGAAAACCATTTGTCAAGCAATAATTCCGATTTGACTCCGTTTCCCCATTCAGTTTCCCGCGTGCGAGTACCTACCGCCGGCGGTGTTTTCACCGTGGAGCGGGAGGCAAAGCGAGAACCAATGCAGAGGGTAAAAAGGTGGGGAGGAGGGAGGTTGAAGGAGGAGAGAGGCTGTCGGAGGGGAAGGAGAGAAGAACGAAGAGAGGGGAGTATGCAGAAGATGAACGAGACAAGTGATAGAATTACGACGGGGAGAGGTGCGCGCGACGCTTTAAGGGAAGAGTCTCCGAGGCCGAGGATTTTCCGTCGCATGGCACACGCTGCGAGAGAGGCGAGGAAGTGTCACCGGGTCCGGTGGGGGCAAATGGGATAGGGGGGGGGGTGCGAAGATGAGAGTTGACTTTCGCCGCGGCGCATGAGATGGGATTGATGCGAGCGGAGAAGCTTACCGCCCCCTATATGCGTCCACAAGCCCGCGAAGAATTTCCAATAGAAGAGAAATAACGAATATTGTGGAGGTTTTTTCATCCAGTGCTCTACGGTTAAGTTTACTTACTTCCATTTTGAAGGTATTATCACATAAAAGCAGAAACATTTTTGAATTTTGACAGCAGATTTTAACAAGGATGGTACTTTTATTTTCGATAATCATCAAACCGAAGGAATATAAATGGACTGAGCGAAGTAATTGAAATCAGATATAGAAATTGAACCGAACCTGAATGCGAAGGAACGACAAGTCATAATGGTCAAATACGACGAAGGCAAATGCAATGGAAAGGATTAGAGTACCGGCCATTAATGTAAGCCCTAGGGTACTCCAGATACCTTGTATTTTATTTTCATCACAGATTCATCGATACCAAGATTGGAATCACATGAATGGCCAAAAGACCATTGTGATTTTCCACATTCTTCGCGAAAAGACATCAGAAAAGTGAGGTGCATATCATACACGGTTACAAGAATAAAGCTAAAATTGTTATCTTTAAATGTGGGCCATAGATGGGCCATTTAACACAAAAGCGTAACGTGCATTTCATTCTGATTGTGTTGAACTTGCGTGGCGCATGACTAAATGACAGAATAATAAAATACAAACATAGCAACTTTCTTTTACTGTTTTCACCGCTAAAAACCTCCTAACTCACTCTCCTAGCTGGAATAAAAAGTTAGCGCATTGCAATCCCGTGCTCACAAATCCAGGCGCGTGCTATACAAGGAAATATGATATATATCTAAAAATTTTCAAGTGAGAACGCTGGTGCATATTATATGCCTATGGTCTTCTTTCATGCGTTTCGTGCGAAGTTTGAGGTACGGAACTTTAAATGCCCTCCAAATGGTCGCAGTGCTGGGATCAGGATTGCTGTGTAAAATCACAGAGAAAAATGCGTCCTCACTTCCGGAAAACCAGGTCCAGTTTGGCACAAGATCGTGCCGCGGAAACGACTATATCCTCATCTATTCTCCTCTACTTCCGCCTCCATTTCGGACAAAGATCGGAAGGATGTCATCACTACCGTATCAGTTGCTCTGGTTCGTGCTCCTTCGTCCTTTGTCGCATGAGTGCGCACGAGGGAATCGACTCCTGAGATACGTGGTGCCATTTTATCACCTCCTTCCCGTGTGCGCGTGTGTTTCGTGATCGGATTCCAATGCACGCCGGAGTACGTCGAACTCACGGCGGGAGGAATCTTGCGCCAACGTTCCCCAACCTCCCCTCCCCCCCTCTCACCCCCTCTCCGACTTTCCCCCCTCCCTCCCCGCCCCCTATTGCCACCCACTCGGCGACCGCGGTGGCGGATTCCTTTTGCCGCCTTTCCATCTCGACGCCCCCGGGAACGTAATCTGGCGGGAGTGGAGCGGCTTATGTGTGCCTATGGACGTTCTTCGTCCTCCGGAGGGGGGGTAGGGGGAAGGGGGGGGGATACGAGAAGTGCGGCGCCCCCATCGTCTCCTCTAAAGCGGGCCCGTCTCTCTCCGGAAAACAGAGCTGTTAACGGTCCATGATAAAAACAACTTTGTTTCAATCCACACAATTTATGATAAATACGACCCGGGTTTATGCCGCCTGATGTGCCATCTGACCACCTGATGTGCCACCTGATGATGGCACGAAGTTGCTGAAACCCGGGTCGTGTTTATAATAAATTGTGTGGATTGAAACAAAGTTGTTTTTATCATGGATATTACTCACTTCCACAAAGTGAAGCCTGAGACAATTACTTACAGTCCTGCTTTTCTAGTGATTTTTATATTTCCTATGTTTAATATTAGATTAAAGTATCTAGGGATTCACTGAAGAAATACTCAATCACTATCATACATGTCTATGATTGCCAGCGAAGAGGAAAAAAGTTGCATTTGAGGAAAGAGGATAAGTGTGTCAGACATGTCTCTGATTTTTTCAGCAAATTGAAAAAAGAATGAATTAGCCAGAGATTAGGCAAGGGATTCTGACTGTAGTTTCATCAAATGTATCTGCCCATGGAACTTGAATTTCTATTCAAGTCATATCTCAGTTAATTTCAACCATCAAATCCTTTTTCCTATTTTAGCTTCCTTCCTTATTTAACGGTCCCCTATCGTCGCTCGAAAAATATAATATGACGTTTTCTGACCTTTAAACTTAATCAGAAGCGACGGAGCATAGTCAAATATGGCACCGTTCACTTATAGATGTGCATTGAAAAAATAACCACCGTCGTCGCTCGAAAAATATAATATGACGTTTTCTGACCTTTAAACTTAATCAGAAGCGATGGAGCATAGTCAAATATGGCACCGTTCACTTATAGATGTGCATTGAAAAAATAACCACCAGCATGGAATAGAATGACTAAGGAACTGGAAAGAATGGATGGATGATAACACCTTTTCTCTCTCTTTCTCTCGTCTTGGACTGAAGCTCTAATTGCAGTTAGTTACGATTAAAAACTTGAATTCCAAAGAATAGGGGAAAATGCGATGAGTGGAGAGTAGACCATGATTTTTTTTATTTAAAAGAAGTTCCGAAGCTTTTGGTGATCTTTTTCAATATTCATCAGTAATAACGCTGCTGGGGATCAACTTGCAACATGACTCCCTCTAATCAGTGGTCAACTGGTCTCCTCTTCAAAAAAAGCCGATAATATTCGATTCCATGAAGGAAACCTTTTCTGCACCTTGTGAGCAGTTCTTTAGCTCACTGAGGTCTCCACCTCTGCTTCAAGCCTCGGTGAAATATTTGGATTCTGCGGAAGACGGACGAGAATAGGCTGAAGGTTTTCGGGGTGTGGATGTTGGGTAGGATGGAGAAAGTGCGGCGGACGGAAGGAGAGGAAGACAAACGAGGAAGTGCTTGGCATGGCGAGAAAGAATAGGAAACTTCTGAATGAGATCAGGAGGCAAGGTAGGTGGTTGAAAGGGGTAATGAGGGGCGAGGGGTTATTTGAGTATGTTACTGGAGATGAGGATGCAGGGGTAGGTGGAAGAAAGAGAAAAGGTTTTATGGACGGGATGAAGAAGGGTGAGACGTACGCGGAAATGGAGACAAATGCTGGAGGTCGATTAGGGAACTAGACGTTTAAAAAATGTAGAGGATTATGACTTACTTCCTTTTAAACAAACCTTGGGTTACCTAGTTAAAATCTTAATTTTTGTCAGGATTATGATGAATGAAAGGATTGAATACTCTTTCTGACTCTTCTTGTTGCATCAGTAGATAAATTCTTTTGGGACACCGAACGTAATCGCTTCATGTGATCCAGGGCCTAAGCTATCGATCCTTGGACACAGTCTAAGGACAGGACCCCTTGGTGGGGCTGTAATTCTTCACCCTAGTTTGAGACGTTGTTACGCTCTTAGTCTTAACACTGGCTCAACCAACAATCATCTCAAATTGAAGTTTATCACGATGTTTTCCTGTCATGTTTATCTGTTAAGTGTTTATTGTTTTTGAAATACTGCTATTGGTATTGACCTGAGCCAGCAATGGTAAAAAATTATTCAGGCCTTATCAGGTTTCTGGGCAATATCCACAGAGCTCATCAAAAATAATTTAGGTCGCCAATCATCGATTTTCAGAAGTCAGTGATGAAGTAATTGGGGCAGTACAGGGGGTTAAATTTGATCGGGAGTTACTTGGCCGAATCGATGGTCGCAATGGTCTTATTTTGACGAGAAGGGGCACTGCAGGGAAAAAATCGAGTTTAATCGGTGACCGACCGATCACAATTCCTCTCTTTTCCGGTGATTACCCGTTGACGCTTGAGATGAATCAGGCCAACGTAGATTTATAAGCCTTTTCTCTGACGACTACGTGTACCAGACTAATGAGCTTCGGCTGCATCACGGGGTGGTCGACGTATACATGCCGGGAGTGGAGAGTTGACGTAAAGAGGATTTGGAGTGGGGGCGGGAAATGTTTGCGGTTCCCTATGTGAGGAACCTGCAATAAACACTTGCGTTGAAGATGTGTGGGCGAGATTTTTCCCTCCAAAGACACCACGTTCGAATTTTATTTTTCGTATATCAGCTACTGCAAGAGGGGCGAAGTTAATATTTTTATGTTATAAGAGCAGAATTATAATTTTACTTGACTGATTTTCCCAGTTATCAACTAAATATGCATGCATTGGCCCTTAATTTGACTCATATTTTCGCACTGCACCGTGAAAATGCCTGGAATTCGGAAGTTAATTTTGAGATTTTATAAAGCCTTTTGCGGCGATTTAAAAAAAATGAGAAAACATACAGGGTATCCACTGTTAGTTTTTGACAAGATCTGGGGGTTTGATATTCCTCATTTTATAAGTCAAGTCTCCTCAGAATGCATACCGATATCATTTCCCTTGTATAATCGCTGTAATATGTTGTCAAATGTTTATAATAGAATGTTTACTGTCCGGGGAAAATGATTCCCATGGAACATGATAAAAAGTCAATTACTACCGTAGTCTAAATCGAGCCATAACAAGCTTTCCAACATCACCAGCATTATTATTGTTACATCAGATTACAATTTCATTCACTTGATTATTAGAAAAATACATTACATACATACAACATTTAAAAAAAGAAAAAAAATACCGAAAATATATACAGAATACAATGTTATAAAAAGAAAAACAGAATATGAGCAGAATATTAAATTTATAAATTAAGTTTTTATTCATCGGGCAGGGAATGTATCCACATAGTTACCCTATAATTGAACTGTGCAAAGTTCTGGATTTCACTTGCTCAGCGAGTGTGTGCCATAGTTTGCATATTCAGAAAAGTAGTGAGGTAAGTGTAAGATACTTTGATATCGCTGGTAAGGTTTGATATTTTATTTAACGAGGAGAAATTCAATGAATTCTCGTTGAAACGATGTAATAATAATAATAAATGTTATTTCACACTATTGAAAGTTACAGTAAAATATAACAAAAAATATTTCAGTGTAAAATTAGGTACCCCTGAGATTTGCATCTGTTGTGGGGGTTACCACCTGCAAGTTTACATTTGAGGCAGATGAAAATTTAAACACAAATAAAATCAATTCCCAGCATATAAACTTCAGAAAATAAATCCTAAGAAAAACCTGTAAAAAATAGCTTGCAAAATATAAGTGTGTTCATGTAAACACCAGACAGTTCAGAGATTGAATACATTTATATAAATGCACCAATAAAATACTTCACAATAAAATAAAAATATACTTTTTAACAAAATACTGAACAATGATTCAAATAGAACATAGTTGACGTGAGTAACAATTAATAAAATTTTACCAGAATGTTATATAAACTAAATTTCAATATTTTGCTTTGAAAATATTCCGCCCAAACGACCTCAATGCCGATCTGGAGTACGTACTCGCAGGCGAGGCGTAGTGGAGGCAGGCGAGGCGAGGCGTAGTGGAGGGAGTGCGTGTACTGTTCGCGCAGGAAGCGGGGGCAGGAGGAATGGTAAGGGGATTGGTTGCCGTGAAGTGAAGGAATCCGGCGTATTAGCTGCGTGGGACCACCGACGCGGGCCGAGAAAGCCGCTGGGACTTATGGATGCCGCTCAACAAAAGGAGATAAAAACTGACCCCCATTCCACCAACCAAGCCCGAGACTCCCTCACCCGAGGAATCTTCTTCCGATGAAACTCCTCCGTTTCTCCCCTCCCCTGCTCCACACTCTATGCCCGTCCCCTTCCATCCACCGTCCACCCCGTGGACCGCTGCTTCTTCCTTAACCTCCCTCCTCCTCCTCCTCGGCGCTCTCGGGGCCGTGTCAGCTCTGCTATTGTGTGCTCGCTTCGGACAGTCATTTTTCATCCTTGCGCGGCAGATGGTTAATCTTCTTATCATGCATTCAAATCAACGGACCCCTGCAAACCATCCACGGGGCTTCCTTCGCACCCTCCCCCTGCTTCTCACTCCACCTTCCCCCCCTCTCACACTTCATCTCTCTCTCTCTCTCTCTCCGTTTCTCTTTCTTCTCTCAATCCATGGCTCTCCCTTTTGTGATCAGGCGCCCCACCAATTGCATCCGACGGCGTTAGGCTCGCTTAAATGGACCACTATCATTTTTATTTCGAGTCCTCTTGCCACAGAACGGGATTCCCTCCCTGATTTCTCTTAGTTACTACTCTTTTGGAATTTTAATTTCTGACATCGAGTGATGACGGTAGGAGGAAATAAGGCGAAGCCTGGACGTCAGGGCGTGTCAGACTATGGGCGTAATATCGGAGGTTGTCAACCGATTGAACTTCTGACGTGAGTGGTATATGACTTTCTATTTGGGATGAGTCGATTCCACTTTTTTTCGATTCCGATTTCGATTCTTTCAAATCGATTCCCAATTCTCGATTCCGATTCCATCGATTCTTATTCCTGATAACAGGTGGGATATTGATATACCAGTAGCGTACGACTGTTATTTAAATTCAAGTATTGGCTGAAATAAAATAACAAAGACAACTAAGTCTCTCAAAAAGTATATTTCAATTAGCAAATATATTCTCAGCTTATTAAGGTACAGATAAAAAGTACAAATTGGTAGCCCACACCAAAAATTGCTGAGACAAATATGATGTGATAAATGAAATGTGATTTGAATATTTATCTATCTGGAATAGATGGAATCGGAATCGACTTTAGGCGATCGATTCTCGCGACCGATTCTATTCCTGAGAATCGGTAGAATCGAAAATCGACATTTGGATTCGACTCATCCTTACCTTCTATGAGTTCCGTTTTGAGCAAAATCTCTCTTAAACTATTTTCTCCCTCTTACTCATCATTCGCCATCCCTTCGCGGCCTCCAATTGCGGACCTCATCCGAATTATTTTTCCCCTTCAAACTTCCCGAAAGTAGAGCGAGAATTGGCTGCAGGGTTTCGAGACGTGGGTGTGGAGGAGAGATGGTGGACGAATGGAACGACGAACGAGGAAGTACTCTGCTTGGTGAGTGAGGAAAGGATACTTTTAGGAAGAGATTGAGAGCACGCGGAGTAGGGCTGCGGTCCGAATTGAGCTTTTGGCGCTGACAGCAAGCTTACAGTCGTTCCGAATCGCGCTCGAAGCGCGTTGGGGGCGGAGTCTCTTTATCACATGACGCCATGAACTCCTCGCTCAGAACGCTCAAAGGTTTGAGGTAGGGCTCCGAGAGCGCTTTTGTCGAATCCATAGCAACGCGCGGGAATATTGTTTGTATTTTTGAACGCGCAGCACAGAAGAATAACAACAAACATCCGAAGTACGCTCAAGAGTGCTCAAGAGCGTCCCGAAAAGAAAGCGCTAAAGACGCTCATGCGGAACGCTGATGAGCGCTTTCAGCAGTATAAGCGTCTTAGGTGTGATTCGGACCGCTGCCAAAGTGGCTGGAAGAGGTGACGGGGAGCGACTTAAGGCTGTTGGAGTTGCGGGAAATGGGTATCGTGGATGGGATGAAGGAGGGTAGGTCGTCTGCGGAGCTGATGAAGAAAATACTAGAGGTAAATAGGGCCCTTAAAATGTAGAAAATCTGGAGGATTATCTCTTACGCTCAATAAAACCTACCCTTAAACGTTGGAATACCGGTATAATAACCAATGAATTAACGAATTCAAAAACTCCTATTCCTCCTCAACTATGCTGAAATTTTCTCCATTTATCTTTCTCTTTGTCCCTGTCATTTTCTTCCCTCTTTTTCGCTCTCAAATCTAAAATCCTCTCATCCCGTCTTCTCCAAGATCTCCTCGCATCCCGTCTTGTCCAAGTTTAGGTTACTGAAAGAAGCGTTGCCACTCCCCGAATCGTTTGGGCATGTAGGGCCTCAGTCTCAGCCACTAATCGCCTCTTAGTTTTTCCCGCCTTTCATTTTGCTAGCTTTATGCTGTTAGGGCAGTCCATTTCCGTGAAATTACTGCCGAAACGAGTTACACCACCATTGATTGATACACTACCTACTCAAATAAATATCTCTCTCTCTTTCCCTCCCCCCCTCTCTCTCGCTCTCTACCCCCCCCCTCTCTCTCTCTCTCTCTTCATGGCGCTACAGCCCTTGGTGGGCCTTTGCCTCCTCCACAATTTGCCTCCATTCTTCCTTATATCTTTTACCCTACTCCTCCATCCCTTGATGTTCATTATCTGCAGGTTTGCAGTAACGTCATCTATCCATCTGATTCTTGGTCTGCCTTTCCTTCTGGTGTGGTAGAACTTTTCCCTCATTATTCTTTTGGGCATCCTCCCTTCAGTCATTCTCTCTATATGACCCAGCCGCTCCATTCTCCGAGCTTTCACATATCTAACTATATCTTGGCCTTCAATTAATAGATCCATCTCTGCATTATACCTTACTCTGCATTCATCATTTTCTTTTACAGGTCCATATATCTTCCTTAATATTTGTCGCTCAAATACTCTTAGGGCATTTTCATCTGATCTCTTCATGGTCCATGTCTCTGAACCGTAGGTGACCACTGGTTGGACCAACGTCTTATATATTTTCATCTTTGTATTTCTTGTAATGAGTTGGTCCCGGAACAATTGTTTGCTTGCAAAATACGCTCGATTTCCCGCCTGTATTTTGTCCTTAATTTCTCTGCTTATCTCATTATCATTATATACCATACCCCTAGATGCCCCTAGAAGCAGGAAATTCCTTCAAACTTCTTCTCCCCTATTGTCAGATCCTGTGCCACTCTCCTAGCCTCCTGTTAGGACATTATCATATACTTAGTCTTCTTTTCATTTACCTTAAGTCCAATTTTTTCTGCTTTTTCCATTCGCTCATAGATACTCAAATAAATGATCTCCAGCTTTTCCGTTTGTCCTTGCATTTTTAGTTATACATTGAACTTAGCTTTCGACAAGCATTTGAATGCTTCAATCAATCAGTAAGACAATTAGTAAACTTACAGAATGGGAATGGAGCCTCTCCGTAATTGTATCCGGCGAACCCTCCCACAATGCCTGGCGTCGATTGTTCCATTCTCTCCCTTTGCCTCCTCCCCCTCCTACAATCGGCTCCCTTTCCCCTCTTTCCGCCCCCATCCACATCCCACGTCCCCCACTCTCGTTTTCTGACGCAGCTATCTCCTAAACTCACCTCCTACCCCGCCCCTCACCCCTCTCCCACTTCCTCGCACATTTTTCATTCCTCAGCGCCTCGTCCTCTCTCTCTCTTACTCCCTCTCCTATCCTATCCCGCGCCCCCGTCCCGACCTTTGACCCCCAATCACCTTTCCAATGCCCCGCCTCGCTCCCGAATGTTCGAAGGTGCTCCATGTTTCCGTATACTCCGGGCAATGTCTCCTCCTTCCCGTCCCGGGGAGAAGTGAGGTATAGCGTTATCCCAGAGCTGTTCCCAAGTTTTCGCTTCGGACAGAGAGAGAGATGATCTCCGAATCGCTTCCCAAACTGGTACGTGAGCCAGCTATTCTGTTTGCTTTGTCACTTGCTCGCCTACTTCCTTCTCAATATCCCCAGAGTTTGAAAGCTCTATTCCCAGATATTCAAAGGACATTTCTTGCTGAATGGCTCTCCCATCCATCTCCAGTTTACAGCGGAGGGGTTCTTTTGATGTAGTCATACATTTGGTTTTTTTCGGGGGATATGATCACATTATATTTTTGCTGTAGTATTAAACATGTGCAAAAGTCTCTGTAAATCATCCTCGCAATCTGCCAAAAGCACTGCATCGTCAGCAGTACAAATTATTTTTATTTCTTGATTTTCCATTCTATAGCCTCTTCCATTTTTGACCTTTTTAATTATCTCATCCATAACTATATTGAATTAAAGGGGGCTTAGAGAGTTTCCTTGTATAATGCCATTATTAGCTGGAATAGGATTTGTCAGTTCTTTGGCCAAATTTGACTTGAACATAATTTTCTGAGTAAATGTTTCTGATCGTGTGAATGAGGCTGGTTGGTATCCCACGGTCCTGTAGCAGCTGAATCACGTCTTTTAGTCGGATTCTATCAAATGTCTTCTCTAAGTCGAAACAAATATATGCTGGTCTATTGAATTCAATGGATTTCTCTACCACTTGTTTCTACATGAATACTGCATCGGTGCAGAATCGCCCAGTTCTAAATCCTCGTTGCTCTTCTTCTAATGTTGTGAGGGAATTGATTTTCTTCGTGATTATTTTTGTCGTGAGTTTGAGTGCTGAATCCAGTAGGTTAATTCCTCTGTAATTCGATGGTTCCCTTCTGTCTCCTTATTTAAGTAAGGGAAGCATAATGCTAGTTCTCCATTTGGTTGGTATTGAGTGAAAGCAGACAATTTTATTTATTAATTTCAACAGTTCGTTTGTCAGTTGGCGTCCTCCATATTTAAGTAATTTCATTCAAACAAGTTCATTTGATATTCCGTCTTGACCTGGTTCTTTAAAGATTTTCTATTCTTTAAAGCTTTCGATGCTTCTTCTACCTCTGAGTAATTAACAGTTGTATCATTGTTGTTGATGTTAATATTTAGAGCGCTCTCTTCGAATGAATTTGAGCTTCCTTCAAGTACTGCAGTTACATATGACACCCTTACTTCTTCTGTTATGTGACTGTCTTCTATGAGGTCATTGACTTCCTTTCTTTGTTTCCTGAATCATCCTCCATATTTGTTTATGCAGTCCTTAGCAATCGCTTTACATTCTTCTCGAAACTGTTTCCCAGTGTTGGTTCTTCCGTTTATTAACTAACGATTTTGTTTCATTTCTGATGAATATGTGAGTGAATTCCCTGAAATGAATGAGAAGGAATGTCATTGAACTCATAGGTATGAGACCCCGATTCTTCTAACCGCGCGCGAGCGCGTATTTGTGATCATTCCCTATCGGACTCCCTTCTTGCATTCCTCCTCTTCCGCCTGCGTCAGCCCTCCTCGTCCTCCCTAATGCGTTCTCTATTGCCACAATCCTATCACGTCCGATTCCTCTTCAGCGGCGGAGCTATGTCGCGTGCGCGCGCCTGCGACGACCCTTGCAACCCAGACTTAAGGTTGTTCGAGCGAAATATCATTTTACCTAGAAATCAATGAATTTGGTCTCATTTTAAAGAAAAATATACCACCCTTCCTTACCACATTACTTTCCGAGATATTTGCCAAAAAAATACCAGCCATTTTACATGGGAAATGTAGCGTGTATGCTCTTCAGAGAGACATAATTTTAAAAAATGAGGTCTTTCTAACACTTAGATCTCGTCAAAAAAACTATCAGTGTGTAGTTGCTGTGTTTTCTCAACTATTTTTGATCACTTATCATATTCTCATCGCAGTAAATTCTTCGGGATCACAAAAAAAAACCTTCCGTTTTGATGGAGTTTCAAACGTACAGCGTGAAAAAATGAGTCAAGTTAAAGACTTATTTAGAAATTTTCATTTGATTACTTACAATTTCTGTCATGTAAAACTATATTATTGCACCATTAATAATGCAATATTCAATTCGTGTGTCTCACAGTTGGTGACATCAAAACGTATAATTCGAATATGGTCTCTATTATGATTAGGGAACTATCTCGCTCGCTGTTCCTTAAAGAGACGAAAGAGCACATCCGTTGGACCGTGCCGCTGCATTCTCTCCCCCGCCCTACCTCCCCCCTGGTTCCCTCCCCTCGCGCACATCCCGTATCTTCATGAGCTCCTTCGTGGCCCTCTGTCTGAGAGAGAGAGTGGACAGTACTCCTGGTCCGTTCGTAGGACAGTCATCGCCTTCGCCTGTCCCCACCCCCCTCAATCGTCGCTGGCTCATCCCGGCCACGTGGTCCCCCTCTCCCGTCGCCTCCTTGGCATCCTTCTTAAGCCACGTTTTTATGCATGCGTCAGACGCGCACGCGCGGGACGAGACGCGTCATTTCTTCACATGAACCGTTCCCATGCAGGCAAACCTACGCGTAGGAGCTGGACCTGAGCCACTTCTGGGCTTCTTTTTTCCCTCACTTACTTATCCCTGAGGGCTTTCCACCGAGCCGACACATTTTTTTCTGTAAAACACAATGATATTACCACAAATGCATTAACGCACCAACGCTTAGAGAATCATCGGAAATAAAAGTTGTTCTTACCTTCCAATCCAATGGATACTCCTATCTCCCTCCACGCCCTCTCCCTTAGGTTTCTATTCCTGTATCGATAGTCCTTATAATTGTACAGGTACGAGTACCTCTCTCGAATTTAGGAGATGATCATTTCATCCATGGAACCTGCACTTCGCTGGTCAGCCATGTTTGTGATTCTACGCGTTTCACGCGTCGAAAGTTCAGAATATTTCAACTCGGGCGACGCGACTCTACGCGAACTCACACGAAGAAATCTGGGCTTCTGATTGGCTAAAAATCTCGCTTTCGCGTCTCTTCGCCAGAAGCGCGTTCTTGAAAACGTTCCTTTACGGTCATAATTGCGTCAGAAGTGCTCCTGGAGAGGAGAGGCTGTGCTGGACCTTAGCATTTTCGTGGCTTCTCGGATGGCGTTGGAGGAGAAAAGGGCGTACCATTCCCTCCTCCTCCTTCTTCGTCGACCACCTTCCTCCGTCTTTGTCGGGGAACACGGAATTTCCAAAAGAGTATCATTTAGTTATTTTTTTAAAATAATATCGTCATTATTGCTTACTAGATCGTGCTTATGGTGGTGTCTTGAGAAATATCACATTACCACGAATGTATGCTGTATTATGCTTAGGCTTGCTTTATGCTCTGGACCGCAGAAAAAGTTTCTTCCCTTTTATTAGAGGAAAGATATTTTGAACGGCATAAGGAGAGGCTGAGGGCTCCTGATTGAGAGAGATGCGAAAATATTGTGAAGTTTAGTCAAATATTATCTAGAAACATCGACATTTGGGTAGAAACTCTCCAATGACCTAGAAATCAGTTGGTAGAATACGTAACGATTGAGCGTTGACTCATAAGGTATGTCGTGCTAAAAATTCCTTAGAAACTGTTCTTCAGAACTTAAAGAATTCTACAGAAATTGACTCTTTTTCTTCAGAACTAGTTCCTTTTCTAAGGATCTGTGCGGAACATGAGAGCCTGACTTTACAGAACATATGTTCTGTAGAGTTATTTTCTGCAGAGCAAAATAACTCCTTACCAGCTGTTCTGTAGAACTTCAGCAACTCTACGGAAGTATGTGAGGTTGAGCTTGTAAGGAGTTCTACAGAGCGTCAAAGGGCTTCTGTAGAACATCCTAAGGAATTACGCAGAACGTCCTAAGATATTCTGGAGAACGCAGTAGGGAATTCCGTAAAATGGCGTTTTAATACTTTAAGGAATATCTACGGAACATCTTAAGAAATTCTGTAGAAGCAGGTATTTATAAGGAGAATATACAGAATTTTTTAGCAGAGTGAACATCACGTGCGAATAGTTTTTTTAAATGCACATGTATTCACCACTTGTGGGCGGATTGAGGAGAGAGTATTTTTTTCACACTCCACACCCCCTCTTCACCCCCCCCCCTTCCCCCTCGCAGCCTACTTAAAGTCCCCCCACCTCACATCGCCCTCCCCCGCCACCCACCTTTTCCCCCTTTTTCGGAGGCCGCCGAGCCCACGGAATGAATTGCATGACTGTGCTATTTCCCACTCTTCCCCCCCTCTCCAGCCGGCCTCCGAGCCGGAAAGCAGTGCCCCCCCGAGCAGTGGTGCGTGGTGCGGCCGCATCTTCCCTGCACCCACACACTCTCACTCACCCCCCCGCCCCCTATTCCATCCCTCCATTCCTTTCTCTCTCTTTGACCCTCCCCGCTCCACCCCCCCTCCTCCTTGTTTTTCTCACCCTTCTCCTTTCGTTCTCCTCCATAACAATCCCTCTTCTTTTTTATCTTCCAATTTCATCTCTCCCATCTCCCTCTCTCCCATTTGTCATCCTTCTCTTTCTGTTCCTCTCTCTCTCTCTCCTCCCCACTCCAGCTATCCTTTATTCTCTCCCATTCCACCTCCTAATACCCCCCTTCGCCTCTTTGCAGCGATTGCCTTTCTTTCTTTCCGCTTCCTTTCGCGTGGCATTCGTCTTTTTTTCCTCCTTCTGTTTGTTCCAATCCTCCCACTCGGGAATGTTCGCCCGGTCCGTCCGTCCGTCCCGCTCTCTGGGGAACTAAAACCTTCAAAGTGACGATCGCGACCCTTCGATATCCGGAGATGGAAAGATTTTTTTGTCGACTTATTTCCGGTAACTCTCTCTCTCTCTCTCTTGGTATTGCATGGACTGTCCCTTCGGTGTTTTCACTCCTCAGTGTTTCATTGGAAGGCAATCACCTTATTCGACGTCCGTTTCTTGTTGATTCAGGCTTTGGTTCGCGGAATGTGATGGCGCCCTTCAGTTGACGATGAGGTACCTTGATTACCGATCTCATTGACTACATTCCGCTGCTCGCAAGACGAGTAGAATATGGGAATGTTTGACAGGTCATGCATTCTCGTGATTTTGGAATCCTTCCGAAGGGTCACTAATTTATTGAAATTTTATTTTTCATGACGACAAAATCGGTTCTTTCAGCTTTCCTTTTGTGAGGGATTGACAATTATTGGACGCTATTCTGCCTGCTCAACTCGACCAAGTTTTTTCCCTCAGGGCGTGCAATCTCTTCGATGATTGACCAAACAACGCTTGGTCATCCGCAGATCTAACCGGCTTCATCAGCTGGCCACCCACTTTTATACCAGGGTCAAGCTTTTCCATACCTCTCTTACCATGACCTCTGTGTAAAGAATACAAAGCAAAGGTGGCAGGGGATCCCTTGCCTCCTCACCCCGTGATCTATACCCGTTTTTTATTTTTATCAAACGCCCATTGGCAGGCCATTCGGCGTGGGTGAGAGGACGGAGATCTTGACGTCTCAACCGTGGTCGGAGGATGCCGACTTGCCTCACTCCTTTCCGTGGAAAGTGTCCGATGGCCGTGGTCGAAGCCTGAATGGCGAAAGGGCATTCGTCTAGCGTGCCTCGAACTATTTGCCGATGCCATTCTGGCGTTGACAGGAGACCACCCACTGCTCCGTCTAGGACTAAATCCTCTTCCTCTTGTCTCCCACCCCACTGTTCCTCAGGCTACATCCCTCTTCTTCACCTCCCATTCTCATTCCATTCCGTGGTCCTTGGTTTGCATCCCTTTGCTATGGCGAAAGCGTTTGAGCAGAATACTACGGCTCATTGTTGGCTTTAAAAAATTACTTTTGGAGTTTTTTAGCTCTTCCTTTTCCATGCTGAGGGTTGTTCGGGAATTCACCCCGTAGGTTGTATTTCACTGTGTGGTGAAATGGTGGCGAATTTGGTGTTGACAGTATACCGAGCAGTTTTTTTATCAGTCTAGTTCATTTTTAACGAGAATGATCACTCTCTTGGAGTGATAATTTACAAGAATGTGAACTTGATATAACCATGGAGCGGGTAGGTCGTTCTCTTTGCTGCAACTCGTGCGATCTGTCTTAATTATGAAATTGAGATGTTTTCCGTTTTTTCGTTAGCAACTGCATTTTTTCATTCACGCGAATTTCCCTGCGTCCTTCACTTTATGCAACTTGCCACACGCCGTATTACTTGCATCGTCCCGAGATCATCTTCTTTCGTTTCTCTCTGTCCCACGCACATGCAGTTCATTCGTGAAGTAATTTTTCGTTAGACGTAGAAATGACTGTTGGGTTAAAACGATTAACGAAGAGGAGAATGGGTTGACGAGGGGTAGAAATCCAATCTTCAGATGGATGACTGCCGAAGAAGACGACCATTTTGCTTAAATTTGACTTCACTCAAAAAATGGCATTAAAGACCAGTAAAATATAAATGTAATTTCATCTTTTCTCATCAGTTTCATTCCTTTCATCTTGTATTTCCTCCTAATATTCTTTTTTTAAATATTTTTATGAAACCAGCTAGTTTTTGTCAGTTGCCGGCCATTTTCTCCCTTCTCCACCGATTATACATTTTCATTTCTATCCCCTTCCCCTTCGGCTGGCCATTTCATTCGTCGTCTCGTAGTCTACATCCCTTTCCGGAGTCCCCTCTCCCCTCCCCCTCACAATGGCCTCCTCCTCCCCTACCCATCACCAATTGACTTACACCATCACCTCCTTTGATTCGCTCCTGCACCCCCCCTCCTCATCCCCCAGCAGCCTGTTTTGAATTTTCTTACCTGTTCCTGCCCCATCTAGTCTATCATTTCTCAAACTAATCTTTCATCGCTGGATTGTGTCTGCAACTTCTTTGCTAAAATAGTTAAGAATAGATTACCACAGTGTCGTAATATGTCCACCAAGGCTATTCTATCCTATCTCTCCATCCCTAATCTCCCCACTCATAGACTCACAGCAGACTTAAAATTTATTTACAATATTCTAAATTATATCGTCGACTGCCCTGAATTGCCCTCCTTTATCAATTTCAAAGTTCCATCCCGCCCCACCCGTTCTCGCCCTTTACTCCACATATGCTTCCCATTCCAAGACTTTTGATCACTAAACGTTCTCTTATCTTCCGCCTCTCCTCTCTCTATTGAATTCCCTTCCTTCTCACATCGATCCTTTCCCACTTTCATCTTAATCCTGTATAAGCCTTTCTCTTTCATCTCTATCACCTAAGTTGTTATTACCCTATTTTTCTTTTTTTTATATATTTCCAAAATTTCTGCTTGTAACCTGCTGTTAAGTTTGCTTGTATATGTTCTTAAGCGTGTGTATTGTTACGTGACCACTCCAAAATGGCACCATAGTTGTATGTGGTTTTCTTTCGTTAATTAAATTTTTAAAAATTCCCCTCGGCATCGGAAAAAGAGAGATTCTGTGAGGGAATGTGACTTAACCACCCTTCCCCCATCTTAACGTTGCCCTTGTATCACATGCATTCTGTAACATTTTCTCCTCCATCCTCCAAAGGAAAGCAGCGCGCTTCGTTAAAAACTGCTACGAGCGTACATATAGTGCCTCACAGCTTTTAGAGAGATTAAGGTGGGAGCCCCTAGAGACTCGGAGGCTACTCGCTAGGCTTAGGTTGCTGGATAAATTCAGAACTGATATTTTTCAGAGCGATATAGAGAATATTATCATGACTCCTCACTACATCTCTAGGTCTGGTAAATGCGATAAAATAAGAGAGATACACTGCCGAACAGATAGGTACAAAAACTCGTTCTTTCCGCGCACACAATAAAAATTGAGCTCCACTAAATACACTCCTATTATATATGTCACCATTTCATTTCGAAAAACTTACACCTTTACACGGCTGGTGACCTAACACCCCCTGCCACACGCCCATGTGGTGGCTCGCAGGGTATAATGTAGATGTAGATCCCTCTCGTTCCCATATCAACCTCCTTGTAGTTAAAAAAATAATTCTTACTTTCTTACATTGTAAGAATTTATTTTACTTTCGTGTTGGGGCTGTCCATTATCCACGGAGACAAAAATAGGCCACTTTTTACCCCCCCTTCCCCCCATTGTGGTCACTCGTAGACTTCATCCGGACCCCCCGTCATCCCCTGTTGTCCACGAAGACTTTTATTTCTTTACGGAAAAAGCTGTGAAACGGGTTATAAGTTAATTTTTATGGACTAACTGTAATTTAAGGCAGATTTTAAGGAAAGGAACATAAAAGAAAAACTACTCTTGTAGATATGATAATCTTGACCATTGTCTACGGAGACATCCCTCCAACCCCCCAACGTGGACCTTCGTTGACAACCCTCGCGCCACCCCCCACCTCCACCCCCGTTTGATGGCTTCGTGGATTATGGACGGCCCCTTATCAGTAGTTTTCGTGTATTGCATTCCGAGATGTTTCTGCATTTTATTAATATTCTATCATATTCTTATCTAATTATAAGGATCTGAGAGCCGTACAGTGCTCAATCATGGATTAAACGACTTAAACGTGTATCAATTATCAACTATGAGAAGTACTAAAAACCTGAAATAGAGATTATAAAAGCCCTGGTCCTCTCCGTCACTCGAGCTCTAACTTTTGCAATCACCGACCGACTGAAATCTGTTGAAATGTTCTTGTTTGTTGTGCCAATGAATGAAACAGATATTTTAATGTCATAGAAATTGATATTTGTGATTGCTCTTTCCAACTTTGAAATACTGAAAGCTTGTAGAACTAATTTTGGGCGTTCTACATGTCGTGAGGAATTTTTGCCCGTTGCCAATGGTTGCAAAGCAATGTACTTAAGATTATAAGTACAGCAGCGATTCTGGAATACTCTTCAGTGGTGGTCGCGCGTTAAAAATTCCATGGAAGTAAACATGTAGTAATTTAGGAGTTAAAGATCTGTTTCGGAGGGTTATTTTTCAACTTTTTCGGATTAGAATCGTAATGTACGTTTTGTTGCCATCCGGTTTCCGAAAATTCGGACGAAAATAAGGGGAAATTTATCGGTGTAGCATAGTAACAAAATAGCTCGAAACCCTGGATGCGATCGGCGCGAAAAGCACAAAATCTGCTGTAGCTCGTCATAGCGCAATACTGTCCATAGCAAAGCGTTGCTCTTTTCTATGGTGACCGCCGCGTACAATACTACAATTCCAGTCGCGCGAAATTTCGCATCCACGGAAACAGCTTATACTGAACTCACATGGACGGAAAGCGAGGCAGAAAAGCGGACGACGGAAAGGCGGTAAACCAATTCACTGTCCCGTTCCGCTACCCGAAGTTCCGGCCCTTAATTTTCTGCCACCCATGATTGGCCCTCCGCTTTTCTGCTTCGTTTTCCGTCCATGTGATTCTGCTGTTCAATTTGCGGGTTGCGGGGCCGTCCATGTATTGGAATCTCTTTGGGCGCATTGAAGAAATTCAGTGCATCGAGAATAAGAATTTACGAGAAAATTTACGAGAGTAATTTACGAGAAAAAGGTGATGGAAAATGGTTGGACACTGAAAAGAGCACAATTACTACCCACAATAAAATTCATGAAAAGAGCGTGTGTAGCGATTATTTTCGCCCGTCGAGGCAATGCACTGAAGGAGTGTATGAGTAAGGAGTCCGGTCCGCAACCCGCAAGTGGCAACAGGGCTCATACTTTCACCACCCCTCTCGTGAAGACGGCCGCCTTACCGCTGGCTTGAGTCCGCTTAAATACTCGGTTGTTTATTAACTCGTTAAAAATCGAGATCACAATGTGAGTTTACGATGGTAATTTTAATTAAATACTGCTGTAAAGAGCTTCAAAACAGACCAGGATCTTGCTTCTACTGCAAGAAAAAGTTGTTTCATAAACTTGATGATAACTTTTTTATGGCAGAATAGAGTGAACTGAACATTTAAAAATTCGTTTCAATATGTTTTTCCTACACAAGACTATAGGTTCATTACGATTTAACTTCAAGTTTCTTCACTATTAAATGTCAAAGAGAGCGCTCCGTTCGAAAACGGCAAAAAACCGGCACTTTTTTTGTTCTCACCTGGATAAAAAATCGAGAGTGTAATGTAAAAATAATCAGCAACCACAGTTAAACGTAAAATAAAAGAAGCTAAAATTTGGTATAACTCGCATTCATGGGGGTACCACGGCTCATTTTTAATCAGTGTCCAAACTCGAGTGTACATAATTTTTGCACCGACAGTAGTTCGAGTCACTCGAACCTTCGATACGGAAACTAAAGAGTGGTCGTCGCCGAACGAAATTTGTCACGCGCCGTGCAGGAGGAGGATTCATTTGGGTGAGGCTGGCCGGGCGAAGAAGGCCTTGGGGACCCTTCTCAGCCATGCATCGCCTCCTCTCGCTTCTCCACTACGGAATGAATGACAATTCCGCCGCGTGGAATCCTCGCTCAGGGGGCGAAGTGGAAAGAAAGCCCGCGATGCTTGCGTGCCCGGTAAGTCGATTTCCCTTTGAGGATGAGGCAGGGCGCTGCCGCGTTTTCTCCGTGACCGTGGGGTTTGATATTAATATGCCCCGCAGTGTGGACGGTGTCCCTTCATGCCTCCGCTTCGAAACATTTGTCCTTTTGGGCCATTGTGTTGCCGAAGGATATTGTGTGCATCAGATATTGAAGATAGCCTCATATTTAATTCACTGGCAAACATTCCTCATGGTCTCTAAATTTCGATATTTTTGATGGCCAACGTGTGTATGGAGAACAAAGCACGATAAACCTGTCAGGTTTTCTTTCATGCTCTGGCTTCAAGGTTGTCGAAATCCGATGTCCCTTTCATGTGGCCACAACATCATGCCTTTTGATCCCTATTTCATTTCATTTCAAATCGCCCTACCCTATAGTGTTTTCTGTTTGGCTACTTTTGTGAGAACCATTCTATAACTCAGACTCAGAATGAAGCATTAGGTGCTACCTCGAGATATTCATATTCCGGTGGTCTGCTGCCTAACACTAAATGTACTCTCAGCGACGGAAAACTTGGGGGATCAACTATCAATATTTATTTCTTGATCGATTTCAACTAAGTGTTAGTAGTTAAATACAATCATACTGATATGCAGTGCATGATATGCCGCGGAATGACTATCATTGCAAAATTTTGTACCATAGTGATTACCATAGTGATGACAGCGTTATCACGAAACTGCTTCATAATTGAAAGGATTTCTTAAAGTTGTTACGTGGTCAATGGAATGTGCTGAAAAATGAGATACACAGTGTGTATCGGTAAAATGTGAACATATTGGGTATTCGTAGTCCATACACCTTGGAGATGATATTCGCCAAAAAAATCTTTGCACCTTGTTGATCTTTGCACCCGTGTGCATGACTGCACACCACATCCTTTGTTCACTGCAATGGATGGAAAACATTTCTCTCCATGAAGTGACTTTAAATTCGAGAATACGACGCTGATTTGTTGTGGTTATTACAGTTTCAACAGCGTTTTTGCTGGCGCCTTCAGGTCGAAGAGCGCTATCAATAAAATATTCCCAAAAATAATACCACTCCACCCTACGCACCGCGGAAGCCTTCGCTCGAAGCTTTCCAATCTGGACAATGATCTTTTCGCTTACATTTCGTTAAATATTATGTAAATACTGGCCTTTAAACGGCATAAAGCCCTGATATTTGTCAGCCGTAATTGGATTGATGTGGAGCGTATATTATCTTATTAAGGTGAAAATCTGTGCTTATCTAATGGAATTATTTCTAAATAAATGTCAGGTGTCACGAGTCTTTAAGTATTAAAATTGCGTTAAATTTTAACGAAACAATCGGCAACCCGCAGTTTTCTTCGCTTTAACCTATACATATCACTGGTAAGTACATGAATGCAAATATTCGTACAAAACTGTAAGTAAACGAAAATCGTTCCAAGCAATTAAGGTAGTCCGAGCGAGATAGTTCCCTAGTCATAATAGAGACCATATTCGAACTATACGTTTTACTTTCACCAGCTGTAGGACACACCAATTAAATGTTGCATTATTAATGGTGCAATTGTATAGTTTAATGTGACAGAAATTGTAAGTAATTAAATGAAAATATCTAAATTAGTTTAACTTGACTCATTTTTTTCGCGCGGTGCGTTTGAAACTCCTTCAAAACGGAAGGTTTTCTGTGATACCCAAGAACCTGCTGCGGTGACAATATGATTAATTTTCAAATGTAGTTGAGAGAACATACAAACTACACGCTGTTAGTATTTTTAACGACATCTAAGTGTTAGAAATACCTCATTTTGTAAATTAGGTCTCTCTGGAGTGCATGCACGAACCATTTCCCATGTGTAAAGGGCTGGCATTTTTTGGCAAATATCTCGGAAAGTAATGTGGTAAGGGGCTGAACTTTTGGTCTCATTTGAAGGGTGAGATATGTTTCTTTAAAATGAGACCAAATTCTTTGATTTCTATGTAAAATGATTTTTCGCTGGAACTGCCTTAAAGCGAAGCGGTGCGGGCAGTTAGCCGATCCGCGCGGACGCGACAGATTTGAAGGGAGTTGGGTCGTCGTTTTTCGGCACTGGATTGCGACCGCTCGTGCCACTCCCCGTTTCTCGGTACTCTCCCCGATGTGTGACGTTCTCTCTTTCTCATTCTTTCTCTTTCTTTCTCGCCCCTCTCCGAACCTCTTCCTTCCCGTTCGTCCGTCACCCACGCACACCTCGTAGCGAGGAGGATTTCCCACCTCTCCACGCCTCCGGTACGTGGGCGCCCCTCGGCATCTCGGGGAGGGGTGAAGGGGGAGGGAGGTGGGGGGGGGGGGGGGGAGCGAGCGATCGTAGGTGGGTGGGTGGACCGCATTGGGGAAAAAGGCGAATCAGCGGAAGCGGCGAATCGACGGCAGAGATATTGTTCCGGAAAGCATTGGATAGTGGAGGAAGTTTGTGGGAGATTTTTCCCTAGTCAAATGGAAGACAATATTCGATTTTTTAAAGGATGAGTCGAATCAAAATGTCGATTCTCGATTCCACCGATTCTCAGGATTAGATTCGGTATCGAGAATCGATCATCTAAATTCGATTCCGATTCCATCGATTCCAGATATATAAATATTCAAATCAAATATCATTTGTCACATCATATTTATCTCAGTAATTGTGGGTGTAGGCTATCAATTTGTACTTTTTATGTACCTCAATAATCTGAGAATATATTGGCTATTTGTTAATAAATATACTTTTTGAGCGACTTATTTGTCTTTGTTGATGAACGGGATGAACGTTTACGACTGTGTTTAATAAGAAAACGGTATCAAATGCTATAGGCGTGCCACCAAGATAAGCTGAAAGAAAGCTAGCGACGACCAAATATTATGTGAAAATGTGTCATCGTGATCGAATGAATGTTTCGCGAGGTTCTACTACCCGTGCGTTTTTTTCAAACGGGCTCTGCCTCGGTGGACGACCGGATCCCGATCAGTCAACAAGCGAAGCGTTGTTTGATTTTATATTTCAAAATTTTAATCGGTTTTATCAGAGTACTGTGGCAGCCGTATGACTTACGCGGTGAAATTCGGGCTCGGCGTCCGTAGCACGAGTGCTCCGCTAACCTGTCACTTCCACGCTGATTTTTGCTCGTAGGTGAATACTTATCTACCTGTTCAATTTATAATTTTGCAGCTCAAAGCTAAGGCTACCCAACCTACTCTTTCAAATGCTGAAATGCGAACTTTTATTTTTGGGCTTTTGTCCGCCTAGAGGGGGGGGGGGTTTGGTCGCACTGTGCCTCCGTCCCATATCGTGTCCATTCGAGCCGTACGTTTTGCCATCGGCTCGAGGAGTTAGGCGACGACGGCCCGGAATATGGGAAAAAGATCAGCGAACAGACCCACGCACGGATATGTGTGTGTGTATAAGCGCGCGCGCGCGCGTCCGCTTCTACCCACCCCATCCCCCTCTCACCCCTTCCTACCCCCTGAATATTTTATCGCCGCTCTCACCCATTATTTTTTCATAATTGGTGCATAAATCACGCCGGGAATAATCAGTCGTCATCGGCTGGCTCCCGCTACATAGGGATCGTGACCTATTTATTTTTTTTCTTCTTCATTCTTCGGATGTTCAGGTCCCTTCCTCCCCTCTCTCCTCTCCCCTAATCCCTCCCCCCTCTGCGAATGGTCCTTTCTCGCTCCCTATTCCTCCTCCCCGACCTCCTCGGGCGATAGCAGTCACAAAACCGCTTTCCTGTGTGTGAGTTGGGGTGGGGATGGGCAGAGGAAGGGCAGAGGAGCGTGGGGAAGTATAAGTATGTATATACGTGTTTTTGCCGCGTGTGTGCATGGCGAGCCGAGTATAAGGATCTATCTCGTTTCATTTGAAGCATTTTATAATTTGCAGGATAAATAATAATAATTATAATTTTATTCCTTAAGATGCAATTGAAAAAGAAGAGATCCACATTCAAAATAAGGAATTTAGACACCCTTTTGAGACCTTAGTCTCGCTCTAGGGTTGCCGACTCCCTGAACATTTAAACTGGTCTGTGTTACATTCATGTTGTATATAAGCACTTGAATGCTGGAGAATAATTAAGAGAAAGAACATACAAAAAATGATAATGAACAAAGATGATAATCTATAAACAAGGAAAATGTACAAAAAGGATATATATATACAACACTCCACACGTAGACTTGCATCACCGTCATTGGCTGGCGGCAAGCTCTTATTTCCCAAGAGCAAGCAAAAACTCAACCTCCCCATTTTGCAACAACCAAGTTCTAGCTGCTTTACAAGACTTCCATTCACTTACTGCTTTAAACAAATCAGGCGGTAGTGAAGAAACGATTTTTGATTCCAAGTAATTATAACATTGCCTATATAATTATTTTTTAGTTCTAGGAATCCGCAAATGATTGTCAAATCGTAATTGATAAGCCCTTGGCTTATTAAATTAACCACCACGGTTGTAAAAATTTCTTAAAACTTTGTAAATGAAATATTAAGTTCTTTTATGAAGTCTATCGGTCATGCATCCGATCCGTAGACTGCCACGCTACTCACGAATATTTTCACGTCCCGTTTCCTCATTTGTCGTTTGAACTTAGCAGTTATCCTTTTCACTATGAACGCTTTCTTAGCTTGGGTAATGCAGAAGAGACCTGAATTGATGGGTCAGTCCCGAGGCACAATGGGTTTGTGAAGAGCATAACTGAAAATGGGATGTCGAAAAAAAGAAGGAGAGCATAGCAAACATTAAAAACAAGAAACATTAACAAAAACATTGAATAGGGGAAAAAGACTTCAGAGTAAGACCTAGGAATATAAAAATGGACCAAATAAAGAGGAAAGTTCGTAGAAAGAGAGTAACCAGGGAATCGGCATTAGATTGGTAAGCATTAAGGGCTTCAGTCTACCAATCTTCGTTAAAAAAACTGCCTCGAACGAAGATATAGTTCTCACAACTTCTAGAGAGGTGGGATCCCCTTGAGACTCGGGGGCTTGACGCTAGGCTTAGGCTGCTTGAGAAATTCAGAACTGATATTTTTCAGAGCGACATAGAGAATATAATGATGACTCCTGACTACATCTCTAGGTCTGACAGATGCGATGAAATAAGAGAGATACTCTGCCGAACAGATAGGTACAAGAACTCGTTCTTTCCGCGGACAATAAGCGACCACAATAAAAACCGAGCTCCTCCAAATACCTTCCCATAGTGCATGTCATCATTTCATCTCCAAAAAACGCACACCTTTACACGGCTGGTGACCTAACCACGCCACACGCCCATACGGCAGCTGGCGGGGTAGTATGTAGATGTAGACTCTTAAGAGTGAACGATCAACGAATGAAATGGTAATTTTTGTGAATAATTTCTGGAAATGTGTGCATACGATATGTATACTATTATCCGCCACACGAGTGCGCTTCAGTCCACGAGGCGATCTCTCTGTCTGAGAGGGGAGGGGGGGGAGAGTGTTTTTCGGGGTGGGCCCATCGTGCGCCCCCTAACCCCTGGGGGGGGATGCGTGGGTGTATCCGGGCTATGCACACGCGCTCGCAGCGTAGAAGGCGTTAATGATTTATCGCCGCCGAACGCTCGAGCTCCGCGTCGCGGATTGCTCCGTTGCCGATGCAACACCCTGTCGACCGCCTCGGCCCTCCAACGTCGTGGGCGGGGTTCCGCTGTCGCTTCTTAGATTTAGGGGCTTCTTCTTCTTCCTCCTCATCGCCAACCCACAGACGCTTCCTTTCCCCCCAACCCCCCTCTCTCCTTCCCTCCTCTCGTTTATGCTCCGAGGGAGAGTTTGATTTTTTTCCAAATATATCTCGACTGTTTGCTGTAACTCCATCACGTACAAGATTTCCTTGTATAGAGTTTATTAGAAATAACACTTGCATTATCAATCAATGTAGGGTATGTAGATGAGGGAAGAAGGAAGTAAGTGTCATCAGCATAAAGATGAAGATTTGACCTCTTGGTGTCAGTGACAGGATGAGCCATATCATTTATATAGATTAAGAACAATATAGGACCAAGTATTGAACCTTGAGGGACCCCTAGTGAGCTGTGAGCTACATTTGAGTGGTAGTAAGCACCATTGGCAAAGAGAGATGCAAAATGAGCTCGATTAAAAAGGTAAGATTCTAGCCATTTGTATGGTATACCTCTAATACCCAGGGTATATATTTTTTTGAGAAGACGATGTTGATTAACCAAATCAAAAGCCTTAGAGAAGTCAAAAAAGATACCTTTCATCACCGCCTCACGTCTGAATTTCTCCTTCTTCCCGTTGCAGCGGTTTTGACCGTGAAATCATATTTCGGGGCTTAAATATGTCGAATAATAATTGTCTGTCATACCGACCTAACTTTTTATCTTTTATTGCCTTGATCTCAGGACGTCGCTGCTATCTCACTCGTACGTATTCTGCGGCATTACGCTGAGAAAATAGGAATTGTGCCCGATGCGAAAATGGTGAAATCTCTGAAGCTGGGCACCAATTTGGTGCAATAAGTGGAATACTGGCTTCCCATTCCGAAGGCAAAGGTATTAATGCCGGCATTGAAAGAGAGTTGGCTGTGAGATTTCGATATCGGTATCTCTCCGCCCTTCCTCCATTCCCTTGTGGTGGCTGTGCTGCTGAGAGGCGTTCCCTTACCAGCTGGGCGGGTTCATTTCCCTGATGGCCTCAGTTGTCGCTCGACTCCTCAAATAACCGACTCACTGATCGTGAATGATAAGTTAGATAATAACTTTAGTCTGCCAATTATTTGGGAATGTTTTTCTGCAAATAATGTAATGTTTTCTAATGATATCTCCTTATCTATGGCCTATTTTCATTGCGAGGAATGTATATTTTCTACTAGTTACTTAGCCCTCGTGTCGTTTTACGTGTAGTATGGCTCAAAGCCGTCGGCCCCGGTGGCGGCGGGGTAATGTCCTCGCCTGCTAACCCAAGGGTCGCGGGTTCGAGTCCCGCCTGGGTAGAATATTATCTGCCCAGGACATGAGTGTTTATGTCTCGTCTGTTGTTACTGTGATTCTCCCGGCGTAAATGGTCCCATTGTGCGGTATTCGGGATAGTGAAGATTTAAAAAAAAAAAATAAAAAAAGGGATTTTTAACGCTTTGTTAACGTTGTGAAATGAAAACGTCCCCGGAAACAATAGCGTCCTATAAGCAATAATGGGGAGATAAGGCGTGAACAAAATAATCATGGAATGCTGAATGTAGAGTACATGGGGCTCATCTGTTATGTGGAGGACACTAAGCTCAAGCGGATGCCTGATAAGAGAATGGAACGGACGACTGCACAGTATCAATTTTTTGATTGATGGTTCAGATGATAATGAAAATTCTGTACGATGATTCCTTACGTTATCTTGGAAAATGTGTCTCGAATTTTTCTGCGAGGCTACATGGGACTGTGAAAAATTCTTCCCTTGGTCTCTCATCATCCGTCATGTTGGTGGCATTGGTAGATTTTCCCTAGATATGCGATACTGAACTCAGAAAATGAGTTGATATTTTTCTCTTAATCAGGATCGCCAACGTGAATGAGTTTAGTTTCGTCAACTAAGACCAACAACGTCGGAAGTATTATTTGCTGTGAATTTCATTAGAAAATGCCGCTGTTGTGGTGTACCGAGTTGGACTGAGAGACAATTTTTATTTTTCCATTTCTACGATTCCTATTTTTTCGAATTACCTGCTGCGCTCCCCTAGGGTGCACAGTCACCGCGTATTTACTCCCGAGTTACAGACATCAAGATCGACCCGCGCATCCTCCATTGGCTTCCCTAAAACCCCTACCACGTTTCCTCGGCCCTCCAACCGGCCTTGTTTGTGGACATCTTCAGCCAGCGCCTCTCCGTTTCCTTCGACTTACTTCTCTCTCTCACTCTCTCTCTATCTTTATCTCTTCCACTTCCCACACCGTCTCGACGAATTCCCGGTGTCCGAAGAGCGCCTTATCAGCGTTCGAAGCCTAGAGTGCCCGAGCGTGTTTAAGGTCTTCCGACTGGAGAAAGGATTGCCGGCTCTTCCCTCTCGCATCCTCGTGGTCGCACCGCGACCGCCCACCCCTCTCCCTCCCCCTCCTCCACCCCCTCTTCCTATCCTCCTTTGCTTCCCCAACCTCCCCGACAATCATCCTCTCTTACTTTTCATATGACTCACCTCGTGTTCAATGGTTCTAATCGGATCAAAAACTGTTCGTAGAGCCATGAAAAAAAATTAAAAAAAAATTTATATATATATATATATATATATATATATATATATATATATATATATATATATATATATATATATATATATATATATATATATATATATATATAAACATATATTGTAAAAAAAGTATATATAAAAAGTAGTATACATAAAGTGGATAGGAACACATATTTTATGTGTTCCTATCCACTTTCTTTCTACCTTTCTGTATAAACATTTATATGTGTGTGTATATATATATATACATAATTCCGTAGACAAACAACTTTTTGGAAAGTGGTGATGGCGCCTAGTGATGAAAGACCGAAGTTCAAATGTAAATACATACAGTCGATAGTTAGTAAATAAACACCGTCGTACTGGTTATACAATGAATATACATGGGTTTTACTTACAATACCTCCCATACCCTGTTTTGCAGCCAGGTACGAAGCAAGTTCTGTTTAAACAAGGCATTCTAAATTCTTTATTTAAGCTTAGTGCATTCAAATTAGAATCAGAGTCTGAGAATCAGAGTCTGGCACATATCGTCGTCGGCACACGATGGATCATAAACCTCTTACACATTTTCTGTAATAGGTATTTCCTCTCCAGCATTTACAAAGTAACTTTTAGATAAAAAAAAGTAGCAAGACATTATTCAAAGTATCAAGTAATTCATATCTCCTCGATCGTTATTGAATATTCACCAGTCTCACGTTAGCAACAATTAACTACGTCTTTTTACAATAACAACTGAAAAGACTCTAATCGAAGTGGCGCCAAGGACAAGGTGAACTAATAGTGGAAATTTAGGCAACGCGTAGCCTAGGCAACAATTCCAAACATTTAAATCCATAATATATATTCATGCGTAGCCCTCCCAAGGCAGCGACCATGGTCGCCTTTTCTCCCTTTGAAGGCTCTCTTCCTAACCACTGAATACTTACGTTGTCTAGCAGTCGATTTTTTTGAAATTTAAACAATTTTCTTTTGATGTGTTATTTTTCATTTCCACTATTTTCTGACCCCTCGGTAGCTTTCTCATTATGATTTGCTTTTGGACGTCAGTCATTATAGCACAGTATCTGGTTTCATTACTCAATCCTTCTCTTTCAATCCCCTCCCGCCCGCACCCATGGAATTGCTCTCGGAATGCGCCATTCGTTTTCCATAATCAACATCTTTGCATTGGTAGGTATGGATTTTTTCTGAATATCTTTGTATCAAGAATAGAATGCATATTATTTCTATTATCGATAACGCATTGAGAAAATTTTTCCATATTGTATACTGCGGTTTCAAAAAACCTATATGCTGGTAATCATCTTTTTATAAGTTTGCCGTAGATTTGTCTTCCTTACCGCCTGGGACGAGGTTGAAATACGTCGACTATTTTTTGGGTGTGCGGAGGATTTAAAAGGAGGCCCCAGCTGAATACGGAATTATTTTCTTTACCAATCTCAGTCATATATTAATACATAAGAACGAAGCGATAACTTTAAAATTGCCATTTCCGAGAGTGATATCATTGTACCGGCGCTAAAGTTCGCGAGCCACCACACGGGAGTATTGCTTGGAATATTGGATTGCAAACTAATTTTTTGCCCTTGTGAATGAAAAAAAAAGTTTTCCACGTATGTATTCTGTGGTTGAATTATAATTTATAAGTGGTTTGCTGTGGTTCTGTCAAGGGAAAAAGTCTGTAAATACTTTTAGCCCCATTATCTTCCTTATTTCTATTGTTTTCCTGCTCTGGCAGTTTAATGAATTGGTGTGGGAAGTAAACTGGAGTGACTAAGATTGTGCTGTGAGTTTTTATCTTATTTACTTCGTCTCATTTTGAAAATACTCCCATCTTAATTCATCCAGTTACCCACGATCGTTTTACTTTTGATGTTTTCAGCGTAATTGAATAATCCAGAAGATCATTTGTCATTATTTAGTCAATTAATCAACTCTGTTTTGGACTCCGTATACTTACTGGATATGACAACTGCGTTTGTTATATCATAAAAGAAATTTTATATTTCGCTTTAAGATACTCTAAGGTTGAATCCTGCTGAATCAAAGGGATATTTTTCTCGTAAAACATTGGCAGTTCTCAATTTTCCTACTGCTCTGTGTTTAACCATATGAATAATGAAATTCTATATTGAGGGAAAGTGTGAGCTGTGTAGCGCGTGGGACGAACTAAGTGGTACTGGATGTGGTTGGAGAGGAGAAGAAGCTGGTGGCGGAGGTTCGGAGGAGGCAGAAGAGATGGATGGACGTTTTGAAAAGAGAGGGCCTGTCGAAGAGGATACTAGCAGAGGGGAGGCTCTGGTTAGGCCACACCTCGAGCATTTGGGTCCCTGGTCAAATAGATTTAACCAAAAAAATTAACAAAATACAAAGGAAAGCAGCGCGCTTCGTTAAAAACTGCTACGAGCGTACATAAAGTGTCTCACAACTTTTAGAGGGATTAAGGTGGGAGCCCCCAGAGACTCGGTGGCTACACGCCAGGCTTAGGCTGCTTGAGGAATTCAGAACTGATATTTTTCAGAGCGACATAGAGAATATTATCATGACTCCTCTCTGCATCTCTAGGTCTGACAGAAGCGATAAAATAAGAGAGATACACTGCCGAACAGATAGATACAAGAACTCGTTCTTTCCGCGAACAATAAGCGACCACAATAAATACTGAGCTCCTCCAAGTACACTCCTATAACTCATTGTCACCATTATATCTCCAAAAAACTTGAAACACCTTTATACTGCTGGTGACCTAACACCCCCTGCCACACGCCCATGCGGTGGCTCGCGGGGTATTGTGTACATGTAGATGTGAATACCTACTCGGGAAGAGAGAGAGAGAGAGAGAGAGAGAGAGAGAGAGAGGGTGGAAGTAGGAGGATAGGAATTTTCAGAAAAAATAAGAAGAGTGAGACGATGTGAGGGATTGAATAAAGAATCTAATGGTGGGGCATCTATAGGAGGGAAAACGGGATGATGTCCTATGAGCGATGATGAGGAATATCCATAAATCTCCCAATCGCATGATAGAATATATGAGGGGGTAGAGAGTAAATATTCGTAAACGTGTTGTATGTCAGAATATTCGGCACTGTTGGCAGGTAACAGATTTCTCGGGGCGCATTCGCAGACAACGCCGTCACTCCGTCGTGGTTTTGTGCTGCTCGTCATGAGGGAGGCACAAGAATGATAAGTTCAGTGAAGTGGACGCATTCAAGGGGTTTATATTAGGGATGAGTCGATTCCACTATTTTTCGATTCCGATTCTTTCGAATCGATTCCCGATTCCGATTCCATCGATTCTTATCCTTAATAACAGGTGGGATATTGTTATACCAGTAGCGTACGACTATTACTTAAATTCAAGTATTGGCTGAAATAAAATAACAAAGACAATTAAGTCGCTCTAAAAGTATATAAATTAACAAATAGCAAATATATCCTCAGCTTATTGAGGTTGATAACAAGCACAAATTGATAGCCTATACCCAAAATTAATGAGACAAATATGATGTGATAAATGAAATTTTATTTGAATGTTTATCTACCTGGAATCAATGGAATCGGAGTAGACTTTAGGCGATCGATCGTCGATACCGTTTTTAATCCTGAGAATCGGTGGAATCGAGAATCGACATTTGGATTCGACTCATCCTTAGTTTATATCCCTTCGTAAATGGCGGTGAAATTGATAATTGGCCAGGGATCGGCTCGGAAGTGTACGTTGGTCAAATATGGCGTCCGCCCTCCGCTCTTCGGCCGTTTTTTCCATCCATTGCACTCATCTAGGAGTGCGGCTCGCTCATATCCCTTCCTTTAACCATCCTTCCCCTCCCCTATCCCGCCCCCCCCACTCTTTTGCGTATCACACCCGCATCGCCCCTTCCACAGCTGCCAAATTCTCTTCGGTGGTCCTCATTTTTTTCCCATCGTCAAGTACCCCGTGTTACTTGGCGAGAACGACGGGTCCGTGAAAATGACGTGGAGAATACCTATCATCAGCCGCTTGAGCCCTTTTTTGATCCTCTTCCCGCCGCAAGGCTGAAAGGCAGCACAGTCGAATACGTAGTTATCGTTCGTATTTGGCGAAAGTGGTTTATCTTCTGTTATGATTGTCAGAGCGATTTCTCTGTATTTGGTGGATCACCTAGAACGGTAATCAATTTATTTAGAGATATTATTCTCCTCACTTGCCCGTGAGTCTAGTTGTTTCGTAAATTTACAAAATAAATTGTGATTATCAAACCTGAAACTTCTCGAGGTATTTCTTGTTCTCGTAGTTTTCCTTCGTCTTTATAAAGAATAACGTGATAACTGTTCGTTCGATATCAGAATGTCACACTGTTATGAGAGCTTAAGAATCATAAGATGATATATTTTGGAGCATTATTTTCCGTCTACAACACACATAGAAAGACTACTCGAATTCTGTTACCGTAAAAGTGCTCTGTTTCCCTCTTTTTCCCTAGAAATTCTTGCCTCAAGAATGATTGAAATGACCCCAGTGATTACTTTTGATGTGTTATAGCTGCTTGAAGCTTAGTATGCAGAGAGTTAAGCGAGGATGATTTAGCGCATGATGTTGTCAGTAGTGTGGCTTAGTTTAGAGACGGGGGTTGAGAGCAGCATTTCCCAGGAATTGAAATATGATACCCTCGACTCATCTGTTGAAATATGATACTCTCGACGATCGTGTATTTTGTAGGTTCGTGAAATGTAGATTTGTGATTCGTTTTCAAAGTTTCCGTTAATTTCGGGTGAGAAGACCTTAAGGGATCGTTTTACCATTGCCCACGGGTAATCATTCCGTCATTGCCTAGATTTTAGCCTATTCTCTGAACTTCCGTATTTATTATCTCTATCTTTCTTCTTATAAATCATGCCTATAAGGCTGATTTTATTTAACATGGTGGCGTGCAGACGTGTGGCAGTTGTCGGAAAAAAATCCTCTTAAACTTAAAATTGCGTTTTACTCCGTCCTCATGTTGAGAAGTCACTTTCTCACTTCTCTGTTTTAGAAATCAATGGAGTTCATATTCTTTCTCCGTTTTCCCATTCTCTTTCTCCTTTCTATAGGTTCAAGTTGTCAAAGGTGTATTTATGTCAGAGCTTTTTGTGAACTCGATGAAAAAGCAAAAGGCCTTTCGATTGAAGGTATTTTTTACCTGGGTTGTTTTCTAAAACGAGGATTTCGTCGATCCCAGTCGGAATTTAAGACCAACACCTGTGGAAATGTAATTAATTTTTTATAGCCATTCCTGTGGCTATCTCATACGCCGAAGTTGAAGGTAGACGGCGGAGTTATTGAAAATCATCGTCCTTGCTGAGTGGATGGGGGTCATTGCGCCTGTGTGTTTTTCATGCCACTCTGTGGGCTTGCAATTAAGTTCCAAAGGGAGTGAGAGCATTGTCAATGATGGAGTGTAATCGCTTATTCTATCTTTTGAAATTTCAAAATTCACATCCACTCTGTTATCTCATTTAAGTATACCCCGCAGCAAACCTCTATAGATGCGCAAACCATTCCTTGAGCTATCTTACGTCGCGAAGTACAAAGAAATGTACCACATCTTGAGTTACTCAGAAATGTTAACACTTTTTTAATGATATACATTTTAAGAGATATCTGCATTCCAATTATTAGCTGTAAATAAATAGTGTCTCTCATTACAGTTTCAGACTACATTTGCTTGCCTACCCAAAATATCGCGTTCTTTGAGTGATCCCGACTTGAATTTCGCCAGTTTAACCGAGATTTTCTTCTTATTCGTCGCCCTCCATTTATTTATTTGATTTATTTTGAGTATCCTGTTAATTTTTGTTTAGTGTGGAATACTTGCGCTTACCGAAGTTATTTTGAGTACTTATAATTGTACTCGCAATTTTTAGTTATTGATGTCTTGAAAACCGTGTATTTCCTACATTCGTATTTGAAACAGCAATATTTTTACAGCGATCATTTTCTGAGTTGATATTTGGTTGGGCATGTTGGCCAGTAATTTATGGGTAGGAAAGTGAAAAGAATTGTCGAAAATGATTAAGGACTGCCTAAAATCCTACCGATAAACAGGTAGAATACGTAGTGATGGAGGTGGTAATGTGCTTGTTTAAGTACAGTCTTTTTCTGCTTTCCGAAACTTTTAGTCAATGTCATAGATGCACGCAATGGCTTCACTCGAGTGGCCCCAGTCAGTAGCTCTGATATATGGGCTTAAAAGACGTTTAGAAAGAAGGAGAGTCTTAAGCAATGTGACATCAGCTCATAAGGTAGTTCGAGCGAAAAATCATTTTAATTAGTAACCAATGAATTTTGTCTCATTTTATAAAAAAATATCTCGCCTATCCAATGACACCAAAAATTCAACCCCTTACCACATTACTTTCCGAGATATTTGCCAAAACATACCAGCCCTTTTACTGGGAAATGGTACGTGCATGCACCCCAGAGAGACATAATTTACAAAATGAGGTATTGCTAACACTTAGATGTTGTAAAAAAACTAACAGTGTGTAGTTTGTATGTTTTATCAACTATATTTGAAAATTAATCATATTGTCACCGCAGTAGGTTCTTGGGTATCACCAAAAACCTTCCCCGTTTTGAAGGAGTTTCAAACGCACCGCGCAAAAAAATGAGTCAAGTTAAAGACTTACTTAGATATTTTCATTTAATTACTTCCAATTTCAGTCATATAAACTATATTATTGCGCCATTAATAATGCAATATTTAATCGATATCACCTGTAGCTGGTGTAATTAAAACGTATAATTCGAATGTGGTCTCTATTATGACTAGGGAACTATCTCGCTCGGACTACCTTATGATGCCTCAACGTGGAACTTAGTGTAAAGTGTAACCGGAAAGGAATTCTTTTAATAATTTTTAAGGAATACTTCAATTTATTTCTTAGCTTAAGGTGCTCAAAATGAATTAAGCTCTTTTATCAATATTTGTGTTCTTCCTGGTGTCTGATGCTGTGTATATTTTCGGGTAGAATTTTATCTTTGTCCGTGTGGATTTTAATATAGTATGCTAATCGTATATTTAAGGACTTAAGTCCTGGTGTTGGATCGATAGTAAATGACGGAATTGGACACGGCGTACATCTTTCTTCTTTCGAATGGAAGAAAAAGGTTAACTTAGTATTACGCCGTGATAGGAGGATTAATATAGAGTTCATGAAAATGACGACTCCTGGTGCAGTTGAAGACGAGGAGGGAGTGTTCAGAGACAAACGAGAACATGTTGCCGAAAATCAAGTGTATTTCAACCGATTTCAAAGAGTGCCAAAAGAGTTTTACGTCCTTCGATTCTTATCCTAATAATTTGACCACCGTAAGAGGTTTCCGGTGTTATGTGATGTGATGCCTAATGTGGATTATATATGTGGACCCCAGAAGTCAAGGGGTCTAAGTGACATTAAAGAAAATAAGTTAGGTACAGGAATGGGATGTGAAAATATAAATCTGGTAAAGGGATCCAAGTGATTTCCTTGACAGGTGATGCTATGTAGGGTAATGCCTCTTAAGAGGGTTGTACCAAACATTTTCAACTTTGACTTTCTCAAAACAACGATTTTGTTGAGGAAATTATCATGAGAAAAATTCGGCCTGGACCGGGAATCGAACCACGGACCTTTGGTTAGCTGGACCAATGCGCAGACCACTACGCTATCCAGGATTCCTAATTCCAAGGCAATTTAGGTGGATACAAGGCAACAAGATCTAAGGCCCTTGCGGTCCATCAAAGATGGCAACGCAAAGGAGAAGAGGACTTCAAAGAAGCCACAACCAAGAGACAGTATCCTTCACCAGCACATGTGCCGTGCTTAGCCATTTGAAATTCAAACATGGCGGGTGAATTTTTTGAAGAAATTGCCTTCACTAGCACTTGGCATCTTTGATGGACCGCAAGGGCCTAAGTTCTAGTTGCCTTGCATCCACCTAAATTGCCATGGGAATTAGGAAGCCTGGGTAGCGTAGTTGTCTGCGCATTGGTCCAGCAAACCAAAGGTCCGTGGTTCGATTCCCGGTCCAGGCCGAATTTTTCTCATGGTAATTTCTTCAAAAATGTCACCCGCCATGTTTGAAATTCAAACGCTTTTAATACTTAGATCCCTCGACTTCTAAGGTCCTCATATAGTATTTCATTTCAAAGAGGTATCACTTGACTCATGATTTTTCGAGACATTTCTCACGAGAGTTCTGGTGGGAAAATTTTCTTGTTAATTTTCAAATTCCATCCTGCTCTCGAACCTCATTAAAAGACACGTTTAAGCGGCGGTCGCGGGACGGGACACGCAAAAACCACCCGCCGCACCCGGGAGACGAATAGCAGTTCATTTCCCCTTTCAAATCTGAAGTAATAATCCGCCGCACGGAGAGCTTCCTGCCTGCACACAGAGAGTCTGGACGCCAGCGAGACGGACTGTTTGCGGCACCGGGGCGGCACCGAGAGGAATGAGAGGGGGGTTGAAGAAGAAAACGGCGATGGCCCTTTGAAATCCAATTACCTCCTTCGCTCGCGTCTCCTGGTAGCAAAAGGTTTTTAAAAACCCCTCGATCGCCTTAGTCTACTGTTTTCTTTCCGTTGGCGTTTTTGGTTCGACCAAAAAACAGCGCGCGACGAAGGACGTCCGCGGCTGTGAGAATCGGTTGCCTTGCCTTGCCCTCCCCCGACCCCCTTTCCATGCCCCCCGCCCCCCGCACTACGCCCCCCCCTCCCTCGATTCCCTGCTTCCCACCCACTCACCCCATCGTCCTCTCCACCCACAAACCACCCCGTTTGCTACTCCATTAGCTAGATCGGGACCAGGGTTGTTAATTATGTGCCGGGAGAAAATTTATGGAATGGCAGTGCTTCTCCTCACTCCCCTTCCCTCGGCTCATCTTCTTTCCTTTCTCTCTCCTTTGCGATTCCCCTTCTTCGTCCTCCTCTCCGACTTATCCCAACAGCGGCGGCACCCAGCCAACCGACCCCCCCCCCCCCCCCCCCCCTACACGTCCAATACACGTCCAACCGTCTCCGACTTTCCCATGCATCTTCCCCTCGCGCTATCTCCCCGCCGCTATCCGCCAATCGCTATCTCTCTGCACCTCCCACGTTTTTTTCTTCCTCCTCTTCTGTCTTTTTAAACCTTCACGTGCCTTCGAAAACCTTATATTCTCTTCTCTTCTCCTCTCTCTCTCTCTGTCCGCCTCTCATGCCCTCCTCCGTCCGTTCTCCATCCCTCACTCACTCCTTCTCTTGTTTTTAGTGTTCCAACCCCTTTTCTTCCCTGCTTCCAAAGGGGAATTCTCTCTCTCCGATCTCTTCCCTTCCTCTGCTCTTCCCCGCCAAACTGAACACCCCCCCCCCCCAAAAACTCTTTCCCCAGTGCGAAAAAACCCGTTTACTTTTTTAATTTACCATTGAAGCCGATGGACCCTTCGTCCCTCATTAACCTCGATCTAATCACGCTCTCTCTTGTCCTTCCCTCTCTCTTGTCCTTCCCTCGCCCTCCTCCTTCGGCTGCATGGTTGTGTGCTCGCGACCATTTACCCGTCGAAGCTGTTAGACGGAGGCTAACACCAATTAGTTCTCAGGTTCTTTAAGGTAGTCCGAGCGAAATATCATTTTACTTAAATATCAATGAATTTGGTCTCATTTTAAAGAAAAATATCTCACCCTTCTAATGACACAAAAAATTCAACCCCTTACTACATTAGTTTCGGAGATATTTGCCAAAAAATTCAGGCCTTTTACATGGGAAATGGTACGCGTATGCACTCCAGAGAGACATTACATTAAAAATGAGGCATTTCCTACACCTAGATATCGTAGAAATAACTAACAGCGTGTAGTTTGTATGTTTTCTCAACTATTTTTGAAAATTGTCATCGCAGTAGGTTCTTGGGTATCACAAAAAACCTGTTTTGAAGGAGTTTCAAACGCACCGCGCGAAAAAAATGTGTCAAGTTAAAGAGTTATTTAGATATTTTCATTTAATTACTTAATATTTCTGTCGTGTAAAACTATATCATTGCACAATTAACAATGCAATATTTAATCGATGTGTCCAACATCTGGTGAATTGAAAACGTATAATGCGAATATGGTCTCTACTATGACTAGGGAACTACCTCGCTCGGACTACCTTAATCTCCTCTAATGCTGGCGCCCAGTGTACTGGATACGGAAAAAGGCGGGCCTAAGTCATGATTTTCACTCTTAAAACTCGCTGCGCACTTGCGGTTTATGTAGGCCATTGTCCGCGGGACATCCTTTGAAGAAGTTGTTCTTGGAAATCATTTCGAAGTGGCGCTTTGTTTCTAGAAAATCCGTTTTTTAAGAATTTCGGAAAAACACATCATTCCAAACATTAATTTTGACTCTGCAGTTTTATAAAATTTGCCAAAATTACTATGCACAATATGACGGATATTAAGCTATATTTAAAAGTAAGCCCCATTCTTCTAGTGATTATGGTTTAACCGAAGGAGCTCGTGAAGAAACTTAATGGTTGAAGGCGTAACTTTGTGGAATGACACTACTGACATGACTAAAAAGAGAGAACTCTTAGTATTTTCCACACTTAAAACTTTGATTCCTGTCCCAGGCTCGTGAAGGGCAATCTTCTTCCTTCACGAATTTCGTTCAGAGTGTCGTATTATGAAAAAAGTGGCACCAAATGACGTGAAGATTTTCAATGGGGGATGAGTGGACTGTATTAGGAGGATTCTCGTGTACAAAACGTATGGCTATACCTGCCTAAACGCGTCAGGAATCCTTTTTCTTCCGGGACGGTCCTCAATCGATCTGCAATCTCCCAATCTCGTTTCGCGTCTTCTCTCTTGTCTCACTTGCATTCCTCTCGTTTCTTTTTACGCGGACTCCCCGTTGGAGCGATATCCTTTCTCCAGTGTAAGGAGAGCCTGGAGCGATTGTGCGGTGCGTAGGCGACTCACTGGAGCTGGAAGCGTCCCGCCTCCGACCGTGGCGTTATACTCCCTCTCTCCCCATGAAACAACCATATTTTAAATATTTCAAATAAAAATAATAATACGCTTTATCAACTTAAGGTGCATATAAATCTGCTGCCATTACGTACCCAAGAACTGCTCGTCAAATCATTAATATTTCCTAATTTTGATTACTGTCGTCTTTTTTTATAATGATTTATTGGCAGAGCAGAACATCAAACTACAGCGTCTCCTAAATTCGAGCGTTCGATATACTTTTAATCTTCGTAAAGATGAGCATCTCGCCCCCTATTACTAGAAACTTGGCTGGTTGAATACCATATCCCGTCGCAAATACCTGCTTGGAACCTTTCTTTTTTTATCTTTGGCACTAACTAACCGTCATACCTAATTGATATTTTTTCTTAAAGAACTTCCAATCTTACTATGGTTACCAGAACAGAACCAAGTAACCTTCTACTTCCGACTCACCGAACCACTACATTTCATAGTCGTTTGTCGTGGCCGCCTCACAACTTTGGAATTCCATTCCAATTGATGTGAGGAAATCTCGCTCGTTGGAAATTTTGCAAATCTAATAATAATCTAAATTGTATGAAATTTTATTAACTGAAAGTTTTCCAGAATAGTTTAGCCAGGTCAGTGTTTAATTCGCATTGCATTTTTCTTTTTTTATTAGACAAAAATTGTTTTTTTCCTCATGGTCTGTTTATGTTTTTTATCTTGTACCATATATCTATATATTGATGGTATTTTTACCAATTTTCAAGTTCAGCGGTTTAATATGTAAAATTATTGTTTTTCAATGAGAGTAGCTGTTTTTGCCTTTTTTATATACATAGTTTGTTATTATTTATTTTTTTATTTGAACTAAATAATATGTTAATTTGTTTATTACCTCGCTGCTATATTATTATATTATTTTTGTATTCTTGCTCTAAGGGAGATGTCTCAGAGTAAAATAAATGATTATTCTATTATTTTATTCACCACGTCTTCCATCGCCGCTGCCATTCTCGCCTCGTACATTAATTCCCTAGATCTTCGTCCTACTTACCATCAACCTTATTCTGATCTGGATGAAAATTCCCCCTAGCAGACTGAGAAAAGTGTTCCCCTTGAGGGTTGAAACTCGATTCTTTGGTCCCCGAAAGACGAGGAAAAAGTTCCCTGTGGAGCATTACGGAAAAGGAGATATTTTCTCTTTCCGAACAAATTGGTCCTTGTGATGAAAATTAGAGTTTATGCTAAAATTTTACCTCGAAGGTATCCTTTGTCGTGGAAATATGGAAGTTTTCGTTATCGAAGGAAAGTTTGATTGAGGACTGTAATCCGTGGAAAGGTTCTCATTGAGTTGACCTTTTTCTAAGACTCTTTTCAAATATTTTCAACTAGGGATGAGTCCATTCCACTTTTTAAAATTCCGATTCCAATTCTTTCAAATCGATTCCCGATTCTCGATTCCGATTCCATCGATTCTTATTCCTAATAACAGGTGGGATATTGATATACCAGTAGCGTACGACTGTTATTTAAATTCAAGTATCGGCTGAAATAAAATAACAAAGACAATTAAGTCGCTCCAAAAGTATATTTATTAAACCAATAGCAAATATATCCTCAGCTTATTGAGGTAGTACATAAAAAGTACGAATTGATAGCCCACACCCAAAATTACTGAGACAGATATGTTGTGATAAATGAAATTTGATTTTAATATGTATCCATCTGGAATCGATGGAATCGGAATCGACTTTAGGCGATCGATTCTCGATACCGATTCTGATCCTGAGAATCATTGGAATCGAGAATCGACATTTGGATTCGACTCATTCTTAGTTTCAACGATGGGCTTTGGTATTCGGCTTGCTCCATGGTGTGTTTGTAATTTTAATTGCATTTCGATATGAATGGAGTTATTTTTACATCAGGGTGTTTAGAATTGGTTTTTCATTTTTCTTTCACTTTCCTCTGCGGCAGGATTCATTGTTATGGGTATTACCCACTCAGCGATTGCCTGTACCCAATGGGGAATAGTACCCACAGTGCACTATTGCTAATCACAGCGAAAGGATTATTGCTCTTCAATTCAATATAGAATTGCTGATACTAAATGACGGATTTCACTGAAAAATGAGCAAATTATGTTCTAATTATGAAATGAAATTTTAAATCGTGTTCGGCGATTACCTGGTGGTTTGTGGAGTTAGTAGACTCAATGAATTAATCGGGAAAATAGATTTTGTTTCGTGATCATATTATTCTGTCACTTCAATTTTCACAATAAATAAAAAAAACGAGATTCTCTGATGAGATGTTTCGCATTTTTATTGAAGCATTCCTTTATAGTTTTGAAGATTTTCGGTCATCCTAGCGATGCTCGAACATGTGATTTTAAGGCGTCGATGGTAATGGTTTTTTTCTGTCTCAACTGTGGCCACCAATCTGTTTTGCAGTCTTCTATGCACGCACTAAGTTGTTCATCCTTAATCGACCTTATGAATCATTATTTTTGGTACCGTTTCGTAAAAATTACTGGAAACCTCAATCCGACGTCGGCAGAGTGGACACCGTTGTGTGCCAGACAGCAAATTTACTAGTCGGCTGATTCTACTCTTTTGATGTAGGTACCTCTCACTATTCCTGGATCAGGTGACAGAACTTTGACATTCGGACTTATCCTTTGGTTTGTGGTCAATTCTATCAACCTTTGGTCCACCATTTCGTCAATGATTCTTTCCCACGAAAAATATATTTTTTTTCTGGAATGTTGATTTCAACGTGAAGGACGAGTGCACTCGATAGTAATGAAAAACACTCAAAATCTGTTATTTTACTGCAACCATTAATTTTTATGAGCCTCTCCCTTCCCCCTCACTCACACACACGCGGGAAAAGTTGTTTTTGGGGAGAAGGAGAGTGAGAGAGAGAGAGGGAGAGAGAGAGAGAGAGGTGGGGCAAGAAAATAGCAGTTTTTTGTTTCCCCAACCCAAACGCTCGAAAAGTCTCCGAACGGAGAACGATCGGACGTGAGCCAAAATTCCATCACGCGGTCTTGTATTGTATTTATTATTATTATCAGTATGTACATGGGTGCAGCGCGTACGTATATGAATATATATTTGAACGCGATACGTTTTTTTAAAATATAAATATACGTATATAAAATTGGAACGTCATATAGGTACCTCTATATTTGTGGGCGGGGACGGTCACGTAGTAAAGCAATTTTGTCGCGGCTCGGAGATATCAGGAAATTCGCCTTTTTCTATCCGCCAATCAGCAGTCGTTGACGGGAGATTAATCCTTGGGTAATTACGCACGTATCCCGGTGGAATTCCGGAGAAGGGCCAGTGCTGCGTTGATGAGAATGCTAAGCTCGTACGGAGAACCGATCTTTATACTCGATCCAATTTTCTTCCGCCCGGGCCCCCGCGTGTCCCTCCTCCGGCACCGCGTCTCCTTATTAAGTTTAATGACGCCCCGGGAGGAAGGCCCCCCCCTCCATCTGAAATTGGCATGGAGAGGAGGGCGAATCTCTGCGGATCTATAAAGGGGTGAGTGGGGCCACACCCAACGCCCACCTTGGGAATGGGGGCGACGTGGAAAGAGTAGTTGTTCATCAACGGACGGTTGCGTTGTGGATGGGAGGTATACTTAAACCTATGTTTAATGTAGTTCTATGCGAGGAGTGCCGTGAGGGACGTAATATCCGGGTACTTGGGTCCGAGTGTACTGTGAAGCGTCAAAAACACTGGCGGGCGAGAGCAACTGATAGACCGTTCCTCCGAGATTTTATCGCATGTATATACTGACCTGCTGAGCAAATGGTAAGACAGGCATGGGAAGAACTTGAGGTTGGAGTCAAAGTGGGTCTTCTAAATCTTATAAAATCGGTTAGATTCGCGGACGATCAGGCATTGGTTAGTGGATCTTCGAAGAGACTGCAAGCTTTGGTAGATGCTTTAGAAATGCAGGGCGGGATATTCGGAATGAAGATAAATCATAAGAAAACAAAAGTAATGAGGTTCTCTAGGACAAAGAAAGCGAAGCATGTGATTAAAGTTGGAGGACACAAACTAGAGCAAGTAGAACAGTTTGATTACTCAGGTAGCACGCTAGAGGAAAACAGGCATAGTAGCAAAGACATACGGAAGAGAATAGCGCTAGCTAAGAGGCGTCTAGTAATAGAAGAGAATTGATGACGGGGACACTGGGTAAGGATCTGAAGAAGAGGCTGGTGAAGAGTTTAATATGGAGCGTAGCGTTGTATGGGGCAGAAACGTGGATCTTGAGATAGGAGGACGAGAAAAGGCTGCAGACATTTGAGATATGGGTGTGGAGAAGGATGGAGAAGGTTAGGTGGACGGAAAGGAAGACTAACGAGGAAGTGCTTGAGATGGTGGGCGAGGAAAGGAATCTTTTGAATTAAAAACGGGAAAGGCAGGGTAGATGGCTGAAGGATGTAATAAAGGGTGATGGGCTGCTGAAGAGTGTGATAGAGGGAAGGATGTTGAGCAGGCGGGGTAGGGGAAGAAAGAGAATGGGTTTCATGGACGGGATAAAGAATGTTAGATCTTATGCAGAGGCGAAAACGGGAGCGGATTCTCTGACATTCAACAAAACCTACCCCTACCGGTAGAAAACATAATAATAAATATACTGACCACCCTTCACGGAGTAATTCTAAGGACCACTTCACGCGAGCAGATGTATTTGACACACGCCCTTGATCAGCCATTTGATTTTGTGAAACGATTGTCTTTCTCATCTGTTCGACTCTACCTAAGTAGAATCAATCCGGAGATTATGTCGAAGAGCTATTGAGAATTGCGTCATTGATCTCTAATTAAAGAGTCTTGTACTTAGCCCTTCAATTACTATAACTTTATGCTTTATAATTTGCTACTAAGTGAACCCTAGAGGAGAAAATATCTCATGAATATTAAATAAGCAGGCTGAACCGGCCTATTGGAATAAAAAGCAGTCCCTCAGAAATCCCAATAGTTCTCTGCTACTCTCATCATATTCACTGCGTCATCCCTCCCATTTCGGGTTCTATTACCGTATAAGCACTTACAAAGTTCTTCGTCGCATTCGCCATCATAGATAACCTGAGTAGTGGGTAAATTTATTAACGTTCAACTTGATTGCCTATCCATGGTTGTAAGTAGTTGCGTCAAAAGGCGTGGAACAGTCAAATTTGCTACTCGCAATTTCTTATCTTCGCACTTCCCTCAGAAAGACGGTTATTTTGTGCTTCTGATTTTGAAAAGTTGAGCGTGGGCTCACCTTAGCTGTGGTCGCCACGTAGAGGACTGTGTTCCATAGTACTGAGTGTCCGTAAATTATCTTGACAATATGACTGTTGTCGAGTTTGCTGTCAATCAAGAACCGAGCTGCTGACATCGCATAAATTCTGAACGAAGCTCTCAGATCTAAAACTAAAACATGGCGAGCAACTTGTTTTAAGACATTAGTTGAGAGAGAATTTAAGACATTAATATATAAGGTTCTACAATGTGTTTTTAATGTCTCCCCTCTCGATGGAAGTTGTTCAGATAATTTATATAGTACACACTTCATTTGGAGGAGAGAACGTTTCCACTGTGGAAATAAGTTCAGCTTTCTTATCCTCCAATTCTTCCTATTTATAATAATAAAGATAATAATTTTATTCCTTAAGATGCAATTGAAAAAGAAGAGAACCATGTACAAAATAAGGAATTTAGACACCATTTTGATACCATAGTCTCGCTTTAGGGTTGCCGACTCACTGAGCATCTGAACTGGTCTGTGTTACACTCATTTTGTAAACAGCACTTAAATGCTGGAGAACAATCGAAAGAAGGAACGTACAAAAATGAAAATGAACAAAGATGAAAATGTGTAAACAAGGAAAATGTACATACAACCCTCCACACATAGACTTGCATCACCGTCATGGGTTGGCGGCGAGCTCCTTATTTCCCAAGAGCAAGCGAATACTCCACCTCCCCATTTTGCAACAACCAAGTTCTAGCTGCTTTACAAAACTTCCATTTATTTCCTGATCTTCATCTTCCTTCTCTTCTTCCTTCCCCTCGCTTCCTCCGCCCACTCGCCCACCGTCCAATCGCCGCCAAAAATCTCAATCCTGCCTCACAATCGCCAATGACTGGTCGTCGCGACCGCTCTACTCTCCCTCGCCGACGTCAATGCGTCGCAATCTATTGGTGAGTTGCTCTCGTAAGGCGATCGCCAAAGAGCTAATTAAGGCACGGGGATACCTTTTCTAATATTGGAAAAAATCCATCACACTCTCTATCCGATTTTTTATTCCAATATCCTCCGCACGAAATTCCGTGTGCTCATTTATTTTCCCTCGCGAAATATTTATCCAAATAATTACAGTCTAAGCTAACGACTATTCCTCCTATTTTCATTCAGCATTACCGCTTAATAGCGTTGCTTTCCTGAGTGCTTTACTCCGGGCACTGAGGGGACGTCTTAGTAGATTGAAGGTGTTATAATGTATAAATAAAGGCAGAAATGTTATTATTTGCTCAAAATTAGGTCTAGATTATTATAAGGTATAAAAAGAATGGTTTGGTTATTATACGGTATAAAAAAACACAACAAATAGATAGCTGGACTAGTGTAGAAGTGTTATGTGATCCATAGGAAAACTTATTTCCCTAGAAATGTTCCCTCCCCCCTGAAAGTACATACATGATAGCAAGCATAATGTGCATACTTTCCTCGCTGTATCGTTGGGCAGCCTTAGCCATACCAGAGCTCTTGAAGCTTCAATTGGTCAGGGCCATGAGATGCACCAGCAACTGCAGGAAATGCATTTAGATGCGGCTAACTTATTGATTTACTCTGTGGTATGCAGTCACTGGTCTTCAGCAAAAAAATGATTATTCCTATTGAAACAACCATTAGCGCAGCCAGTACAGCTTGCAGTCTGGCGGTGGTTGAATTTTCTCCGAGGATAGAGAAAAATTAAGATTGCTGTTGGTTCTTGAAGCCAAATTATAGCCTCCAGTGCCTTAAAGCAAGACGACGTCCGTGAAATGGGTTTTCCATTTCCACTGGAGTCGCTTGTTTCTTCAGAAGGCTCCATTCTTTTTGCCGAAGCCGACATATTCTTGCATTCAACCTTCCCTAGCCCGTGTAACTTTTAAATCCATGTTTATTGTTTCCCTTTCTGCAATTTATGGTTCCTCCTCCTGGGAAGCAGGGAATGAATGTCGTTTCCCATTGAAAGTATTCAGAACCTTAATTACGCTTAGATAAAAAAACTCTCACGTGGCATTAATCCCAACTTCTCATTTGCTGCGTTCTCAATTTACCTAATCTGACAGTTCATATAAACACTTCTTTATCCATTAAGGAATGCTAACCATTAATGCTAATGAATTCACTCCATGCAGTGAAGTTTCATCCGAAGCCTGAACTCTCTAGAAATGAAATGTCATTGTCATGAGTAAATAAACTCCAGTCCAAACGGCTTACATGTTTGTTTTCTTTCTTTCCAGGTATGCTCACATGATTTCTCTCCTTCCGGAGACACCACCATTCGATATCATTCCCAGGTCTTGTGAGTAGAAATATAATGTCTAAATTTTGTCTTGATCTTGCCTAAATTTTTCTAATGCCAACGTATTTGTATGGCCTCTCAAAAAATATTTTTCTTTTAAATGGTAAGCTTCGCCGAATGTGTTAAATATTTTTCGAGCAATATTTCTGACTGCTAAAAAATTTGCCACGAATAAATTTCGCCGTCTTATTAAATCGTATTCTGTGCAGTTGAATGTATGAGTTAATTTTTAATGGAATTTTGTTACAATATATTTTTTACTTTTGTTGTAGTTTGTTTAGGATTTGTAATCAAAAGGTATCGAAATTCTGGTTCCATACTTCGCAGTGTATTCGTATATATTTTTTTCTAATTGGGATGGAGTGCATATTTTCGCGACCTCTTCAAAGAATGTCTTATATTGACAGTATGTTATTCTCTCCCGAATGGCACTGAGATAAATAACTCGCGCTCACGTACAAGAGAAACGATTACGCTTAATTCAGGATGAAATTCTCCGCCACAAGGCTCTCCAGTTTTCCGCCGTCCGTGTATTTTGTTCTCTTACCTTCGCATGTCTTTAAACGCTCCAAGTGGCTCCTTAGTTAGCCGAGTCGACGGTTTTTAATTACTCTTACATCTCTTTCACTTACATGCCTATTTAACATCGCGGAGGAAACTATGAAAAAAATAAACGACTCTCATTACTTCGAATTCCGCTGCAGGATGCAGTCATATCGTATATTTTAAAATGCATCACCTTGAAAACGCTAAGCTGAGGGTGTTTTCTTAAAGGCTGGCTCTCGGAGTCTTGTTCTTTCTTTCTCTCCACCCCCCATCTCCGCTCTCAATCCCCAGGCCCCCCCTCCCCCTATCATCTCCTCCGCTGGCCGCCCTCCCCACCCTTAGATTCCCTCATCTCATTCCTGCATTCCCACTCGCCTCCCCTCCCCCTTTTTCGCTTCCCACCCCAGCCTCCCCATCCCCCGACCACCACCGTCCGCCTCTGCCCTTTCAATTTATCGGGATGTTCTGCGTGGTCTTGCAGACTCAAGGTGACAGCGTCTGCCATCCCTTTCCCCCGCCGATTCCCCCCCCCCTTTCCCTCCCTACCACCTCCCGAAGACGTTGCCTCTCCCCCAACCTCCTCCCACCCTCATCCACCACCACCTTCTCCTTGCCCGCATGACCCCACGGGAGACGAGAAGAGAGGGTGGGGGAAAGCTGGGAGGGGGAGGGGGAGGTAAAGAGGGCGGGGTGCACCACGGAGACCCCCTACCGTCCACCACTCTTGGCCCTAATGCAGCCGTTAATACGTGCAAATGATTCCGCGGCCAGGTTTCATCCCTTATAAACACGTCAGAGTGTAGAAGAGTGGGTTAAAGAAAAGAGTGTGGTCATTATTTACAGACTGTGAGGGGATGTCGAGTACTCCGGCCGGCTAATAATTTTATTCCCCTTCTCCTCCTCCTCCGTGCCGGCCTCAAGCATTTCCTACCCCCATCCTTCCCCCGCCCCCGAACGTCCCCCCCTCCCTCCCTGACTTTCCTCCCCTTCCATTTCCACCCCCTCGAATAGGGAACTAAAAACGAAAGCGCCAATTTTTCATCCTTCCCCTTCTCCTTTATTTTTCTATTTCCCCGCCTCGCATCTGCTTTGCTATTAACTTAAGCTGCTCGCTCGCTCCACGTGTATATAATTATGCCTCGTGGTATGAGAGCTCCTAAAGACTTTTCCGTAAAGGTTAAACGTCGATCGGGTGTTTTTCGGATGCGCTCGAAAGTTTTAACTCTACCGAGGAGGAGGAGTTTTTTTTCTGGTCTGGACGACAATTTCCCTGAACTTTCCTCAATGAATAATTACTGGAGTCTTAATGTGCTTATACACATTTCGAACTTGAAATAAGAAGGAATTCAGGTGGAAACATTTGGAAGGGGTGAGGTTTGTGAATTTATTCAATTGAAAAAGACAAGAAATACCTACGTGTTAGGAGAAACTGTTGAGATGTTGACGATAAGTGTCAATGGTTCATTCCGGATTAAATTTCAGTTTTGTGGGACACAGCTCCATAGGTTTATTCACTTTGGAAGCAAGCCAGATTCGTTTTTGACTTGTACGTTATATTTTATGGGAAACATACCCCGTGTGATATTTTTTTACTACCTGATAATTTTGTGAATTTTATTCGTCGAATAGTCATTATAGTATTCCGGAAATTTGGTTCCTAAAAGTAATTTAGAATATTCGAGAAAAATCTTGCAACTCAATAATTGTGTAGAGTGAAGAGTTAATTTGCTGCTCTCAGATAACAAGAATTTCAGGTCTATGATATCATTTATTTTATCTAGGGTTTTTAGGCGCCAACTTTTGCTGTGACGTCATTAATGTACGATATCCTCCCTAAGAAAGCAGAACGTAAACGTACCAGACACGGAAACCGTAATAGGGCATTCGACAGCCTCTACCGTATCATACGATACGAGACAGCAGCGATATAGGACGTTAACTCTTATCGACGGAAGTTCCGTAATAGACACCCACGCGCTGCTAATTCGTATATTAATGTTCAGTCATTGCTCGTGTCTCTCACATTATGCTGCTTTCATATATCTTGTCGTTTTAAATTTATATTCTTTTAGTCTTTACTAAAATAGCCAGCTGAAGGAGAGGAGTTCGCCAAAGTGATGGAAATATAGTAATCAAAATGTTACTAATAATAGCTTGTCTTTATTATGAGCGAATTTAGGTTTTTATAGTCCTTTCTTTCAATAAATGAATTTGACAAACACTCATTCAAACACCCATGTCCTGGTTGGTTGAAAATTCCACCCAGGCGGGACCTGAACTCGCGACTCTCGGATTGGCGGGCGAGGACTCCAGAATATTTTCAAATGGCTAATCACGGCATAAGTGCTGGCGAAGGATACTATCTCTTGGTTGTGGCCTAAAATTGCCATGAGAATTAGGAAGCCTGGATAGCATAGTGGTCTGCGCATTGGTATGGCAAACCAAGGGTCCGTGGTTCGATTCCCAGGCCGAATTTTTTTCATGGCAATGTCATCAACATTTCACCTGGTATGTTTGAATATTTTCAATATGGGTGAGTCAATGTGGGTGCATGAGCACTATAGGCTTGGCTTTTTGTTTTCGTTTCCCTCAGAAGTGCGTGTCTTTCGTGCATTAAGTTCGGGTTTTGTGTGAAGTGAAGAAACCCTTCCTTTCTGTGTGACTCGAGCGCAAGGGTCGGTCTCCTCAGGCATTGGGGGCCGAGAGTCGCGCAAGTTATCTCGCCCAGAAATCGTCTGCCTCTCTCCACCGCCCCGGCGGACACGACCGACCAAACCGCCAATCTTAATGCCACCCCCTCCACCCCGTTCCTCCCACGGTATCCTCCGTCCTCCGCCAACCCGGAGTTCGGCAATCCCGACCGTCCTCAACCGCCACTTGCTCTGCGCTCGTCTCATCCTTCGGAATCTTCCGATTCTATTTCGGATTGGTATATACCAAAGTGGAATTATTTCCAAGCACTACGCTTCATCGGCAACAGCCCAATCTCTCCATTATTTCTTCTTTTTCTTCATCCCATCTTCTTCTTCCCGCCTCCCTCTTCACCCCCTCCCTCTCCATGCCCTTGCTTCGCGTTCCCGGATGCATCCACCTACCTGCCTCTTTTTTCCATTTCCCTCTGCAAATTCAATTCTTCTCTGACATAACTAGTTTTATGTTTGCCTAACTTTCTCAATCCAACCTTTTCAACACGAGCCACTTTGCGTGTAATCGTGAAATCATCTCGACTCAACCAACTCATGTTTTGATTTCTTCTTCGCTCCTTTATTCCTCGGGGGATCGGGTTGGTGTGGTGGCTAGAGTACTGGCTATCCATACGGACGGACAGGGTTCAAATCCCTGCAGAGGAGGATGATTTTCAGAGGAAACCCGATCCCTTCTTGAGTGTCTTGTGGAGGGCACTTCAAGTACAGTACTCTGTCTGTCGGGTGAGACGTTAAACCGTGGTCCCCTTGGCGCCTTTCGTTGAGAGCAGGCTAATGCCGACTCCGGGTTTCTATCCACCCTTCCTCCCTTACCCTATCCCCTATGGCGCAAATGACCTTAGCTGTCGGTCGCCTCCCCAAAATCAATCAATCTTTATTCCTCTGTCATGTGATTTGATACCTGTACCATGTACTGCGACCCTAGTGGACTCCTTACTGTTTGTCAATTGCTCTCGAGTGAAATTTATGATTCGCGCAATTGGACCCACAAATTATTCTTTCTTTTCTAAGGAAAATAGGTTTACTTGGACAAAGAAGATGCTATTATTTATATGAGAATTGTGTTAATTTGGAATGCAGAAGATTTTTATCAATTATTTAGTTTCCTTGTGGAAAATATGCATCTTAGAGAAAACATCTATTTATTTATTTTCTATTACACCAAAATCATCCAAATTTTTACAACATATGTTGCACACGCAGCAAATCTACGGTCACGCGCAGCCTTACTCTTCGAGGTGAAAAATCACATCCTGGCAGATTGGAATCCGCGAGGGCAGGCATGGACTTAATTAACCCGGCCTCCACCAAGGCCGGCTAGGAGTTAAAAGAGTGTTAGCGAATAGATTATTAGCTGAAAATCCTTTCTTACGCACAGGTATCTAAATATGTAATGCAATTTCTCGGCTTAAGAGTGATCGATATTCCTATTGACCACTATTCTCAGTCATATATATATATTGCCATTATATCTCAATGATGTATATCATCTTACATATAAAAAGAAATTGTGTTTGTGCGGTCACTGATAACTGCCAAACCACTGCACGGAATGACGTAAAACTTTGTAACATGATTCATTATGTCACTCGAAAGGTTTATGGCGACTTTTAATATACCTAATGTTCTCCGGTTCGACTCCGGGCGAGTAAAAGTGTTTCCATAAGAAATACATGTAAAGTTCGTCTTTCTGGCATGCAGACCTATTTTCTTTTGCATATATTAATTAGAAATAATGGTCATACAAAGGCGCGATGAAGACCATTGAGAAGGAAAATGAATAAACATTTTTATTCTTGCAATTGATTTTGGTTTTCCAACCGATTTTCTCTCAATTTTGAAAAAAAAACAATCATAAAATTGCTGAATATTCATCGTTTTTGGTACGCTGTCCCCTTGACGACCGATAGAATTGTTGAAGTCGAACTTCATATTGATATATAGGCTCAGAACGTACCAATTGAGATAGAAGAATCCATGAGGAAGACACTGTGCTCGATATATATCGATATATTTTGATTGTTTTCGATAGTATGAAATAAGTTCAATGCTTTTCACGCACGTTGAATTTCAACGGGTACCTTCCGCTAGCTTTCAATATGATAATCTACAAGTAAGTATTCTCATTGATCAGAACTATCAACTTCTAATTCTCTAGGGTGGGTATTGGTCCTCGCTCTTGTGCTGTCAGCCTACCACCCCTCACTGTCCATTCCCCCGCTCTACCCACCCCTTCCCTCTTATGTAGTGAGAGGGGGTGTGCCTTGTCGCGTTCCCATGTGGCCGCTCGCTGACGTGTTGATGGATTGGCCCTCATCCTCCCGTGGATGGTCGAACTCCCCGCCCCCTTTCCCCCCCACCCACCGCGTGCAGGACTTGAAGCAGTCCACCGTTTCGACGCGTGCGGCTGTTGGGTGACCTCATCATCACTGGCCGTTCGACGTTAAGATTGGTTGAGGTAGTTTGAGCGAAATATCATTTTACTTAGAAATCAATGAATTTGGTCTCATTTTGTAGAAAAATATCTCACCTTTCTAATGACACCAAAAAGTTTACCCCTTACCACATTCCTTTCCGAGATATTTGCCAAATAAGACCAGCTTAGGAAAGACAAAGGTGATGCCAGTATACTGTGAAAATTATACGAGTGTGAAAATAAATGAAGGTGTAATAGGAAAATTGAAAAGCTACCGGTACCTAGGAACGATGGTGACAGACGACTGGAGAATCATTGCAGAAATAAAAGCAAGGATAGCAATAGCAAAAGAGGCCTTCTGCTAGAAGAAAAACTTGCTCTGCAGTAAAAGCCTGGATCTGGAGCTGAGAAAGAGACTAGCTAAGTGTTACTCATGGAGCGTTTTCATGTATGGATGTGAAGCGTGGACATTAGGAAAGAGGGAAAGGAATTGAATAGAAGCTTATGAAATGTGGGTGTGGAGAAGGATGGAAAAAGTAAGATGGGTAGATAAGATGAGAAATGAAGAGGTTTTGAGCAAAGTAAAAGAAGGAAGATCGCTCCTAAAGGAAATAAGGGAAAGGAAAGGAAACTGGTCGGGACATGTGATGAGAGGGAAAAGTATATTAACTGTGGCACTTGAGGGTTCAATTGAAGGAAAGAAAAAGAGAGGAAGGAGAAGAATAAAACTGGTGGATCAGGTGAAGAGCATCAGCTATGATGAAACAAAGAAGGAAGCTCGGGACAGAAGCGGATGGAAACAGCAGTGGTACACGTGACCTGCCAGCAGGCAGAACACCGGATGGTGATGACCAGCACTTTAACATGGGAAATGTAACAGCACTTTAACATGGGAAAGTACGTGTATGGACTCTAGGGACACCTTATTTGATAAATGAGGAATTTCTAACACTTAGATCTCGTCAAAAAATCAACAGTGTGTAGTTTGTGTGTTTTCTCGGCTATTTTTGAAAATTAATCATATTCTCACCGCAGTAAATTCTTCGGGATCACAATAAACCTTCCGTTTGGATGGAGTTTCAAACGTACCGCGTGAAAACAATGAGTCTAGTTAAAGACTTATTTAGATAGTTTCATTTAATTACTAAAAATTTATGTCATGTAAAACTATATTATTGCACCATTAATAATACAATATTTACCTCATTAATGTGTCCTACAGCTGGTGGAATTAAAACGTATAATTCGAATATGGTCTCTATTAGGACTAGGGAACTATCTCGCTCGGACTACCTCAACTGTAGCGCCACAATCCTCCCTACCGAATTATAGTTGCCTAACGTGATGGTAGTTCTTCATTAGCCTGTTACACACTATAGTTATTCACGTCACACTCTATTCAAGACTCATTGATCAAGCTTTCTCGAAATTACATGTAGTCTGTTGAAACTTAATGGCGGCGAACATCTTGGTCTCGAATGCTCTTGTTAGGCTTCGTTGCCATCAAATTCGTCTCGTGTTGAATGTCTCGATCTTCTCTTGAATCATGAGCGGTCTTGAACCGTATCGACCTAAGGGGTTGGATTTGTGTCTGCCAAACGTAAGATGGCCGACATGGAGAGTAATTTCCAGGTAGAAGCCATTCATATGTTATACTATTATTTGATAATATAATAACAGTTTACTGTGACATGTGCATCTATTAATACGCAAGTGCCATTGTGACTTAAAATATCAAAGGCATACGTGGGCTCTACAAAGTGTATTGCAGTAAATATTAGCGATAAATATTTCTGGTAAAGGAAGTGAAAGAAGGACAACCCCTCTCGTCATATTTTGAGATAACTTTCTTAATTCTATTGTGGTGTATCATAATTATCTCTAAATTTGTGCAAGTCGTCGCAGCTGTGCTAAATATTTGTGAATCGTCAATTGTTAAATGCAATGAGAATTAAATGGACCAACATTTCCTTCTGGCTCTTCAGGCGAGAGAGAGACATCGTCTGAATATTTATCATAATTTACCATTTATGGGCTAATAATTCCCTCCAAAATAGATAGCCAGACTACACATATGTATGTAATAATTGTTTTTGCGTTCAATTAACACCATTAGAATAAATATAAAGAATATCTTTCCCAAAAAAATGACTGAAACCGGCGAAAATCATGAAAGTTCGCGGAGGCCATCTTAAATTTTAGGCGACTGAAAGTTAGGTCTTGGGATGTTTCGTCTGCAGTCTGCGAGGGAAATCCCCAGTCGCAAAAAACCAGGGACTAACCGCCAACTTGTGTTTCACAGAAATGTACGGTCGTAGGATGGCGTTTTTCTCTGATATTATGTGGTAGACTAGCTGCAGAAACTGTCTGATATTTTGGATGTTCATCCTCAGGAAGTTGGTTAATGACTGTCTCCAATTCGGGGTATAGTAAGTTCATAGTCTCAGCAGTGCGCCTCCATTTCAGTCATTCCTGAGCCCAAATGCTTGGACGTATTCTTCTCCGAGTATGCATGTAGTAGCTACCGCCACCCCAATGATAAAGGCCACTCTAAAACATTGCTCTTCTCAATACTCATTTTATCATTCAATGCTAGAATGAACCTAGACAAATCTGAAGAAGTGCCTTGCTTACCAGGCGAGTATAGACCTCAATTCCTTCGGCGCTTACTATTAGTCACTTATTTAATTTGACAGTCGCCGTCAAAGTACATTCCAGCGTCGTTTAACGGCGTGAAAGGCCGTTAAAGTCCATTCATGAACTGAAGCACAACTACTTTTGAATGGCCGTCTCGAACACCCTTTAAGCGTTCAAGAAATCTTGTTCGACGCTCCTTGTTCCATACGTCTCGAATAGTGTGAAGCAGGCTTCATGTACTTTCTTCTTTATTTTGTTCTAAGTATTTATCCCTTGACCTTTTCTGAGGACTCCTCCCTCAATTTTTTCTTCACATATGTTCTTTACAAACCCATGGTGCCTCAGGATAGCCCCAATCCATCTGGTTTTTCTTTTATGTGTAGTGTTCAATATGGTCCTTTCATAATTGATTTCCTGTATAATTCATTATTCCTTATTTTATCCGTCCGTTTGAATCCACCTCCAATACTAGTGTCGAAAGCTGATTTAGGGTCTGTTTTTTTGTCAATGGTCCATGCTTCCGATCCAGATTGTGCCATTCTCCACATGAATGCTTACGCACACTGTTTCCATGTTCGCGATCCAATCTTCTTTGATCATAGTACTTGGGCGACAACATTTTGAGCGAAAAGAACCTTATCCGTCTGAAGCAGGAATATTCTTACGCGGCATCTTTTGTCTCGTGTTTTTAATAATTTAAAATGTTATCTCGGTTTGAGATCTTCGCTGGTCACCCGGCACAATGGGAATGCACTGGGGAACAATGGTGCGATGATGACTTCTCGACGGGCATCTCGCTTCGCGCCCATTGAGTATAGCTTCCGCCAATGTTCCTGGCGTTTTACTGCGCGACTTGGAGGGGAGACGGAAGCAGAGTGGAAGTGAAGTGAAAAAACACAGGAGGAGAGAGATGCTGGATACATCGAGAGAAAGAGAGTGAAGCAAGGGAACCAAACTACTTCGCGAAAGAAAACATTGCGCAGGCACTCTCCAGGCAAGCGGTCAAAATCACCCACTGCGCAGACTTGACCTGACTTGACTTGACTAGTGTTTATTTTACCTGGGGCAGATGAGGCTAGATGGCCCCCTCTACCCCGCCCCAGGGCTCTTTACAGAGTTTTATCAATTTATTATAGGTTTATAGTCAAAAATAAAAAAATAACAGATCATATTAATAACAACAGCTTTTCAAGGGTTACATCGTTGGCCATGAAGGTCGCCTTGTTTCTGAGACTCAGCTGGATGCCCAAGAACAGCGATCTTCTCCGATGGCCCGGTTTCCGACGTTTATACTCCGCACGAATTTATCAGAAAAAATTCCAATAATAACATGTTATAGATCCTTAAAGAAACACCAAGATAAAACGAATAAATAGCAACAGTGATAAATGATTGCAATAAATAAGTAACATGTCATATAAAATAGATATTCTCTGAGGTAAAAGGTTTAAAAGCAATCGAGTAACTGAGAATGGGTAAAAAATCAACAAAAACAATATAGATCAGTTAAAATATATTGTAACGAGCATGATAACTTGATATGTATAAAACTGATAAAAATTGGGGCGATATGACAATAATAAATTAAACGACTAATTGTATAAATATATCTATGTATAAATAAATTCTCTAGTGGAATAATAAAGAAATAAATAGTATCATGGTCAAAAGAAATCTCCTCTTCTTTCTGACCTGAGATCGAGCCTTGAAGTGTCACAGTGGGACGAGTTCAAACGGGGCGACAGGTGGTCGTGAGTTATTCAACTTCCCGAAGTGCTTGTTTTCGCAATAGATACAAATGTTTTCTGACTGACCCTCACTATGAACAACCTTTCCCCTTGTATCGCTGTCTTCTGAAAATTCCGCAGCTTATGTCTCAAACTAGTCCACTGCGCAGCGCCTAGAACCTTAGCGGGAACAAACCCGTCGTAAGTTGCTTCTTTCGGCAATCCGTATAGTCGCCGCATAGTTTGACAGTGCAGATATATTGGAAAGGATCTCTTTTCAGAGTTAGAAAGAAAATTTAAAAAAATCGATTTTTTCCTCGAAGATATATTTTTGTTGTTCCATGTCCTTCAGAGTTTGCGATTGCTCCTTGAATGTTCTGCGAGGTTTATTTCCTTTAAAATAATACCACATGCTGAATGTTGACTTTCATTCGTGCTACTTTTTGTGATGAGGTGTTTAGAAAGTTTTGGAGGCAAAGTGGAATGCTATTTTCCGCGTCATTCTGCTTCCCTTGGAACAGGAAAATATTTTACCGGACTTCTAACCACGTGCTTGAGACTTAATTCAGAGTGAGGTCAATTTTAACCCCTCCTCTCCAAAGGTGGAAGTGGAAGAGGTATTCAAAACAAAAAATCTAACGGTTAGCAGTGTAAGTTTTGTTAATCAAAGAGAGTTACCAAAAAGGCAGGAAGTAACCATCTATTATACATTTTTGTTTCCCTATATAACTCGCTGAGTGGTTATCACTACTGGCTCTAAAGGTTTTTTTTATCTAAAACGTATTTTTACGACTCTGCAATCAGGTTAAAACTTTTGTCGTGAAAGTAAAGTCGTGTGTCCATGTAAGTCTTTCAATTACTTTAGATTGGAATAATTTGGAAACTTGAGGTTAACCGTTGGACAAATAAAGGCCAGCTCATTTGCAAATGGGAAAGACAGAAAAACCTTAGACGCATATGTGTGCGTACCGAAGGTAGACAATCACTTTTTTCTTGGCAGGTTGACAGCCGTGAGGCAGTTGTCATTCGCGTAACTACTACCCGGTCACTACTTGGCCTTTTATTTTCCTTCCGAAAGAATTCATGTCCGAGGAACCTGCGTTCTTCGCTTCCCGAGATCCTCCTTTGAGAAGAACAGGGGTTTCTTTATTTCTTTCATTGAGAGAGGAAACTCCGTGAAGTCGGCACTTGGTTTCCCCTTTCGGTCGGCCTCCCCCTCCCCCGATTCCCCCCCACGCAGCCTTCCCCACTCTTTTAAGTGCGGCGCTCCGCAATGGTGTATCATCCATGCGCCCCGTGTTTATGCCCTCCCTCCTCTCTGCTGCCCGCCTCACTCTCTTATCGCCGTCAAAGTGAAAGAGTTGGCTTCTCTTAGTGTTACTTTTTCAATCCACTGCCAACTTTACTGCTACCACCCGTCACCTCCCCCTTCCCCCAAGCCGGGGCCCGCCCATCCCTCCCGACATTCATTCGCCACCCCATTCTCCCTATCTGCGGAGTAAGTCCCTCCTATCTCCCATTTGCAATCCCCTTTATGCCTTTTACCTCTCTGCTTAAGTGAAACCAGCTCGCATCTTCTCTTCCCCAACATCCTCCTCCTCCCCCCGTCTCGGACGTCCTTCCTTCCACCCTCTCCCCCTCGACCATCTCTTCCTTCGACCACCCCCACTCCCCCTTGCCTCGCGGTAGCTAAGTGCAGTCTTGAGACCATAAAAGTGGAAGGTGTAGTGACAAAAAACGAGTTCTTACACGAAGCGAGAGATAGTGTGTCCCTCCTCATCCTCTTCCTTTCTCTCTTACTCGGTTTCCACAACTTTCCTTCTCTTTATCTCTCTCCCTTTTCCCATTCTCCTCTTCCCTCTTTCTGTCATCTCGACTAAATTCCTTATCAAACGAGTCAAATAAACAAAATAAAAGTCAGCGGACCACTATGGTGATCTTTCTATTGCTACCTGACAGTGTAAGGGTTTTATGCCTCAAACGGGAATCCGAGTGACGAACCGGAACATGTCGCTTCAGATGTAATACTCCTCGCGCTTATTCGCACCCAATGTGACGTTGTTCCCTCATGTAGGTATGGATCAGGGTCCGATCGCTAAATGTGTTAGAACGCAATTTTAAAAATCGATAAAGTGTAGTCGACGTGATTTATTTCATTTTAAGGTAGTCCGAGCGACATATTTCCCTAGTCATGAAAGGGACCATATTCGAACTGTACGTTTTAATTTAACCCGCTGTAAGCCACATCAACTAAATATTGCATTATTGGTGCAATAATATAGTTTTATATGACAGGTCGGACGGTGGGTGAGTGGATGGAGGAAGCAAGGGGAAGGAAGAAGAGAAGGAAGATGAAGATCAGGACATAGGAAGAACTGGAGGAGAAGAAATTTGAACTTATTTCCACAGTGGAAACGTTCTCTCCTCCAAATGAAGTGTGTCTATAAATTATCTGTACAACTTCCATCGAGAAGGGAGACATTAAAAAAACATTGTAGAACCTTATATAATATATGCTTTATATAAGCTCAAGTAATGTCCTTAAGTCAGTCCGAGCGAGATAGTTCCCTAGTCATAATAGAGACCATATTCGAAGTAAATGTTTTAATTACACCAGCTGTAGGACTCACCAATTAAATATTGCATTATTAATGGTGCTATTAAATAGTTTTATATGACAGAAATTGTAAGTCATAAAATGAACATGCCTAAATAAGTCTTTAACTTGCCTCATTTTTTTCGCGCGGTGCGTATGAAACTCCTTCATTGCGGAAGGTTTTTTGTGTTACCCAAGAACCTACTGAGGTGACAATATGATTTTATTTCAAAAATAGTTGAAAAAACATACAAACTACACGCTGTTATTTTTTTACGACATTTATATTTTAGATATACCTCATTTTGTAAATAATCTCTCTCTGGAGTGCATTCACGTACCATTTCCCATGCAAAAAGACTGGTATATTGTGGAAAATATCTCCAAAATTAATGTGGTAAGGGGTTAAATTTTTGGTGTAATGAGAAGGGTGAGATATTTTTCTTTAAAATGAGACCAAATTCATTGATTTTTAAGTAAAATGATATATCGCTCATACTTCCTTAAGTGGAAGCGTTCAAAATTATTCTTTTACGGAATTATTACTCCATACAAAATTCCTTCATTCTCCCCAAAGAATGGTTCAATACTTTTTGGAGCATTTTTCCCTTAATCACCGTTAAATACTGCAATCCGTGTATTGGTTTGCTGCAGATCTCCATTGAACCCTTTTTTGGCTGCGTTTTTTCGTCACTATAATGTCTTACAATAACCTCGCTCATAATTCGCTTGGTGAGTCACGATTTTCGTCTTCCGCAACAATTGCTCCAGGAAACTGACGTGTCTAACTGCATCTTTACGAAGCCCTCCCGTTCCGTCTCAGATTTTCACTTCTCCCTATCTCTTCGTCTGACTTCACTGCCGATTCTTTCCGACCGTTCGATCTTCATCATTCTGCAACACTTTTATTTGAATTTAATTCGCGTATATTCTCATCACTCTACAACAGTTTTTTCGAACGAATTTCATTCGCGTAGCCCGATTTTCTACTTTCATCCATGCGCTGCGGTGTGCTAATGCTCATTCTCCTTGCTGTGCGCGACTAGAAAACAAATCCGCATCGCATATCCGTTGGATAACTTCTCTTTTCTGCATACCAACTCACTATAGCTAGATGCACCATGACGCAACCTTGCGCCTGCGACGCAAGTCACCGGTCGTCGACTTGTTGCGTGCCCACCACTGCCTTCGCGCAGCACTCATCCCTGCACCAATTCTGTCCTCATTCACTCTTCTAAATTGTTCACTTTTCATGATATTTCGACGAATTCATAAAAGCTCATACGCTTCACATTACTCGTCATGGGCTAATCGAAGTAAAGACTGGAAGGATTGCTTTTAATTATTCTACCGGTATAGGTTTTTTGTTGAATATCTGAGAAACTTCTTTCAAATTTCTACGCTTTTATGGCCCTATCTTTCTCTAGAATTTCGTTTTTCACCTCAGCCTACGATCTACCCTTCTTTGTTCTGTCCATGAAACCTCTGCTCTTTCTTCTCCTTCACTGCTTGCCCAGCATTCAACCCGCTATCTCGGACTTGATCTGCCAATCGCCCCTTGTTACTTAATTCAGCCACCTACCCTGCCTACCCCAGATATCCGGATGTTTCCTTTCCTCGCCTTCCATACTCATAACTTCTTCGTTCGTCTTCGGTTCCGCACATCATATCTTCACCCTTCTTCACACGCACATCTCAAACGCCTACACTCTATTCACGTCTTCCCCTCTTTAAGTCCAAGGTTCTGTCCAATACAGCGCTATACTCCGTATCCAGCTCTTCACCAGCCTCTTCTTTACACCCTTACCCTAGGTCCCCGTCATCCGCTCCCTTCCTCCCAATACAAATAAAAGCCTCTTTATCTGACGCTAATCCCCTCATATCTTTGCCACTAAGTCCATTTTCTTCCATTGTACTACGAAAGTAATTAAAATGCTCTACTTGCTCCAGTTTGTGTCCTCCTGCTTTCATGACGAACCTCGCTTTCTTTGTCCTGGAGAATCTCATTACTTCAGTTTCCTTCGGATTTATGTACGTTCCTTATTTCCCGCGCTGAATTTCTAAAGCTTCTACTGAAGCTTGCAATCCCCTTGAAGATCGAAAAAACAAATACCTGATCGTCCGCGTATCTGTCTTTATCAGCTGCCTTAATACCTACTTTGATTTCCACTTCTGGTCCTTCCCATGCCTCTCTTATCTAACGCTAGTCCCCTCATATCTTCGCTTATCATTTCCTTAGCATTAATATTGACGAGCCAAGGTGACGCGGGGCACGGCCTTACCTTACCCCATCGACATACAGCTGCTCACCGTGGTTCACCATCAGCCACCCTCACCTGTGCACTTTGGGCCATGTATTAATTTGGATTCTTCTCCTGTCTTGCCTATCTATTACCGTTTTCCCGAGTATCCTAAATACCTTTTCCTAATTTTTTGGGTCAAACGCCTTTGCGAAATCCACCAAGATAGCAAAAACATCTTCATTTTACTGTGTGTTACTTTTTTATACGTGTTCTCATCGCCGAAATTGCATTCTGAGTTGACCTTCCATCTCAAAAAGCTAGCTAGTCTTCGCCCAAGCAGTAATAGGCCTTACTCTCCTACCTTCTATTGATTATTCGAAGTAAAACTTTGGCCGAGTGAGATATCAAAGTGATTGTTATATATTCCTCGCATTCTGACGCTTTCTTCTTCTTCGGGGTCGGAATCAGAATTGTTTTCACGAAGTCCCACGGCCATAATTCTTCCTCGTAAATCCTAAAAATTAATTCGGAAAAGTGATCGACCTTTATTTCCTAAATTTTTTGGAGACTCGGGCGGTGTATGTTATCTCTCCAAAAGCTTTTCTTGCTCTCCTCCATTTTAAGGCCTTGTCAAATATTTTAGGTCCAAGGTTCTCCTCATGTTGTGTTCCTTCATTCTCTATATCAAGACTAGTTTGTCTAATATCGCTTTCATATAGCTTATCCACGTATACTCTCCACCTATCTTGAATATTTTCTTGATCGATCAATATCCTACCTGTTCTATCCTTAATCTTCGGTACCATTCTCTCGCTCTTACTGCCTGATAGCAATTTTACTCTTGTGTATAACGCACCTACTTCCCCTTTTTTCTGCTGCTCTTCCATTTCCTCGCATTATCTTTTCCACCAGCTTTCTTCGCCAAATTAGTTACTCACCGGAGTTGATTATTGAACTCCTTCTACTCAGTCTTGCCTAGATCGGTGTTGAAGTTTTTCCACTTCCCTCTCTCCACTTCCATCTTCCTAATCATTTCTTCTCAAACCAAATGGTTCTTTACCTCTCTCGTTTCCTCTGATCGGTTTGCTTTCTCCCCAACTATTACCATAGAGTAAGTTCACATATAGAGTGACAAAGAGAGAGGGAGATTCGGATATGAGTTTTTAAATAATACTTTGGCCGATAGATGAAACAGGTGTATCGAAGTTGCACGACAAGCCGTAACAAATGAGATTTGGCACACGGCCACTTCATTTAGTATCGCATAACTCACGTGATGTTCTTATGATGATTTCGGTGCCTGAATGTTTACTAATCGACCCATAGCAACTAAAAAATATCTTATCGAGTCGTAGAGACCAAATTAAACATGTATTTTAATGTGCCTTCAATGAGCATCGTCTACAATGAATCGAACTCACGTTAATATGATAAGACACACGATTACCAAACACGGAGTCAACTGTTTACCGATGTATCATCGCAACGACAAAACAATTGATACTCAATAAAAAGCACACAACAGCCATGGTGAATCCACTCTTCTGTATGTTGATGCAAAATCACCGAGTACCACTAGCGCTTCCAAGTGGCGTTCTCCGTAAGTCAAAATTCTTCCTTCCCTAAGGTGGTGGCATCTGAGAAATTCTTCCCAAAGCTCTCAAAAATTTATGTCTAGTTTTTAGCATTGCTTTGCCACTCTATATATACTTACTCTATGCTATTAGTACGCTTATCTTTACATTCTCCTAATTTTTCCTCCGTTGTTCCTATTTACTCTGCTTCACCTTTGTTCCTTTCCATCAGCTCCTGGTATTGCCTCATCTATTTCCAATTCAAAGCTTCCAATTATCTTCTCTTTATCCTCATACCTTTACGTAACCTTTTGAAACTAGCATCGCAATGAGTGGAAGGTAGACCGTGTAATTATCAGGGGTGTGGTTTTCACTTCTCCGAAAGGCGAGACGCGTCGTTGGAACATGTCTCTTCCCCACTTTTGTTTTACCTCAAGAAATTCTCCCCTTCGTGTATTGATGGAATGACAAAATATGCAAATGCCATCCTGAGGAACCATCCCGAGGTGGTCGATGTCTACGTTTTCGTCGGTCTCCCTCACACCCCTCGCGCCGATGGAAACCAACCCCATCAATCACTGACTTTCCCCATTCGACACCCTGCGTCAATTCCATCCCCCCTCCCCTCTTCTCTTCCCCTATCTCACCAATCATCGCCCGAAGTCCGTCCTCACGCGTCTGCATCTTGTGTCGCCGCAAATATTTATTCAAGACTTGTTATATTTTTATGTCGGCTCAATTCTTAAAAAAAGCAATTATCTCCACATTTTCGCCTCAAACTTAACACTCCATTTTTTCTCCCAACAGGGCTGCGAGTGTTTTTTCGTAGCACTGCGATAATACAACTCTGTTTTTCAAATGTCGTGCCTTTTTTGAGTACGCATCGCTTATTTATCGTAATGTCGTTACCGTCCCAACGTCGGAAGAAGTAGAATTCCCAGCTCCAGCAAACGTATAATACCACTGAATTATAGTAAGCGTGTGCAGAAACAGACAAGACAATAACATACGCATATATGGTCACATTTATGTGTATGTTATTGTCTTGTGCTAATGCGTACATGAAATACATATTCTATATACTTGACACTCTTAAGCTCGGAGCCTAGCATTAAGGGGGAGAGAGTCGAGATAAATTTTTTACAACTGTGATCCACTAATGTTTTATTGTTATGTGGTGTCTCTCTGCTAACAAATTCTTCGTCAGAAGATATTGCGTTGTTCTGTAATGCGTGGCAGTTAAATATATAAATTGATCCGTGTTCTTACTCTGAGTTTTAGGAATCATTCAGCTGAAGTAAATTCACGTCTTTCCAGACATCCAATGACGTGTTTTGTCCGACAGCTTTCCTAGGCCGATTCTATGTGTCACATTGATTGGTCATTGATACTAATAGACGTGTGAATCCTTGTGGAAAGTAATTTTTGCCCTATTGAGTCTCAACTCCTTCCCAGAATTTAAATTTTAATTGTCCTACTTCCTAATAAATCCACGTGTGTCCATGCGTCGTGTAAATGGGACATGTTTTTATGTAAAGTATTGACTTTCAATTGACGGAGTGGAAATTATATGCGCCTACTACCAATAGCCTTATCTCTTATTATCTAATTAGCCATATCTAATTACGTATATTTCTATGTATATTTTAGGCTCTATTATTGCTATTTTCGGCAGAAATTGTTGAAGGAATAAAAATACAACCTTATAATCTTTTCTGAATCAAACTTGTGTTCTACCTTTGTGAGGAAACGATTATTCCCAGCCCCTCCGCGAATCGGTGACTCAGTGAAATATCTCATTCGTTGTGATTAAATGTTTATATTGAACCCTAGAGTTCAGTCGTCGTTGTGTTGGAATATCTCTGAGACATTGATATATTCCTTGGGTTTGCGTGTAAGCATTTTATGATTTTCTGACCAACACATTTCTGTTTGTGCTCGCATTGTATTTCTCGTTATTGTGGAAAGTTGACAACTTGTGAGGTGCCGTGGGTAGGAGAGGAGATATTTGGGAGGGTTCATAATTGAAAGGTGAGTGATTGCTAGTGGGGTGAGAGAGAGTTAGCGTCATCCGGAGTGAAGTCTCGGCATTCCTGATTGGCCCTCGCCTCCGTTCGGGGCACTCGATTGAAGAGGAACGGAATAAAAAAACCGCCCTTGTCTGCTCCCCGCCATCTTCCAACACCTCATACACTCAGTCACCTGCCACGATTCGTTTGGTTTGAACCCCCCGAGGGGAGGGAGGAATGTCCCTCCTTACTGACGGCGTTTCGTCGTGTCTTTCTCCCTCTCTCTCTCTCGGGCGATATCCACAGACCTCACTCCCTTGCTCCCCCTCCCCCACGCCCGCCTCTTCGCCCTCTGTTGCCACTCCCCCTCTCGCCATCCCGGAACCCACTCGTCACCCCACGAACGGCTCACACCCTCCCTCCTCCCATCCAGAATGACGTTTTCTGCCAAATCCGCCTCCACGCCATCCTTCAGTCGCTCCCCTTGAAGGGGACCCCTTCTCTCCATTCCTTTTTTTCCTCCTTCCTCCCTTCGGCTTCATTTTGTTATCCCGTTCCTCCTTCGTCCTCCCGTCCCTTTCATCCCACTTCCACGGCCAGCGGGATTAAGTTCTCCCACGCACTGGGCCGTTTCCGTGCGGCATCGGGGCAGGTGCAGTTGCCTTGCCGAGTTGGGTTGTGGGGCATCTACATCTACGTCATCCCACCCAACCCTAGGGTCGCGGGTTCGAGTCCCTCCTGGATAGAATATTATCTGCCCAGGACATGGGTGTTTGTCTCTCGTCCGTTGTTACCGTTATTCACCCGACGTAAATTGGCCCATTGTACTGTATTCGGGATAGTGAAGATAAATGAAGTAAAAAAAAAATAAAATACCCTGCAAGCCACCCAAAGGGTGTGTGGCAGGAGGTATTCTCACACCAGGCATGCATGAATTATACGGCAGAACACCCAAACTACATTGAAACCAGCGTACCACACCGTTCGGAAAGAAAAATCGATTTCCACCTTTGTATTTTCATCCGAATCGTGATAACTTCCTGTACGTACACTGGTCCAACTATTGCATCGAATTTAGCAACTGAATGTGGTAGTTTTGCCTAAGTTGACGTGTTCATCTACTGTACTGCGTAATGGTTTATTCCAAAAGAAGTTTTCCACCTCTACGATTGGCTCCAGCTAACATTCATTCTTTGCAGACTCCAAACAATCCCGCTTCGGTTTAGTTTCGAAATATTGTCTCAACCATGACACACATTTTAGTGCATTTTATACACGTTGTAGTTGATATTTGTCTTAAGTCTTCTCGCAATATCTTTATAAAGAACTAGATGAAGGTACCCCTTGAAATACAATGGGTGTGAAAGACATACTTACTAACTAATGATAGCAATCGAAATATATCGCGCACAGTGTTTTTTTAATGGATTCTTTTATCTCAGTTAATACGTTCTGGTCCTTTATTCACCATATATATCCATCTGAGGATCAGCTTCAACAATGCTATCGGTCGTCAAGGGGACAGCGTACCAAAATCGCTGAATTTTCAGCAATTTTATGATTGTTTTTTTTAAATTTAAAGTGAATCAGTAGAAAAACAAAATTTAATTGCAATAATGAGAAGGTTTATTTATTTTTCTTTCCAATGGTCTTTGTTGCGACTTTGTTCAACCATTATAACTAATTTTTATATGCAAAAGAAAATAGGTCTGCACGCCAGAAAAACGAACTTGACACGTATTTCTTATGGAAACGCTTTTACTCGTCTGGAGTCGAACCGGAGACAATTAGGTATATTAAAAGTCGCCATAAACCTTTCGAGTGACATCAGGAATCATGTCACAAAGTTTTACTTCATTCCGTACTGTGGTTTGGTAGTTATAAGTGGCCGCACAATCACACTTTCTTTTTTATATATAAGAAAGAATAAACGTGGCCTCTCTTTTCTCTTCTTCCTCCTCTCCTAGTTATGGGTAGTACCAAATAGGTGCGATATTTTCCTATCTCTCTTTCCATTCGACCTGGCTGTGCGGGTGCATGTCCCCATCTCTTTCTTGCCATTCCTTCCTTTCCTCACGTGTTTCTCCCTCCCTTTCTCTCTCCCCCCCCTCCCCCCTGTCCCTGCACCCACCCGTCGCCCCCTTCAAGCCGCTTACCTCCTCCCCCTCCTCATACACTCCACGCCCTTGGCCCCTGCCTCGTGTAGCTGACCTACGTCACTCCGAGATATCACTCCAAGGAGGTCACATATCAAGGAAAGTTGCCTCTTAAGAATGCCACTCGGCTTCCTCCCCTCCACGTCCTGCTACGGACGCGGGGGGGGGAGGGGGAGGGGAAGAAGTTGAGAGCGGGAGGGGTGGTCGAAGAGGCATGCGTTCTGTCATTGAGCTCGCGCGGCACTTGCTGTAGGAAAGGGATGAGGTTCTCCGCCTCCCTTTTGTTCGTTCCCACGATTAAGGGTTCATCAGTCACGTCTATTCCTTGTTCTGAGGTGTAAGACAAATGAATATATGGCTCCGATTGTCTTTGGAATGCAACCGGAGCGTGCTGGTTTCCATGAAATGACCAGTGCTTGATTTATAGATGGCCAAAACAAACGGTTAAGCTATTTCGTGAGCTGTTTAGCCGATAGTTGAAACATAATTAAATGATTTTCGCTCTCCTGTTTATCATTGAAAATTAATTCTAATCAAATCTTTTTCGGTTTAATATTGGACAATTGATACCTTTAATTTTATGGTCCAGCGACTTGGGACGTGGGAACGTTAAATAGACATCAGTCGAACTTGCTGACGCCTTTCGCATGAATTCGCTATTTAACCGAAGCATTTAATCAAAATAACTGTCAGAATGGATATAATTCGTATACTTATGCATCAGCCAACGTAATCATTCAGGTTTTTATTCGATAGTAATAATCAGATCATTGTAATAATTACGAAATTACGATTCGTGGAGAGTCCTTTCTACGTTTTATAATTCCCTGAAATCACTACTGTCGATCGCCTCTATTCTAATTTGTTGTTATTTTTCTCGATAGCTGGCGATAAAAATATAGATATTTGCAAATTAGCCCTCATTATTAATTACAAATTATCTTTTTTAGTTCTGTTTTTCTCTGGAAAACTCTGGGAAACCTGGACCTTGAGTGGGTTTTCCTAGCCTTACTCTTTAGGGTTTTTATTGCGTTATTATAGTACTCGGGATCGCTGCTCTTTTTTCAAGTGATTTTTGGAACAAATATCTCTAATCCTTAATCAATGATTATTTTAAATCCTTCCCAGATTTTGTTCACACTTTTTCTTTTACCAACCCAGTCCTGTCATTGATCATTTGAAAACTTACTGAAGCCATTAAAGTCTCCCTTTTTGTACCTCCATATGTGACATTTTACTTCCGTTTCCAGAGTTTTCGGAGAATTCCACTGAACATCAATACTCATAGCTGCGTGGCCACTTATGCCTGAAATGACCTCTCCTTCTCGGAAGATCTCATTTGGTCTGACAAGAAATACGTCAAGAATGTTCCCTAGCCTATGGCCGTTTTCGAACTTGGCAAACGCATAGTTAACTGGATATCATGATATCTTGATACCTAGGCAAGCAAAGTGAAATTCTTACTTGACACTTTCGTAGCCCTTTTACGATGAAAGAGACATCATGCGGCCTTCATTTCGTAAAACATACGAAAAACGCCATCCGTGTCCATAATTTTTGTGGGCGATTGAAGTCGATTACTTCTTTAAAATGCTTCCCATCCGTATGCAAAAAATTAAAAGGGAATGTAATTTTTTAAATCTTATTGCTTATGAATAAAAGAATCTCATATACCATAATATGGTGAATAACTATTATGCTTCGATTGCTAGGGGCTGCTAAATTGCTCCTAATGTGGACGTCATATTGCTCACTGTGTTTCACCACAGTCAACGTCTTTATGCACAAAAAAGGCATTAAAATATTTTGTGTCTATATGAAAAAACACGTAATATACTAGTGTATTACACTTCGCACAAACTACCTATGATCTTCGACTGATTACTGATAAATACGCGCGTTGTAACTAACATTGGTAATTAAGTTGAAAACAAATTACATTTACTCTAATGGTTTATTGTTCCCCTTCTTTGATGAATGCAGTGAAAACCTCTCCAATGCTCAACGTTATTAACAATTATGATGTTCGTTAGCTACAAATAATGCTGCCAATAAAATTATGGCTACCTGAGAGTGCTTTCCATCGGACCATTATTCTTTCAACGAGATCATTTTTTTCCTTCCCGAACAAGGAAGATAGAATTTGTAGGTTCAATGAAGTAAACAAGGACGGAACATCTACTATGTATGGAATTATTCGCACAACTATTAGGTACCAAATCTTTTATCAGCATATTCACATTTGAAAAGCCTTTAAATATAGCGAATTCATCGATTTTTCTGCAAAAAATTAATAATTATCACACAAAAATACGTAGTAATGATATAATAGTATGCATTTGAAAGTTTCTTCACTTCTATTTTCCATACAAGCCCATATTATCACCCCCCAAGTTCGAACTTAAAACCTAGCAACCATAACAAGTCTGCTTTTTCATTTACTTGGTATCTTGACTTGGTATCTAGACAATATGTCGTCAGCGGCCACTTGGTTTTGACGTCATATCCGCCCAATGCGTACTAGGTTTCAAGGGAAGATTGCTTGATTTGCCAAGTTCGAAAACGGCCTAAGGCGTGCGATGTTGGCTGGGGGAGGGGAGGGGGGTGGGGTTGGAGGCAGGAATACGTCCCGGAGAAAACGATGGGAAAATGAGGATTTCCCGTCGCCTCTTTACACTCCCTGGCGATGCGGGGACATAACTCTCGGGGAGGGTGGGTAAGGACGGTAGGCGGTGGTGGTCGAGTAAGTGTGTGTGTAGGATTCTCTGCGTCTAGCGGCGGCGAGGGAGGATGGCGGTTGGAGATAAATACCGTGGGGGGGGGACGGGGGTAAGTGGGGGGCGGGGTGGACGCGGGGAGGGGAAGGAATCGTGAGATGTACGCGGGGGATAAGCCAATACGAGGGAAAAGAGTGTGTTTCCAAGGATTTTCGTTTCCCAACCTCCTCACCATTGCTTTCCCTTGTTTCGAAAAAAAAAGGGTATTCGATCCCGGCACGTCCACTTTCCCCTCCGCACTAGAGTAGCGAATGGCAGAGGGTGTGTGGGGTGAGACGGAAGGGTGAATCATATTCTTTCCCAAGGTCACCGGCTCCAATGCCGAGATAATATTTGCTTGAATGTTAAGTTTTCTCGGGGTTTACCTCGGGTGGGTGGCTGCTGCCAACGTTTCGGTGACTGACGCTGCCATCATCTCCAGGGCTTCCTCAGACTCGTCAACGCCACGCCAATTGGACGACGTTGATGAGTCTGAGACGCCCTGAAGATGCCGGCGGGTGAGTCACCGAAACGTCGACAGCACCCTGGTAAAAAAACCGTAGAAGCTGTTCAAAAGAGCGTAAGGGATTCTACGGAAATTGTCGTTCTTTCCATGGAAGCAGTTTCTTTTATGAGGATCTTTCCGGAACATGAGAGCATGTCTCATATTCTATAGTGTCATTTTCTTTTGGGTTTTATCTGTGTCTTTTCTGAGGCATAAAATTCCTTTCAATCTGTTGTTTGCAGAGCAAATTTTGTGAGTGCCTCTCTCCGTGATAAATGGCCGGATAATTAGGAGTTAAGGATATTCGTGAGCTTGGGACAATAATTTTCCTAAGAGTGGAAGAACTACTAACTTCATGTAGTGCATCGCTAGTGCTGTTTATGTTTGGCATCATCATGTGATTGTGTAATTGTTAGTGATTGAATATCAACGACACGAAGAGATCTGCCTATATGTTGGGGTTAATATGTTTTGTTGGATATTGACGCAATCGAGACAGTGATTGTGCACAACGAGAATTTTTTTTATGCGTGGTGAATGTGGCAAGTGTATTGCATCGTTAGTGTACGAAGAAGGAAGTACGACATCATTTTATACCCGAGACGTTGGTGCTTTTGTGGCTATAATTTCCTCTTAAAAATGTATTGTTTACCCTTTCCATCATTGTAAATGTGCAGTGTTAAAAAATTCGCGTGAATAATTTACAGATAACGATGAATGAAAAAAAGGAAACTTTAGCAGAATTTCGTTTAAATCCCTGTGTTCACTTCTTTACTGCGTTATATGGTTGTTTGAAATAGGTAACCGTGTGACCAATTAAATTCTCTGGATTATCAGTCACATTTGAGAAATGCTCTTTGGAAACGTCATTCATGTCACAATATGGAATGCGCAAACGGAGCTTATATGGCGGGGTGTACAAAATCTGACTTGGGAGTACTTCCTGAACAACAGCTGTCTCAATAGAAACGACGGTCCACAGCTCTCTATAATCGAACTTATAAACCGTCGGGCTCGCACGAATACTGTCGAATGCTTCTCGTGAGCTGTTAAACCCGACCGAAAGTGTTAGACTGCGTGCGGTAGAAGTGCGAATTGGCCTTAAGGTAGTGTGGTAGTTCGAGCGAGATAGTTGCCTAGTCATAATAGAGACCATATTCGAATTGTACGTTCTAATTTCACCAGCTGTAAGACACATCAATTAAATATTGCATTATTAATGGTGCAATAATATAGTTTTATACGACAGAAATTGTAAGTAATTAAATGAAAATATCTAAATAAGTCTTTAACTTGACTCTTATTTTTCGCACGGTGCATTTGAAATTCTTTCAATACGGAAGGTTTTTTGTGTTACCCAAGAACCTACTGCGGTGACAATATGATTAATTTTCAAAAATAGTTGAGAAAACATACAAACTACACGCTGTTATTTTTTTACGACAGTTGAGTGTCAGATGTACCTCATTTTGTAAATAATCTCTCTCTGGAGTGCATATACGTACCATTTCCCATGTAAAAGGGCTGGTATTATTTGGAAAATATCTCCGAAAGTAATGTGGTAAGGGGTTGAATTTTTGGTGTCCTTAGAAGGGTGAGATATTTTTCTTTAAAATGAGACCAAATTTATTGATTTCTAGGTAAAATGATATTTCGCTTAAACTACCTTAAGCGGTAGATAAATATCAAGAGAAATACTTTTGTCTCTATTTGGAAACTCCCGACGAGGATTTCATCCATGAATGAATGCGGGACAGAGGGCGAGGGTTTTTCTTAGGAGTTTGTGAGGAATGATTGGGTTTGAGGGAGTGGAGAGACGGGGGTGAATGGCGGAATCAATGAGCTCGCGTTTGTGTTTCAAGCGGACTAAAATTCATTTTGTGCTGCATTGCGCAACAGTGCGATTGTAGATGGTACGGCTTCAGTCGTGGCTCGTGGAATCGTTCGCCTCGAGGCGCGGCCGGTGCAGAAGATGCAGAGGCTTTCTTCACCGTGGCTAGACGCCCCTTCCTCACTTTCCCCGGGGTGTGTGATGTTCCGCGGTCTGCCCCTCGGCTCTCATTGAATGATGAGGCGACGATGCGAAGGCATGCCGGAAGTGCTTTCACGGCCAAAACGGGGTCAAGGGTCACTTTATTCTCCGCGAGAGATTTCAGTCGCTGTTTCACCTCGCCATTCATTCATTCTATCTTCATTCTTTGGTTTATGTCGTAACCTTGCGTGGCTCTTCTGCGGGTCCTTAGCATCCGGCGCCATCAGGAAATAAATTGCGAATACCCACGTAGTAGAACCATATACAGACGTTTATTGGGCATAGTTTTTAACTCCCCTAAATTGCACCAGGGTTGAAATTCGCCAAGAAAAAAATCATTTGACTTGACCGGGTTTCGAACCCGGATCTCCCAATTGCCGGTCAGGTGTGTTATCCAGTTACAATGGTAAATGTACGATGTTACATATGTAACTGGCTAACACACCTGACCGGCAATTGGGAGATCCGGGTTCGAGTCCCGGTCAAGTCAAATGATTTTTTTCTTGGCGAATTTCAACCCTGGTGTATATGCACCCGTGCGAGTGACTTCGTACCACATCATTTGTGAAATGAATGATTGGATATTTGCCTTCTCCTGTAGTTTTAAGTTTCTCTTTCCACCCAAATGCCAAATACGCCTCTCGCCATTGTTCCCTCTTCACCAGTCACTGTAATTCACAACTCAACACGACCGGTAGAGGTGAGCTCTGTTCACCGGAACAGCATGAGGAGCGACTCCGGCGCACCGACCAATGACTCGTTTGTCCTCCGCCGTCCGTTCCTCGCGTCCTCTTTTTTTGGTTTCAGCGCGCCACCGCGCGGGTCCGAGCTCTGTGGACGGACGCCTCGTGAATTGAATTTGGGAAAGCGGAATGAGACAAAGGTCCAGGGTGGGTGAGGCGGTGAGGTGCGGAAGGGGTCGCCGGATGGGCGGGAGGGGGTGAGAGATGCTCTGGGTGAGGCGGGGATGGGAGGGAAGGTTGGCCCTGGCCCTCGCCCGGGGGGTGGAGGACGGGAAGAGATGGACCGACTCCCACCTCCTTCCGTTGTTTGCGTTTTCGGGGTCAGACGGGGGGAATGGCGGCCATCCCTAGCCAGTGCGGCGGGTTGTGCGTGAACGACCCTCGCGACAGAGGGAATAGAATAGAATTATCATTTATTTTTCTCTGGGACAGGTCCCTTACAGCAAGAATACAAAAATAATATAATAATATAGCAGCGAGGTAATAAACAAATTAACATATTACTTAGTTCAAATGAAAAATAAATAGAGCTTAATATAAAACAATGTATATAAAAAAGACAAAAACAGCTACTCTCATTGAAAACAATAATTTTACGTAATAAACAGCTGAAGTCGGAGATAGGTAAAAATACAATCAATATATAGATGTATGGCACAAGATAAAAAATATAAAAAGACCATGAGGAAAAAAACAATTTTTGTCTAATAAAAAAAATAAAAAAATAATAATAGAAGATCAAACTCAAATAATAATAGAAGAACAAACAAATTTTTAACGAATCGCAGAAATAACTGTTCCGTAGCGAGGGTTGTCCCATCGTACAATGTGAAAAATAGCCAAGTTAAAAACTCATAGAAAATATATTTCACCAATTGCTTTCGTCAATCTCTTTCGAAAAGACCGAATTCTTCTGCTCAAAACTAGAAATCGAAGTATTGAACCCAAAATACGGCAAGATAAATCGAGTCACACATTTTAGATATCTGGGCGAGATCCTTGAACCCACAGGAGGAGAGGAGATAGCACAGAAGACTCGATTACAGAAAATAAAGAGGGTTTATGGCAAGACATACAATATCTATAGCAAGAAATGCATCTCCATAGCACAAAGATCAGGCACTACAACACTGAATTCAAGCCGGAGGTTCTATATGAAAGCGAAACTCTTAGGCTTCATATAAAGAGATATGGAGAACATACTTAAGGAAGAGCGAAAAATCATGAGGAAAATTCTCGGCCCAAAATTAACAGAAGAAGGGTATAGGCTGCACTCCAGTAAAACTACGGAGAAGATGTCCAACCTAGCGGCGGATATCAGAAAGAGAAGACAGCAATTATTCGGACATATCAATAGACTCCCACCGACAAGACTCATCAAAAAGGTCATCACATATTTACAAGGTGTCAATTCAACAATAGGTACCATGGTTGTCACGAGTCATAGGTGATCTAGAAAAAAGCATTAATAGACCCTAAGGAAATTGAAAACAGAATCACCAACAGAAATAAGATACACCAGTGGAACGTAATGCCAGAGAACGAAGTCCCAAAGAAACCAGGGACAAAGTGGACGGAAGAGAGAAAGAGAATCCACGGAGAAAGAATGAGAGAAGTGTGGAAGATAAGAAAGGAACTAAGAAACGAGTCATAATGCTTTGCGTGAACCAATAAAAAAAGGGTCCATTCGCAACTAATAATAATAATAAAAGAAAATTGGCAATGCGAACTGAGTCCTGACCAGGCAAAACTATTCTCGAAAACATTCATATAATAAAATTTCATACAACTTAGATTTAAAAATTTCCATCGAGTGAGATTTCCTCACATCAATTGGAATGGCATTCCAAAGAGGGTGCTGGAGATGAGGTGCGGAGGGATGACGAAGAAGGGGGAGAGGGTCGTTTGTGAGGATCCTTTTTATGGGTGAATGAAGAGGAACTGTGTGGTGGTGGGAACGACAGGTGGGGAGGGTTCACTGCTCCCCCCATCTGTCATTGAAGTCCATCCGCTCTCGAGGTCGTGCACGCTCACTCTAATTGAAGCGACCGGGAGAAAACAAAGTATGCCCCCACAGAAGAGCAAGGTTCACTTAAAATATTTGGGACAACTTACTCTCCGCACCAATATCCTTCTTCCTCTCTTTCCACTCCATGTTCCTCCCCGCACCACACGCAATAGCGGCTTATTAACATCCCCAAATTTCGTCTTTTAATATCCCAGTCTTCCCTATTCCACCGCATTCCAAAAACTTTTAACTCCTTGGCCTCGCATTCACCCTCCCTTGACCTCTTCTCGCCACCCTCCGCTTTCAAATCCTTCATTTACAAACCAGGTCTGCAAATTAGTCCCATCTCCCCTGTCATAATATCGCTAAGTCCCCGTCCACTTTCTCATGTTCTTTGGTATCTATTCTATTTTATATTATTATGTCTGGTGTTATTTTATATCTTGTTAATGCTTATAATTTATTTGTTTGATAGTCATCCAATGTTAAAAGCTTTTATGCCGTTTTTGGGACTTTTTTAAATAAATAAATATTACGCTTAGAGTTTTGGGGGCGATATTTCCTTAGAAACGAATTTCGAGATCCTCCCTTTAAGGGACCATATTAAAATTATATTTTAAATCTAAGCAGCTATAAGAAGCATTGAAGTATTTGAATATTGTAATATTATTAACGAAAAAACTTTGTTTTTATAACTGAAATTTTCAGTTTAATTATTTCATCTGTGTATTCTGCCAGCTAACGGGCAGATTTTGTTTACAATCCTTATTCTACCATTCCATTTTCTTCAAAATCGTCGCAATTTTACTCCTGTAGATGCCTCGCAATTTCCTAGCTATCTTAAATCATCATATCGTCTACCACTCCATATCATTATCCAAATTCCTATCCTCTTACCTCCTCTTCCAATCTTCCCCAAGGTTCGATCCTCTCTTACGCACTTCGGCATTCCTGCGAAAGCCATCACACAAAAGCCATACATATGCTGTGGGTGGAGTAAATTGAAAATCTTCAAATACAGTAAAATGTCTTGGAATTACCTTCACTTCAGATATATCGTGGGGAACACACGTACAAAACATATGCGGCACAGAATTAAAGAAACTAGGTTTTGTTAAGCATACCTATAATTAGAAGGTCCTTCGGATGATAAAGGAAAAGAGAGATGCTACGTCGCTGTGGTTAGGCCACACTTTGAATACGCCGCGAGCATTTGGGACCCTGGTCAAATATATTTAACAAAAAAATTAATAAAATACAAAGGAAAGCAGCACGCTTCGATCAAAAACTGCTACGAGCATACATATAGTGTCTCACAACTTTTAGGGGGATTAAGGTGGGAGCCCCTAGAGACTCGGAGGCTACACGCTAGGATTAGGTTGCTTGATAAATTCAGAACTGATAGTATTCAGAGCGACATAGAGAATATTATCGTGACGCCTCACTACATCTCTAGGGCTGACAGACGCGATAAAATAAGAGAGATACTCTGACGAACAGATAGGTACTAGAACTCGTTCTTTCCGCGAACTATAAGCGATCGCAATAAAAATTAAGCTCACTAATTACATTCCTATAATTCTTGTCACTATTTCATCTCCAAAAAACTTACACCTTTACACGGCTGGTGGCCTAATACCCCCTGCCACACGCCCATGCGGCAGCTCACGGTGTGTGTTTTTTTTTTAAATGTGGATGATGATGTAGATTAGAAGAGAATTCGTTTATTATCGGTTCAACTATCACTCGAAGAGTTCCTTGGGTCCTTCGTGTTCCAGTATCACCGTGGTGGCGTCCACACCGGGAAGAGCGGCCGGCCCTGCTCGGTATCTCCACCCCCCCCCCCCCCCCCCCCCCCGTCGGACTCGCCGTCCCACTCTCGCCCTTGTTCTTCTGCCGCTTCCCGCCCCCCTTCCCCCCCCCCAATGCCCCTCCGCCCACCGCCACCCCCATTCCGAACTCGTTGGTTTTTCGGGAGTCGTCGTGCTGTCAGCCCAAGCGAGGAGGCAAGCCTCTCTCTCGTCCATGGAACCAACCACCGGTGGTGGCCGTGGAAGGCTCGCATGACCGGTTCACCAACCCATTCCCTCCCTCGCCCTCTGTCCTCTTCCTATTCCCATTCTTCTGAGCCCTCTTGCATTCTCATTCCTTCCTCTTTGTCTCCCTTCCCACACCCTTCCTCTACATTGCCCTCTTCTTCTTCTTCTACGTCTACATCTACATAATACCCTGCGAGCCGCCGCATGGGCGTGTAGCAGGGGGTGGTAGGTCTCCAGCCGTGTAAAAATTTAAAATTTTTGGAGGTAAAATGGTTACAAGTATTTATTTATCATGTATTCTACCGGTAAAGGTAGGTTTCGTTGAATGTCAGAGAATTTCCTCCCGGTCTTTTATACATTCATGGGCCTATCTACCTCTAGTATATCCTTTTACGCCTCTGCATAAGATGTACCCTTCTTCATCCCGTCTATGAAACCTATTCTCTTTCTTCCCCTACCCCGCTTGCCCAACATCCTCCCCTCTATCACACTCTTGAGCAACACATCGCCCTCCATAACACACTTCAGCTATATACCCTGCCTATCCCGGATTTCATTCAAAAGTTTCCTTTCCTCGCCCACCATCTCAAGCACTTCTTCGTCAGTCTTCCTTTCCGTCCACCTAACCTTCTCCATCCTTCTCCACACCCACATCTCAAATGTCTGCAGCCTATTATCGTCCTCCTTTCCCAGGGTCCACGTTTCTGCACCATACAACGCCACGCTCCATATCAAGCTCTTCACCAGCCTCTTCTTCACCTCCTCACCTATTGTCCCCGTCATCATCTCTCTTCTATTACTAAACTCCTCCTAGAGCTATTCTCGCCCGTATGTCTTTGCTACATGTATTATGGGAGTGTATTTAGAGGAGATCAGTTTTTATTGTGCGCGGAAAGAACGAGTTTTTGTGCCCTTCTGTTCGGCAGATATCTCTCTTATTTTATCACATATGTGGGACCTAGAATGGTAGTGAGGCGTCATGATAATATTCTCTGTGTCGCTTTAGTGAGAAAGCATGCTTTTTCTTGCTATTCCTTCGGTTTGTACGTATGGCTAAATTAAATCTCGGGTAATTACAGCAATAGGTGTGTGCTATTCCATATCATGCTTCGTAGGTCCCGCAAAAGTATCTTCTCTGCTTGATCTTTCCGTACAGAGAAGACAATATTGATGGCTGCACAAAAATTTCTCCTCTCGGCCGTCAGTCGATCAGCGCCCAATTCATGAATTTTTCCTACTTGTGTGACATGGGGTCCTACAGTTCACGAAACTCTTTTCATGAATATGGAGTTCATGGATAATTTCACGAAACAATTCTTCTATTACCCCTAATTTCTCTCGGACCCCCACCCCCGCACTTTCTCCCAACTCACTTCTGCATTCATCTCCAGTGCTATGTGTCCAATTATCGAGCTTTGTTTAGCCACATCACGAAAATAATTTCATCCAGTAAAATTCCACAATACTTTTTATTTATTCCGACCCCGGTATCGACTTCAAAAAGTCATTTTCAAGGCAAAATTGATGAAATTAACTGGATGAAAATGACTCTAGTAAATGATAATGGTAACTTACTTATTCCACATACATTTCTGAAACACGACCATTACTACATAATGTAATCCACTCTTATCATTGGAAATGCCTTGCAAATTCCTTGCATTTAAACATTGAATATGACTGAGTGACTTGGAAACCTGGGTCGGAATTAATGAAAGGTATTCCAGAGTATAAGATACTGATTCCGGAAGAAACTCGGTGGAAAACTGTTTCGATCTTCGTAATGAAAAGGTTACTTGGTCTTATTGAGGTGAAACCTTGCAAATGGTATGCCGTGCCGAAGTCTGGGTCGGTGGGAGTAAAGAAAGAGTGTAATCGGTCTAAGTTACCTTTTCACTATGAAGAGTATTGTAGAATTTTACAAAATAAAATTATTTTTAATCTCCTCTGCTATGGTGTTTTGAACCCTCATTTATAGCCCTAGTATTATTTGTGGTGTTATACCGATTGAGATAGGTTTTGGGGGCATACTCTTACTTCTACGGTTCCTCTGGCACCCAATAGTCGTACTTCTTCACTATCCAGACGTCCTATTTCCACTATGTATCCTTCCTACTCTAATCCAAAATCTATATTAATCCACTCCTACCCGAAGTTCCCACACTTCGTTATCCCATTACTCTTTATTGCCCGTTCCAAGCACTATACCTGCCTACCTGCTAAAGTCAGTTTGTTAGTAACTGTTAGAGGTAAATTTGGATAATCCACATAATGAAATGAAAGTCAATCGAATTGGTCAACTCATAACGAATGAACAATTTTGTGGTGATATTGCGGTTCCCATTCCATATTTTCTCCGAAGTACTCCTCCAAAGTCTAATTTGGTTCTACCGTGATATCTTTCAGGTCTCAGCATTCTATCTCATGATTTACTGTTGAAATGTAGAGGGAAAAAATCCCGCCAGTACGCACAAAATGATGTTTTTAGCAGTCCCACCACGTAGAATATAATGAAATTAAAGAGATAACGTTGCTCAATTTTAATCTACTGGATGCATAGATCGTCTTCTTGTTCGTCCGTGAAGTAAACCATTTGTTTTCTATAGAACTGGTCCAAAGTGCTTACCAGTGAAATTGTTAGATATATCCGTGAAATAGAATTGTCAATTTATTTTCACAATGCTTAATATCCTGGCTTGTATCAAAATTGATATAAATGTTTTGGTGGCTCATAAAAATGTGGTAGAATGTTACCATTAGTACAATGGTAACATATTCTTTGACGCCTATTTAACACTTAGTCGAAAAAATTCACGTAGAAGACCTGACTTCCAGTGGCCTTATTGTACTTTATTATCAAATATTGATAGTTTCGGAAAAAATTGTTTTGGTTAGAACATTCCTCATCAGTTAAGTGGTGGTAGATTTTATTCGCGTTGAAATAAGTTGATCCTGTTCAAGAGGTCATTTAAGATCAATTGTATTCTTTCTACATGATGCAGGTGCTCGCAGCGAACATAAGTCCGTCATTATTTTTGTGTATTTGCCACAAGTATTACCTGTGGTATTACATAGTTTGTATAACGCTTTTGTTGATTTGGTGGTGCAGTAGTGGTGAAAATGACAACTTGCGCCACAAATTCGCTTCATTCCTCGGTGTGCTATGCCAGTAAATACTATGATAGCACGTAATTTGCGTCCTCGTGATGAAAAAGGTCGCAAAGACCCAAGGCGACGGTGCTACGGATAAGTCGAAGCGGATGACCCTGATTATGAGCTCCTCATCCTGAGAAGATACATCTACATCTACGTCATACCCTGCAAGCCACCAGGGTGTAGGCACAAGCAAGCAAGGGTGTGTGGCAGGGGGTGCTTCCACACCAGGCATGCATGAATGATACGGTAGAACACCGAAATTACATTGAAACCCGCGTACCACACATGCAAAGCGCCAATAAAAAATCTAATAACCAAGAAACATTCTATCGTCAATTGTTCCAACATGCAAGGGATACAAAGACTACTATTACATACTCAAAATATCATGCATATATAAGAACATCAATATTTACATCATGCATTAAGAAGAACGTAGAGAATATAAAGAGAAAGATTTACTGTCTGCCTATTGTCACAATTCGAACTATTCATAACGACGATCACAGCTGTTATGGTTCCGAATGGTACGCGGAAAAAATGACATTTTATACCTATCGTTTCTACAATCTAGCTCTCTAATTTTATTGGTGCGATCTAATCTGCCCTAGTACGAGGGGGTTAATAGTATGTTTTTTACGTCGTCAGAGAAATTATTTTCGTGAAATTTAGTTAGGAGGTTAAGCCTATAATTTAATCTACGCTGTGATAGCGATTCCCATCCTAATTCTTCTAACAGTCCAGACACACTAGCCAACTTATCGTAGCATCGTTTCACAAACCTAGCTCCTCTTCGCTGCACGCGATCTAACTATGATATCAACCCCGCTTCGTATGGATCCCATACACTAACAGCATATTCCAGATGAGGCCGAACGATTGAAAAATAACTACGTTCTTTCACTTTCTCATCATATTTTCCGAGTACTCTCTTGGTAAAGCCTAGCTTCCTGTATGCTTGACCGCATATTTCCCGAATATGGTTTCCCCAAGATATGTCGTGAGTAATTGTGACAGCTAAGTACTTAGCAGACTCGGCGTGAATAATTTCCGTACTATTAATTCTGTAAGCCCTACCTGGCCTATTTTTCTTTTTCCAAAAGCTGACTGCTACGCACTTTTTTATGTTCAGTTCCATCTGCCACTTTTCGCACCAAGCATAAATAGCAAGTAGGTCGATTGTTAACGAGTCGCTACCTTCGGAATTGTTAATATCCCTATACACAACCGCGTCGTCTGCGAAGAGTCTAAGCTTACTTTTAACGACGTTGCTAATGTCATTTATGTACAAGAGAAATAAAAGTGGACCAATGACACTTCCCTGAAGAACACCCGATGTAACGCTGTGTTTGACATGATACCGTCTATGAAAACCCTTTGTTCCCGCCCATGTAAGAACTGATTAATCCAACTAATAATGTTTTTTACTATTCCATATGCTTCTAGTTTTGAGAGTAACTTAATGTGAGGTACCTTATAGAAAGCTTTCTTAAAATCGAGGAATATCGCGTCAGCTTGAACATTATTTTCACCCGAGAGCAAGATGTCACGAACGAAGAGGGCCAATTGGGTTTCGCAAGATCTACCCTTTCGAAATCCGTGTTGGTTATTTATTAATTATTCCTCCCTATTTAAATGACTCATAATGGAGCTTACGATTATGTGTTCAAATACCTTACACGAAATGGATGTGAGAGAAATAGGCCTATAGTTACTAGGGTCTTCCCTGTCGTCGCTTTTGAATATAGGTGTGACATTTGCTACTCTCCAGTCCTTAGGCACTACGTGATCTACTAAAGATTTGGTAAATATTAATTCTAAGTAAGGCGCTATGTCTGATGCCAATGTTTTATATACGCGAGCAGGTATTTGATCTGGACCGGGGGATTTGTTGGGGTTGATATTTTTTAGCTGATGTTCTATGCCGCGACAATTTATAATAATTTCAGGCATAAATGTTTGGGAACGAACAGGCTGCGGATCGAAAAGATGTGGTGTACAAGTATTGAAAGTGCTTTTGAAGAATGAGTTTAACGAATTGGCTTTTTGTAGACCGTTGGTTAGCTTTTCCCCTTTGATATTCTTAAGCGTGTGTACTGTTTTATTTCCTTGAGTGTCCCTAACATACGACCAAAATGCCTTGGGATTATCGTTCAATTGTTCTTCCAGTAATTTACTTTTGAAATTAGCTAACGCCCTTCGGCACGCTTTTTTTGCTGAGAGTTTAGATATTTTGTAATTTTCGGTGACTGCGTATAGTTCTTCGGAGAATTTGTTTATTTTTGCCCTTTTTAACCTAGCATGACATGTTCTCTGGTTCTTTAATGTTTTTCTAACCTACGCGTTATACCACCTAGGCTCTGCATTGGCTCTTTTCCATTTACTTGGTATGTATTTGCTAACTACTGATCGTGTAACGTTGAGGAAAGTATTTCACAAAACCTCAGTATTACTGTTGATACTTATTTTTTGGAAATTAGTAAATGACTTTTGCAACTCTCGTTTCATACCTTCGTAGTCAGCCTTATTAAACAAGTAGATTTTTCTTTGTGGATTATGTTTCTTGATCATGCTCACGAAAAAATTAGCTTTAACCATCTTGTGGTCGCTTATTCCCTTATCCGTACCTATGTTTACAACCATGTGTAGAATATTTGTCGCTAAAAGATCAAGTATGTTTTTCCCCCTGGTTGGAGCAGTGACTAATTGATGCAGTGAGTGAGATGTGAATGTATACAGAAGTGGCTCACAAAGGTCTTTGTCTTTCCCCCCAGTGATAAAACTGTACGTGTCCCAGTCTATGGACGGAAGATTGAAATCCCCACCGATTATAATATGACAGTCGTTTTTTTGAGTGGTTAACTTACTGAGTTGACTTTCAAGTCCTAATATTGAGCTTACATGGGTATCTGGTGGTCTATAATATGCGCACACATAGATTGTTTTTGCTGTAGGATTTTGAATGGAGCACCATACGCTTTCTACCTTGTCGGAAAATGACTCGCTCCTACTAATATAACAATCCTTCACTGCAATAAAACCTCCTCCCCCGGTCCTTTCCACTCTATCTTTTCTATAAACTGTGAAATTTTTCGGGAATACTTCATTATCTGCGATTTCGTTACACAACCAACTTTCCGTCCCTATAATTAAGTCTCCGTCAGTAGTTTCAATTAGATGGTTGAAGTCAGCTACTTTATTTCTTAAGCTACGGCATTTAACTACCACGACAGAAAAGGATTTATCAATGAGCGTATTCCCGGAAGAGATAGAAAGATAGATAGTAAAGATTTTCATTTTACTTAGAAATCAATGAAATTGGTTTCATTTTAATGAAAAATATATCACCCTTCAAATGACACCAAAATTTCAACCCCTTACCACATTACTTTTGGATATACTTGCCAAAAAATACCAGCCCTTTTGCATGGGAAATGGTACGTGTATGCACTCCAGAGAGACATTACTTACAAAATGAGGTATTTCTAATACTTAGGTGTCGTAAAAAAACTAACAGCTTGTAGTTTGTATGTTTTATCAACTATATTTGAAAATTAATCATATAGCCACCGCAGTAGGTACTTGGGTATCACAAAAACCTGTTTTGAAGGAGTTTCAAACGCACCGCGCGAAAATAATGAGTCTAGTTAAAGACTAATTTAGATATTTTCATTTGATTACTTACAATTGCTGTCATATTATACTATATTATCGTACCATTAATAATGCAATATTTAATTTATGTTTCCTACAGCTGATGAAATTAAAACGTATAATTCGAATATCGTCTCTATTATGACTTGGGAACTCTCTTGCTCGGACTACCTTAAAATCTCCTTGGGTATTTCGGAATAAACCTCATGGACCTTTTCTGTTTATTTTGGTGGGGCCTCTGCCACTAGTTATAAATACGGTGATTAGATCTTCTATTTATTTAAACTTGTGATGCTCGAGAAAATGTATAGTCTCAAAGCGTTGTCTAAATGTATATTCAAAGATAATCAATGGATGTCGTGCACTTCGTATGCTAAATACAATCCAGTATTTTCAATGTTTGTGTGTCCTTATTTCGTCGAATTATATGAATACGGCGTCAAATCGAATAAAATTGAATATCTTTATTTAGTGTCATAAAAAATCATCTTTTTCATTGATTATAATGATATTCGTCGTCATTCATTGCTCTACGAATGAGGTTGTTGGCTAATTTTGTGGTCAGTTGGTGGAAATCTTCCTAAACGCATTATTATGGGAAAATCGAAATGTTTGCTTGGCATAAATCGATTAATAAAGCATTATTTGGAACTAAAGCTGCTCTTCCGATCGAAATTCTCGCATTCGTGTGTTCATGAAACCTCTCGCAATCACCCCATCGACTCATGCAGTGGCCTCGCGAGTGTTGTTCGCGGCATAGTGCGCCTTCTTATCTCGGCCCTCCCATTCATACCTGACCCCCCATACCCTCTCCTCTCTCAGCCAGCCCTCCCCCCCCCACGTGACCGTAATCCAACAGAATACACTCATTCATCACTCGGGCGAAATCTCTTCGATGGATCCTTGAAATCAGGGGGATGGAATTCCGCTTCATAGGAATTATTCATTTACATCTACTTAATACCTCGTGACCTGCGGCGTGGGCTTGTGACGGGTTTTTAGGTCACCAGCCGTGTAATGGTGTAAGTTTTTAGGAGATGAAATAGTGACATGAATTATAGGAGTGTATTTAGTGCGTTTAATTTTTATTGTGGTCGCTTAATTTTCGCGGAAAGAACGAGTTCTTGTACCTATCTGTTCGTCAGAGTATCTCTCTTATTTTATCGCATCTGTCAGACCTAGAGACGTAGTGAGGGGTCATGATAATATTCTCTATGTCGCTTTGAAAAATATCAGTTCTGAATTTATCATGCAAACTAAGCCTAGCGTTTAGCCTCCGAGTCTCTAGGGGCTCCCAGCTTAATCCCTCTAAAATTTGTGAGACACTATATGTACGCGCGTAGCAGTTTTTAACGAAGCGCGCTGCTTTCCTTTGTATTTCATTAATATTTTTGGCTAAATCTATTTGACCAGGGTCCCAAATGCTCGCGGCGTATTCGAGATGAGGCCTAACCAGAGCGAAGTAGCATCTCTCTTTTACTTTTTCATCCGAGGACCTTCCTATTATACGTTTAACAAAAGCTAATTTCTTTAATGCTGCGCCTCGTATGTTCTGTATGTCTAATCCCCGCGATATATCAGATGTTAAGGAAATTCCAAGTAATTTTACTGTATCTGAAGATTTTACGTTTACTCCTTCCACAGTGTAGGTATGGCATTTTTGTGATGACTTTCGCAGGAAGTGAACTGTGGTGCATTGGCTGATATTTAATTCTAATCCAGTACCAGTATTGGCGCAATATCTATCACTGCTTCAACGAGTTCGTGTATTAGTTCATGAATTGCGTTTGCACGTATTCGCTTCAAGGTTTCAAGGCATCAGATTATCCTCTGGAAATATTGTGGAAGGATATCCGGAGAACCATGACCGGCAATGATCAAGGTTAGCACAGACTTGATACTGTGCTTGATACAGTTACTCGGCGGCATTTAGTTACGATTCCCTATATTTTTTCACAAAGCCTAAAAATGTCTTTTTCACTGCTCAGGGGAGGCGCAAGGAAAATCGACTCTTTCTTCGAATTTGAGGTTTACGACTCATGAAGTCTGTAATTTGACCAATGATGATTATTTTAACCATTGGCAATAATTGCATAGAGCTGAATGAGACATCTTAAATGGAACTTAACTAAATTCGTGTTGTATATTTTTTGTCGTTGCCTATTCGATATTCGGTTACTTTTTGCTTCCCTGAGGTTGACTTGTATCATTCCATGGGCTACAAGGATGAAAAGAGGTACTTATGCTCAACAGTATTGTAACATCAGATGTCAACCCTCTCCAGCTTAAATCTCTCTTCACAGCTTTCTACGCTTCAATCGCGTTAACTAATAAAGATTGTGTAGAATATTTGGGGAGGCGACCGACAGCTAAGGTCATTTGAGCCATTGGGGATAGTTAAGGGGGGAAGGGTGGAAAGAAACCCGGCGTCGGCATTAGCCTGCTCTTAACGAAAGGCGCCAAGGGGACCGCGGCTTAACATCTCATCCGACAAACGGAGTACTGTACTTGAAGTTCCCTCCACAAGACACTCAAGTAGGGATCGGGTTTCCGCTGAAAAACATCTTCCTCTGCAGGGATATGAACCCTGGCCGCCCGTATGGTTAGCCAGTACTCTAGCCACCACATCAACCCGTTCCCCCAAATAAAGGTTTATTCGGGAATAATCATTGGGAACTGTGAACTCTACGCTTTCTCAAAAATTTCCATTAATTTACTGGCATTGCTGTGGTTTTCCATTTCCATTTTATTTTCTCTTGACGCCCTTCAATCTTCTACCCTTGGCCATCCCCCGCCATCGTCCCACTCCCCGTCCGAATGATGCGGTGGAACAAATGATAGGCGACCTTTGACCCTTTCGACGGCGCTCTCGTAATTTTGACGTTCAAATTGGAAGACTCCTTGCGACGGAACGAGTTGATGTCTCGGGAGTTGGACGGTGCGTGATTTATGAGCCACGAAAGAAGAGGGGGTATGGAGGGGAGGGATGGGTGGAGAAGAAGTGAGTCCCGACCACTCTCAAATTAAAAGGGAGAGCAAGAGTTAGGTGTAAATATTTTTTTTAGCCTCATTCTCTCTGTTGACGTTGCGGCACATTTAATATTGCCCATCCGCTATCATACGATGTGATTTATGAAAATTTTGCGCCCTCGACAATTCTCAGACCCATCCAAATTTAAGTTCAGAGCCAGGGGGTTTTTAAAATCACTTGTAAAAAAACAAATATTGGAGTTTTTGGTCATGATAAAAATGTCGGATATTTGATATCGTTGGATCAGTGTATGTTGCGGTTAACAATGAGTCTTGAAACTAATATTACAGTGTTGAAAAATTGATTTTAAACATTGCATCAACATGTTTTTTTGGCAAGGTCACAATATTGGTTTTTTATCATATCAATACTGTAATAGTTAATGATCTTTTCCGTAATGTCCAAGGTTTCAGTATAATATCAGCAGGATAATACAAATATGGCTGATGCAAATATGTATATTAATATGAAATGGCTACCAAAGTAGTGTAGAGAACAGCAAATGACGATAACCAAGACGTAGGGACAGGAATGCACCCCTCATTGTTGGTATGCGAGAGTAATATCTCTGTGTTTTCTCTCAGCATCGACTGTTTTTTTACTGTCTCGCTCGAGACGCGGAGCGAAGTCGGCCGAAAAAAAAGACACTGAAAAGTTAGCCACACGGAAAATGTTTTGAAGTGCAACTTTAGAATTCTGATCTGGTTACAGTTACTTCATTTGTAAAACTGATTCATATGGGTGAGGTTTATTTTAAATCGATTCACCGGTGTTCTTCTTCCTGAAGTTCGCTCATGCATTGCATGGCGTCATCCTTTGAACCCGCAATCGATGCTGTAAGAGCAGCGGATGATCTTCTGTCACTTGTGCGTCGTACGTTAATTAAAGTCGGACCCTGCTGATTGGAGTATCCGTCATTGGAGGACAGTTGGACGGCGGCGTCTGCGTCATCCCTTCCCCGAGTTACTTCTGTTCCCGAACACTCCTTCTTTCATGTATTTCATTTCATCAGCCCATTTCTTATGTGTTTTCTTGTCTTTTAGGTGCACTTCGTTACATAAAGTAGAAAGTCGACCACCGTGAAGGATGACGGATAAGAGATAGGTAAAGAATAAGCTTTGAGACTGATATGAGGTGAGCCGAAGAATGACATTGTGAGAGGGCATAGTTGTTGGATTGGATATTTGGGGAGGCGACCGACAGCTAAGGTCATTTGCGCCATAGGGGTTAGGTAAGGGAGGAAGGGTGGATGGAAACGCGGCGTCGGCATTAGCCTGCTCTTAACGAAAGGCGCCAAGGGGACCACGGTTTAACGTCTCATCCGACAGACCGAGTACTGCACTTAAGCACCCTCCACAAGGCACTCAAGTAGGGATCGTGTTCCTCTGAAAAATATCCTCCTCCTCAGGGATTTGAACCCTGGCCGTCCGTGTGGTAGGCTACTACTCTAACCACCACACCAACCCGATCCCCGGCTGCGACATTTTCTCATGAAATTCACAGCAAATAATATTTCCGACGTTATTGGTCTTAGTTGACGAAGCTCACTCATGTACGCGATCCCGATTATGAGAAAAATATCAACTCGAGACACTCAGTAGGGATCGGGTTTCCTCTGAAAAACATCCTCCTCTGCAGGGATTTGAACCCTGGCCGTCCGTATGGTTAGCCAGTACTTTAGCCACCACACCAACCCGATCCCCGGCATAGTTGTTTTACAGAGGAACGGAGTGTTCATAAACTCTCCGTCCAAAGCTACCTCATATCAGTTAACTAGCCTTTGAGCAAAGCGAGGACAGATGAATATAAAAATTTCGTTCATTCAAGGCCGTTAATCCGAGGGCCCTCGTGTATACCAAGCAGCGTATCTCCCTCGAGGAAGAGATCGAGGAGAATTACACACGCGGACGGACGCCGTGCGCATAGTTCCTTCTTCTCCTCTTCTTCTTCCGTGGGTGCCCTCCTTCCCTTTAACGGCCAGCAGCGTTCGTTCCCTCCTCCTCCCCACATTCGCCCACCGAGACCGCTTCTCCTCTTCCTCCTTCTCCTCCCCCCGCCCCTTTCTTAAAGCCTCTTCCCTCTTCTCCTTCGTCTCTACCTCTTCCTCTTCTTCCATTATTTCGCTCTCTCTCCCCCTTCGCCGTCCTTTCCTTCCTCCTCCCTTTTCGGCCCCGCTAATCGCCCTCTCCTCCCTCTTTCGCCTCCTCTTTCATTCCGTCCTCTCCCTTCCCCTCCCTCCTCTCCCAGAGCCACCCCCTTCCACCGCTTCCTCCTCCGGAATGCTGCGTGACTGGTCTTCTCAGAGTGTGCTCAGATGTAATTCAGCACCCATAATATATGTGAAGATGGAGAGAGGAGGCTGGGAGCGAGCAAGGGGGAGGGAGATGGGGGGGCGGGGATGTGGAGATGGGGGGAGCGGGTAGTGGTTTGTGTGTTTGTGTGTGTGTGGATGGGGCGAATGGGAAAGCAGGGGAGTTTTTAGGCGGCAGCACTGCGCGGGGGGAGGGAGTAGGAGGGGCGGGGGGCGGCAGCGCCGGGTATACATGTGGCTGAGGCGGTGGGGGCTCATGTTGGAGGCTAGCCGTCTTCCTCCTCTTTTGTGTGTTTGGAGATATGGGAGCCGGTCGGGGGAAAGATGAGGAAGTGGGGTCCCCTTTTGTCTTTCCGCCGATGATCATAATAAGGGCGATAAAAAAAAAGCCACTGTGCGGCTCCGAATCGGCGACCATCAGCTGTATTAGAGTTTGGACGGCGCTGCTCTATTCGTGGGAGGAAAGGAGAGGCTGGCTGTCGTCGTCCGTTGAGACCTCTTACCGTCGAAATCCTCCGTCGTCGTCTCCTGTTGTTTCGGGACGAGATTCGTTGCCGCGTTAGCCGAAATGAGTTTTCGGATCGGGTGGCGCATGGAAATCGATTCTGGTCAAAACCACGACGCGCTACTAACGGCCGCGTTGTGCTTTGCCATCTTCGATGTTCTTGGTATTCTCATCTGATGATGTTGAATGGGATGATGGGGTTTTCTAATATTTGGAGTTGTCCAGGTCTTCTTCTATCCTCTGTATGACTCAGATTTCTGGTTCTATATCAAGAGAAGCTTATCGCAGCAGTGAGGCACGTTTTCGTAATAGCGTTCGTGTCTAATGGTTTTAATTGATGCGTTTTCTCTGAGAACTCGCTAGCATGTAAGGATTAGATCATAGCAGGAATTCAATTCATTTCCATGTTCAAAGTGTGATGGTTCCGTGTCGTCATCACAATAATTGTTTTTTTGATGGAGGCGGATTGTTGCCGACATAATGGATTTCCCGATAGTTGGCTAACCAATCAAATGGAACCGATTAATAAGCAAAATAGTTTTCTAAGTAAATGAATAATCACTTGAGGAAAAATGAATTTTATATCGTGATGCGTCATTTAATATCCCGGTCAAGGCGGATGATTTTTTTCTCTGTGGAATTCCGCACAATTGAATATCAAAACTCAAAGTAAAAAACTCAAAGTAAAAAACTCAAAGTAAACGCGAGAAGCGTCAACTTCTGTATGTGTTTTTACTAAAGAGTAAACTCACGATGTGTTGAATAGCGAATCTCGGAACCGTCTTTACAAATTATTCAGGTCTTTATGATTGAAATGTGTCCGTTTCTTCCTCAAGTTTCCCTGGGCGTTAATTTTGGTTCCGAAGTCGCTAGAAGGTGGCTCCTGCCAACGTTAGAGAATTCAGAGAAGCAACGATATTCCCGTTCCTATAGAGTTAGCGGCCGATAAGGTTCCGGAAACTTTGGAAAGTTAGCAATTGGTTACACCATATGGTGACGTAATGTCTATAAAATCAACGCTACGAGGATGAAAAATACAAGGAGAGAATTAATTTGACTAGCTCGGTGAAGTAATCAAGCTATCTAATCTACTTAATAGCTAACGATTACAACCCTTATTGAATGTTCTGAATTTATCTTTTCGAGGTAAATGTTGATTGCAGACGATGTCTGAAATGGTTTATTTTCATTCCCCCGTGAGCTATTATAAAAACGCAGCTGAGTGCTAACATCAGCAATTATTCGAGAAGTAAGAAAAAGGTGAAGCTAAGTGTGTCAATTGAAGTTATTTTGTGAAGAGACTTTGAAGTGAGGTGAATGTTCAAAGTCAGTGTATGCATCTTGATAATGAAGGTGCATGCTAAAGTGTTGCAAGCTCAATTAAGTGCTGATTGTTAATAGAGTATTTCGACATTGACGTTCCCTAGGTTTGGCGTTGATGCAGAAGATGTGCAATTATTAAGTGAAATGAACCTCAATAATGTTGCATGCGTGGAAGTGTCTTAATTAATGCTGAAGTCTTAAACATTTCAATACATCAACGTGTACAGCTGCCTTAATATTGGTGCAAACTTCAAGTCTAAAGTTAGGAGTATTATGTATTCGATTTAAAAAGGCATCCGCGTGTGCGTGTCAATGAAGTGAGCCTATGAGAGTATTCATTATAATTAATTTCTTAATGTAGGTATGTCAAATAGAGCTACCGTGATCACGGTGAAAAATTACATTACTGGTGATGTTTGTACCAGTATGAATCCTCCAAAACGCATTGGCTGAACATTTTTAGATGCTTAAAATGTCTATTATAAATATCGTCGGCCAACAACCTATTAGATATGATAGCTTGATTCAAATATTGCTCACTCGAATAATTTCAACAGATTCAGGCGAGATATCGTGGAAGTTCGTCATATTAAAACGAAAACAACAATTGCACTACTCCACCAGGTATTTATTGTGTACGACGCGTTTCAACTCACGGAGCCATCATCAGGTATAAGAAGTCTTTTCAAATATTATTTGCAAGCTTTCTGAAGTCTTGTACAAAATACCTTGTGGAATAGTGCAATTGTTGTTTCTGTTTTTAATTGCTCATCCATTTGTTAAAGGAGGAGAGAAAGGCAATGCCTTCTGCTATAACCACTTTGAACTTTTTTAAGGATTAAACACTCCAATGGAATGTTTCTTTTTCACTCTTAAAAAGCTTGCAAATGATAGTTGAAAAATTTTGACTGTTAAACTAAATATTTAGTGCGTCTACAGAGTAAACTTGAGCCTGTCAATTTTTTAGATTCTCGTAGTAAAATGCTGTTTGAATAACGATAAATATACGAGATGAACCAATACAGTTTTTTCGAATACGAAGCTTAAACAAATGATTTTTTCGAACGAGCGGATATATTTCAGCATATTAAGATTTTTAAGAGAAACTGTGGAAACAAATATGTTGGCACCTTTAGCTACCTTTGGCTTAAGGACGTTTAAATAGTTTTTGTACTATTTTTTAAGTTATTCCTTAGGATTCCATTTATTTTTATTTGATTTTATGGCGAGTGCAGTACATTATGTTACTCCAGATGGTGACGCTACTTGTTTAGGAGTATTACAATGTGCAGAAATATTAATTACCTCGAAGCATCTCCAATCAGTATCCATCCGTTCTAATTAAAGATAATATCATCGCCTCCACATATCGATGTCCGTCATTTCATTTACATAGAATTTTATCGAAACGTAAGCAAACTTAATACGATTGCAATTCAATCAGGCTACCTACTAAGTCAAAGAGCCTAAGGTTCGATTTTCGGGTGACAAAATTTGATATTCGTCTTTTCACACTCAAATAATCCATGCGTATGGGTTAGCTTTGCATTGAAATCGGTGATACTCTATGTTTGAGGTACCCACGTTTTGGCTACTAATAAATAAACCGGAATATGATTTTGCTGTTATTTCGCAGCTAGTGCGACTGTTAGCGACCACTGTCCTCTCAGGTAATCTATTCACCCGGAACCAGAATCAAAGTCAGAGGGACAGTCGCTGATGTCGTCGCTTCATGAGGGTAGCAACCGTTAATCAGAACCAAAATTGGCACCCACCCAGGGAGGGCATTTGAAGTCCTGCATGTAATGCAACTTGCGGTTCCTGACTTGCCGTTTCTCAAATTTTCCATCCAACTTCCATCGGTTCATGTTGCCAAAAATATGGCTGTTATTCATTTTAAAAGTTTCAATACTAGAGGTATATTATCTATTCTATGGTGTGAAGAATTCTAAGAGGACTTATTGGTAAGCGCGGTTGAAGGCTGTGTTGATTATCGGTCTTCGAGAGTTGTCAAGTTCTAGAAGGTTCGCAAGAATGCGTTATGCGATCCGAATTTCCGAGAGAGTTCCTGAGCTCGAAAACTCAGTCGCCATTTCAGTTGCGTAATTGCCTCCTAATGCTCTCACCCTCCACCAGTACATCAGTTTACACCAGCGTGACCTATGAAGTGAAGAATTGAATGTTCGGAGAACGTTTAGGCGTGAGGTATTGGAACTCGCATACTGATATGCAGTATTGACAGTTATGAAGACAAGTCCTTAATAGTTAATTATTTTATGCAATGCATTATAGCAAATGATGTTCAATAGTGATAGGCATCAGACGTTTTACTGATGTAGTTACCGATAAATTCTCTGGTGGGGAGTGCGTATAGTTTTATTTTTTGCCGACGATTGCTTCGGCAACTCTGCGATATGTAGCCGCAGGTAACTGGTAGGTGTCCGCACCCGATATCTAGATGAGTCACTGTGATTTCAGTGTTGACCTTGGAAATCATATCTAGAAACTATTCTCTTCTGCGTGGGCCTCATCCCCTGCTTTCCAGGTCGCAAATAATTGTGATATAGAGCATTCTTTAGTTACCGCGCTTCCTCAGTTTGGATGACGCTGCCCTTCTTGGGAGACTATATTTAAGGTAGGCATGTGTCACTTAAATCTGTTAGGCTAATTTAATCAATCTAATGGTTAATGTATTTAAAGTGAGATTTGAAGATAACTTATGTTTGACACATAATTTTCAAGGAAGATAAATATTTATGAGGCTAAAACCGATACTTGAGGGTCTTTTATAAGATGTACTCCATAATAAATACGCCCCAATGGCATTGTTGGGGAAAGGATGTGTACTCAAGACACTTCCATAAGCCCTTTCTGTCGTTTTCAATTTTTAAAACCTTCCCTCTTGGTAACGGGCGGCCGTAAATGTTGAGCCGGCTTTGCATTCGGCATCTGTTCAAAAGAGTACGATCGCAAATCATACCTTTTTGAAAGGCTGGTTATTTTTCCTTTCGGATCCGTATCACTTGTTCCATTTATCCCACCTTTGTAGGCTTTCTATAAAATTGCGAACCTTAGTGCTGCGGCGAGCCACGTGACGAACCTGCCTGCTCTCGAGCCGGCTCCACGGCTCGTGCCATGCGGTCGATATCGCTGCCGTGGGACCGAACCCAGGGACAGTTTAGTAGTGCTCACTCTTCCGATCTGCGGCAACGCCGCGGTTTAAATGTCTCATCTCTCATCATTACCGGAATAAGTCGTTTGAACTCTCTTGTGTGCGTCTGTAGTCATGAACATGATAATAATGGAGAGAGTGAAAGCGTGTTTGCTTGTAAAGAGCAGGAAACTAGCGCAGGGGAAATATTTTAGGGAGCTTTAGAAGCGGTCGGAGTTTCATTGATCGCATAAATTCAAACTTATTGCAGCTTATAATTGGAGATGTGTGAGGCCGTGCTCTTCTGTGACGAATTATTATTATTATTATTATCTTGTATTCTACCGGTAAAGGTAGGTTTTGCTGAATGTCAGAGAATTTCCTCCCGGTCTTTTACACATTCAGGGGCCTATCTACTTCTAGTATATCCTTTTTCGCCTCTGCATCTTCATTTTCTTCTTATCTTCCTTGGTCCTTGTATCCTGTGATGACTGTGTTGTGCAATGATTTCGTGTGATGACGACCTCGGGGGCCTTGCCTCCCCCGATGCCGGGCCCGACACCCGCCCCATTGGGCGGCGTCCCGTAGTTGCCAGGATTCATTTGACTCTTTTTGCGACATTCATATTTCTGGGTAGTATAGTAGTCGAGAGGGGACTCCCACCCCCGCTTCCCAACAGTGTGTTTCACGTGTCACTACCACGGGACTACCTTTCGTCTGGCTCCTACCCTTCGACCTATCTGGGATGGGTGACCCTATCGGGAGCAATATTAATTGCTCCCACCAGTCCAGCTCTAGGGGTCATTGGAACGCGCAAGCCCTTCCACCACGTCAAGGTTGTAGTCCGCGGAAAGGCTGTGACGAATATCTATGTAAAATTCGTGTGTCTACGGCTTGCGTCACGTATTGTGAAAAGAATTTTTTTCCATGTGTTAGGCTCTAATCAAGAGTTCAATTCCACAACTGGTCCCTATCAACAGTTTATTTTACCAGTAATTAATAATGGTTGATTGTTGATGAAGTGAATATAACTATGATAAAAGGGCGCAGAAGTAATCACTTATTGACAGAAATTGGATATGCATGCTCGCAATCATGCACATTTAAAGTGGTAATTGAGTAATGCTTCCATGGCATGCACCACATTTATTTAGGTTTGCTTGTGTCGTTATCAGAGTATTCACAAATAAATGACGTCTTTTTCAGTAAATGTATGGCTAAGTAAGATCAAATCTACAACCGAATTGCAATTGGAGTCCCTATCGATGGAATACCTACTATCAAACGCATCATGTTGGAGGTAGTAGTACAATTACATGGTAGTAATATTGTACAGTATGGGAAATACTTATTATTGAACGTATTGGACAAATGTTTCCATATCGGAGGCACTGATATATGAATATTATCTAAAATATTATTGTCTACCTGAAAAATGTTTTCAAATCGGAATCTATCCTTGCTGCCGTTTCAATAAATGTTAGCCTTAGGATGTGCTATAATTTGTGCCATGTGGTACCTTGACCGTAAACTTTGTACAAGCGGTTGGAATGAATTAGAATTATTACGAAAACCACGTTTCAAATAGGCAAATCAGCTATAGAGAATCAAAGAGAAGAGGCATCAAAAAGACACGATATACACCTGAGCAAAACACTTTATCGCAATGAAATATTTTGACATCAACTGGCCATTGAAATACGAGAGCAGCGTTGTTTCTTGAACTCTACCTCTACTTTCATTTTTTTACTTCATCGCTCAAATTATTTCATTATCTACTTCGATCATTTTATGACGAAAGATGATGTCTTGGTAGAATATTGTGAAAAATAGTATAAATTCGTACATTATGTGGATAAAAAGTTTTTTGACTCATTTCTTTGAGGCCTAACACCTGTAGCATGTTATATTTCTCTTTAAATTTAACTATCAACCGTGTTTTTCACGTGTAAATTATTTATTGATTTAATTTAACTGCGAAAGTTAACTGATGTGAGGCACACGAAACTTGTTTCGGTAAGGCACGATTTTAATTCTTCAACCTTAAATCAAATCTTAAGGACGCCCTAAAGTTTCCCATTGGGAAAGAAGTATTTGCACATACGGTTTATATTAAGATATTATATGTATATTATTCATTAATATTTTATTAATGAAATACAACAATTAAGTAATTATATTCATATATGTAAACAATATGTGTATATATATATATTAATATAAGTTATTTTATTCATATATATATATATGTAAAATATATGTATATATATTAATATAAGATATATCAATAGACTCCAACCGGCAAGACTCATCAAAAAGGTCATCACATATTTACAAGGTGTCAAATCAACAATAGGTACCATGGTTGTCACGAGTCAGAGGCGATCTAGAAAAAACAAAAATTGATCCAAGAGAAGTTGAAAACAGAATCACCTGCAGAATTAAGATACACCTGTGGAACGCAATGCCAGAGAACGAAGTCCCAAAGAAACCAGGGACAAAGTGGAAGGAAGAGAGAAAGAGAATCCACGGAGAAAGAATGAGAGAAGAGTGGAAGATAAGAAAGGAACTAAGAATTAAGAAATAAGTCATAATGCTTTGCGTGATCCAACAGGGTCCATACGCAACTAATAATAATAATATGAGGTATTATAAACAATAATGTCTTATATCAATATTGCTTATTTGGCCAGATGTAATTATCGTCGCTATTATAAATTGGAAGATATTTCAAAAATGACAATTATTCTCAGTAAGGCCTTGATGGCTCGATGTCTGTTAATAATCATGCCGAAGTGTCACTGTTACCTATAATTGTGACATGAACAACTTCTTTTTTCATAGTGAATAAAGACGTCGGTTTTCTAGAAACCTCTGTCCTGGGTACCCTCTTGTGTCTTGTCATGGGAAACAATATGAAAGTAGATCTTTGATTGTTGGGGGTCTATTTGCCCGGGAGTAGATCATCTCTCTCCAGTCTAATCAGACGGCTGAGAGGACACATTGGGCGAGCGGGTTTTTCAAAAAGATTTTTATTTAAAGAATAATAGTCCCTCTCGGCCCCCCTCTCGGCCACCGAACCCAACGGGCATCAATACCGCCCTCTTCATCGTCTCCCTCTCTTCCCAATGGTAATTTTCTGCGCCTGCGCCCGACTCCCCCCCCCCCCCCCCACTGAATCCTTCCCCACCCCTTGGTCAATCTCCCTCCCCCCACCACTATCCCCCCTCTTCCCCTATCCCTCCCCTCCACTCTAGAAGACCCAATGAAATCACGCCAGGGGCGGGCCAGTGCGAAGTACTTCAGAGAGCGCGTAATGACGCCCTATTAGCCTCCCGAGAGTCATTTGTCTCGAATCGCCCACGCGACCCCGCCCTCTTTTGTCCTCTTCGCGGTTCAACTTTTCGTCTGCCTCTCTCGGCTGCGGCGGACCCAATCGCTCTCTTTTTCTTTCCTTCGTTTCCTGTCTTTCTTCACGCGTAGCGCGCCGTCCACGAATGAGCCCGACAGGACCCGAGTTTCCATTCGCCCCCGTGTGGGGGAAGAGAGTGCGCAGGCGCGGAACTCAAAAGGAATCGAGTCCACGCAATGTTTCATGCCGATGTCTCTGAAGTTTCAAAATTGCCGCAATCCTGTTAAGTGTGGACTGCGATCCTGTTAAGGCAAGTTAAGGTAGTCCGAGCGAGACAGTTCCCTAGTCATTATAGAGACCACATTAAAATTATACGATTTAAATTCAGCACTGTGGGAAGCATGAATTAAATATTGCGCAATTAGTGGTACAATAATATAGTTTTATATGACAGAAATGGTAAGTAATAAAATAAAAATAATTTTGTGCCGGTAGCGGCGGGGTAAAGTCCTCGCCTCCTAACCCGAGGGTCGCGGGTTCGAGTCCCGCCAGGGTAGATTATTCATTGCCCAGGATATGGGTGTTTGTGTACGTCATATTAAAACACTTGTAATTGGGGAAAACCTGTAAGTGTTAAAGAAATTATTATTATTATGAAAATATCTAAATAAGTCTTTAGCTTGGCTAATTTTTTTCGCGCGGTGCGTTTGAAACTCCAAAGCGGAATTTTTTTGCGATACCCAAGAACATACTGTGGTGACAATATGATTAATATGCAAATATTGCTGAGAAAACATACAAACTACACGCTGTTAGTTTTTTTTAGGACATCTAAATGTTAGAAATACTTCATTTAGTAAATAATGTCTCTCTGGAGTGCGTGCACATACCATTTCCCATGTGAAAGGGCTGGTATTTTTTGGCAAATATCTCGGAAAGTAATGTGGTAAGTAGTAGAATTTTTGGTGTCATTGGATAGGTGATATATTTTTCTGTAAAATGAGAACAAATTCATCGATTTCTAAGTTAAATATATTTTCGCTCAAACTACCTTAATTCGGATAACTTTGCCTTGAATAGTGATGGTGGAAGGGGAGGAGTGATGTGGGGTTGCGGATTGCAAGGAGAAAGCTATCGACACGCTGGGAATGTCATTCAGTCCGGAGGGAGATGCTGGGTTTTTGCGGAGACACACGGGGGCAAGAAGAACTAAATACAAAAAAATTGCAATCGGAAACACTCCCTTATACAAGCGACTCTGTAGATTTCTATACAATTAATTTAAGTCGTTCCGTTCTTAATCTAACAGGCTTACATAATTCTGTATCTTATTGTCTTACGATGATTTGTTTTTCTTTACAATTCTAAATTTTGAGGTCAGTTTATCCGGTTTTCTCCCGCGTTGAATCATGTTAAGGGACAAAAGTTTCGCTAACGTTACAGCTAGCGTCGTCAGGTCCTGAATGAGCTGCAGAGATTCATGTCCTTTATATACCTAACGCCTGAGCTAGTCAGGCGCACGTTGATTGGTCGACTGGACCTTTGAATTCAATTATTGGAAAAGACGTTTGAACGTATAGGAGAGAGGATAACTGTATTCCCTGTTGAAATTTTCTTTGTTTTTGGCTTTTTGAATCGCCTCTCGTAGTAGCCGAGGGAAATATTTATTTTCTCTGGCGATGGTCTTACATTTTTCAAAGTTTATGACGTGAGTATATAAAGATACATGAATCTCTGCAGCTCATTCAGGACCTGACGACGCTAGCTGTAACGTTAGCGAAGCTGTTGTCCGTTAACATGAATCAACGCGGGAAAAACCCGAATTAACTGACCTCAATAAATCACCGCTGAAGCCTCCGTACCAATTCTAAATTTTCTCGAGTTTTTCCATTATAAGGGTCAATCATTGTTTTTTAAAAGAACCACGGTATCAGGATGAAAGTAATTATAGAGCTAATGAGATGATAGGATCTAAATTTCATGACCTGAACTGAACCACGGTTAAAATCATAATGTATCGTAAATTTCATAGGCTATCCTCGTCTAAATGTTACGCTCAAATTATGTCATCCCCAATTCCAACCGTCTTTCTTTTTCTGCAAACTATTCTCAACTACCCCATTCCCTCGGCATACTCGTTTGCTAATTCCGGCACATTCGGGTTCCTCTGCCTGCTGCATGCTGCTGTTTCAAACTATATTGCTTTGATTACCAAAAACTTATGATTGTTGTGTTATCGATAATTGAAATATGATTTCCACTACCTCCGCACCGGAAGCCTTTTGATGGATTTCATGAATACGTCTTTCTTTGAATTCAAAGAGCTCCGGAGCTGAGTCCCCTCGATGCCCACGAGAGGGTACATAGTGTACGAGAATCATGTATCATTTCTGTGGATCATTGGATTAATCATCGGTAGTTGTTTTTATGTGCTTCAGCCATTTCAACGCGGAGAATGCATGGGAATCATTTGAAGACTCAGCAGTTAGATGGTTGATACCACGGTGGCGAGAACTCTGTAGATAACTTTTTGTTTGTGTTTTGCATGCGGAGGGCGGATGTTAAAAGCCTGGAAACCTGGGGGAATTTATTCTTTCGCGATCTATTACATTTTTGACCCTCGAATTCAATTTATGCATCAAATATCCCACCTCGTCTGTCTTTCGCCTTTTCCCATTTTTCCAACTAATAAATGTGTCGGTGTAATTTTCTCTACGCTGTATTTCTTCTTACGATATGTCTCTTAGGTTCCGAAATGAATTCAGTCGCATTAAACTATACTTTTTTACCATTGATATGACAATATTTACTTCTTGCTTCTTACAGTCGCTGAAATTCAAAAAATGATATTCGAATATGGTGTCCGTTATGACGAGGGGGAAAAAATAGTACATGCATACATACAAAGCAATTACGCCGTTCCCTTCCGGGGTAGGCAGAGTCACTAAGTTTTACTCATAAATACATATTTGTACACCTAACTCTGCTGTGATAATTTCCTCCATACTGACCTATCCTTGCAAACATCTTTTGCTTCATTTACCCCATACACTGCTTCATACACGCCCTCCTGTTCTTAAGACTCCTGATATTCCTCCTCCTAAGAATGTCCTCAACCACAACTTTCTCGGCCAACCTCTTCATCTCGTACCATTCATTTCAACCTTAAGAAAATCATTCAACGTAAAGTACTATACAACTGAAGTGTCTTCAACTCAGAGCATTTTGACATGAATGCTCTAGAGTTGTCTTTGGAGTGAAACATTTGAAGGCAGTCTGCCAAGAATGATGGAAAAAGAAGCGTTTCGTCTTTGTAATAACATACTAGCCACTGCCTTAAAATAGATTGTAGAGGGATACAGTGGAATTTTCATCACTCTGTTTTCTCGGGGTTTGGCTCATCCTCGAAACATGCGACGTTAGTTTCTAACGTCCGCGCGATTTACAATTGATAGCGGCCACCCACGACACCGGCTCGAAATCGGGTGATTCCGTCGCAGATACGAGCCAGACCCTTTGGATTCCACGGGAGGACTCAAGAACACCCTCAGACCACTTTCTACGCATTTCCTGCGCTCATTCTAGTTCGAGTTAAAGCTTGATCATCAATCGCATGCAAACGCAGCGCTGGATTCCAACCGCTTCCATTTGCAGCTCTTAAAACCTTCTCTTGTTTCAAACATCGTCGTTTCGGAAGTGGATTATTATTCTTTCGGTGAGATGGGAGCTCCCCGGTGGCTTCTTAAGTACCCGCAAATGACTCCTTAGTATCCCATCCAGCCACCCACCCACTCCATTGCATATCTCGACTCCCGAGTTGAGCCGTTTACTCTCCGGGTTTTATTCCCATCATATTGCCTCTCTTTCACCCCCTCCCCAATCCTCCCTCCACCCTCTCTCCCTCTTTCGACCCTTCCCCTCTTCTTCCAGAGCGGTCGACTGCCGAGCGTTACTTAGGCAGAAGGACTTAATTTGGACTCAGCAGTCGGTGGTTGATGCTGTGTGGCCGTCCTTGGAGGTCACCACCCGTTTCCGTCCTCTCCCCCTTCCCTCCCAACACCCGTTCCTTTTACACCTCTTCCCGAGCCAGACACTTGGCATTCATTTATGCATGTCCGAATCGTCTTGTTTACGGTTTTTTGCTCTGCGTTTGCCTCTATTTCGGCGAATTTATATTCCTCTTTCAATCTCCTCTTCCCAGGGTGCGCCACTGCACGTGCGGCGACTGTGTCCGTGTCTGTTTAGAGGGCGGGCGCGTCGATCTGGTTACCATGCTCGAATCATTTGAAACAGGACGTCATTCTCGACTTGCATTGCATCCCCCCACCAACATCCCTCCTTTCAATCGTCCTTCAAGATCCCCGCCTCCCTCCACTCCACCCACTTATGTTTACCTACTCATTTCCTTCTCCACCCACCTCACCCCGCCCGGCCATACTTCGGTTGGATCGGATTGGATATTTGGGGAGGCGACCGACAGCTAAGGTGATTTACGCCATAGTGGATAAGTAAGGGAGGAAGGGTGGAAAAAAACCCGGCGTCGGCATTAGCCTGCTCTTAATGAAAGGCTACAAGGGGATCACGGCTTAACGTCTCATCCGACAGACGGAGTACTCTACTTGAACTGCCCTCCACAAATCACTCAAGTAGGGATCGAGTTCCCTCTGAAAAACATCCTCCACTGCAGGGTTTTGAACCCTGGCCGTCCGTGTGGTAGGCGAGTACTCTAGCCACCACACCAACCCGATCCCCGCCATATTTTGAGCGCACTTTTACGATTGATTGTTCCTCCTATTTCCTCGTCTCATCGCGTTCGTTCCCTGCTCCCGAATCATTCCCGCGTATCTCTGTCGCCTCGACTCGGCGCCCTCTCCGTTATACCTATCAATAGGAATAAGATAAACGAAATAGACTGCAGAGCCGATAGATTTAAGATGTCATTTTTCAAGGTAAAATAAGGGATCATAATATTTCTGATAGATCAGTTCTAGGATACCGACTAGGTTAAATAGGTTTTTTTTTCGGTTGTGCTAAATATCTTAACATGAGTTGTAGATACTAACCTAGAATGAAATTCCACAATGATATACTCCTGCATGTCTTAGTACCTTGTGGCGCTATTTATTTGTCGCATTAATAATACTAACCAGCAGTTATATCTTGAGTAGTATGCTGCATGGTAGCATGTTCTTCTTCGTATCACTCTCCTGGTTTCTGGTCTGAATGCGTACCTTTGCCCTGACTGGTTTGGCCTGTGCCTGGCATTCGGGAGAACGTGCGCGGTTCTGAATTGTACTGGGATTAGTGCTGCATGCCTGGTGTGGAATCACCCAGTGCCACACACCTTAGTGGTGGCTTGCACGGTATTTCGTAGATGGAGATGTAGATATCTCTCGTCCACCCACCGACCCTCATCCCCTCCACTGCTAACAAACGCTTCAAATGCACTGTAGTGGGCTGGATGTTGAAGTTCATCTCCCATACTCCGTCTCTACCGTGGCTGATTCCCCCTCCTTGTTATTGTGTCCTTCGCGGGAGAGGAGAAAAATGTAATTGAAAGAAGCTTGATTTCCTCCCTCCCATCCGCCCCCACCACAACCCCCGCCCCTTGCCGGGATGCGGCCCACCCTACTCGCGAAATGTCCCCTCATCTCTCTCCACGCCCTCTACTCTTCCCATATCTTCGGCTGGTGTCTGGGGCCAAGCAAACGAAGGCCATTGAGATTATCAATTCTAACTTTACGAAATTAAGTAATAATGTGGATGAACTATTGAGTGAAAATAAGGTTTAAACTTGAAAACAGTCGGATTATGAAGTTCGCTTAAGGTAGTCCGAGCGAAATATTATTTTACATATAAATCGATGAATTTGGTCTCATTTTAAAGAAAAATATCTCACCTATCCAATGACACCAAAAATTATACTCATTACCACATTACTTTCCGAGATATTTGCCAAAAAATACAAGCCCTTTTACATGAGAAATGGCATGTGCACGCACTCCAGAGAGACATTATTTACAAAATGAGGTATTTCTAACAGATGTCGTAAAAAAACTAACAGTGTGTAGTTTGTATGTTTTCTCAACTATTTTTGAAAATTAATCATATTGTCACCGCAGTAGGTTCATGGGTATCACAAAAACCTATCGCTTTGAAGGAGTTTCAAACGCACCGTGCGAAACAAATGAGTCAAGTTAAAGACTTATTACTTACAATTTCCGTCGTATAAAACTACGTATATAATTGCACCATTAATAATGCAATATTTAATTGATGTGTTCTACAGCTGGTGTAATTAAAACGTATAATTTGAATATGGTCTCTATTATGACTAGGGAACTATCTCGCTCGGACTACCTTAATTCAGCTTGAGCTGAAGAAATTGGGAAATGTGGTCGAGGTGAGATGTACCGATTTCAATTTACGAAGTAGGAACGTCTACGAACGTGGGAACGATGCAATCTTCGTCACAAGGTGTCAACGAAATGCACGCAGAACACAAACAAAAGAACACTCTTACAGATTTAAGTTTATTGGCTGGTCGCCCGCATCTTCATCATTAATAGAGTTGTGTTATTCTTTCATTTCGAATTGTGCGTTTGTCAATCTCTCTCTCTCTCTACCGGTGGGTGAATTGCTTCCCGAGAGCCATCTATTGGCCGTTCTTGCGAGACAAGCCTTGGAGGGTGTTTGTTTATATAAACCCCCGCCGATTCCGTTGGTGTGTAAGTAGATTGGGTAGCATGGTGGTCTAAGCATCTGACGTGAAATCTGAAGTTCCGTGGTTCGATTACCAGTCCAGTCGATTTTTTTCTATTTTTGGAATCGGCCATCTTTACATCTTCACACCACCGTTTTCATCGTCGTTTATGTGTTATTACCCACTTCCTTTAATAAATTCGGTACATACGCTCTCAGTGATGATGCACATAAAAAATATAGCTAACTTAGTTGAATTCCAGCACTTAAAGTATATCGTACATAGAGACACGTAAAATAAGATGCAAAAAAATAGCTGAACGTTCCGACGGTCAAGTCGTCTTCGTCGGCGGGAGAGGAAACGAGAATGATTCCTCTTCCATTACTAGTCATTGTACCATGTGGGGTACCCCAAGGGTCCATACGTGGCCCTCTTTTATTCTGAATTTACATCCTTACATAGCCAAAGCGCTTAAAAACTGAAAATATATGTTTCACGCCCATGATATTTTCACGCCAACCTTAATGAGTGTGCCGCTGCTATCTCCCGTGACAGTGAAGATGCCGCAGCCATTTTTGGATGAGTTTTTATGAATATTAATTGAGGTACATCAGGTACAAGACAAGGTAGGTCTTGTACCTGATGATGGCTCTGTGAGTTGAAACGCGTCGTACGTAATAAATACCTTGTGGAATAGTGCAATTGTTGTTTCTCCTTTAAAATTACACCAATGCCTTCTACCAATTTGTATCTGTAAAATTCTTGTTTCAACGCTCATATCCCCCTCATTAGATTATTACACATAAGTCTATAATGAGATTTCCTTGGCATTCGCAAATAAGCTTCAGCGGCTCGTAAATTCCTGTGTAAGATTTTTCCTTGACCTTTACAAAGATGAAGGAACAAATCACCCGCCTCCTTCACAAATTGTCATAGCTTAAGACCTCTTCTCGACGTAAATATTTCTGCAATAAAAATCCAGCCTTTCTATATTCCATGTTTAAACCGAAATTAATGTCTGTTTTTAGACCCCGTAGGGACCTTTCTTACCGCTTTAGTCCCAGTCCTCAGCAAATACTTATCATAAACTCTCAAACCTAGGGAATTTCTTGCCGTTATCCATTTAAAAATATTCCTGTCAGTCTAATTTTAAGGGTGAGCTTATATGTCTTTTAATGAGGCTAAATGTTTTAACATAAATTTGTTCGTTACTTTGTAGCATCTTATTTATTTACGTAATGATCTCTGGGGTTGTTGCGTTTTTCTCATCTTCCTCTTATTGATACCACATTGATTATTTTTATTGTTATTTTACTGTTGCTACCAACCATTTGTTTCTGTTTACACTGGTTTGTTTTCCAAGTACGTTTTTTTGTTCTTTGTTTTCATTGAAAGGGGAACTTGATATATATTTTCTGTTTCGATCCTAAGGGGAATCCTAGGGCACAATTAAATGTTATTCTCTTCTATTGTTCTACTCTCGCGCTCCCATTATCACTATTTTCGCCTCTCCCAACTCTACCTTTTCCGATGGTTCCAGAAGACAGGATAGGAATAAAGTCATAGGAATGAACCACTTATTACCATGAAAATAACTTAGCGATAGAGTCCTACACGAAGTGGCATGTGTGGTGGAAGAAGTCCAAAGTGAAGATAGATGCTTCTCCGAGGAACCCCTTCGGCCCAGAGGTGACGGACTTATTGACCATTTTCGAGGTCCTGCCGCCCCCTTTGAGGCACAGGGGTGGTCCTCTTACCTAGTGTCTCCGTGAGAGTGTCGAGTTTGGAGTTGTTGGTAGCGTCGGGGGGAAGGGGGGGAAACGGGGTTCTACATCTACACAATACCCCGCGAGCCGCCACTTGGGCGTGTGGCAGGGGATGGTAGGTCACCAGCCGTGTAAAGGTGTACGTTTTTAGGAGATGAAATGGTGACATGTATTATAGGAGTGTATTTAGTGGAGCCCAATTTTTATTGTGGTCGCTTATTGTGCGCGGAAAGAACGAGTTTTTGTACCTATCTGTTCGGCACAGTATCTCTCTTATTTTATCGCATCTGTCAGACCTAGAGATGTAGTGAGGAGTCATGATAATATTCTCTATGTCGTTCTAAAAAAAAACAGTTCTGAATTTGTCAAGCAAACTAAGCCAAGCGTGTAGCCTCCCGAATCTCTAGGGGCTCCCACCTTAATCCCTCTAAAAGTTGTGAGACACTATATGTAGGTTGTAGCAGTTTTTAACGAAGCGTGCTGCTTTCCTTTGCATTTAATAATTTTTTTTATATATATTTGACCAGGGTCCCAAATGCTCGCGGCGTATTCGAGGTGTGGCCTAACCAGAGCAAAGTAGCATCTCTCTTTGACTTTTTCATCCGAGGACCTTCCTATTATACGTTTAACAAAACCTTATTTCTTTAATGCTGCGTCACATATGTTCTGTATGTCTAATCCCCACGATATATCAGAAGTTAAGGTAATTCCAAGATATGTAACTGTATCTGAAGGTTTTATGTTTACTCCACCCACAGTACTTGTAGGTATGGCATTTTTGTGATGACTTTCGCAGGAAGTGAACTGTGTTGCATTTGCTGATGTTTAATTCTAACCCCCACTCCTGGCACCACGAATGAACGTTTTTAATGACCGGTGGATGGGGGATGGTCACTTCACTTCGCTCCTCTCCTCGAGACACTCAGAGAAGGCGGTGTTGTCATGGTGACGGGATGCTGAGGAGGGAGAAGTGGTGTGGGAGTGGGGGAGGCGGACGTGGGTTTTGTCCGCCTCTACGGGGATGAAGTGTAAGGCCGGCTTCATAGGTTGGCGGCGGAAGTGGTGGTACTCAGCCAATGAGGACACTTCTTTTGAAATCATGACGTCAGACCGATGAGCTGTGCTATGATGGCTAGCGGGGACCGCAAATATTCAGCCTGGCTGAATCTGGACTGAATTCTATGGCGGCGGAAGCTGGCCTAGGAGCGGGAAAACCCACTGCCTTTCAAAAATGAATCCTCTTTGGATGATTAGCGAGTCCTTCTGTTTCAGTAAATGATTCTTTTAAGCGATGCGCATAATGTTTGCGATATATTTAAGATGTTAAGAGTATAATTTATAATGGCTTTAGAAAATATGGTCTGTTATCCAACGAAAATAGCCTTCCTTGAGGTTATATAGCACCATTAACCTACTAGCGTTCACCACGGGGAGAAAATTTTCAGGTTGTGGCTATTGTTTATTGCATGTTCGGACAGTGGAGCTGATCACGCATAAATGCTGATACGGCATTGCCTAACGAGTTAAACAACGACCGAATTATTTCACTCGCTCGAATGTAAGGATCAATGCACAATATAATTCTTGAATAGAGTGGCAAGGCTTTTTTTCAACTCATTTCAATAAGCATATGTATTTCAGATTGAGGCGTTGCACGCTAGCTTGTCGAATATGGTTATAGTGAAACTACTGTCATCAAATAAGCATTAATAAATAATTAATTACTTATCTTTAACCAATTCATTCATTAAATCGCACGAATCATTCTCATGAGTCAAAAAATATTGGTTTTTCCGATGACATGTAAATACTGCAGTGTCAATGTTATTGTACGCCTACCACCTTTCATTTGTTTTCTCGCCGCCTACCTATGAAGGGTCCACCGCTACCGTCCGCGGCGAAATCCATCGTGATCCCCGCTGCCGCCGACCTATGAAGCCGGCCTAACAGTTTTCTCGCCCTAGCCGTCATCTTGATCCGGGGAGGGGAGGGGAGAGAGCTCGAAGCGTTTTTACTGATTCCTCTCTCGATTCGTCTCTCTCCTTTTGTTCTCCGTTCCCCTCTCTTCCCCTCCTTCGCTTCATCCCCCCTCACCCGATCACGGCGACCCCTCACCCTTCGCCCGGAGATTGCTCACTTGTTTACTCCGTTATCAAGTGGACCCATCAAACCATTGCGTGGCTCACCCTGTCACACTCATTGCTCTTCTATGTCCGTCTTTCTGCTCTCCCTTCCTCCTCCTACCCTCCCCCTCACCCCCTCTTCCTCCTTCTCCCTTCTTTCTAAGGATGAGTCGAATCCAAATGTCGATTCTCGATTCCACCGATTCTAAGGATCAGAATCGGTATCGAGAATCGATCGCCTAAAGTCGATTACAATTTCATCGGTTCCAGCTAGATAAATCTTCAAATCAAAGTTCATTTTTTCACGTCATATTTGTCTCTGTAATTTTGGGTGTAGGCTATCAATTTGTACTTTTTATTTACCTCAATAAGCTAAGGATATATTTGCTATTTGTTAATAAATATACTTTTTGAGCGACTTAATTGTCTTTGTTATTATAATCCAGCCAATGCTTGAATTTAAATAATAGTCGTACGCTACTGGTATATCAATATCCCACCTGTTATTAGGAATAGGAATCGATGGAATCGGAACTGAGAATCGAGAATCGATTTGAAAGAATGGAATATTTTCTTATTAATGGAAAATTGAAATATTTTCTCCGCGAAATTTCTCTCGACCTCAATACACACCTCTTATCCATATCCCGATTAATCATCGCTTGAAATATATTAGACGTAATATGATACTTTAATGAATTTAAACATTGGAATCTCTTACCGGTGTAAATTAATGGAACTAATTTTATTTTCCACTCGCGGTCTAACCATAATGTTTGTTCTCCACTGAAATAACTATGTTCAAATTTGCTGCAAATTGTTCCCTGTATTGTCCGTTGCAATTTTATTTGAAGCGATTGAAATGTCAACGGGAGCAAGAACCCGACTCCGAAACAAACGGCACTTGAGAACGTGTTGAAGAAACTTTTATTAATCTGCGCATTAGTTGAACCATAATGGAAGAGTATGTTGAGAGTTCTAACTTTACAAATCATAGAAATATAATTGTTTTATTTGTTGATTATGGTAGGTGCATATTTATTTAAATTTCCAGAGTAGTTCCAATGATAATTCTAAATATAATACATCGACGGGATCGAAGTAACACAGCGCATGGTTGTCGAAATATCAAAGCATTCCCCATCACATTATCACGCACATAAAGTCAATATTTTTCGTAAAATTCCGCTAGAAATAACTCGACCATTTACTCGTTTCTTTCCTTTGGCTAGGCAAACTGACAGGAGTAAACGTTTAACGTTTTAGGCAGAGTAAGGTATGCAAGGCTGTCTATGGTCCCGCCATCAATTTCCATTTCCGAGGGAATGTGGCGGAGTGTGTGTCACTACCTTTGATCTCTCGCCTCGAATCGAAGCGGAAGAGATGCGACTCGTCGATATGACAACCAGCGATACGGACTGTGCATTGGCGCCCGCGATGCTATCTCCAAGGAGGTCCACCATCTCTTGTTGTGGAAGTTCAATCCTCGGTTATCTCGTTGCTTAGGGCTTCAATCTCTCTTTCCTGTGCGTTCTTCCTCGTTGATTTAAGTTTCCGGGACTACTGGGAGTTAGGTTTAGCACCGTGTTGAAATTAATAATTCTTGTGGTCCATGTGAATGTCCGATTTAAAATCGTCCAGCAACTTGTTTTTTTTTCTCGAAAAATTCTACCCTTTTAATTCTTCGGGAATTTGTTCGAAGAAAACCAAATAACGGTGACCATTGGGTAGCCTTAAAACATTACGGAACGTTATGAAATTATTATGGGTTTAACACAATATTCGTCGGGAAAGTGCCGAATCTTTTAATTCTATATGCTTCCACGCCATCTTGTAATTGATAACCGGCGAAGCAAATTAATCTTAACTGATTCGTATTTACCGTGGTTAGGCCACACCTCGATTACGCCGCGAACATTTGGGACCCTGGTCAAATAGATTTAACCAAACAAATTAATAAAATACAAAGGAAAGCAGCGCGCTTCGTTAAAAACTGCTACGCGCGCACATATAGTGTCTCACAAATTTTAGAGGGATAAAGGTGGGAGCCCCCAGAGACTCGGAGGCTACACGCTAGGCTTAGTTTGCTTTATAAATTCAGAACTGATATTTTTCAGAGCGACATGGAGAATATTAACATGACTACTCACTACATCTCTAGGTCCGACAGATCCGATAAAATAAGAGATATACACTGCCAAACAGATAGATACAAGTACTCGTTCTTTCCGCGGACAATAAGCGACCACAATAAAAATTGAGCTCCACTAAATAAACTCCTATAATTCATGTCACCATTTCATCTCCAAAAAACGTACACCATTACACGACTGGTGACCTAACACCCCCTGCCACGCGCCCATGCGGCGGTTCGCGGGGTAGTATGTAGATGTAGATGCAGATGTATTTGAATTCATATTTGAATTTCATATTGAAATTAAAGCGTATATTCTAATGTTTCGTTCATATCTTGCCCTCCTCAAGTCAATACAACACCTTTCCAATGAGTGATGTGTGGATAGGGGACACTTGCGATTACAAACGAGGAGAAAATGTCTGCTTCGGAAGTTGTGCTCGAGGAGAGGATTGGGTGTTGGGAAGGGGTCGTTGAGATTCGTTCATCCGTTGTCCTCGGGTGATCGGAGTCATGTTTTAGCGGTTGCCAGTGCTCGCGGGCCCTCTGTCGGCGTGGCGGAGGCCGTGAACATCGTGTGCGAAAGCACGAGGATAGCACGAAGGAAGATGACGCGGGAAGGTGCTCGATGGGATGATGGCGCGCTGGTGGACCGCGAGGGTTGCCTTGTACTCAGGGTTTTTGAAATCCTGGCGAAACCGAGAGTAATTACGCTCCTCCCTATTTAATTGCAGGGGTTCTCATTTATTGAAAACCTCGTTTGGTAATGGATGTATATTTGTCATTCTTCCTTAACGCTAGAATATTCTTGAATTGAGTTATTTGTCAGAGTGTCACGCCTAGCTAATTAAAATATATCGTCCATTACGTCTCACAAGTTTTTTGAAAGTTACGTCTTAAGGTAAAGAAATTTAGTGAACCTTTGCAGTCGGATATTCATAAGTCTAAGCGCTTCAGGTGTCGAAAAGTGGTTCGTTTCTCTGGATTTTATGTTTTAAATAGGTAATGAGCCGTGCTTACTGGACGTTCACATTTAGCACTCTTATCAAAGTAATATACTGGCTAAAGGCAGGCTTAATTGAAAGTCAGAGAGAATCCTCAATGTACTCAATGTTGAAGGAAAGGTTGAACTGTGAACTCACCGTATCTCCCTCTCATATTTCTTCATCTTCGATTTCGTCGCACCTTTCCTTATCCCGTCCATAAAATCTATTCTCTTTCATCCACACCCCCGCTTATCCCTGTGCCGCGACCCTGACCAAACCATCGACCTCTTCCAACAACCCGCTTTGTCTCCTCCTGATCTCACTTATAACTCTCCTTTCCTCATCCACCATTCCAAGCACTTCCTCGTTTGACATCTATCTACGTAATACTTGCACCCTTCAATTAATTTCCATCCGTCACTAATTCCATCGATGGTCATTTATTTTGAGTTTAACCATAGAGTAAGAACATGTAGAGTGGCAAAGAGATAGGGAGATTTGGATATGAGTTTTTAAATAATACTTTGGCCGATAGATGGAACATGTGTATCGAAGTCGCACGACAAGCCATAACAAATTAGCTTTGGCACACGGCCACTTCATTTAATGTCGCATAACTAACATGGTGTTCTTATGATGATTTTGGTGCCTGGATGTTTACTAATGGACCCATAGCAACGGAAATAAATCTTATTGAGTCGTAAAGACCAAATTAAACATGTACATATTTTAATATGCCTTCAATGAGCATTATCTCTAATGAATCAAATTCACGTCAATATGATAAGACACGCGGTTACCAAACACGGAGTCACCTGTTTACTGATGCATCATAGCAACGACAAAACCATTGACACTCGATAAAAAGGACTCAACAGCTATGGTAAAATCCACCTCTGTATGTTGATGCAAAAATCACCGAGTACCACTAGCGCCTCCAAGTGGCCTTCTCCGTAAGCCAAAATCTTCCTCCCCTAAGGTGGTGCCACCTGAGAAATTCTTCCCAAAGCTCTCACAAATTTATGTCCAGCTTTTAGTATTGCTTTGCCTCTCTATATATACTTACTTTATGGTTTAACGTTGATGTAATAAACATCTTCCTTTTTTAGGGCCGCACAGTGGTCCCTGTGTATGGAAAAATGCTTCATGGTAAGAAAAATTATGTATTCAGGTAAATCTTTTGTGCAGTACGTTTGGATAGAGTAAGTGGTGGCGCATCAGAATTCGAAGATCCTGAACCGGTATCAAGTACCTTTACTATTAGAGGTAATATAAGAGAACGCTCTGGTAAGGTATGCATTCTATTAATAATCGAAAGTCAAATGCGCGTTAACTTCGGAGTCGCTTACATAGAAGACTGTTGCATCGATTGTAATTCAAAGAACTAGATTCATCTCCGGAAAGTATGTACTATTTATATAGTCAAGTTAAAATTTATTGTTGTCATTATATGCGATTTCAAATTGAAAATTAGAGATCTTTAATCCGCGAAATATAATTAAAATTAGTGAAAAGTTCACTCAATCCATGAGATTCCATTTAAAAAATCGATTGGAAAGTGTAACTAACATCACTAAGTATACAAAAAACTCATAAGTTACTGCCGACATTTGCCTATATTAATTTTATGTGTTAATTTGGTCCTATTTGCACTAAATGAAATTATTCGCACAGATATTGCAAAAATGAAATCCGCAAGTTTTCACATTTAATGGAAACATTCCATTGTTTTGGCATCATATTCGCATTCAGTGACCCCGAAAACCTATATACACCAAATTTCATTTTGATCTGAGAAAATCTTCTCATGTCCCAGAAATACATGGGCCGAGGACCAATGTGGGCCGGATTGTGGCCGAGTTGGCCACTGTGGCTCGCACTGGGTGGAGACGACGTTTCAATAACACCCATCTATCCATCTTCTCAATCGAGGCAATGCTTGGCGTGTGCAGTGTGATGGGGATGGGTTGGGAGTGGTCGTTAGGGTGGGGTGAGTGGGATCGGGGTGTGGTAAGATGAGCGGGTGGGGGGGTGGGGTGGGTCGGCTGGAAGGGGGGGATGATTGGGTGGGGAGTGGGGCGTGCGATCGCGAGAAGTGTCCCCGTCGTCGACGACCATTCGAGTGGAAGTTGATTGAATGCATGATTAATACAAGGCGATCGGGTTTTACTTTCTCACACCCACACCTCGTTAGAGGATTGGTTTTTCTCACGAGCCATGGGGGAAGGAGTGTCATTACGAGTCGACAGTGTGTTTTTCGCTTTTCGAGCGTCTGCCTCCCACGGTCACTCTTCCTCTCCTTCCTCTCCTCCTTGGCAGTTTCTCCTGCCAGACAAAACGAAAGAGAAGCGGTGAGCGCTGGCCAAAAAGTTTTTAAAGGCGAGACTTCTCTCTCTCATGGAGGAGATCGACCTCGTCCAGTCGTCGCGAAGGTGTTTTTAAACGCCGCCCATCTCTCGAGGGAATGGACGTCATGGGCCTCGGAAGAAGAGAGTAGTGTGTGTCTTGGTCGTCGTCTCGTCGGGATGTCAACCCAAGGCCCGCGGTGCAAATGCGACGTTTGTCGCAGTCACAGTCTTCCAAGGTCTCGCGTCGAGTTACCTACTCGCTTCGCGGAGCAATGGCATAACGTTTCACTCGCGATAAGAATGCAGGGCAGCATTTTCAATCGGGCCGTCATGATCTCCTTTATTCATCTTGCTGTCCCATGTATTGCGTCGTTTGCGTTTTCGATTGATGGTGTGTAACGATTACATTTTTTATGTGTTACATTATGAATTTACTTTTAAAAATTGTAAGGGCCTTGGCTGAATTGTGTCGGTTTGATTTTATTGGTAACGGTTGTTTATTTATATGTGGGAGAGTTTTGATTGTCTTGAAAATGTAATGAAAAGGGAGTAGGTATTGGCAGGATTTTACTGTACCATAGCATGGTAGAAACTTCAATCTAACTATAGATGCAAATATCTCAGCGCCGATAAGTTTATCTCTTATTTAGTTAAAATTTACGCGAAAAACAAATGTTATTTAAATAATTGGTTATGGGCTCTCGGAATGTTTAATATTCCAAAACTATTGCTTATTATTATCCAATAGATGTATATTTTTATTATTTATTCTCCAAAAGAATTATCATCGTGTATTACTCCCACACCTTTAGATCTAACTTCGAAAGTTTTCGGTAAGAGTGTAGATTTTGGGTTGCGTATTTTTTTGTCTCTTTGTATAAGATTATATGAATGTAATGAACTCAAATGAAATAAAATAAAGTTCTGTTTTTGGATATTTCGATGTTCTAGTATCAATATATGCCACTTTGGTATTGATAGAAACAAGTAAAAAATTGGGGTTTTGGCCAGGTTTTTTCGATTTTCGCCCACTGTGCGTCGGGAGCCGTGGTGACAATGAGGGTACGTTCCGTGTCATGGGAATGCACCACTGCATCAGTGGCCGGTGGTTCGCTTCTCATTCTCGCATTGAAGCTTTTGACGTGGAAGAGTGAAACGGAACGTCTTTGGAGCGGGCGGAAAATTTGAATAGCGACGGCGAATCGTTCCTAAGGGCTGTTGACGAGATATTTATTTCGGAAAGGAAACACAAGCACAGTGGAAACCGGAATGGAAAAAAGACAATTATTATTTTTAGCTTGACTCTCCTGCGAAGACTCTCACTTCGTTCATTTTCACCATTTTGCATGCGTTACCACAACAAATAAACGGCCAAAATTACGTCACCACATCAACAGCTCCAGCTTTTCCGTGGTGCGTTTGGAGCGCATATTATGCTCGATGCGTGGCCCCATCGAGAGCGCATTGAAGCGATCCGTTGTGTGAAACGGAATGGGCGGGACCGCATCAATGCGATTGGAGCGTGAAACTGAACGCACCTTGAGTGATGCAGCGCGGGAGCGGCTTCGCGGATGTCGTTATCTTCGCCGGGGCGGGGACTCGGTTGAGGCCGACGACGTGGGTGCGGGCCCAGTGGAAATGATTAAGGGTTTCAAGGGATTGGAAAAGCAGAGGGGCCTCCTCTTTGTCGAGTGTCGGGTGGTTGTCTCCGAGGAGAACCTCGAGGGACGTCCGAAGAAGAGAGAAAGGACGTGTTGCGCGGCGGGCAGATTAAATGGGGCGCGGCCGTCTCTTCCTCGACCACGAAGACGCAAGACTGTGAAGCAGTCTTCCTCCTTGGAGAGGGTGACTGATTTATTCGACAGTGGTCGCTTAAAAAACTGCCTTCAGTGGGTGTGTACCGCCAGGATACCAATGATTTTTATGCGGAAAACGTGGATGTCTGGAATGCCGGACATGAATTTCGTATCTTACATGAATAAGATCGTTAGTGAATTTCATATTACCAAATGAAACCGCGTCCACCCATGTAATAACATCACATTAAAGTGAGTTTGATACGAAACTGAAAGCTCCAGCACTCTTCCACGTTTGTCGTAATGCAGTTGAGTGTTTGGGAAATATGCAGTTTCCTCGACGAAAACCTCTATGAAATGTATCTGAAGGAGTAAAAAAGGATATATGTGGCTCAAGATTTCTCTCCACGTTCAAAAGAGAGTTTTTTGTTTGCTGATGCTTTGGCTCGGTGTTGAACTGCGCCCTGAAGAATCAGGAAGGATTAAGTGGCAAGCGTGGAAGATTGCTCATTGAGTAACCTTTGCATCGGTGCTGTACTCCTTGAGCTCTAGAAAGTTTTTTGTCATGATATGCACTCTCGTCTTGCATTCCTAAGCTCTCAAGAATGAGTGGGTGGGGTCATTGCTTGGCGAGGCACGGTGTTTGAAAGATCTGGAGCTAAGAGGATCACCCGATGTCAATGCCGGGTAGCTCGCATCTCCTTAGGTTCGTCGAGAGGGATGACATTACTTCGAGTTGATGTTCAAAGTGGGAAGGGATGAGCTCAAGCTAAAGGGAATGGCATTGCAACAGGGTAATATCCGCAGACGCTGAGCACCAACTGCTCTCGTTTAAAACGAAACGCGAAATCTGAAATCAAGCTAATATTTGACTCGACCAGCGTAAAATTTCGATGATTTGCCTTTAATGACCAAGGTTAATGTCACTTGAGATTTATTGATCAATGATACACCTTAAAATTTTTCTTTTACCTTTAAGCAATAATTAGTGCTGCTAACTTTGGAAAATATTACCTTATCTATCTCTGATTATTTTTAAAAAATAAGCGATCATGTTGTGTTAATGGTGGTGAGTTAGACAAGCAACTAATCTTCATATGATTTTCTTTGCTTACTTCCTTGTAGTGTGAATATAAATTTCTTCATTGTGTTACATGTGGTGAGAGTTAACTGAGACATGTCTGATTTCTTTGTAGTTGTCGATGCAACTTATGGACACACTTCTGTTTGAGTGACTGTTTGAGGTTAGTTATGTAATGAATGCTTGCTCATTTTTAACCTGTAGCATTTCAAAATGTCATGGTTCAATCTGTTCTCACTATATTTTTTACTATGTCTGCTTTTAAATCTCTTGCATATGATCATATGGCATGACTGCTGCGAGTACCTGCAATAATAATCCTTGTGGATCTTAATTTATTGAGCGTTTCGGTGGCTCAGTTGATAGTGCCAGCAAGGTTCTCGCTGAAGCTCGGTATGACTCATTCGAGCGAAAAGGTTGACGGCCGTTTCTCGCCACATGGATTCGTTCGTTATTAGCGAGTAGTGTGTGTCTCCCAAAGAGTCTTCCAATGACGACTCTCCAAGCGGCTTCCCCGCTATCTCAACGCTCGAGAGGGTGGCTTAGCGCAGTCGGCGATCCTTGCGGTGGCAAAGAAGAAGAAGATGAGGAGAGCTCTCTTTAAGCATTAGAATGGCGACCGATGGGATTCTAACCCTTTGGGCTGTTCTGATTGTGCGATCTCATGCTCCCGCCTCATGGCACAAGGGTATGAGCTAAGCGGTTTCGCCCCCTCACTTCCGCCGCCCCACCGTAGTCCTGCCCCTTAATCCGCTAATGGGAGGAAGAAGTGATCCTTTCCCTCTTGGCGTCTTCATCCCGACGCTAGAAAAATAGAAAACTTACTATTGGCATTATACCGGCTGCTTTGATATTCACGGAGCATTTCCACTCCACGTTTCCTCCTCGAAGCGTCCCACTCTTCAGTGTATTCCTCTCTTCAGCCTAGCATTCATTCAACATCCTCTCTCGTCCATTTCAGAATTCTAATCTGTTTCTTCACCTTCTCCAACTTAGGTTACATTTTCCCTGTATCACGGTCCAGCGTGTTCGATCGCCTGCGACACTTTCATTCAACTGCTAAGTCTCTACCTGCATTGCCCTCCATGTGTTAAGATCTTTTCTCTTTGTTAAGGTCTTCTTTGCCGTCCATCCCATGTCTTCTCTTTCCTCGTCTCAAACATGACTGTCATTTGAAACGCCTCCTGACTCAAACGAGGGGAGCTCTGTCCTTGGTAATAAATATATAGGTGTCCGTTATGTACAAAAACTATAATCAGTAGAAAGCACTTAAACTTCTACTACGCTAATAAGAAAGCGGGCATCATAATTTAGTTGGGCATCAAAGTGATTGAACATGTTTGTTTAAAGACCAATGTGAAGTCATTTACCAACGTCACACCCTCATTTTTGATTTTCAAATTTACGCATTTGTACGAGATCGAATCACCACAGTTCATATAATTAATGACTGACTTGGTTTTGCAATAATGCTGTCGACTTGGTCTGCAGCTCGAAAAAGTATGGTCGCTCAGAGAAACTAAAAATTTAATCTTCAATTTTTTCATAATTTTAGGTAATACCCTTATATTGTTTAATTTCATATTCTCTTATATTAGAAGATGGCATGTGACAGATACTTCCGTGGCGTTTTCGTATAAAACTAAAATCCACGAAGTTATCATTTCATTGTGTTTTAGGGGTGAGGGCAGGTTATCGTGCACCGTTGGTAGACCCCTTTTTCTCGTAAGGTTGTCTTTTTCTCTACATATCTTCATTTTCTCGTAACCTCTACCTTTCTGTATCCCACTTTGTTAATATTATTATTTAAGGTGGTAATAATGAGGAACTCGTTTTACGGGTCGATCATAGAATGTTTCGCTCTTTCTTCTCGGCAGTTAATTTTCGAGTGGAAGTTACATCTCCTCGAAGTGTCCGCGTCTCTCCTGTTCTCCGTTGTCTCACCCTTGGGCTTCTGGCATCGCCGCATCGCACCTCGGCATTTCGTGCCATGGACGCGGAGACGTGTGTGGGACACGGTGGATGCACATTTTTTTGTCTTTTCCGTGGAAATCGTCTCTCTTCCTTCGAAAGCCAATCGCGTCGTCGTCTTGTCTGCGTTCGTTTGAGCCGGCTCGGCGCGAATTTTTCGAAGGTCGCAAACGTTATTTATCTGCGAATTGTTTTTGGACCTAATCCTTTCCTGCGTCGCTGGAAACCGAGCCGAGCCGGACGCAGTTTTTTTTACCTCGCATTTTTTTTCTCTTTTCTCGCGTCTTCGTCGTCCCACTCTCTACCCCTCTGTGCGCCTCCTCTTTCGGTTTCCCACTCCCCTCTCTCTCTGCCCCCCCTCCGAGTCCCCAGTCTTCAGCGTCCACCCACACGCCCCTCCCACTTTGAAAAATTTTTATTTTCCAAAGATAGACCCTTCCATCCATCCAAACCTTTCCAACGATCCTTTTTTTCTTTTCTGATCTCGTACTTCCCTACTTCTCCCTTCTACTACCTTCACCCCTCAAGCGAAGAAGGCCGCCTCATCGCTAGCTCGAGCCCGTTAAAATACTTGGTTGTTTATTAACTCGTTAAAAATCGATATCACAATGTGAGTTTAAGATGGCAATTAACATTAAATACTGCTGAAAAGAGCTTCAAAACAAGACCAGGATCTTGCGTCTACTACTTTTCATAACCAAGAAAAAGTTGTTTCATAAACTTGTTAATAACTTTTTTATGGCACAAAAACAAGAAATTAACGTTTAAAGATACATTTCAATATGTTTTCCCTACACAATACTACAGGTTCATTACGATTAAACTTCAAGTTTCTTCACTATTAAATGTCAAAGAGAGCGATCCGATCTAAAACGGCAAAAAACCGGCACTTTTTTTGTTCTCACCGGAATAAAAAATCAAGAGTGAAATGTAAAAATAACCGGCAACCACAGTTAAACGCAAAATAAAACAAGCTAACAGTTTGTGTAACTCGCATTCATGTGGGTACCACGGTTCATTTTTAATCAGTGTCCAAACTCGAGTCTACATAATTTTTGCACCGACAGTAGGTGGTTTTTTTTTAGTCTGGAAGGGAAGTCATCGCACTATTCTCTCTCTCCCACTGGTTACTATTTCGTCCACTTCCCCCACACCGCCCACCCCTTGCTCGCGCGCAGCCATCGTCCCCCTCCCGTCCCATCCCTCGGCTCCACACCCTCCCCGCCTCCCTCTCAATCCTTCCACCCCCCCTCCCCCCCCACCCCATCGACCAATCACCCGGAGTCCACGCTCTCGAGCCATCGAACCGGTTTCCTCTTGCGTTACCAGCGGTGAGTGACGACGAGAAGTGAAGGAAGGAGGGAAGTGTGAGGCAGCAGCGGCAGAAGGAGAGAGGAAAGGGAGAGAGAGAGAGAGAGGAAGGAAGGAAGGCGAGAGAGGAGACGAAATGAACGAGGGGTGGGATGCCCATAAGTATAAATGGAAGAGATGGGGGTTCGTTGGGAGTCGAAGGGAGGAAGGTTGGAAAGAGCCGCGCAATAGGCGTGAGAGGGAGGGAAATAGAGTATGGAAGCGGGAGAGGTCTGGGAAAGTGGGAGTAATGGCGTAAATTACGCGTCCTTAAGGCGGCGGCGGAGGATAGGCATTGGGGATAAAAAGGGTCGTCCGAGCCGTTTTCCAACCTTTCTCCCTTGGCCGTATCAGTGAATCAACTCCCGAGGATGTGTAATTAGCACTTTTTGCGTTTTGGTGCGTTTCGTAAAAATCCTTATTTCTCCTCAGAAACATGTTCGGGAAAGATCGCTTCTCTCCTCCCCGGACCCTCGAATGAGTTATTTGTGAGTGCGCAACGATTTTCACACGATGAAAATCGTCTCTTGGCAAAATTTGCAGAAAATACGGGCGTGTACACGCCGGAGAACATAGCATGAGTAAATTTTAATTTGCAATGTTGTTTGCTCTTGTTAAATAAAGCGTTTTTCAGTTATTATAGGTACAGTCTATTGGTTCTGAGGAATATGTGACTCTGGGAAGCGTGTGTCCATTGAAATGTCGTCAATGAAAAAAGCGGTAGGGATCTCTCTCCTATTTCTTCTCGTTTCTTTTCCATATTTTCTCTTCATTCTTCCTATCCATACTTGTTATTTCCCTCTCGTAATGGGCGTTTATTTTATGAATTTATACGAAAGACTGACTAGGATGTGCATAGAGAAAGGTAGAAAGAGAGTGGATAGGAACACGCAAATCTGACGAACACAGTGGTGGTGTGAAGGTGTAAATATGGCCGATTCCATGTGAAAAAAATTCGACTGGACCGGGAATCGAACCACGGACCTTCGGATTTCGCTTATATGTATTTCGATCATAGGTATTTGCCGCTGAGCGGTCTGAGTGAATGATCGATTTTTTTTCATACATACAAAGATACTGAACCGCATAATATAAATATATCGACTTCCCCACCTCCGCCAGCCGGCCTCACACTCCCCCGCAGTCGGTGGGACACTACCTTCCCATGCCCCCGTACCACCGTCGCGATAGTCTCCACACTCCCTCTATTCGCGCTCCCGTCTTATCTCACTTCTCTCCCTCTTCCACGCTTCCTCTTCCCTCCCCGTCTCTTTCCTCTCTTTCTTCCCGGCCTGCTCCCCTTCGGCTCGCCCATGTCGCATTCATCCCTTTCCCTCCACTTCGCGGAGCAATCGTCGCCTATCCTCAGCCGAGTGGGCATTTACCCGCCCGCCCTCCTCCTTTGCTCTTTTTCACTCCTTTCACCCCTCTCGTCGGATCTCTCCGGCTGAGCCTCCTCACCCCTTCCTTCTCTTCCCACCACCTTCCTCCTCCTCTCTCATCGACGCGGCTCTCAGCCCCCCTCGATCGCCTGCCTCCATCCCTATGAAATCCCTGATCCTCATTACTTATCGTTATTCACTTTACGAACTCAATTCGTCTCTCCCCACTCCATTCCTTCTGCTCTGGCTCCCTGCTCACCTCTTCGTAAACAACCCTACTAGCCGATTCTCTTCGTACCTTACGCAAAAGTATTTCAGCCAGTGGTGTCGTGTCGAAATAACACCCATTTTAACCCTTTGAGTGCGGAATGACGTGATATCACGTCGTGAGTGTTTCTAGCTTTCACTACTAGGGAGCCTAGTGAATGTTTCCTAGTGAATGCTGGAACACTTAAGGTACCCTTGACGTGATATCACGTCATACCGTACTCTAAGAGTTAATGGGTTGTTCCACCATAACTTGCGCTTGCACAGACAACGGAGAATACTAGTATTTCTCTGAAGTAAATATTCAGCTAGGTTTCAACGAGAACCATTTGAGGTTTGTTCAGATTTTATTTCTATACCGTAATGTCATGTAATACCATTTTGAACTCCTGCGCGCATATTTTTATTTCCTTTGATGAATTTTCAAGGGAAGTTTTTCTTTGGTCGAAGCAAAATCCTAACATTGCCATGCCACAAACCCGTGAGATTGGAGTATATACAAAAAATTTGAGGGTCTAAATTTTCTCTCGAATGTAAGTATACATCATGGTTATGTTATATTTCATGTGCAAAAAACGTTGAAATGCTTTATGTTTCAGTTTCATTAGGTCATACCTTATTACTCAAAGCAATACTCACTTGGACTGACGTAGCGTCAACCACAATAAAAATTGTATTTAAAAAATTATCTCCCTGCCTTATAGAAATTCTATTTTTCATTCTGATTACCATTCTGAAATGGATGTGCCTGCATTTTCCTTTTTCAGTTGCATTGACTTGTTTCAACTATATACTTCCAATAGGCAGGGGTGGCAGATATCTCTTGGTCCCGCAATAATGGAGGACAATAAGGAAAATGATAGATGCCCTTAATCGATCATCAGTCTTTTTTTCTTCTTCGAAGTTAGAAAGATAGATAGGTGGCATGGAATGAGAAATGCGTTCAAATTGGCTGAGTATCTATATTTTGCGATTTTAATTTGCAAGCACCTAGCAGTTCGTAGTCATTGGAAAATTCTAGCCGAGCCCAACGATGACTGAATTCGTTGACTGACCGGGACCCGTTGACTACGTAGAATACATGAGAAAATTCAGTTAAACAGATGCAAATTTAGAAATGTATTTAGAATTGATAAATATAAACAGCAAACATACTGCCTATATATCACGCGTATAGGTACTTAAAATTGATGTAAATATGTATATTTGAAAAAAATGGATTTTTTATAAATGGGATGGTTCTCTCGAGGTAAGGTCGTAAATATAATAAAAACAGCAAATCTTCAACAACGTTTCGGAATTTTAATTATTCCATCTTCAGGGCTAAGAATCACATTAAAATCATTAAATTCCCATCACACCCCAATTCTGGTATCATTTTCCTGATTACCCATGATTATTTGGCTCGATAAACACCATCAAGCACCATTCTGTCATTTCTCTTCATTTCACTGATGTCCATGTTTTAAAAATATAATAGAAGTGCATTTTAATGGATAATTATTCTTAGAAAATGCATTTTTGTGCCGTATTTAATGGATGGGTACGTCCTACCGCTCACCTTTGCGTCGGCTGTCGTAGATCGACATTGACGCGTGCATTAGTAAATCGTAAACATTGTGATGTGTGTTGCCCCTCGCTCTCCTCTCCCACGGGATTCGCTCTGAATCGAATCGAAGAGCTAGCTACTAGTGCAGGAAGGCGCTTGGTGTTGTGGGTTGTCAGCCCGTCTTCATCCCCTCCCTTGCACTCCCGCGACACCACTTGGCCAGCCACCCCCTCAATGTGCTCCCTAATTGGAGCCGCCTCTCCTCAGAGGGCACGATAGACAAAGGCCATCTCCACCCCTCCCGCCCGTAGGTATACAGTTCGGGCGACGGGGCTAGACGTGACTCATAAGAAAGAGAAGGTCGAAGGCGATGTCTTTTAAGAGTCTCTCCCACCGCCTCTCCGGAGAGGTGTGCCCGGCATCCTTTCCCGCATGCGATCTAACGTGTGTATCGTTGCGACTGGACGCGTTAAAGGTCGAGGCCGTATAATGTTCCCGGGCTAAATGGAGTCACGTGCGTGAGGTCGGGCGGTGCCATAAAATGTATGTATTCAAAATAATACTCATTTGACGTCGTATACTCAAGTATCTTATTTGTGCCTGGTCATAATTTTTTCACGTGTCGGCTTGGGTGACACATCTCTGCTCCAGATGGGACAGTGAGTGATCAGTTGATTTTGATAAACCTCTGTTTTCTTCTAGGCTTTTTGAACAAAGGTTTTATTTTTCTAAGCGATTCGCGTCACAATCACGGTTTTCCAGAACGCGTGCACTCACGTTATCGATATTCTTCAGCTGTGCTCTTGAGAGTGAAAACACTATCGTCAAGTTTTGTTAGCCGTTTCAAATCTCTAGTTTTAATTGGTGGAGTGCGCCATTACCCCACAAGTTATTAGCAATACCACTCTAGCACCAGTTTGCATGCTAGTTAATCATAACGAAATCGGAAAATAAGCAACTTTGATCCCACGCCATGTCTACCGTGTCGAATATATTCCTTGACCGTTATAAATTGATAGGTTTCTTCTTCAAATACACCGCTGTAATTTTTTCGTGATTTTAGTTATTCATTTAAATGCTTGTCTTTTTCTCCGGCAACGCTTAGCCATTGAATGTATGGCGGCAAGAAAACCATTCACCATTTTCAATAATGAAAGGAACTATCGTTCTATATTCCGTTAGATTTTCTGACGTTGCAATACATTATTCCTATGGTATTCTATAAAGTTTTTGTTAAATTCGATTGTATCGGTCAATTCTTTAAAATTTTTGGTTATTTTCCCATAACATTTTTAAATGGTTTTCTTTTATCTATTATCTTATCTAGCAATTATTCCATCAGTTAGCCCACGCAATCTCGGGATGAGTCGATTCCACTTTTTTTGGATTCCAATTCGGATTCTTTCAAATCGATTCTCGATTCCGATTCCATTGATTCTATTTCCTAATAACAGGTGGGATATTGATATACCAGTAGCGTACTGCTATTATTTAAATTCAAGCATTGGCTGAAATAAAATAACAAAGACAATTAAGTCGCTCAAAAAGTATATATATGTATTAACAAATAGCAGATATATCCTCAGCTTATTGAGGCAGATAAAAAGTACAAATTAATAGCCTACACCCAAAATTACTGAGACAAATATGATGTGATAAATGAAATTTGATTTGAATAATTATCAATCTGGAATCGATGGAATCGGAATCGACTGTAGACGATTAATTCTCGATGCCGATTCAAATCTTGAGAATCGGTGGAATCGAGAATCGACATTTGGATTCGACTCATCCTTAATAGAAAGCATCTTCCGTTTCGCCTTCTGCGGCTCGGCCAAACCCACAGCCCTGCCAATATAAAGTCCCCCCCCCCCGCAGCAGCAGAGCCCCCCCACTCCTTCCACCCAAATTTCCCCAACCCTCACCGCTCCTTAATCGAAGTCTGCGCGACAGTGTGGGAGACAGTTCCGCCGCGCCGAAATGATTGACGAGCCGTCTCCTCGGGGACATAGGTGACGGGATTCCAGCGGCGACGAAAATTCTGGACATTTCTGAGTCGTTTTTGTCATCCACGCTACAAGGAAAGAGACAACAACCCCCTCCCACTTATCCCCTCCTCCTTGCTCCCCCACCCCCCCGGGCACCTCCCCGCCTCCCTCTGTCCCGATTACGTGGAATAACTGCCTTAAAGATTTTTCCGTCTCTTCCCTTCTCCGCCTTCCCCACCGTCTCCTCCTCTTCCCTCGCCGTCGCAAACGCACAACTCCCTCGGTCATTTCATTCTCCTCCTCCCTGCCCCTCGCCTGTCCCTTCCACTTCCCTTTCCCCCCCCCCCACCTCACTCCAAAGGGGCGACTCTTTCCCTTTGAAAACTCTCTTGGAGCGTTTGTTCTTTCTCTCTTTCAAAGGAATCCACTCCACCCCTCTTTCGCCCCCCCCCCCGCCTCCTGCCTCCCCGCATCCCTTTGCTCCTCCTCTCTTTCTCTAATCTTTTAATTTTTTCCCATTCTCACACTTCTTTTTTTCTCTCAGATATCCTTCTTCTCTTTCTCTCTGCTCCTCCTCCTCCCCTCTCTACCCCGAGCCGTGTTTGTGGCGGCTGGAGAAAAAAAATAAAAAGTAAAAAGATGAAGCGACGAATGCGAATCACACGTCCCGACACCTTCATTGTGCTTCGGCCGTCGCCTTTCTTTTGTTTTTCTCCTCGCTCGCTGCTTGCCTCGATCAAAATGTCTTCTTCTTCTTCATCGACAGTGTGACTTTCCTTTCTCGAGGCGGACGGGAATGCCTGTCGGAGGGCGCACGCGCAAATAAGAATGGCGGCCCTTGACTGCGTCTCTTTTCGAGGATGGAATCTTTCAAATGAGGACTCCTCGACGTCAACGATGCTGTGGTCACGTCGTAAAAGTCTTAAGCGATCTTTTGGCCGGTAGGATCGGTGTCTCCATGCCCAGTATTCACTATCGCGTCTCATGCATTTGCTTGACGAAGATGGCCTCTCTCGAAGTGCTAAGCTCGATTTTTGATTCATAGTCTTCAAATAAGGAGATCTCAGATTTTTTCAGTAAAATGCGCTTCATCAAGATCGCCTTGTTTCAGTACGAGCTTAACTGGTTTCATACTCCTGCCTCAGTGTTAACAAGTAAATGCTCAAACGCGCAAGGTTTCATAGTTGCCGAAGATCGTCATATTCGTTCAATGAGTTTGCCCTCGTTAAGTCGACCTCGACATAAGTACACGTTTCAGATGATTTCATCCTGTGGACATCCTCGTCGGTTGACGTCTAACCGTCAATATTCCGTATTCCCTAGTGGATTTGATCGTCCTTGATACTTATTAGTTGGAAGCTATCATCAACAAGTACTGGATCAAATTATAAGATCAAATAGATTTATTTTCAAAAATGAGCAGAACACAACGAGAGACTTCTTATGTATCCCTCAAGTTATCCTTCAACGAGAGAGTTCTTATGTATCCTTCAAGGTATGCATTAAATGTCTCGTCTCTGCCTATTCAACGCGGGATGTTCTTCATGAGCACCGCGACCCCGCTTTAGAGTGTCACAGAAGGTCGATGTGAATGCTGGAGTGATGTCGGTGGTTTCTAAGAAATAAAATTTAGCATTTTAGTTTTGTTTTTGAGTTTAATGTTTTCATAAGATGAGTTTTTCTAGTTATTATGTTATGTTTGATAGTGAGGACTGCACGAGAAAAATGTCAATGAGTGGTGAGTTTAATAAGTTTGGGCGACGTTAGAGAACGAGAAGTATCATTTAATGCCCGATATGCGATTGCTTTTGTTGCTGTTATTTCCTTTAAAAGTTGGTTTTTATCATTGGTCGTTTGTGATGTTTTAAAAGCATTTTCTCTACAGTAAGATCTGCTTTGCTACTAATGTCTTCATAGAGACGTTTCCCATTGAGATGTTACAATTTTCCTTTTATTTCTCTCGGACCATGTTATCATTAAAACATCCTTATTAGAATAATAATTTTTCTTTCGACTATTTGAAATCTGACAGAAAATTTCACCTCACATTTAAAAAACTGAATTATTAAAGAGTGACCGTATGTTGTCAGTGACTATTTTTATCGATAAAAGCTCCCATGAACCGAAAATAGACCATTGAATGCTTGCTGGCTTTATCAATTACTATAATGCGTTATCCATTAATTACGCCCAATTCATATTAATGGAGTCGCTTTCCAAGAAGTGCATAGGTTTTGGAATTGTATATTTTAGAGGAATCTAATTGCGGAGCATCTAAATGAGGGGAAACAAAAGGATGAACCAGAAATTGGGATGTTAAGATAAGGACTGTCGAAAATCCTACCAATCCGCTCGATAGGATATCCAAATGAAAAAAAAAACAAGTGCGCATTACCACTATGTATCTGAAAGTAATACTTTTTCGTCCTCAATTTCATCGAATGAGCGTCAATCGATGCCCCTTGTGGCGTTTTTTTCGTGAAACACTGTGTCCTATTGCGAGAGCACTCTTGAAAAGCATCCCCATCACTTCTGCCCAGAAACCTATGTCCCGTTCTCCCATCTGGCAGCTAACCCTGCCTCGGTGACCTCCCGCGACCCCGAGGCTGGCGTTCGAGGCGTCCGCTGGAGGCTGGGAGGAAGGCGGGAGGTCGCGCTGGATGGCCTTCCGATCTCGGGCGCCTCATTCATCGTGGCCGTCAAAGATGCCTCCCAGGAAGGAGGAGATGGCCGACCGTCCTTTGGGCCACTATTCCCACTCCCCCCTCGTCCATCGTTCCCAAAAAGACCGACCACCTCCAAAGGAAGGCGGGTCCAAGCCAGTCTTTGGCTGCCCCGTAAGGGTCGACACCCATCCCCACGGGTAGACTTCAGTAAATATACAAGTAAGGTGCTTCTCCGCGGAGGCCCTCCTTCAACCCTGAAACAAGGAAGGTACACGAGGGACTTAAGGTGAACAAATGATCGATGAGAGTCACCTTTTGTATAAGTGTGCTGTTTTGAATATTTTGCTGATTTTAATGAATGAATTAGCTTTTGAAAACTCGAAACCGGGAGATGCACGTGTGCGATTAACTTATTAGCCTTCGCTTTTCTGTGCACAAATATTAGACTTCTACGTCACCTTAATGGAACACATTCATTTCAATTGCAACACTTGCGTAAATTCGCCCTCAACTGGAACGCAAAAACGGTATGAGGGCGTTAGCTTGCCTTGCTTAGCATCCCAAAAACTTGAAGAATGTACCCTTTAAAATGACGCACTAGCGTTGAAACTGGTCGGGGAAGAATAAATAGCAGTGGAATATTACAAAGAATGTTAAAATCTCACTATTTCTGCCCAAATCCTGTGATTGATTCTCCCGCATTAGGCGAGCTTTAGCGAAATATATTGAGCGTCCGGTAAGAATCATGCGCTTTGAACTTGCACAAAATATTTAACCCGTATTTTTCCCTTCGATTAGTTAGAGATTTCCTTCCTAATTTTTATAACAATTCGGTAACTCTGCTAAGTTTATCGTAACGACTTTTTCACCAATCAAATTCGCGTATGCGAGTCCAAAGGGCAGGAATTGAGAAGGTTGGAACCGCCGTGTGCAAATAGTCGCGACTGGGAGCAAAGAATCACATCGGTTCGTCACAGGCAGTAATTGAACTCGCCTCCATACCGGGTGGCGAATGGGTGGACCGCGGCCGGTCGACTGAGGAAACCCCGCGATGGAGGTCGTCCTGCCGCCGTCAATCCCCATCCAACCATCCGGCGAGGATGTTTATTCAGTTTCCCGTCGCGATCCAGCGCGCTCTCGAGGTGGGCAGCCGTCTAAGTGTCCGGGAGCCGCGTCTTTTCAATTGAGCCGTATCCATTCAACTTCCTACCTCATTGCAGATCGCCCTTAAGGCTTCCCGCCGGAGGCCTCCCTCCACCTTCGTCGCCGCCTCCTTTTAGCTGGGTGGGGGGGAAGATTACTTACAATTGGGTGGCGGTGTTGAGAGACGCGGAGGGACGATCTTCAGACACCCAAATCTGTGACACCGGCCCGTCGCCCTGCGTTCATCTTCTACATCTATATTCCACCCTGCGAGCCGCCTCGCCTAACTGGCGCGTGCCAGGTGGTGTTTGGACAGCAGTCGTGTACAGGAGAAGGTTATTGAGAGGTGAAATGGTGGGGTATATTTTGTGTTTTGCATGGACCTCAGTTATGATCTCTTTCTGTGCGTGGAAAGAGCGAGTGATCTCGCCATTATCTGTTGGTAAATACATCTCCCTTATTTTTATTGTTTCTGTTGGACCTGTCTTCTGGCAGCGAGGGAGTATCCTTTTAAACAAATAAATCGTGTTCCTCGTTCCTTTCTCTTCTAACTCCATTTACTTTTCGAAATGTGCGTTTGTTTTTCATTTTATTGTAGAATTCTACCGGCTGATTGGTTTGGTTTTTCGACAGTTCTTATCCCTACGTTTTGAATTATGGCACATTATTCCTTTTTCTCTCCAATAGATAGCTCGTTATCATATCCCCATCGAATTTTTCGTACCATCTCCATTTTCATATTTTGTGTAGAATTCCCATCCTCCTCTTTCACGCTTAGCCATTGTTCTCCCCTCTATTACCCTTCTCTACTTTCCATCCATTCACTGTCTCCCAAATATGTACGGTAATGAATAATGGCCGCCATCTCTATTTCATCTTCGTTGAGTGTGTTATTTTGTTGTTAATATGTGCCTCATTTTTTAATTGTTATACGTGCATTATAAATTGGCAAATTTTTTGCATGTGGAAAAATTTTTTTGAAATAAAATAAATAGAAAAATATATGATCAACCCGTGTTCCTTTGTCGAGGAAGAGATGTGAAAACTGGTATGTTGCAGTTGCATGCTTTATCGGGGAAACGAGATATTTGGCCTTCGGAGATATTTGAGAGGCATGGCGTGTGAGTCATTCTATTAGCATCGGAGTAGCCTGACTTTCCCGGGCACCATGCCAGCCGCTCAGTGCGCCATTCCCTGGCGTCGAATGCGGCAGCGCGAGGGCAGGCTAGAGAAATGAGCCCAGGGCGGATCGGGGATACGGTGTCGGCGGGGGTGGTTGAAAAGAGGGAGGGCCGGTAGCCGGCGGGGAACGATCCTTCTCTATCTCTAGGGCGGCGGGCCGCGGCGGCCGGCAAAAGGGTGCGAGGGAGCGTTTAGGCGTCCGGAGGAGCGACATCGCCGTCTGTGGACGAAAATAAAAATAGGTTCGTCGCATCGGGAGAAGCGACGAGAGAGGGTGTGGTCTGGGTCCAATTTAAGAGTCACCATCGCCTGTGGGAATGTTTCCTCTGTTTTCAAATAGCGGTGGACCACGGTGGTGGATTTTGATATCATAGATATTCACGTAAATGCTCGGTCTTCATAAATTCCCACATTCAGCTATCATTCCCACTTGCTGCAGCTCGCCGCTTCTCTTAGCTTAGCCCTTTCACTCATCCATAGTTTCTTTGTAAAAACCTTTGGTGCTTTAAATTATTCATGTTGGGCTATATTTTGGTCATTCATCCTCACCCAAATCGTATGCATTATTATCTGATACAATCGATATAATTTTTCCCTGTCTGCTGTCGTTATCTACACAACCTCACAACTATCACTGCATTGATAGTACTGCCGAGAAATAACTGTTATTTCAGTCCCACACACTGTCTGTAAAAACTAAAACTGACGAACTGATAACTAAAAATATACCTACTTTCATCGCACCTTGGCTGCAACAAAAACAGGGCGAACCATTTTAGACACAACGTTTTAACATCTACGAGGTTCGAGAGGTCATTTTGATCCCTCATAATTTATCAACAACTAATAGCCGTAGTTCTGAAAAAATGGTCGGTGGTGTCCACATTTTTTGTTTTTCTTACGTTACTTCTTACGTTACTTCTTGTTACTTCTAGTTCTTACGTTAAATGTAGTAACTATTTATTTTTTATGTATGAAACAATTATCGTTATAGTTTAAACAGTCTGACTTTTTCGCAATCACACGTCTGCAGTTAAGGCATAGTCATCTCAGTTCGACGCAGTATGAGCCGCAAACATCGCTGTTACATTTAGGAGTTCACGTTTCCCTAACAGTAATTATTGTTCTTCAAACAGTAAAGAACTCATAAAAACACAGTTGCTAAAACAAATCAACCGCCGCATTTAATTACTGTTTATTCATGGGTTCTCTAACTTTGCCACTTCATGATCTACATTTACCGGTAGTATTGTTACTCCTGTGCCTTCCAGTCTGTCATTTTTCGTTATTCGATTTGCTTTGAGAAAAGATCAGTCAGGTATTCCCCAATGTAAAACCCTTAGTTTGTAAAGAAACTCAGTTTTAGGGGGACGAATTTGCTTATCGGTAATTGTCATATTAGCATACAAATCACTTTCCCTACTCTTCCCCTCCCCCCTCCGTTTTCATGGCTGGTGTTCTAAAACTCCTGCCGAACGCCTTCTGCGGCTGCTCTCTGGGTAATGCGCAGATGTATCGTGGACTTGGTTAAGACCGGGGGAGTGGGACGGGAGGATAAGGGGGCGAGAACAGGGCCCGGGGCAGGACCCCCTCCTAACGCTAAAACGCAATGAAATTTTTGTTCTATATGCACGTTGACCAGCCTAAAATAGGAGCTTAAGGTAGTCCGAGCAGGATAGTTCCCTAGTCAAAATAGAGACCATATTCGAATAATATGTTTTATTTTCACCAGCTGTAGGACACATCAATTAAATGTTACATTATTAATTGTGCAATAATATAGTTTTATATGACAGAAATTGTAAGTAATTAAATGAAAATATCTAAATAAGTCTTTCACTTGACTCATTTTTTTCGCGCGGTGCGTTTGAAACTCCTTCAAAACGGAAGGTTTTTTTTGTGATACCCAAGAACCTATTGCGGTGACAATATGATTAATTTTCAAATGTAGTTGAGAAAACATACAAACTACTCGCTGTAAGTTTTTTTACGACATCGAAGTGTTAGAAATTTCTCATTTTGTAAATAATGTCTCTCTGGAGTGCATTCACGTACCATTTCCCATGTAAAAGGACTGGTATTTTTTGGCAAATATCTCCGAAAGTAATATGGTAAGGGGTAGAATTTTTGGTGTAAATGGATAGGTGAGACTTTTTTCTTTAAAATGAGATAAAATTCATTGATTTTAAAGTAAAATGAATTTTCGCTCGAACTACCTTAACAAATCCTTGCCGCTGTGAAATGTCTTGACTCGTTTAAGAGATTCCAAAGCCTATTATGAACAAAGTTCATTTTCCTTACTTTTATCTTATTTCTATTTTTTGTAAAGTCCTTTCATTTATTTACCTGATTTACGGGGTATGCTGTCCCGTCCCCGGTCTCCCCTTGACAACGCCCATGGCAACGCCATCACCACTAAGAAATGAAATAAAAGGGCTCATCACCGATACCACGCCCTTGAGTTACTCAAAATGTTTACTGTACTCCTAGAGGTTTGGTAATATTTGGCGACAAGTTAGATGATGGTAATGCATTGATGGCGTTCGAACATTAACTTATTTTATTGAATACCAAGAGAAAGAACTGGAAGCGTGTTACATTTTCGAGCCGCACGAAGGAAGCGACTGTGCTCAGAAGACAAATCCTTGGAATGCCGTATGTTGAGCAGTATTTCGCCGCGGGGGTGGTGCTGGATGCTCGCGGCGTGTGCAGATAGGGGAGGAGGGAGAAGACTCCCCCTCCAATCGTCGTCCTTCCTTTCACACACACACCCCGGCTCTTTCCCGGCTCGGTCGCCGCAGTACTTACTCTTCTCCCTCTTCACTTAGCAGCCTTGTCGCGTCTCAGTCGAGGCGTGAAGGAAATATCGCACTCGCTTAACGCGAGGCATTTACCCCCTTCGATAAGACGCTCTCCGCATTCCCTCTCTCTTTCTTTCTCTGGGCTTTCCCCATCCGCCATTCCTACTTCCATTCCTTCCTTTCATAATACGCCCCTTCCCTCTGCCACATGCCTTTACAATGTAGATCCCTCGCCTCAGTCGTAATGCATGCATTCTTCAGATATCATATCCAGACCTGAGGGATGAATGGGTCCCTTTCTACTTTTAAAAGGCTCTTGCTTGGATATTTCCGAAGTCGTGATTGTCACCTCTAATGCAGAAATCGTTTATCTCTTGATCGCCGTCAATAGTTTTTGCGACCCATTATTTCATTCATTTTTTTAGTGACAGTAACGTTGAGTTGTGTGGTTCCAAAGAATGACTTAGAACATACTCATTATATGCACCATCATCGGGACTCAACGTGAGAAGTTCTGTCTTCCTCACACCTGAATTTGGCATCCTGCGTTCATCTCATCCAATCGCCACGGAGAAGTGAACCAAAGGAATCACCTCAGATACCACCTCCTATTGTTGCTCAAAATGTTAAATGTTCTTCTCTAACTAAGGTAAAATTTGACGTCAATATATGTATAGAGGTGTATATGTATGTATTACCATCGTCTGCAGGTTTGGTAGTATTAGAGATTTTTTGTAATAATAATATTGAATTTTTCCGTACATGTTGTTTGGACATTATCTTATTTCATTGAATACGTTGAAAATTAAATAAAAGTGTTTGACATATTCGAACCTTCGCACGAAGGGCGTGACTGTGCGCAAAAGAAAAATTCTTAGGATACCGTATGTTGAGCTGCATTTCGTCACGTACTCATCAATGTCCATCCATTAATTATTTTCATTGCATATGCTTATGTTAAATCGTGGAGGCCTGCTGGACCTAGCCATGATTGGAATCTAGAAGTTAAAATCATCGGCGTATTGCCATTTATAACAACTAAATAAACAGTGGAATGAATTCACTCCCTGAACCAACCAATCAATTTTCTAAGAAAATCGTACTCGTACATGAGTCATTTGGTTTTCAACTCAATGTTTTTGTGGATACTGCATGCAATTCAGTTCATTTATCCGAATTCGTGGGTTAAGAATATAATGATATTTCTTGATTTTTTAATATGAGATGTAATGTTTTTTTCAGCTAGTAACTATCATATCATCACATAATTCAGTGTAAGTTGTGTGCAAAGTCTTTGTGCGGAAATATGTGGGTCTGTGTGGACAGTAAAACCCACTCTTCTCTTAGAATTTCCTCGTGACTGCAAATGCGCCTTCATTTGAGTATTTGCGTGCATATTTTTAGCTTGTATATATAGAATTTTATTTATCAAGCTTGCATGTTTCAGATTGACTTTTGAAAGACACATATTAATTGCCTTTCTCTTTTACATCCTTTAACTTCGAGCATTTCCCTCAATCTCATTAACCTAAACTTATGCTCCGTCTCCATGGTCATGTGAAGCCGCACGAGGGACCGAGCTGGTTTATTTTGTAAGAAATCCTGCTCGAGCGGTTTGCTTTATTATGCCCCATGTTTTTATTATCATCGATTTGCATCACAGCCTCCATTCCGCAGTCCTCTCGTTTCAAGGCACCCACTCCTTTCTCCTTCCCCCTCCATTCGACCCCAGCTCTCTCAAGTATTCATGCGCCACCCCATCCACCATGCGAACTCTTTAAATACTAGAGATATCCGTATCTTGGTTCATTTGCCGCTTTAATTAAACGAATCTCCATCTCTCTAACGCTTGACATTTTTTTTTCTCTCCCCCCCCTCCCCCTCCCACAGGTCTCGGCCACAGATCCCGATTGCGGGGTGAACGCCATGGTGAACTACACGTTCGGCGAGGGTTCGGGGGTGAGCGGAGGCAAGGTTCGAGACTTCGAGATAAAATCGGCCACTGGAGACATCTGCGTGGCTGGACCCCTGGACTTCGAGACGCGGAGCATGTACGAGTTCCCCATCGTGGCTACGGACAGAGGTAAGGAGGAGTTGGGGGGGAGGGACGGTCGTGGGGGTTGAGGGAGGGGAGGGGAAGGGAGCGAGGATTAGGGAATGGTCGTCTTGCTGCTCTGCTAATCGATTGGTTGTGCAAGGAGGAGGAAAGCGAGCGCGGCATTTGGGAGCTCTCGTCCCGGGCTCTTCCCTCCTTGCTACACCCCTATCCTCTCTAAAAAAACAAGTACTAATGGGTCCTAAAATATTGTTTGTCGAAGATTGAAATAATGGCAATGGCATGCAGACCTTATTTCTTTTACATATTTAAATTATAAATAATTGTCGTACAAAGTCACGACAAAGGCCATTGGAAAGAAAAATATATAAACATTCTTATTCTTGCGATCAATTTTTGTTTCCTACTGATTTACTTTAAATTTGAAAAAAAACCATCATTAAACTGCTGAACATTCAGCGTTTTTGATACGATGTTCCTTTGACGACCGATAGCATTGTTGAGGCAGAACCTCAGATGGATATATGGTGAATATAGGCCCAGAACGTATCCATTGGAATAGAAGAATCCATATAATCCATGAGAAATAAATTGTACGCGATATATGTCGATTTATTTCGTTTCCTATCGATAGTAAAAAATAAGTTCAATGTTTTTCACACCCGTTGAATTTCAACGAGTAACCATCCCCTAGTATTTTATAAATATGCTTGCTCATGATTGAATTTTTCCGTGACACTTGGTTTCAATAAGAATTTTATGATTTTTCTCACTTGTATTTATCTCCATAAATATACCCTCAAATTATTTGGTGGGATTTGAAAGAAAATGTCGTCATGAGGAAAAGGCATAATGACCCTAATAGTCCTTGTAATCCTAGTAATAATAATCCTCGCCAAAACTATTTAAAAATCGTAAAACCACGGAGGGGACTCTCAATACGTTCGTCATTTGCACCCCTAAGCTATCCGATGCTAGAAAGAAAACTCTTCCTCTTCTGTCCTGGTTTAGGCTTCAATCATGTTCCGGCTAAACTTAATTATCTCGTTCTTGGTTTTCGGACACTTCTAATACCCAACGTATTGTTCTTCATAGACTACTTTGAGTGTCTTTCCTTCGGCATTTGAGGTAGATGCTGTTTCAGTATCGTGTTGTACTCTACAAACTTATATGGCATAGGCTAAACACCTTGGTCTTCTCTTATAGATGTTTCTTATTAATGCATGGTGATTAGTTTGAATTGACGGGAAACTTAGAGAAGCCTTAATTTGTAAAAAAGGGAACACCGAATCTAAATATTTCGTGATATAAATCGGCACGTATGTTTCATAACATCCAAACAACTATATTCCTCATCCTTCCTCGCTTAAAATTAATTGAATTAGATCTTCTAACTCGGACCTAATTTCCCATCGTTTTTTATTATTCGGTTTCTGCACTTACCCAACCTTTTTGTAATTTTCTCGTAAGAAACTTCATTATCTCTTCAAATGCTGAACACGCCTTGTGTTAGTTAGTCTTGTTTCGTGATCTGTCAATTTTAACTATCGTATTCCAAACCAACGTCTCTAAGCTCTGCCTTCTGCATTATTTTCGCTATCCCTCCTCCGACTTTGTGATCAACTGTAATCAGAGGAGTGTTCATCATGTTCTTCCTCGGTGCCGTCATAATTAGTCCAATTCCTTCTTCATCAAATATCATGTTGAAAAATATGTAACGGCGTGACTTTTGTCTAAATTGGTCGTGTGAAATAATTTTCTGATTATATGAGTATTGTTAGTTGTCTCTATTGAATTGGTGCCACTCTCCAAAGCTCATAGTACTTGGCATAGGTAATTCCATAGAGTAAGTATATACAAAGTGGCAAAGCAATTCTAAAAACTGGACATACATTTTTAAGATCTTTGGGAAGAGTTTCTCAGGTGCCACCAACTTAAGGCCGCTTTTCACGGTACATTTTACTGTACAAACGAATGTACAAATTTGTACATGATGGAAATTGTACTGTATGAAGCGGAAAATTGTATGATTATCTGAATGACTTAACGGGAAATAGAATCTGCTCTAAGTCCATTCAGTTTCTTGTACATTCTATGATACATTCGTTTGTACAATAAAATGTACCGTGTAAAGCGGCCTTTAGGGGAGGAAGAATTTTGGCTTACGGATAAGGCCTTGGATAAGATAAGGCCGATTTGGAGGCGCTAGTAGTATTTGGTGATTTTGCATCAACATACAGAAGAGTGGATTTACCATGGCTGTTGTGTGCTTTTAAGCGAGTGTCAATTGTTATGTCGTTCCTATGATACATCGGTAAACAGTTTACTCCGTGTTTGGTAATCGCGTGTCTTATCATATTGACGTGAATTCGATTCATTATAGGCGATGCTCACTAATACCTTGTAATATAATCACCTTAATAATCACAATAATATATAATATAATCACCTTAAAATAAATGTTTAATTTGGTCTCGACAAGTCAGTAAGATTTGTTTCCGTTGCTATGGGTCGATGAGTAAGTATTCAGGCACCGAAATCATCTTAAGAACATCATGTAAGTTATGCGACACTAAATGAAATGGCCGTGTGCCAAAGCTCATTTTCTATGGCTTGTAGTGCAAATTCGATACACCTGTTCCATCTATCGGCCAATGTATTATTTGAAAACTCATATCCGAATCTCCCTATCTCTTTGCCACACTGTATGTACTTACTCTATGGTAATTCTTATCCTTTGATCTCATATCTGACAATGTTCGTCTGCATGAAGTATGATTTTTCTGATCCGAGAGTTGTATATCAATTTTTCCCAAGGTTGAAAACGGAGTGCTGAACAGCATGCTTTTCCTTTTCTTCTCAACCGCATTCATTTGTAACCTCTACCCACGGTTTCCAAACGGTGGGTCTTCTTTTGGAGACTCAAACCTTAATTCTTTTAGGGAGATAGAGAAGTATTTTCTAAAACATTCCGTCGTAGAGAACACGGATAAGCATACTTCATCTCCTGTCACATTCCTCTGCTTCTCCGAGATTTTTCTTATTTTATAAATTTTCTCTCAAGTCCCGTCCTACCGTTTCCGTTTCTTTCGCGTGCCCCTTATTCTTCTTCGTGTTCCAACGGAAATATTGTCTTCTCTGACAGATGCAATCCCGAATTTTCCTAACCTTTACACCGTTTCAGCGCTCGAAGAAATTTCATTTCTGATGATTCTATCCGTCTTATTTCTTTTTGCCTTGCTGCCTCACATTCTGAGCCAAACAACACAGAGGGAACTGACTGTCTGTACCTAATAAAATGTTATATGGGTTTTCTTTCTAGTTTTGTCTTTCGAAGTTCTTCGTATCTTCCCATTCATCCTCTGGAAAATGATACTTCATGTTATTTGCGATATCTTTGTAAGAAAGGTCTCTGTTGCGAATTTTACAGGATTGGTAAAGCGCGTTTGAGATCACAAGAGCCAATTTCAAGGAATCACTCACATTGAAGGGGCCGCCACTTGGCCTTGGCTTGCCATCGTCGCGTCCATGAATATACATTATGGATTCGGATGTTCGGCATTGTTGCCTAGGCTACGTGTTGCCGAAATTTCCACTTTTAGGTCACCCAATCCTTGGCGCCACTTCGATAAGTCTTTTCTGCTTTTATTGTAAATAGACGTAGTTAATTTTTGCTAACGTGAGACTGTGGTGAATAATCAATAACGATGAGGAGATATGAATTACTTGATACTTAGAATATATCTTGCTATTTTTGCTATCAAAAATTTACTTTTTAAATGCCAGAGAGGAAATGTCTATTACAGGAAATCAGTAAGAGGTTAATGAAACGTTCATCGTGTGCCGACTACGTTGTTTGCCAGAATCCGATTATAATTCGAATGCATTAAAGCCGTATGGCTTAGATAAAGAATTTAGAATGCCTTGTTTAAACAGAACTTGCTTCACACCAGGCTGCAAAACAGGGTATGCGTCTACGAGGACCCAAAATAGAAGACTTGGATTGAAAAATAAGAATCTGTTCAAGGCGGCGGTAAGTGCATTCCTTTTTACCTACACTGCAATGGTGGCCATTGGGAATACTCATGAAGTCACCTCACATTATCATTAAATTGCCGTATAGCGATATTCACGAAGTGCTAAGAAGTTAATTGTGCATTTATGTAATTAAATTTGGAGAGGAATAAAATATATCTGTAGACCATACGATATGATAAAAGTGTATAATTGCGTCCCGCGTGTAGTACTACATTATTTATCCACTGCATTATGATTACTCGTAAGAAAAATCATTGTATATTCATGGCAAAACCGATAAGACTTGTCTATTTACAATCTGTCGACTGTATCTACATTTGAACTTTCGTCTTTCATCACTAGGCGGCACCACTTTTCAAAATGTTAATTGTTTACGGAATTCTAGGCAACAGTTTTTGGCAACGAGATCCCAATTCATAATATATAGTATTCATGACCCAAACCCTCCTCGCCCTACCTCGACACCATCTCCTCTCTGGTCCATTCGCGTAACGCAACAAGTGCGCGCAGTCGATACTAGCGTTCAGGTCTTCATGTGACGGGGGATGCCGCTGGGATTGGGGAGGGAAGCCTCCGTGCTGTTGGCTCTCTTTTCCGCCGATTGGGTTTTCCCTTCACGTTGCACGAGGGGAAGGAAGATCGCGGTCTGTATGGGGTGCAAGGGGGGTGGGGGAGGGATTGCTAGTTTGGTTGCGAAGTCGGAGGAGAGAATGTTGGAGGGGGTTGTAAATCAAATTACGCGCTGTCCACGGCGCAAGCCACGGAATCTGTGCCTTGATCTATAAATGCCTCGCATGCCGATGCTCGATGCCTCGCGCCGTGCCTTGATCTATAAATCAAGCGCCGAACCGGTGGAAAAGGAGCGCTTGGTCCGATATGGGGGGGGGGGTGGAGGGGTGGTACGGGGAGGTAGTCGGGAAAAGAGAAGTTTAAAGCAACGACGACTGGAGTGTGGGTGCTGGGGATTTTTGGGGAAGTTGGATCACGGGGGTTGGGTGTTTCTTCTTTCTCGGGAAGACGATGGGGACGTGCTTATAAGCCGTGCACCCACTATAAAATCTTGGTTTTGGCCCATCATACAGCGAGCATTCGTGGCGATTATGCCTCTCGCCATCGTTGTCGTCAGTATCTCTGCATCTCCCGCTCTCCGTTGCTTAAGGCCAATTCTCCTTGTGATCGCCACCATTCTTGGAATCTTGGACTTAACTTCTGATATATCGTGGGGATTACACATACAAATAATATGTGGCGCAGCATTAATAAATCTAGGTTTTGTTCAACGTATAATAGGAAGGCCCTCGGATGAAAAAGTCGAAGAGAGATACTACTTCCCTCTGGTTAGGCTACATCTCGAATACGCCGCGAGTATTTGGGACAATGATCAAGTAGATTTAACCAAAACAATTAATAAAATACAAAGGAAAGCAGCGCGCTTCGTTGAAAACTGCTACGAGCGTACATATAGTGTCTCACAACTTTTAGAGGGATTAAGCTGGGAGCCCCTAGAGACTCGGAGGCTACACGCTAGGCTTAGGTTGCTTGATAAATTCAGAACTGATATTTTTCAGAGTGGCATAGAGAATATTATCATGACTCCTCACTACATCTCTAGGTCTTACAGATGCGATAAAATAAGAGAGATACTCTGCCGAACAGATAAGTACAAATACTCGTTCTTTCCGCGAAAAATTAGCGACCACAATAAAATCTGAGCTCCACTAAATACACTCCTATTATTCATGTCACCATTCCATCTAAAAAAAACTTACACCTTTACACGGCTGGTGACCTAACACCCCCTGCCACACGCCCATTCTATGGCTTGCGGGGTATTGTGTAGATGTAGATGCTGTTATCACGACAGAAATCATGGTTTTTTAAATAGTTTGGTATGTGCGTTAAAGTCGCACACCCCGAAAGTGCATGTAATTTACATTTATTGAACTAAAATGAGAGCGTGTTTTATTTATGTGTCTAAATACCACTCACAGACAAAGAACATGTCCCATTGTTACGACCATAGTAAGCGCATTTATCCAACATATCTTATTATCCTATCTTATCATCGTTTACTATTGTAGCACGCACCACATGACTTTGTCCATAGTACCTTAGTTCCGACAGAAATCTGGGCCGAAATCAGAATTACGACGGTTACTTTTCTGTTATGAGCGTTATGAAGACGCGAAGCAAAGCCAAGAAGAGGCTACGGTAGCATAAACTGCTTACTTGAGGGGTCAATAAAACAAAATATGTGTTAGGTATCGCTATCATACTTATTTTTTCCCCATATTCTACAACATTTGGAAATTTGCGTTTACTCTGTTGAAAATATTGCGTCTAACATGTGGCCTCAATTTCTTATTCTTAATATTATGTCGGAGTTAACAAGTTAAGGTAAAAATTCAAATGAGCAAGTCATGCTGCCGCACCCTGTATTTAAGTCAATTTTGTGTGTGATAGTTTGTTAGAATGAATTATATACAGAGTTATCTCAGCTTGTCTCCCATATTGAGTGTTCTAATTACAAAAAATATTTTTTTCAAGTACTCATTAAGACTTCCAAAATGGCTCATGATCATGAGCCATCTTCCACTACTGTTAAATAAATTCGCACAAGCCTCGTTCCATAATATATCCACTCTTATCAAGCATGCAAATGGCTCAGTCAATTGTAAATGACGAAGCAATACCATTTCGCGCGCATGTATCATGATCTGAGTCGCGTGCATTTATCATGAGTTTTAGACTTCAAAAATCTTAGGTTTTAATGACAAGAATATAAATGATGAAACTTGTGGCTCATATAGTTTTTGTACCTACCCTTTGTCATTGAGAATAAAATGTAAATAAAGAGTTTTTCGGTAAATATTTTCTTTTCTGTGTTTAGAGCAATGAAGTATGATTATACATGAGGGAAATAAATTTTGAGATGGGATAAAATTTCGTCTAGTGCTCTCTTCTCTTTACTGCTCGCTTAAAACTTTTATCGGGAAAAATCGGGCGGCTCTCCGTTTCTCTGTTGAAAGATTTTGAGATTAATTACGTTTCACCGACGGCAAGCGCTTTATAAGAACCTGCTTATGTTTCCCCCCGCTCCCAACCCACTCCCCTTTCTCAACCCACCCCTCCACCATTCCCCTTCCACCAGCCCTCGCTTGCGCTTCCTCCCGTTCGCGGATTTGCTTTATAAATATCTATACCTACTCGAGTTCCCTCTTCTCCAACTCCTCCCTTTCAATTCATCCACTTAAAATGTCAGCGAGTTAAGGTGGTCGCCAAAAGGGCCGAACGTCTCGGCACATGTGCATGTACAAGGGAGATGCATTGAATCGGTCTTTTTCCCACCCCCATCTTCGACCCCTCATCTTATCGAGCGCACTATAATTTACCCGGATTTTCGTCTCATCGTTTCCGTCTCCCTTTATGGCGAGGGTTTTTTCGCATCCCCCTAGATTCGGTCAGTTCGTATGCGAAAAGAGGAAAAAATGTTTCCATTCCGAAGAGTTAATCAATAGCTGGTTGCAGTGGAAATTTTTGGAAATGGAAGCTATAGATCAATCAAGGCTTCGCTCGGACATTTGGCCATAAATTCGGATTTCCCCCAAGTTCACGTCTTTAGTGTCCCTCGCTAGATCGCCTTCCATCTCCCAATCTGGTAATTGTAATTCGTGTTCCATTGTTAAAATGTAACCAGAATTATACGTATGTCAAAGAAAAGGGGTGAATGGTGATCTGGAAGTCTTTCTCTACATTTTGGGGTCGTTTCATACTCGTAGTTATTTTTGTGGAAACCATGCGTATCGCTACTCCTTTGCTTCGATACTGTGCTTGTTAAGATTTCTTATATAACGTCCACACCTCTAAAAATTTTTTCCGAATACGTTCGCCGACAATTGATAATTATTTTCATGCCAATATTTAGGCCGTTTGGCATGTGTCTGTGCTACAGTCGGTCATATAGGGCAGACAGACATGCATTCGTGCGTCAGGAGCGTCCACTTCGAAAATCTAAATGCGGCGCCTGTACATTGTAGTTCGTCAAAAACTTCGTTCTTCGACCTTGTTCAGATGTTGTGCGTTGTGTGTGGAATACATTGGAATTTGCATTGCCGCGTTCACATTTACACAAATTCCCGCGCACGCACGAAATTTTACGTTGTGTTGTATGTAGTTGTGAACGCGACTTAACATTTTACTTTAGAGGCCTTTTTTTTAGATTTTACGATGCCTTCGATTTGTGTATTAGAATCCAACTCGGGAGAAAAATATTTTATTCCTCTGCGGAATCCTTAGATTCTTGCTCCGCTCGGGTTTATTCCATAAATCCTAAGTTCCCTCAAGGTCGCCTTGCTTTTGTCACGGACTAGATCCCTTTCCATCGCCGTTAGGGTCGAGTTAGAGGAGCAAAATATTTCGGAGGAGAGGAGGAAGAGAAATGTGCACCTTTTTCAACCCTTCTTCGGAATTCGCTAATCTCAGATCTAATTCCGTCCCTTAAGCTGTAACCCCCCACCCCCATGCCTCATTCAGAATCCGGCTTGGTCACGCGACTCACCAATAGGATGGGCCAGCCAATCAAGGAACGTGCCTCATCACCCCTCTGCTAATGCACTCCAACCCCATCCTCGCCCTCCCTTATCTTCGAGCACTTAATTTCATTCGAATCTACCCCAATGCCTCTCTCTCTCTCAAATACTCCCCTCAACCCCTTACTGCCTACACCAACCACCCACTCGCCCCCCCCCCTTGGTCCCTAGAATTCGGTCTCGAATCAGACGTGAGAGGCGCCTTCGGTCGAGCTTAGTGGCCATTTTTGTGTCGAAAGTGGAGCTCTCCCCTCGTTTCCATTCCTATTGTCTTAAGGCCGCCTTACAGGGTACATTATTGTATTATACAAACGAAGGTATCGTAGAATGCACGAGAAAGTGTATGAAATTAAAGCGGGTTCCATTTTCCATTCAATCATTCAGACAATCATACAATTTGTCGCTATGCACAGTTTAATTTTCCATCGTGAAATAGTTCATGCATCCGTTTTAACTATAAAATCTACTGCGTAAAGCGGCCTTAAAAGTTACACTTATTCTCGCCAAAGAGATGGATGCATTTTGCCGTTCGGTATCAGTCTTTTTATTGACTTTTGATAGTTTTGTTCGCTACTTAAGGTAGTCCGAGCGAGATAGTTCCCAAGTCATAATAGAGACCATATTCGAATTATACGTTTTAATTTCACCAGCTGTAGAACACATCAATTAAATATTGCATTATCAATGGTGCAATAATTAGGTTTCATACGACAGATATTGTAAGTAATTAAATTAAAACATCTAAATAAGTCTTTAACTTCACTCATTTTTTTCGCGCGGTGCGTTCGAAACTCCTTCAAAACGGAAGGTTTTTTGTGATCCCCAAGAACCTACTGCGGTGACAATATGATTAATTTTGAAAAATAGTTTAGAAAACTTACATACTACTCGTTGTTAGTTTTTTTACGACATCGAAGTGTTATAAATTTCTCATTTTGTAAAGAACGTCTCTCTGGGGTGCATTCACGTACCATTTCCCATGTAAAAGGACTGGTATTTTTTGGAAAATATCTCCGAAAGTAATATGGTAAGAGGTAGAATTTTTGGTGTAAATGGATAGGTGAGACGTTTTTCTTTAAAATGAGATAAAATTCATTGATTTTAAAGTAAAATGATATTTCGCTCGGACTACCTTAATCGGTCCAATTGAGGCCAGTTTCCGTTTCACTCGGAATTCACCTTCATGAATTTATCTCCGCAATGGAAGGCTCGCCCGTGATTCCCGTGCTTCTCCGGACCGTGCACTTCGAACTTTCCCTGATTTTTCTGCTCTCTTATTTCCGTTCCCCCTCGTCTCCCGCCCCCTCCTTTTCATCCACTCCCCCCACTCCCTTGTCCACATCTCCCCCGTCTCCTTCATTTTTTTCCACACCACCCCTCTCCAAGCGGTCTCTCTCCCTCGCCACCCCCTCCCAACCACCATATCCCCATCGAGCGACCGGTGGTTTTAAGTTACAAATGTCTGCTTTGTATATCCACGGGATGACATCGAATAAAATCCAATCGGGGGAGTAAATTATCGTGCGGACGCCGCGCATGGGGACAGCTGGGCGTTCCGCTGTAAATAAAAGGCAATTGATTTCCTCCCCCCCCCTCCTCCATAAGCCCCCGCCGCCTCACTACTTGTCCTCCGTTGCCCGAGCGGAAAAGTGAATTCTGTTCCTCTTGGGATTAAAAATTGAAAGTGCCTGGTTGATAGAGGTCGCCAAGGGAACACTGGTTCCCCGTGACAGGATTTTATCCGCGAAAAGTAATTCGGTTAAAAATGATATCGATATAGTTTTTTATGTGGTCATACTGTTATATTTTTTCCTTTCTGTAACGAGCTTTGGATCAATGGAGTCTGTACCTTTAGCAATGTAACTTGAAAAAATACTTACTCGCTGATTGGCATATGCGGAGATAGCCTATGTTCCATTTCTGTTGATGTTTCACAGCGTTCTAAGTACTATCTATTAGAAAAATTGAAAGTAAGCAATTTAAGTGCTTTATTTTTTCCCATGTATCACAATGGTTGTGTGTCACTTGCCTCAGGATGTGTGTTGGCGATGATCGAATATTTGCTTCTCAATATGATATGAAGAGGATGTGTACCTATGCGTTTTAGTTATTTTTCCCCCCTATGCATGGTCTTAAGGACTAGTTGACTGAGTGGATAAGGACTTTCCAAAGGTCATATTCAAAGGGAAACATATCAAAATTAAAGTTAACCTATTCCCTAACAGAAACGTTTCAATGTGCGTAAATAAATTCGGAACAAAAATTATTTCAACTCACAGAAAATGAGCGAAAACGCCTCAATGGGAACAAGCTCGCGAAATTGCAGGCGTCGACACACATATCATACATAATATCGTAAATTTTTCGTACCTCTAGTGGTTCAGTTAAAATTTTCATTGTGTTCCAAATTATTTTCCACGCAAAGTTTCAATTTTATATATGCTCAAGGTCTCGAGGGATGGAATCTGAAAGTGTCTAACTGAAAAATGTGGAAAAGGAGAATGTTAATGACGTTATCACAGAGTGGCACTGCGAGAGCAAAGCAGAGCTCGGCGTGAGAGAGAGGCTTCATGGCTATCGGAGTGGGTGAATGAGGAGAGGCTGTGGGCGGCGGATGTTGTAGGGGCCGACGCCAGAGATGCTGGGAGATGCAGAATGGGTTGAGAGGAGGAGGGACGAGAGGGTGGGGGTGGATGGGGGGTGGAGATGAGGACCAGACGGGGAGGAAGGGTACCCCAGAGGAAAGATGGTTTTTGGGGAGGAACGGGTTGGAGAGAGGAGTTAGGGAGGGATGGGGATGGGAGCGGGGGACAGGAGCAAAGGACTCTCGCATTCCAGTCTGTCCGCAGCGAACCTTCTCCCCTTCACCGTTAACAGCCCAAAGAGATTTATAGAGAGAAAACCTTCCACAGTGATATCAATTCTAGATTCTATTATTGCTTGATGTAACGATTGAGACTTCTTTAAGCTATTTTTTTTAGTAATCTACCGGCAGAGGTACATTTAAGTGGAAGTAAGTCTATTTAGCCTATTCTTGTCTCCTTATGGTAGTTTGAGGGAAAAATCATTTTACAAATAGAGTAGTTTTTAGGTATAGAAAATGAAGAGAAGTTTTAAAGTGTAATAAATTTTATGAGAATTCATACTGATCCTTGTTCCCTTTAATCAATAATCGACGGGCGGCCAAGAAATAGCAGAAGTAATTAATAAACAGTCAGACGATGACTAAGGTAAGTTAGTTTGAGCGAAATATAATTTTACTGTAAAAATCAACGAATTGGGTCACATTTTAAAGAAAATATATCACCTATCCAATGACACCAAAAATTCTATCCCTTACCACATTAATTTTGGAGATATTTGCCAAAAAATACCAGCCCTTTTACATGGGAAATGGTATGTGCACGCACTCCAGAGAGACATTGTTTACAAAATGAGGTATTCCTAACACTTAGATGTCGTAAAAAAAACTACCGGCGTGTAGTTTGAATGTTTTCTCAACTGTGTTTGATAATTAATCACATCGTCACCGCAGTAGGTTCTTGGGTATCACAAAAAACCTTTCGTTTTGAAGGAGTTTCAAACGTACCGCGCGAAAAAAATGAGTCAATTTAAAGACTTATTTAGATATTTTCATTTAATCACTTACAATTTCTGTCATATAAAACTATATTATTGCAACATAAATAATGCAATATTTAATTGATATGTCCTACGGTTGGTGAAATTAAAACGTATAATTTGAATATGGCCTCTATTATGACTAGGGAACTATCTCGTTCGGACTACCTAATGTGGAAGTAAGTCTATTTTGCCTATTCTCGTCGCCTTAATCGGAGTCCACGTTTCTGCCCCATGTAACGCCAACCACTCTAATAAACTGTCACTAGGCTCTTCTTATTAAGTCTTACTCAACGTCCCCCTTTTCAGCTCCCTCCAATTGCTGAAGACGTCTTTCGTTAGCGCAGTTCTCCTCCTCCTAATGCTTTTCCACTCTGCCCATTTTCTTTCAAAGAATAGCCGAGGTAATCAAACTGTTGTACCTAGCAGATGATGAATATTGTGTGGCAAACTAACTCTTTCGAGTAATCAGCTTTTTCAACGAATGCATGTGAAAACGTTCGTTACTTCCATCATAATCCCAACCACCAATATCCCTGGCTGTGTAATTTAATTTGAGTTCCTGTTTTGAGCCCTTCTAAAGTTTGGCTTAGGTATGTATCTCTTGAAAGCTATGAGCAATTGCTGATTAGGTAATTACATCACATACAGCGCGATGCGAAACTTGTCTTAGTTGCGGAAAATTTTCAATATTTTGATTTTATTGTAGAAAATAATGGCCGATCCTGATTGCAAGCTTTCTGGCTTCAATAAAAAATGCGTGTACTTATTCATTAGCTCTTACAGTTTTGTTTTGAAAAATAATGCTGCTTGAAAAAGTGGTTTCACCGAGAGAAATAATTTTAGAATCAACGAAGAAATTACAGAAGTGATAAAATAGACCTTAGGGAATGAATTATAAAATCATAATGAAGCATAAATAAATCATGAGTATTCACCTTTAGAACTTGCCATGTGGGAAAAATAATTAAAACGCATACACATCTATATTATGGAGAAAATATTGGATCATCACCTGCACAAATCTCGCGGCAAATGTCTGTTTATCAAAGCATTGGTAGAAAAGCCTGTAGAAACGGGCGAAAGAAATATTGGTGAAATAGCCAAAAAGTTATAAGTAAACAATGAAATAGATATTGATTTTTTTTATATTTTCTACGAATTAAGTATAGCTACAATGGTAAACAACGCATGATATCTAAATATGTAAGTTTAATTTGTATACAATACTTTATCGGAAGCAAATGAAGTTGTTACTGAGCAGTTTCCCTCGTGATGTTTGTACTTTGAAGAATACTTCCGCACGCGTCGCGTGTCAGTGAGTGAAGGGGCGTCTGTTTCAGCTCGCTCGCCTTCATTTGCCAAACATCTCATTCAATACGCCTACCTACTGAGTCATGCGTGCAGGAGTGAGGCTTGTTATACAGTACATGTATAGCTTCAGTCGTGAGGACACCCTTGTTTGAGTGAGGCTTGTAAGTTTGCATTTTTTAGTTTGCACCTGAAGATGACGCTCAAGCGTCGAAACCCGGGTCGTGTGTGTGTGTTTTTTAAGTTGTGATTTTTGTAAATGTTACCATTAAATCATCTAAAAATGGAATACCACAAAGTTAAAAAAGAACTTGTATTATTTGTTCTATAAGGCATTATTAAGTGCTAGGTACAATCCACAGAATGTGGATACTTTAAGTAGCTTCCGCTGTTACGACGTGACATTACGTTATTTGTATTTCACCGTAAAGTCTATGACGACACTTTAGACGTGTGCTTCTTTTTGTGAGTTGTAAACAACGTATTTAGTCATTAACTTTTGTTCCTCCTAGAACCAACTTTTGGAGCAAGTTCCTTCACCTTTCGAATCTTGGTAGAAACCTTTCATTAATTCATTACCCTAATATTTTTTTGTAATCGAGCGTTGAGAGTATGTTTGAAGCCTATCCCACTCCTTAATGCCTGACTTAAAGGATCGTACTCGTCTTCGTTCTGAGAATGACAATGATATAAGGTATGGAACGTATAATTCATGGTCATTCAAAGAAGTTACGGTCACATTTTTTGGAAGCCTTTAAGTTATGGCCTCCTTTTAAAGTCGAGCCCAGCCCTAAGTAAAGAGGTCTAGTCCGGTCCGGCCTGCTCGGGGACTCAGACCTGTCCTGCGGCTTGCGTCGCCAACAAACGAATCACGTGGTTCCCCTCCCCTCGTGCCGCCACTTCCCGCGTCGTGGGTTAAGGAGTCCAAAGGCATAATAGCTCCTCTTTCGTTGCGACCTTGCCATCCCGTGTCGCAAACTCGAATAGCAACAAAGGAAATTAGTGTAATGACGTCATCGCAATAAATTGTAATCCCGCGCTGAATGTGGTGTAAGCCCCGTCAAATCTTTTCTGTTGAGCTCAGGGTTTGAAATCTTGGGAGTCGCCATTTAGAAAATGTGATACATTCAATTTCCTATAAACCTGCTATCTTTTCTGGAATTAAGGCTGTCGAGATGGACGTTTACAGTCTTGAAACACGAATGCTTAGATGTGCGAGAGTTGGTCTTTAAAAATGAATTTCTTACAAGAATATTTTACTTTACATTTGGTGGTGAAACATTTTCTCTTTTGTGTTAATAATTGTTTCGATGTAAAAGCGATCAAAAACATTAATTTCGTTCTATACTCTCCGGCAGTACACAATTGTGTGGAAATATTATTGAAAATTTTGAAAAAATTATTCGATGAATTCACCTGCTTCCGTTGTAAAGGAAAATATTTTATCGAAACAGTTCTTTTCGCACCTGTCTTATCTTAAAGTTGGTTTTTTATTTGTGAATACATTTATACCTCAGCACCGTAATTTGTTTATTTAGTGCTATCGGAAGTCGTTAAATAGTCAATATTTTTTATCGCAGTTTAATTAATTGATTTTTAACTAAACTTTTGGGGATGTTGTTTAGAAAGGGAGTTGAGGCACCAGACTAAAGCTAAAAACAGTTTTCTTCTGCTCAAAGGTTGGTAGTGAGGTGTATTGAATGATTGATATTGTGGTTTAAGAGCCTGTCGTGTGTTGTGACTCCGTCATCCACTATATCGTAATGAGCTAGATAAAGCTTACCAATTCCTTTAGAAGCTCATTGTTGCAATTATTGCGTTTCCCTGTGTAGAGCTCGGCTCTCTGTGATTGATCATTTTCTGTCATCACATCCCCTCTGTTGTTATATTCAAGTTGTAGCCCTCCCTTTCGCCACGACCAATGCAGAAAATTTATCCGTTGGCAAAATGTCTACAGTTAGGCGTAACCTGGTGGAATCAACGCTTGTTGATAAAAATTAACTTAAAGTAACAATGTAATTCCTACAAAATTTCTGAATAGCACTGCACAATCGGTATCATCCGTTAGGGAATCATCACGTAGAAATTTCTCTCTACCTGATGATGCCCTAACGGGTGCAACCGGTCGTGCTATGTTATTAAAAGATTTGTAGAATGAACAAAATGAATTTCAGTTAATTTTAATTAACATTATCTATTGGCTTTTCAGAGTAAATTCGAGAATATCAGTTAAATTGTATCCTGCAAATAAAATTAAATTATATCAGTATTGATATCGCACAATAATAACAAGGACAGTAACCTTGTTTCACTCCCCTCCCTACGCCGATTTCCTGTTTCATTTTTATCCACTTGTACCTTTTTTCTTTGCCCTTCGTACAATTTTTTAATGAATCTTCTCTCTTCAACCATTGTATCGATATTCCCCTTCCCTCTCCAGAAACCGAACTCGTATTCATTCAGTTTCTCTTCGATTTTATTTTCAATTTTTAAAATATAATCCCAGCCTTTGTAAAATGAGTAATGGGCCTAATCGTTCTGAAATCTTTGCACTCTTTGGCATCATTCTTCTTTGGCAATCTTTACGATTCTGATATTCATATCTTATTACTTATTACTTATCTGACTTATTTTCAGGTGGCCTCAGCACCACGGCCATGGTGAAGATTCAACTGACGGACGTCAACGACAACCGGCCGACCTTCTACCCGCGCGAGTACAACGTGAGCCTGCGGGAGGAGGACGCCTCAGGCAGCGGCGGCGAGTCGCCGGTCGTGGTCGTCGCCGCCACGGACCCCGACTCCGGCGCCTTCGGTTCCGTCTCCTACGCCATAGTCGCCGGCAACGAGGCCGGGCTCTTCCGGGTCGATCGCCGCACCGGCGAGATATTCGTGGCGCGGCCGCCGCTGCCGCCCTCGAGGTCCCGACCCTTGCACCACCTGAACGTGTCGGCGACGGACGGTGCGGGGCTGAGGGCGATCGCCGACGCCGAAGTGTTCGTCAGCGTCGTGGACTCGCGGCGGCGGCCGCCGGTGTTCGAGCGACCTCGCTACAACCTGGCCGCGAGGGAGGACGCGCCCAGGGGAACGGTCATCGGCTCTGTCAGGGCCACGAGTGGAAACACGGGTGAGTGCAATTTGCTTCACTCTTTTATTCTCTTCGTCTTTGTTTTCCGCTCGATTCAATTGTGAGCGTTGAATCAATCGCTGGTCGTTGGGTTCAGTGGTTTTATCCGGAAAACGATGGCATAAGCTTACCATCGTGCTATGACTTGCGTTTTGCGTGAGACATTTCTGCGATATTGAAATGATCATTAAGGCGGATCATTAATTTTTTATTTAAATTTTCCGCTGGTAAGTCAAACACATTTTGAGCTTAAAAATAATGCTTAAGCGTGCATTTCTATGAGAAGAGTTTTGACGTGTGCACTTCTAATTTGTTCTTACCCAAGGAAAACAAAATGTCAAATAGACTTTAATTGGCCCCAAAAAACTTTCCTCAGCTAAAAGATAGCTCGAATGTTCATTTTACGAAGTAACTTATGCCATTTTTATGTCATTATTGAATGCCGCCATCTAATGCTTATGGAACGCAAATGGTACTGTAAACATGAGATGATAGTAAGAGGGTTGAGACTGGTGCTGGGTCTAGGAAGATAGTGAGAAAGTATTTGGTGAAACCCACCATAGGACAGTCGAATGGAAGGCAAAGACGAGTTTAATCGTGTTCCTTCCAGTATTGAGTTATTTCTCGTTAATACTGGCTCCGTACACATTTATGAATAAGAGGAGTTGAATTCGCCAGGGTTTGTCTGGCCGTAAAAAATGCTCAATCACAACCTCTGTCTTTTCTCTATATTCTAACAGCAAACGTGGCGGATGACAAAGAGAATCAAAGGAATTCTTAACAACTTCCAACCAGAAAGTACGTAGACATGTATACATAACAATAATAATGGGCGTTGAAGGGCTGCGACGACGTCGAATACCTTGGCGAGCATTGGAGTCACCGCCGGCCGTTGAAGTCTCCGGGCAAGAGGCCGTTGGAGATAGGATCTGCCTCTCCCGCATTGCCGCACAATCGGCGGCGGTGGGTGGCATTTTCGGGTGGGTGGGACCATAAATCGCTTGAGCGCTCGAGATGGGCCAGGCGGGAGACGAAGGAGGGTGCTCCGGGAAAGGGCGCGGGGACCCTGGTCAGTCCCGCAGCGGACAGAAGTGCCGGACCCCCGGGGTTCGTCCGAAAAATAAACGATGAATGCGCTGCTTCCTGTTCTGCGGCTCTCGTGCTCTCTCCCACCCTCCCCCTAGTGAGCGGGCGGATGCAAGAGGCTGGTGGGGGCGTGTGCCATGTTCTGCATTTTTCATCTCAGCGAGATAAAGGAACGTTCGCATCGAAATAACTTATGGCTGCCCCGAGTTTTGAGAGAAGTTATGGCGTTGAAAATCATTGTTCCTGTACAGCATTGCTTACCGTCCTTTCTGAGCTATATTAAGCTTGATCGAATTTAGATTATTCTTGTAACGTGGATGATCTAAGTTACTCGACGATGCTTCGGATTTCGTAATTTGTGTGACTGCGAATACCTTCAATATAGCTATATTATATCTTACTCAATAAAAGAGTTCTTCTGGAGACTTTAAGGTCATTGTTATGAGCTACTTTTGCGTAGATCCAGTGAATCCATCTCAGAAACTGTTGTCTATTTGCCCGGTAAATGACTTATAAAATGGGGCGGAATGATGCTATCGGAAGGAACTATTTTTCTTTACTATGAATAAGCCAATTTCTGCGTTTATAATGTTTTCGTGAAAATTCAACCGAATGGTTTTGGCAGCATGATCTTAGTTTGAATTTAGGATTCTTTGACACCTTTATCAGTAGTGTCGTGATTCTGTTTATCGATTGTATCCTCATAATAAACACCCCTAAGCTTGTTAAAAAATTTGGTATTTGAAACTGTTTTATTTGAATTTGGTGGCAAATGGAAGTACGTTGCTACTAACGCAATAGGTGACGCAAAGCAGATGACAAATTGCATTATTTACGCAGGACGAAACCCATACTCGTAGGTTTTAACCATGCTTTTCAAATGTAGTATTTCGTTTTCATGACGTCTTTAAATACAATTAGCATTGAATCAATTGCGTATTTATTTTTCTATTTGCAACCAATGAACCAATGAGACGAGTCCTTTGTTGTCTTTGCCTCCTTTCTGACTCATGTACAATTTGACATGTTTCTGCTCATCACTTGCTCTACGACATGGCTGATCCCATATTTCCGGAATGTAGGCGAATTGCGTTGCGCTGTTGTAAGAACCCTGCTAAAAATTCCTTAGAAGCTGTTCTGTAGAACGTAAGGAATTCTATAGTAATTGACTGTTTTTCTTCAGAACTAGTTCCTTTTCTAAGGATCTGTACGGAGCATGAGAGCCTGACTCTACAGAATATATGTTCCGTAGATTATTTTCTGCAGAGCAAAAACTCCTTACAAGCTATTCTGTACAACTTGAACAACTGTGCGGAAATATGTGAGGTTTCCTTGAGCTTGTAAGGAGTTCTACAGAGAGCCAAAGGGCTTCTGTAGAACTATATACAGAAATATAGGAATATATACAGAAATTGTGTAGAAGTATTTATAAGGAAACTGTTCAGAATTTTTTAACAGGGAATACTGAAAAAACTGTATTCTCTTCATTTCGATAATGAATTTACGCCCAAGTCTGGAAATACCCTTTCTTCGGAGCGTACCTCCTCCTCCTCCGGAGTCATCCTCAGGAAGCGACCCTCCCACCCCACGACCGACTCTGGACCACCCGCACCCACTGGGGGGGCGCCAACCCCAACGTGCGGGATGCACTCGTCAGTGCGATCCAAAGTTGAGCGTTCCTACCGACCGCCGTCCGGAATAACTCCCGCCTTCGAAGTCGATGGCATGCTGATGGTAATGGAATCTCCTCCAACTTGCCCACCGTCCCAAATCGTGCGTCGCCCTACCTCTCGGCTCTTTTGGGCGATTTGGATTTGTGGGGGGTCTTCTGCAGCGTGGGGTGGGGGGTGGTTTCATTTAAAGTCGACGCGCGGTTGTGTTGGTGTGTGTGTCGCCGAAAACAGCGACCACCGCCACCGAAGCAGCGGAGAGGGCGCACTGCGCGGTGGGGGTCGCTTTTGTTTTGACTTTCCTCTTTGAGATATGGCGGCGCTGGGGAAGCGCGCGTGAGCGGTAGAGAGAGCCCGTCGTGTGAAGATGGTGCGCCCCCTTTTGCGTTAAATGTGAAACGAGCTTGCGTCATCCGAATACAATGGTGACCCTTCGAGGGCGACCCCTTTCGTTTGGACGCTTCCCCCCTCTCATTTCATTCCAGCAGCGACCCCTTTGGGCTTCACTTGGTCCCCTCTCCTTCCTCTTTACCCCTCCAAACTCTCTCCTCTTCCGAAACAGGGGATCCTTCAAACTCCGCCCACTGTCCTCCCCCCCCCCTTCCATTCTTCCCAGAGGCATAAGCTATCCGAGCCGTCTTGTTTCCCGGCAAAGTATTATTCAAAGAACGGGGAAAATACTCCCGTGTGTCTGAGTGAACATTCAAAACCGCTTTATAGCGAGTGCCTCGTGTCCCATTGCTTCCAAGCATCACGTTTGGTCAGTTATTCGTTCCTGTATCTGTTGTATATCACGTGGTAATCTTTGATGTTGAGAATTTTCTCCACGCTCCATGAATCGCAGAGAAAGTTCATGGTTTATTCCCTTTTTACGCTGTTATATCTCCGTTTTTGGATTCCTTCCCGACCAAAGTTTAAATTTCCGATGACATTATTAATATCAATGGTTGAAGGCGTGGCTTTGTGGAACAGAGTCACAGGCTTTGCAAAAAAATATCTAAGTATAATACACACTTTTAATGAAACTTCCACAAAAACTGTTACGATTAAAACATCCTCCCAACTCAAGGCTTATTTTTTAACTTAAAATACTTATTCACGTCCGTCCCGGCTCATGAGGCAGTTTCCTTGATCTTAGCCCAAGTTAAAGATACAAACTCGAATCCTCGACAGACATAGAACTAGAGCTCTCGTTGCAATTATATATGTATTACCTAAGTGCGTGCGAATGTGAAAGTGCATTATTGTGGTGAGCGATGAGTCATTAGAGCGAATCACTCGGCGATTCACGCGCCTCCCTGCGTTCATTCCGTCGTCCTCAAAGAGGGCCGGTGCTCAACTTCACCCTCTCACACTCTTTCTATACATCCTTTCCCCAATCTGTTTTCTCATCAATCGTAACCCCCCTTTAAAGCCTCTTTAAGGAGGGATGGGGGTAGAGAGGGCGAAGGGTTGGCTTCGCGAAGACGGAAACGAGCAAACGAATGATGCAAATGCGAAACGGGGCGGAGTCGTTTTGTGGCGGTGGTGCGCTGTGGTGCGTTGGGAGGTCTCTAAAGGCAAAGGGGTGGAATGCCGCTTCAAAAGAAATGGAGGCTGGCCCTCTTCCCTTGAGAGAGTGGCAGGAAGGCGCGGTGAGAAGGTTTCAAAGAGTCGTTGCTGCAAAAGCGTAATGGCGTTGTCTGGCCGGGAGGATTGAGTTATTAAATGAGGATGACGGCACACACGGGATTATTGTGTTTTGTCCCCGGCACCGCGCTCTCGCACGCGAAGTGGAAGCGAATGAGCTAAAGTGGCTTTAAGCGGCTGATTGAGGTGACTTACGCCTCTGAGTAAATTTCCGTTCGAGTGGGAGACAGTACCAAGAGCAATGAGCGAGCAGGACGTAGGCACGTTTAAGCACGGGCGTGCTTGGGCGAGTGCCCGTGACCCCGACCGCCGGTCGCCGCGGCTTTGGCACGATAGGCTCTCGGTCGGGTCCCTCATCCTCGGCGGCGAAAGTGCTTGTCGATTGGGGAAGAGACGTCGCGTCGCTGGGAATATGCCGAGTAATAGATGCTTCGGACCCCATGTGAGGACCTGCCCACTCGCTCCATCTGAGATTAGCATTGTTATCTGATGAAACCGGAAATATAACTTACGAGTCAAAAGTATTCCTGAACCTGTTCACATATTAAAGAGATTTTAAAATATTATGAACATTCCGGAACAGGTTCTCATATCGGATTGGATTGGATTTTTGGTGAGTCGACCGATAGCTGGAGTCATTTGCGCCATAGGGACAGGTAAGGAGAGAAAGGGTGGATAGAAGCCCGGCGTCGGCATTAGCTTCCTCTTAACGAAAGGCACCAAGGGGACCACGGTTTTACGTCTCATCTGACAGACGGAGCACTGTATTTGAAGTACCCTCCACAAGACACTCAAGTAGGGATCGGGTTACATCTGAAAAACATCCGCCCCTGCAGGGATTTGAACCCTGGCCGCCCGTGTGGTAGGCGAGTACCCTAGCCACCACACCAACCCGTTCCCGATTCTCATACCCTTTGGAGGAAAAAGTTCCGTATAAAGATAATCTCAGTCTTATAAATTGTGCTCTAATATCAATTCAGGATATTTTAAATGTTTATTTGAGATCGTTTAACAACTAATCGATTCGGAAAACTCAAAACTTTGTTTCCTCTTAATAAATATTGGCCCGTAATGGGTATTGAATGAGAATATTTTCCATTGAAAACTTAATGAATGCCAATGTAGGGATTATAGCGTCGATATAGTATCAAAGTCTTGTTTCTCAGTTCCAAAGCGTTGATTCATACCATGTATTTCTCTCGGGAAAAGATTTTTTTCCTGAAGCACGACGTATACTTAATCTTAACACATTTCCTTCCTTACGTCTTACATTGATTTGTATGGTACCTCAAAGTTGTTGCCGCAATACAATGGAGAACTTGCAAGGTTTTCTTACAGCTATTTTTACTCATGCATCTTATAGATAACCAAAAATGTTTTGTATATACCCTTTCCTTTCGTCTGAGTAACCCATATGTATTGAACTACTGTGCATTGAAAAGATGATGTCTTTTCAAACGCAGCTTTTTGCGCGCTATTTAGGAAGTTATACGCTTGACGATACACCTGCCATCTATCGTACGAGACTTAAAAGAGATACAGGCGAATAGGTATCACCGTTCAATTACCTTTCATTTATCTTTAGCCTCGTTATATTTCGTTGAAATATTGCGTCTGAGTTTCAGAAGGTATATTTTTATTTTGGTGTGCAATAGTTTAAAGATTTATTAGTGTTTCATCTGCATGAAAGTCCGTGCCGAGTCAGATAATCTGGCTCTATGAAGTCGACACTCTAGTTTTTTGCGTTGGGCAAGATTCATCGTCCTCTATTACTTTTTCAAAAAACTTATTTTTCCAAAAATCGGCAAGTTCTCCATTTCAGCCGGAAAGTACCCAACAGAATGAACTATTGGGGATTTTTACTCGTCTGTGAATTCGACGTGTGCAGCTCCGATCGGAATCGAAGTCATGCTTCTCTCGCCGTCATTGACCCGAGCGATTTTCGGCACGCGAGCTCCAAAAAAAGAAAAGGCAAAGCCCTCTCTACCGCCTCTCTCTATCTCTCCCATGGGCCACCTTGGATTGCTCGCGAGATGACGAAAATGCAGAAGTGGAACGGGTGTGGGATTTGCATAGTCGTGTGGCAGTAATGGCCAGGGGCGACGGTCACCGCGGCTGCCGATTGCGAGGGAAGCCTCGTAGGCATTCTCGCTCCGCTCTCAGATCCTCCTCTCTTCTTATCATATGCGTGGGAGCCGCCCGTGCTCTCGGAAACCTTCCATCGAGTCCGATGTCTTTGCACTGCGCAAGGCCCTCCATAAACCATTTGCAAATGAAGACCGATAATGGGCATAAACTTCTCGTGTCAGTCACCTGACAGTTTTATAATGGCTCATTGAAGTAATATTTGTTGCTGTGTGAAGGATTTGAGTTTTGTGATCATCCAATTAACCCCACCTGTCCACTGTTCACTTATCTCTGATTAAGTGCTAGCAAATATCTCCTTCATCTCGAATATGTGCTTTGCAGATCACATTTGTCTTCGTAAATATATAAAGCAATAGTAGAAAGTATAATGGTTTAAGGAGCCGAAACCTGGATTACAAATGAAAGAGAGAAAAGTAAACTACGAGCCACTGACATGAACTTTTAGCGGAGGTTGGCTAGGAAATCAAGAATGGAAAGAGTTAGGAATGAGCAGATAAGAGAAATCATGGAGGTAGAGAAGGATGTAGTGGAGACTATTGAAGAAAGAAGATAACGATGGTATGGACACGTCCGAGGAATGGGGGATGAAAGAATACCGAAAGCTGCTCTCAAATGGGTTCCGAAAGGCAGGAGGAGTAGAGGAAGACACATGAAGTCATGGTGGGATGGAGTGAGGTATGAAATGCATAGGAGGGGGTTGGATATGCAAGATGCATTTGATAGGGACTGGTGGAGAGTGGGGATTGGGTGATGGACCTGATGAGTGGACCATACTTATGGAAAGATAAATGTGTTGGATTTGGGGAGGGAAACTGCTATAAAGTGGAATATCCCTAATAAAAAAATCAAAACGGGTGTCACGCACTGCTCAGCCATTATGGATGGTGAATCATAATCTTATAAACGTGAGGTGAATCACGCTAGCTCATTGCTGGCCTCCATAGTATTATTGCTTGCTACTGGCGAAGAATGTCTATCTGAGTTTCGTTTTTCGAAGAGTATTCAAGTTATGTCTGTCTGTTTGCCTTTTTAATACCGCGGATAGTCGTCTGAATAAGCGTTGCGCAATGCCCGCTCATTGCGTTTGCGCCGCACTTATGGTAGTCCGAGCGAGATAGTTCCCTAGTCTTAATAGGGATCATATTCGAACTGTACGTTTTAATTACACCAGCTGTAGAACACAGCAATCAAATATTGCATTATTAATGGTGCAATGATATAGTTTTATATGACAGAAATTGGAAGTAATAAAATGAAAATATCTGAATAAGTCTTTAACTTGACTTATTTGTTTCGCGCGGTGCGTTTGAAACTCCTTCAAAACGGAAGGTTTTTTGTGATACCCAAAAACCTACAGCGGTGACAATATGATTTATTTTCAAAAATAGTTGAGAAAACACAAACTACCCACTGTTGATTTTTGACAAGATCTTAGCGTAGGGAATGCCTCATTTTTAATATAAGGTCTCTCTGGAGTGCATACACGTTCCGTTTCCCAAATAAAAGGGCTGGTATTTTTTGGCAAATATCTCCGAAAGTAATGTGGTAAGGGGTAGAATTTTTGATGTATTTGGATAGGTGAGATGTGTTTCTTTAAAATGAGATCAAATTCATTGATTTCTAAGTGAAATGATTTTTCGCTCAGACTATATTAACGCCAGTCGCCTTAATTCAGATGTCATCCGAGTAGTTCTACCGCGCCACACTTCTATATTCGTCTCTCCCGCTCGCTCCCTTTGTCCTATGTGTATATATATATATATTTATTTATTGAAATAATGTGGCTGAATATTTTGCAGTTTATAAAGAATTAATATGTGGTTTCGGTACATTGAATTCTGCTAAAAGGGAGAGGTCTATTTCTCAGTAAATTATCTCTTTGGCCTTGAATCCACGTATTTTTTCTTGCCAACGATTGAAACGATTGTTAAATGACGTGAAATTAGCCGTTCTCCGGGGAAGTCAGGAATTATATCGATCTTGGTTTTTGCGTTACGACCACCGTTAACTGAGAGTGCGACCGTTAACTGAGAGTGAGAGTCTTCATCGTAATTGTATCGTATACAGTTACAAATGAATTTCGATTAATAGGGTACGAAGTCATTCTTCCTATTTCATGGTTAAATATCTGGAAAATTTACTTTACGATGTATGATCTCAGGTTTTCCCGGTGTATCAGTTGCAGGAAGGTTTCTCGGGTTTTCCACCGGTTGATATTCTGCATCTCTCATTCAGAAGATCCCCTGAGGATGAACAGCAAGTCGCTGTTCGAAACGTCGGGAGAGATGCAGAATATCAACCGGTGGAAAACCCGAGAAACCTTCCTGTTACTTTACGATGTCAGGATGTAAAGGTTATGATTCAGAGCCCAGAGGGGAGGGGATTTGGTTGGGGTGGTTCATTTTGAATATGGCCTCCAGTTTCGTCATCTACGTCTACGTCATACCCTGCAAGCCACCCAAAGGGTGTGTGGCTGGGGGTACTTCCACACCAGGTATGCATGAATTATACGGCAGAACACCGAAACTACATTGAAACCAGTGTACCACACATGCAACGCGCCCATTAAAATCTACTAACCAAGAAACATTCCATCGTCTATTGTTCCGACATGCAAGGGATACAAAGACTAATACTACAGATTCAAAGTATCATGCATAAATAATAACATCAACATTTACATGATGCATAAATAAGAACGTAAAAAATATAAAGAACAATATCTACAGTCTAGCTAATGTCAGTATTCGCACTATTCATGACGACGATCACAGCTGTTATGGTGACGAATGGTACGCGGAAAAAATGACATTTAATACCTATCGGTTCTACAATATATCTCTCTAATTGTATTGGCGCGATCCAATCTGCCGTAGTACGAGGGGATTAATAGTATGTTTTTCCTGAAATTTAGCAAAGAGGTTAAGCCGTCCTCGTGGTAGAAAAGTTAGCACCGAAGCTACCAAATGAATCCGCGTTTCGCTGCGTACATCTTGCTCTGCACTTTGAGAGACACCTTTGGATTCTGAGGTCAATGGATGTGGGGTAAAGGAGGGGGGACCGAAACATGAGCGTGGGGTGATGTTTGGACGCGTGGCCTTCAGCAGTGTATGTATGTATTTTTTGCGCAGGTATTTGGTTCGGCTAGATTAATTAGCCTCATGCCTCATGGAACGAATCGCCCTTTTGTTTAGCGTCGCGGGAGCGCGGGCAGCTTCGTGACGAGGGTCGGCAGAGGCGTGACTGAGGCCGAAATGGCAGGGGCGGAAGAAAGGTCGAATGGACCCCTAGGGGCGGGATTTTTCGGGGACGGGGGATGGGCGGGGGAGAGGTGACCGAAGAGTCGGCGTTATGACAGTATGCGTTGGGGAAAGGCGCCGAGAGGGTGTATGTAATCATGAATCGCCTTTCTCTTGCGCTCAAGTCGCATCCTCAAGTCGCCAAGTCAATCTTATTATGCAAGTGAATGCTCCATATGTATTCCCTTCGACCCTTCCGACCTCCCAGACAAGAATCAACATGCAGGTGTCTCCTTACTTACAGGCCTAGTCTTAGCCTAGGTAGATCTAGGATTAGACTGGCATGGGCTAGTCTTTGGAGGCCTACACCATGAATTTGCATTCAAGGGCTTATGGCGAGGCTAAGGCCGTTTACGAACTTGGAAAATCAAGCAATCTTCCCTTGGAACCTAGTACTCATCAACATCTACGTTATACCCTGCGAGCCACCACGAGGGTGTGTGGCAGGGTGTGAAGATCACCAAACATGCACTATTGCCATGCAAGTAGGATACTTAAGGGAGAAATGCTAGATAATAGGGTCACATGCAGCTAGATGGTTAGTATATACATAATAAGAAAGGGATAATTGGTTGTTATTACATGCATCATACACTGCAGACTATTCTAACTGTATTTCGCCTACCTATCCCTTTGCTACGCTGCCTATTGTTCTCTCTTATGGTACGCGGGAAAAATGACATTTTAAATCTATCGGTACGACAATCTATCTCTGTAATCTTGTTAATCTGATCAAACCTAGCATAATACGCAGGGGTTCTCAATATATATCTAACGTCATCTGTGAACAAATCGGTTTCGAATTTACTTAAAAGGTTTAACCTAAATTTTAACCTGCGTTCTGATAGTAATTCCCATCCTAGTTCTTCTATTAAACTCGTATACAATTATCATAACGGCCTTTAACAAACCTAGCGGATCTCCTTTCCACACGCTCTAATTCTTTTATCATACCTTCCTCGTACGGATCCCATATACTAGCGGCATATTCTAAATGAGGCCTGACAAGTGTAAAATAGCTTCTTTCTCGTACTCTCTCATCGCATTTACCTAGAACCCTTTTTACGAATCCTAATCTACGGTTTGCTACACTAGTTATTTCCCTAATGAGTTTCCCCCATTACATGTTTTCACTGATGGTGACGCCTAAGTATTTTATAGATTCTACGTTAGATATTTTATTTTCTTTGATGCAATAATTATTCCGGGGAAAGCCATTCTTTTTCCAAAATTTCTTTATCGCGCATTTCTTCAAATTTAATTCTAGCTGCCAACTATCACACCAATCATCAATCGCATCTAAATCCTTAGCTAAAGTCTGGATGTCCTCTTCATTTCTGATTTCCTTATACACTACTGCATCATCGGCAAAGAGACGGAGCTTGCTATTTTTTACTACTGTATTCAAGTCATTTACGTAGAGAAGAAATAAAATTGAACCTATCACGCTTCCCTGTGGAACACCCGATGTAACTTTTACCTCGCCTGAGCTGAGACCATCTAATACCACCCTTTCATCTACATCTACATCTACGTGATACCCTGCGAGCCACCACGAGGGTGTGTGGCAGGGGGTGAAGATCACCAAACATGCACTATTGACATGCAACTTGGATATTTAATGAAGGCATGCTAGATAATGGGGTCACATGCAGCTAGATGGTTAGTATCTACATATAAAGAGAGGGGTTACTGGTTGTTATAACATGCGTCATGCACTACAGACTACTCTAACTATATTTCACCTACCTATCCCTTTGCTACGCTGCCTATTGCTCTCTCTTATAGTACGAGGGAAAAATGACATTTTTAATCTATCGGTACGACAATCTATCTCTCTAATCTTGTTAATATGATCAAACCTAGCATAATACGCAGGGGATCTCAATATATATCTAACGTCATCTGTGAACAACTCTGTTTCGAATTTACTTAAAAGGTTTAACCTAAATTTTAACCTGCGTTCTGATAGTAATTCCCAGCCTAGTTCTTCTATTAAGCTCGTAACACTTATTAAATTATCATAACGTCCTTTAACAAACCTAGCAGATCTCCTTTGCACGCGCTCTATTTCTTTTATCATACCTTCCTCGTACGGATCCCATATACTAGCGGCATATTCTAAATGAGGCCTGACGAGTGTAAAATAGCTTCTTTCTCGTACTCTCTCATCGCATTTGCCTAGAACCCTTTTTACGAATCCTAATCTACGGTTTGCTACACTAGTTACTTCCCTGATGTGTTTCCCCCATGACATGTCTTCAGTGATGGTGACGCCTAAGTATTTAATTGAATCTACGTTACATATTTTGTTTTCCTTGATGCAATAATTAATTTCCTTTGAACGCGTTCATGTAAGAAGTCTCCTATCCAGCCTACTATATTACTGTCTATCCCGTATGATGCTAACTGCACGAGTAACTTACAGTGGGGAACCTTGTGAAACGCTTTTCTAAAGTCAAGAAACGCTGCGTCTACCTGTACGTTACCTTCTCCGGAAACTAAAATATCATGAACAAAAAGACCTAATTGAGTTTCGCAAGACCGTCCCTTTCTGAACCCATGCTGGTTTGTTATCAATAAATCCTGGCTGTCGAGGTGTCCCATTATTGATGTAACTACTAATGCTCTATAGTTTTACATGATAGTGACGTTAATGATATTGGTCTATAATCCATGGCATTCCCTATCGCCGCTTTTATAAATTGGGGTCACGTTTGCTATCTTCCAGTCCTTGGGAACCGCGTGTTCTTCGAGGGATTTGTTAAATATTACTTTAAGATACGGAGCCATTTCGAGAGCTAATTCCTTAAACACACGAGCTGGAATTTCATCAGGACCTGAGGACTTGTTCGGGCTAATGCTATTTAGTAAGGATACGATTCCGCTACAAGATATATCGATCGGGGGCATTAGTTGTTGAAATTGGTCTGGTATGGTTCCGCGCAAATTATGCTTAGATAGATTAAAAACGCTCTGAAAAAAATAATTCAACAAATTAGCCTTATCTAAACTGCAAGTTGCTATTTCGCCTCTATCGTTTTTCAAGGAATTAACCGTTGACTTTTTGGGTCCCTGTAATTCCCTAACATATGACCAAAATGCTTTCGGATTTCCTTCTAGTTGTTCTCCAAGTACTTTTCTCTTGAATTCACTGAACGCTTTTCTAAGGACTGTTTTTTCGGCTGCTTTACAAATTTTATAATGTTCGATAGTATTTTTTAGATCGCTATTAGCTACATTTTTCTTAGTTTCGCGTAACTAACTCCTTGGCGTTTTAAACATTTTCTAACCTCCGCGTTGTACCACCTTGGTTCCCGATTCTCACTCTTATATTTATGAGGTATATATCTGTTGACAAGTGACCGCGTAATTAGGAGGAACTCTTTCCATGTATTTTCTGTATCACTATTTTTACTTATGTTCAAGAATTTTTCAAAAGAATTCATTAAGTCACGCCTAAATCCGTTAAAATCTGCTTTACTAAAAAGGTAAATCTTTTTATTTTATTTAAAACTTTCTTCATTATTGAGGAAAAATTTTACGTGCACTACCTTGTCGTCGCTAATTTCATCGACATTTTCAACTTTAATAACTTTTTCAGGGATGTTTGTGGCAAGTAAATCGAGAATGTTCTGCCCTCTATTAGGCAAATTTACTATTTGATGTAGTGTGTATGATGCGAACAGGTTAAGCAATGACTCGTAGATTTCTTTGTCCCTACCTCCTGACTTATGACTACATGTTTTCCAATCTATCGATGGTGTATTGAAATCTCCACCTACAATAATCTGTCGTTCGTTACTATGGGAATTAATGGACCTGATCTGTTTCTCGAGTTCTAATGCTGAGTGTACATCGGAATGGGGTGGTCTATAGTAGGCACAAACGTATATTACTTTCGAATTAGCACATTGAATGAAACACCATACACTTTCTATTATATTATCGGGAATCACTTCTATTTTGCTGACTAATGTGTTCTTAACTGCGATAAATACTCCGCCTCCCGTCGACCCTCTCGATCTCTCCTGTATACCCTAAAATTTACTGGAAAAATTTCACTATCAGCAATATTGCCTTTTAACCAACTTTCCGTTCCTATCATAATGTCAGTATTAGTACTCTCTATAAGGTGATAGAATTCAGGTATCTTGCTTCTTAAACTACGACAATTAACTACCACTACTGGAAATTCCTCCATTTTAATATGTCTACTTATTGTATTTGTGGGGTTTCTGTTTTATAAATAATTGGGAGCTTTAACGTGTGGAGATTCATGGGTTTTGTTTATATATTTTTCCTTTTTCTGTTCTTTCTTCCGTCCCGCTAAACCAATACTGTGTTGTCTGATCAACTCTTTATTCTTTGCTATCCTTGTGTATGGCAAGTTATTTAATGGCCCACTATTTGACCTACTCACTACCCTACTCTCTGTCCTCTGTCATTGGGCGGATATGACGTCAAGTTCAAGTGACCGCAGACGCCATGTTGTCTAGAAACCTAGTAAATTAAAAAGCAGACTTGTTATGCTTACTAGGTATTAAGTTAGGGTTCGGGGTGTGATAATATGGGCTTGTATGGAAAATAGAAGTGAAGAAACTTTCAAATGGATAATATTTTATCATTACTACGTGTGTTTGTGTGATGTTTATTAATATTTTTCGGAAAATCGATGAATTCGCTAAATTTAAAAGCTTTTCAAATGTGAATATACTGAAAGATTTGGTACCCAATAGTTCTGTGAACCCCAGTCTCCTAAGCCACAGGACACGAATCAACATACAGGATGGTAGGCTGTCTCCGCTTATTCGTCAGGTGAAGTGATATCATCAGTAAGATTTTCGGATGATGAATCACTGGTAAGTCAGCCAGCCTAGGGTCATTATGAATGCATTAGGAATGTATTGCGAAAGGTATTGGGTGAAAATAAATAAAACAGAAGCGAAAGTTCTGTGATTTTATTTAGAAGCAAGAAGACGGAACAGAATACTCGGGTGGGAAAGCACAAAAGAGGACAGGTCGAAGAGTTTATGCAGCTGTGTAGTAATTTGGATGAGAATGGATTTAGTGTTAGGGACATAATATGCAGAATTGCTTGCCTTGGCTAAAGAAAGGTTTTCGAAATGAGGGAATTGATGGGTGAAGTTCTGAGAAGAGACGTCAAGAAAAGGCCGGTGGAAACTTCATTATGAAGCGTGGCGCTGTCCGGGTCGGAAACTTGGTCATTGCGAAATGAGCTCGGTACCACTCCCCCCACCCCCATTCGTCCACCTCGTCATGCACCGTCTGCATTCCTTCCCGTTCGAGTCACCTGTCTCGCCACACTGTCTCCCGAAAGCCTTCAATTAATTGGGCCAATTTCTATACTCACTCCTACCAGGTGGCAGCAATAGATCATCCCTTTTCCTTCACTCTCGACGCACGGTGGGCAAGTGTCGCCTTTTATTCGATCTTCTTCCCAACCCGTACCCCCTTATTTCTTGTCTTTACTCCCTCTCTCATCTCCCCCGCCCCTCAAACCTTCGCCGTAACTCAATTTCCGGTCCACCCCACACTATCTCATTGTTCAGAGTCCCGCGCGTCCCTCCCTCTATCCCCCGTGGTTGTGGCGGGTGGTTGAACACGATCGTTCCACCTCCCTTCGAATATCCCGTCTCCCAGGTCCGGTGTGCCTGTCTGTCGTCGGTGGCCGACACCGAGGGCCCCACAGGCCATTCCGTGGCCCCTGGAGACAACCCCGTGTCCCCTCAACAGCGATCACGTCTTCGTGTCCTTCATAAACCACCCCTGTCCGACGTGGATTCCCGAGCGCGAATTGCGCCCCGTACAACCCTCTCTCGCAGGGCTGGCTTCCGACTTCCGTGCCCGGAGGTCTAATGAAATGCGCACATGAAGAAGATGGGAGGGCTTGGAGCGTGTGCCAGGCAGTGAGATTTAAGCGGAGCGGGGCTGGTTTTATGTTGCGTACCGTTGGGCGCATTCCTATGTGCGGGGGAGGACGCGGTTGGGGGGGGGGGGATGGAGGAAGTTTGGAGAGTGTAGGCCTGTGGAAGCGAGCTAGAGAGTGGCAGTGGATTGAGTCAGTCAGTCACATGAGCAAACCAACTCGTAATGAAAAGCAGCCTCCCATGGCAATTTGTTATCGCATTCAAATATTAACTGTGGTATTTGTAACATCTTACTTGTCAATCTATATCTTGTATGGTGATGGAATTAGGGACTTAAAGTCGTGGACAAATACTTCTATTGAGTCAAATATTACCATATCACCAATTTATTTATTTGAAAAAGTCCCAAAAACGGCACAAAGGCTTTTAACATTGGATGACTACCAAACAAATAAATTATAAGCATTAACAAAATATAAAATAATAACACATAAAATAACAGAAAACAGAATAGATACAGAAGAACATGAGAAAGTGGACGGGGACTTAGCGATATGTTAACAGGGGTGATGGGACTAATTTGCAGACCTGGTTTGTAAATGAAGGATTTGAAAGCGGAGGGAGGCGAGAAGAGGTCAAGGGAGGGTGAATGCAAAGCCAATGATTTCAGTTTTAGTCCCCCTTCAAAAGTCATAAGAATGGGTACAATTATTTGTTATCTCTTCATATTCGTGGATGAGGTGTCGATGAAATATCATCCAGATGTCAACGTCAGTGCGGTTCCCAATTTCTTTTGCGTTGACTCGAGTCAATTCGTTACTTTAAATGCCAAAACTAACTTTTCGCCATTTCCTCAGCCTGGTATGGCAAAGTTTTCAAAACTTTTCAAAACTTTTCAAAAATCGGGTTCAGGATAAGTTTGAGGTGGAAGAGGCATTAGTAATTACGAACAAATGTTGCGATGATTGAATTTATTTGATGAACTTCAGTAGATTGCGGACTTGAATCCATCACTGAGCTTTTCTCGGGCTAACGACATGTATAAGTTTTTCTACGTATTTTTGCATCATAATATGTCAGTTTCGTTTGACGTTTTGATTTGTGAGGCAAGTTTGCCTTTTTCAAGGAAGGAATCACGACGAATTAGATAAATTTTTTCCTCCTCGAAGTGCACATATTTCATACTCTCCAGGAATGAATGGAAAAGCTGTCGAAGTATTTCACAAGTAAAACATTATAAATGGCTCATACATTTCTAAATATCGTCCATCGACACGTTCCTTATAGGAACTCGTGAAATTGACTGTATCTAACCCGCGATGTACTTCTGCCTGCTCTATCCTTCGTCCAAATATCACTCTCGCGTTCTGCGTAATCTGCGAATATTCCTTGGCCTACATTAATTACCGTGTTTCGAATTTGTTTCACTCTTGTTCGAATCATTTCGCCCGAGCCAGATGGCTTTCGTGTCAGACGCTCGCAGTTGGAATGGCGGCATTCTTTTCCTTTCGAAAGGAAACCCTTAAGGGTAGTCCGAGCGAGATAGTTCCCTAGTCACAATAGAAATAATATTCGAATTATACGTTTTAATTACACCAGCTGTAGGACACATCCATTAAATATTGCATTATTAATGGTGCAATTATTAGTTTTACATGACAGAAATTGTAAGTAATCTACTGAAAATATTCAAATTAATCTTTAACTTGACTCATTTTTTTCACGCGGTATGTTTAAAATTCCTTCAAATTGGAGGGTTTAATGTGATCCCGAAGAATTTACTGCGATGACAATATGATTAATTTTAAAAATAGTTGAGAAAACACACAAACTACACACTGTTGATTTTTTGACGAGATCTAAGTGTAGAGCATGCCTCATTTTTAATATAAGGTCTCTCTGGAGTGAATTCACGTACCATTTCCCATGTAAAAGGGCTGGTATTTTCTGGAAAATATCTCGGAAAGTAATGTGGTAAGGGGTTGAATTTTTGGTGTCATTGGAAGGACGATATATTTTTCTTTAAAATGAGACCAAATTCATTGATTTCAAGGTAAAATGATATTTCACTCAAGCTACCTTAAACGTCCTTCCCTGCCCCTTCGCATGCGCCCTCGTCCTTCCTCCGCCCACGCGTCCTAAGGCCGACCTCATCCACATCGTGCGTCGGGTGCGTTGGGTGACCGACCTAAACGAAGGCGGGTGGCATTGGTGCGAGAGAGAGAGAGTGCAGCGTACACTTCAGTGGTGAGAGGAGTTTATAAAAGGTTAAAGCCACCGTTATGACATTTGCATGCAAGTGTGCATTGCCGGTGTTGGTACGCTTTGCTGTTGCATCCCGTGGGATAATCGCAGTCTCCTCCCGTCGCGGCGAGTTAGTGGCGATGCTTCATGGACTTCGTGATTTGAGGTTGTCTGCCAATTCTTCTTCCTCCCCTCTTCATCCCCTTGTCCCGTCGCTCTGTCCTCCCCATCCAATTGCGAAGTCACTGGTGTGCGAATATCGAGTTGGTTTAGAACGAAAATTAAAAAATGTTCTTTGCAGACGTGAACATTTATGAATAAAGGTAGAATAAATTGGCAAGAAGAAGCGGTGATCCGCTATGGTGAAGCTCCGCACCGACAGTCCTTAAGGCCGCTTTACACGGTACATGTAATTGTACAAACGAATGTACAAATTCCTTCATGAAGTAAATTGTACCGTGTAAAGCGGTAAATTGTATGGCTGTCTGAATGACTTAACGGGAAATAGAAACTGCTCTAATTCCATTCAGTTTCTTGTACATTCTATGATACATTCGTTTGTACAATAAAATGTACCGTGTAAAGCGGCCTTTATGGCTATTATATTCATCCGTGAAATTCATGAGTTGTTGATTGTTTCCCGTTCCAATTACGCGCGGAATGGAAATCATTCTCGTATTTGTCACCTTTATCAATGACCTTACACTCGCACGTCCTAAGTATTTGAATCAGCATAATAATGGAATGTTCTGTTCGGCAACATTTCTATTTAAAGATATTAGTTGGGGTTATCTAAAGCTTATAGTCGTTATAATTCGAAAGATTAGAAAAGTGACATATTATGTTGCCGTAGGCATAATGCTTCTTAAAAGATGAATACATGAATGTCAGTTACATATTGCGTCATACATATTGTGTCTTCATATAAAGTTATACATATTGCGTCTTCCACCTCATCATGTGCGATTGTGATTAATTTCAAATGCAAAATGATAAAGGGCGTTTCATCATTTTAAACGAAATTCTATCCTCTTAGTGAGTTATTTGCATCGTTTGCTTCGATAATGTAATATACACTACAAAAAATGAATTCGGTTCATCAACAGAGTATTAATAATTTTCATTTTACTTTAATTTTTAATAGCTCAATGAGAGCAGATCGGATGAAGGCTGTAGTTTACATTATCGATTGATAAGGTAAACGTACCTATACGTTTTCCTAAGTGTGTGTTATTGATTGATAGTTTTGTATTATCCTAAGGAGCAATACCGTCGCCCATGGCCCGAAAAAACGCCTATTCAAATGCTGGTGACATCCCTGATCCCCCGGCTGTACTCAATCTACGTGGAATTTTGAGATTAGATTTTTTCTGGGGAGCAACTACAGTCACTGTGACCATAATCCATGCAATATAATCGATAACTGAATGCGATAATTTCACCCACCAATAGAATTTGTATTAAGTGAGCTGTTATTTAAGGACCTACTTCCCGCCTAATGAACATTCAAGAATTTGCTGTGATAGTTATATTTCGACTCGCCGAGGTTAGTTGCAAGAGTTGATACTCTAGTTTATACCTACTGATGGAATGCGTCCACGCGGCTCAGATCAGTATCTGGAATGAATGGTGCGCGGGCAAAATGTAAACTGAAATCTAGTTTGTGTTTTTATTTTGGCTGTTCCTATAGAGAGCATGCTTTTCTGGACTTGTGGATGTGATTATTAATGCTAAATGAAACTATATTCCCACCGGATTGAGTCGTGCAAGTGACAATTAGACGTTGAGTCCTGGTTCGGGATTATGGCATTGAAATAACGATTGTTTTCCTTTTCAATCCGATCAGAATTCCCGATCGGTAGAGCCGATAGCAATTGGACATCGTCGTAGTATTTGCCCTCTCATTGAGCAGCGATTTGTGTGGTACCATTTCTTCTACTTACACGCAATAGCGCCTGAAAGAGTGGAAGGAAGGAAATATTTTGCAATGTTGACTTGATATTGGGCAAGAAGATTTTTGGATAGTGATCACTTTATTTCAAAATAAAGTACTTTAACTTATTGCATCAAAAGTTACTGCTTTGAATTATTCGATAATGATGCGTTTTCGAGGATCAGTCTTTTTAAGGTAGTGCGAGCGAGATAGTTCCCTAATAAAAATAGAGACCATATTCAATATATACGTTTTAATTTCACCAGCTGTGAGGCACACGAATTAAATATTGCATTATTAATGGTGCAATAAAATAGTTTTACATGACAGAAATTGTAAGTAATCTAATGAAAATATCCAAATAAATCTTTAACTTGACTCATTTTTTTTGCGCGGTACGCTTTAAATTCCATCAAAATGGAAGGTTTAATGTGATCCCGAAGAATTTACTGCGATGACAATATGATTAAGTTTCAAAAATAGTTGAGAAAACACACTAACTACACACTGTTGATTTTTGACGAGATCTAAGCGTAGGAAATGCCTCATTTTTAATATAAGGTCTCTCTGGAGTGAATTCACGTACCATTTCCCATGTAATAGGGCTGGTATTTTTTGGCAAATATCTCGGAGAGTAATGTGGTAAGGGGTTGAATTTGTGGTGTCAATGGAAGGGTGATAGATTTTTCTTTAAAATGAGACCAAATTCATTGATTCCTAGGTAAAATGATATGTCGCTCAAAATACCTTAACTCCACGATGGGCAATCTACCTTCTGTTTCTCATTTTTTTAAATCTTTGCTCACGCTTCAACTGCTAATGATGCGCCTTAATTGAAGACTTTCTCAGTCAACCCCTTCTCTGATGAGTTTCTGAGCTTCCAGTGTCGGTGCCATGGGCTCCTGTATACTTATCGCGGCTGAAGGGAGCGATCCCTTCACTCACTCGACGGGTAAAGTGCAAGGTCGCGGGGACGAGAGGCAGTTTTGAAGCCGGGCGTATGGTTTGGAAGCCTATAAAAACGTCTTGGTGATGTCGGCGAATAATATTGACTTACGGCTCAAGAGAGGGTATGGGGGGGGGCGGGGGGTGAGTTGCAGGAGTAGCCGTCCGCTCTCTTGTTTGCTCACGCCGCGTGAGTACGCGTGCTGTTCCGCCTCGCATTCCGGCGCCCTCCTTCATTTGTGCCAGCCACGCGGATATTTACGCCACACTTAGGCTATCCGGAATCATGCATATATGGCCGTCTCTCGAACGTTCCCCTCCAACATTGTGTCGGCGGTAATATGACTTGCTACATCTTTTGCGGTCTCAGATTCGGCCATCGTCCGTTTTCCCTCGTCTGTATTGCTTGCATAACTTGCTTCTCGTTGATGTTGGAATCCTCAAACGATGGTTTATCTTAGTTTGTCTTTACTTAATGCAAGAGAAACAGCAGTATAGGTATGCAGTTAGAAAAGGAGTTGGAACCGTTTCATGTAACTGGTTTTTTTCGATAATCGATAGTTGATATTAAAAGGTTAATTCGAAGCGTATACGTGCAACTATTATTTTTTGTCGTTACTTTAAATTCATCATCAAAATCTATAACTGTACATTACAAATAATCAATTTCTTGAATTAATTGAAAATTTTCTAATGTGTTTTTTCCTCGCAACGGCTGCGGGCGGATATGCTCGAAGACGATCATAAGTTATGAAGTGCCTGCAAGTATCTTAAGATTGAACGGCAAAATTTGAGGGTGACTTCGAGAGTTAAAATTGAGATGATTTTCGAGTCGATTGGCCCTCGGAATTATGAGTTTTTGTGTTATTTCTCTCAGATACGCCTCAACTGTAATCTTTGCTTTAAGGGGTAAACAAATCCAGTGTTATTTAATTGGAATGGAAATGTGAATTAAAAACTTCTCACTTGAGCCAAACAATGGGTAGACCTCTTATTTTCGTTCGTTTCCTATCTTCTCTCAGCGCATACAGAACTAGCAGAATGTGAAAGAGGAGAGTGAGATTTTCTTGATATCATATTTGCGTATCCATGTTACGTTTGCGTTTAAATAAACGGCAAATATTGTATTAATTTCTTGCGGGTCAACGTAAGTTCGTTGTTTTCTTCTCTAGTAATTGAAAAGAGTATTCTATTGAATGAATTTTTATCTTAGCCGCTATTTTTGTTAAGATTCGATGGTATTTTTTATTTATACATGCATTCACTGATTTTAGATTTTGTTTCTCTTTCGAATAAATATTGCAAGCAGAGTAAATAAATGGAACGCACATTTTGTGATGCTAAAAAATTTAATATTTCATTCCTCTTTACAATTGATTACACTGTATTCATTTTTCTTCTAATAGGAAATGGAGTTGTACGTTACTCGATATACTCCGGAGATCCCAACGGCTACTTTACCATTGACCCTGTGTCCGGAGCAATAAGAACAGCATCTGAATTGGACCACGAAGCCTACCAGTCTGTCCTTCTCAACGTACAAGCGATGAGTGGCGATCCTCCGTCCTATGGTCACTGCCAAGTAAGTATCCTCCTTATACCCCTTGGAGTCTGGAGTATTCGTTTTCCTTTTGGATTGATTGTTTTTGTAAAATAATTTCCTTCGAAGAATTTTTCTAACCGTCCTATTGCTGTTTTATTTCTTAGCAACATTTCTGAGCTGTATGTGATGATGAACTGGATAGTTTAATCGATTCTGTATCGTGGAAGAGTGAAAACTGCTGCAAAACGTGAAGGAAGTTTTGTTTTATCTTTTTGTCATAAGGCTTGGAAATAATTAACTCAAGCTCTTGCCTCCGTTTGTGATTTTTTTGACCCGTGTAAAAGCGTTATTTTCCTGTTAATAGCAAATATCCTCAGAAAACATAGTGAACCAAGAGTTTACGTTTAATTAATGTCTTAGTATTTTTCCGTCTGTGGAACGAATTTCTTGAGCATGCCTGTGTGGTTTTTTATGGGATAGAATCTCGTGCTCTTTCGTCTTAGTATATACTTTAGGGATGGAGACTTATCTGCAGGTGAATACGATAAATATTTACAATCCCTTTCCCTTCGTAATAAATTGTAAACCGAGGTTTCATGAAAATGAATCGCCTTAGTTGCTTGTTTTGAAATGATGCTTAAACTAGTCGCAGGAGCTGTGGAAGTATTGATCTGTCTGCCGACGAAGAAAGTTCTACATGCAGCTGCAAGTGCTTTCTCAATCGGGTAAAATCGGAATCTTCCCCTTTATGTAATCCGATTCAGAGCATAATATGTTGTCGAAACATCGGGAATCGGAGTGATGGATCATTTTTTGTGTGACGTGATTTGGAACCTCCCGTCACAAAAACTTTGCGCGTGGAATTGTATATACGTAAAGACGCGCGAAAGCTTTTCTTGGGAGCGCAAGTATGACCAGAGTCGTCATCAGCGTAAAAACATTCCGACTCTTGAAACATCCTTCCTTTTGTTCGAGCTCGCGACTTGTGTATTTCAACCTGGTTAATATTCATGGGCGTGAAAGTGGACTCTTCTGGCTGCCGAGAATGCTGTAATTTTCATGCGACGATTCCCCAAATGGAAGCCACATTCCCAAAGCATCTGGATAAATGCAATTGTTCCGAAGTTTGAATCGGGAGGATAGGAATTAAAACGTCCGCTGAGACGGACGGCGGGATGTATTATTAATGACCCCGATTCTAAAGACAGATTGGCCGCCGAAGAGATATGTGGTTACGCGGACTATCATCAAGGCCGTCCGTCGGGCACAACCCTAAACCCTCCCCCTTCGTGAAATATTTACGCATATGACCCTAACTGCTGTCATTCTTTGTTTTCGACCTGCCATTCAAACTTTACCACAAATTAATTCCTTAGATAAGATTTTCTATTGTTTCAAATTCAAAAGGAGCAAGTGATGATCTGTTATTATTTCAGCGATTTGCCTGCTGCGCAAGTAGCTGATTTTTTTAAAGGCATGTGCATGGCATATAAGTTTAACTTCCAGTTTGTCTACCGTGGGAATTATTCAGGGAAGTTTCCAGCGTTCAAGTATATGGTTAACGCATTCATTGACCCCCTTTTTTTTACCAATTAGTTCATTGTCGTTGTCCTAAGATCTTTGAATTTCGGCGGTTAGTCCACAAGTTTTGAAAGAGGCCGTGTAATACAGGTCACCAATTCACCTGTGAAGAAGTTTCTTGAAGCGAATATTTTTCATTGCCAACTCTTCAACCGTGAGAGTGCATTACGTAAGGCGCCATGTCACTGTGCTGTGTAAGAGAGATTACAGTCTCCCACTTGAGTCAATTGGTTTGCTTGTTGTTGAACATATTCAAGAGCCTTGGACTTGTAAGTCCTTGTTGCTTCAATAGCTCGTGCGGTGCTGAAAAGAGAAGTTGTCACTTATTGAATCTGGAACGTAGCAGATCGCTCGAGAAAGCTGTTTTCTTTACTATATTTTAACACAATAAGGTCTAGTTCATTAAAATGTTAAATCATTTTCGTAGTCTCTTAAAGTCTGACTTCTCATATTCGCTTACAACTCGTGATTAGTTCTTATTTGTTCCGTGAGATGACTCTGCCTATCTGCTTTTTGCCTTTCAAGATATAGTGACTTTAAGGCTTGAATTTTTAGGCTAAGGTCGTTACTTGTATTTTATTATACTACGAAACTATCCTCTACTGCTATTTCTTTATTTATTTTTCTTAAATCCATTTATATTTTTTTCTGTAACCCCGTGAACAGATTTCCCTTATCAGACGGAAATATCCCTATTTCCGGAAGGAGTCTTTGAAAACTAATAAAATTGGCGGTGGTCAACCTTTTTCTAAAGGCTGTAGGAGGTGAATCTACATTTTTTATAATTGTTTAAAATCGACGTGCTGAAAGCGATTCCCGTTTCAATTGTTGCAAAATGTCAGCTATAGCGAGACTAACAGAGTGGCCTTTAACGTATTTGGCCGATCTTCTATGCTCGCGTTCTTGCTCTCTTTTTAAGCCTACCGCATGAGGATCCCAAATACTGGCAGCATATTCCAAGTGGGGTCTAACAAGGGAGAAGTGGCTGATTTCCCTAGCATTATCGTCGCACCGAGCACTCTTTCAACAATTTCCAAATTACGATTAGCTTTACCAGTTATTTCCTGACTATGTTGACCCAATGAGAGATCATTAGTCAGTTTAACTCCGAGGTATTTTACAGATTCTACAGTCTCTACTTTAGTAATAGAAGAGAGTTGATGACGGGGACACTAGGTAAGGATGTGAAGAAGAGGCTGGGGAAGAGTTTGATATGGAGCATAGCATTGTATGGGGCAGAAACGTGGACCCTGAGAAAGGAGGACTAGAATAGGCTGCAAGCATTTGAGATGTGGGTGTGGAGAAGTATGGATAAGTTTTGGTGGACGGAAAGGAAGACTAACGAGGAAGTGCTTGAGATGGTGAGCGAGAAAAGGAATCTTTTGAATGAAATCCGGAAAAGGCAGGGTAGATGGCCGAAGGATGTAGTAAAGGGTGATGGGTTGCTGAAGATAGAAAGAATGATGTTGGGCAGGCGGGGAAGGGGAAGAAAGAGAACAGGTTTCTTGGAGGGGATGAAGAAGGGTAGATCTTATGCAGAGGCGAAAAAGGATATACTAGAGGTAGATATGCCCCTGAATGTGTAAAAGACCAGGAGGAGATTCTCTGGCATTCAACAAAACCCACCTTTACCTTATACATACATACAGTCTCTACATGGACAAGCTGCGGGCAACACAGTGTGGTTAATTAGAGCCTTTTGACCAGCTTGGTTATTTATCTGACTTAACCATCGCTCTCTTCCTCCTTCACTGATCAAATTCTCCTCCCCGCAGGTGAACGTGATAATCCACGACGTGAACGACAACGCTCCCGAGTTTGACTCGCCGACCGTGAGGATCTCAGTGCCGGAGAACGTGGAGCTGGGTGCGGCCTTGTACGCGGCCCACGCTTCGGACCCTGACGGCGGAGACAACGGCTCCGTGCGCTACGCCCTCTCCGTCAACCCGGGCCTCCTGTTCGCCGTGGACCCTCGCCGGGGGACGCTCACCCTCGCTCGCCACCTCGACTACGAGACGGCCACTCGCCACGCTCTAGTCGTGTCCGCATCCGACCTCGGCACTCCGCCGCTCGCTTCTAATCTCACAGTGCACGTCGAGGTGCAGGACGTGAACGACAACCCGCCCGTGTTCGAGCGGGCCGAGTACGCGGCCTCCGTGCCCGAGTCCCTGGCCGCCAACTCGCAAGTGGTGCAGGTCTCGGCTTCCGACTCGGACACGGGGAACAATGCTCGGCTGACGTACAGGTGAGTCCCATCCACGTGCCATTTATATAGTATGATATGATATGATATCCCTGCTAAAAAATTCCTTTGAAGCTGTTCTGTGGAACGTAAGGAATTCTACAGAAATTGACTCTTTTTCTTCAGAACTAGTTCCTTTTCTAAGGATCTATACGGAACGTGAGAGCCTAACTCTACAGAACATATGTTCTGTAGAGTTATTTTCTGCAGAGCAAAATAACTCCTCACAAGCTGTTCTGTAGAACTTCAGCAACTCTACGGACATATGTGAGGTTTCCTCGAGCTTGTTAGGAGTTCTACAGAGCGTCAAAGGGCTTCTGTAGAACGTCCTAAGGAATTCCGCAGAACGTCCTAAGGTATTCTGCAGAATGGCGTCGTAGGGAATTCCGTAAAATGGCTCTTCAATACTTTAAGGAATGTCTACAAAACTTTTAAGAAGTTCTGTATTTATAAGGATACTATACAGAATTTTTTAGCAGGGATGATATGGTATGATATAATTCATTTCCCGGAATTACAGAGTGGTATACAATAGATAACCCCTAACAATATTCCTGTATTGGGGCTACTAACAAATGAACAATGCAAAAAGCAATAACAACGGACAAAAATGATTTAAAATTTTATATCTAACGTTTAACAATACAGTGAAGAAACTAATACAAAAATACAAAAAAGACTCAGAGATATACAGAATTATATACAGTAGTTACAAACAAGAGACATAAATACATGATCGGATACACTTACTATAACAATGGTGTCACTTCCTTTTTTACATTTAATTTAATGAATATAACGTGCAAATTACAAAAGAAAACCTCGATGTTTCTTTATAAGTAATAACCAAGTTTTTATTTTCTTGAGAAATTTTCCTACGTGTTTTTCTTCCCTAATGGGTGTCGGAATGACATTAAATATTTTTCGAGATATATAGGTATACAAAACATCTTTGAAATTAAGTCAAATTTGCATGCCAAACATCAAACTCTCATGAGAGAATTTAAAAGAGGAAACTAACTACAAAAAGGACGCGATGTATTAAGCAATCACCGTGGTCCAAAATATAATTAATGTTTTCGAGCTCTTTTTCATTAAAGTGGATTAAATACGTATCTCTATCTTGATGACGTTTTTCTGTAAAAAATGATTCTTTTTAGACTCCAGAATAATTATGAAATGTAAGACTTTGGAAAGGTTGTTTTCCGCTTTCGCCTCGTAAGGAGGGCAATGTTTGTTTCGTCCAGCTCTTGAGAAGATTTTCTTTGACAACATTGATGCTCGGAAATTCCAAATCTAATCTTTCCCTATGGTATTTCTTGCTCCATGACTATACTTCAAGAGAAGTGGAACGTGTTAATGTTTCTAACGTGTTTTCATTTTACGGCTCTTGGCAATTTTATTGCGAATTCCTTATCACCTACCTTTGCTTTACGAAAAGAAATTCTTTTATCTTTGGTTGTATATACCTTCTTCTGGTAAGTGAAACGTCAAATCCATAAAATTTTCTAAACATATTCAACGGAGAAAATGCTGGGTATTTATGGCGTGAATATTTTATCCCGTGATAATATGGGCAATTTAAGTAGAATTTCAGCAACCTTTTGCGTCAGAGTTATTTTTTCAATGAAGCTGAGTAGCTCGATGTCATTGTCATTACTTCAAAATACGTTTTCAAAAGGTATCAGCTTTTCTTTTTTTTGCCCAGGAAAAACTTGATTATTAGACTAACCTCTTTTTCAATTTGCCTTAAAAGTTTGTCCAAAAAGTAAACTTTCTTCTCATATTGGTTTAATTTCCCGTTAACAAAATTGGCGAAGCCCAAGCAGTAGTTCCAAAAGTATGCGCTGCCCTCCCGGGAGGGCGGTACTCTCGTCAAATTGGGTGGAAGGAAATAATGTGGTGGCAGGGTGCGCTGAAGGCAAGGTTGCATACATATATGTCCATTGTATTTTAAATGAAATTTAGCTCAATAGTAATTGTATCAGCTTTATTTTATAATTATAATAATGATAATAATAATAATTTTATTCCCCTTTAAACATGATCCAAGATTACACAACCACTTTGCAAAAATAGTCGACAGGAGCTTTGGGTGACCCCTAAGGCATTGCCTGTTGTCGGGGGCACCTTCAGGACAGATGCAATACATATAGCAAAATGATCACTACAGAAGTGACAGTATAAAAGTTAATACAGAAAAAAATCAACAATCAGAGTTTAACCAGCTTAAGAAAATATTTAATATGATTGGTCTATTTAATTTGTAGTGGCAAAGAATTGATACAAACTAGAGGTATAACAAATTGAAATTATTAGGCACTAGAGTTTTATTTATAAACACAGGGATTCCCAAAACTGTTACAGCTGTTAAAAAAGCTGTTACAGCAATTTCTAGATATTATCATTTATAAAATTTGTTGCAGTCAACAGCCAAAGTTTATTATTCATTGACCTAATGATTTGTTTGGGTGAAGATTTGTGGAAACTCGGTGTCGATGGGGAGCGACACGGAGCTGGAATGGGATCGTTGTTGGTCGAGTTGTGATGCCTTGTGTACAATTTCCTCTCGTATTCTTTCGCAGGCTCATTTCCGCCGAAGAGCACCGGCCGGGTTCGTCCTCCGGCGATGCCACCGACGTCTTCGGCATCTTCCCGAATAGCGGCTCCGTCTACCTTCGACAGCCTCTCGACCGAGAGAAGAGGAACAGATACGTCTTGCGGGTGGTCGCGACGGACAACGGTACGCCGGCCGGAACGGCCACCGCGTCCATCGTCATCGAAGTGACCGACGTGAATGACAACGACCCCGAGTTCACGCGGCCGGCCTACGAGTTCACGGTGGAGGAGAACAGGGGCGCGGGGACCCTGGTGGGCACCCTGCACGCCAGCGACCACGACCTCGGCCCTAACTCTGCCGTCAGATACAGCCTGTCCCCGGCCAACGGTAGCTTCCAAGTGGATCCCGTGAGCGGTGAGTGGCGAACCTATCTTATTCCGGACCTATCCTTCTGGTGCACTTTAGGCGTCTATTCTTCAGGAGTAAACGTTTTCCATCTTAGCGAGGAGAGATATTTAGGTTTGGGGTTCCGTACTGAGAATGTTCTAGACTCCAACATTACAAGAGGTTCGTAGAAATAGATCAACTGCTCTGAAACTGACATCAAGTCATCGTTTGAGTCTTATACTGTACAGACTTCAATTTATCGTACTTTTCCTCTTAATTTTTCTGTCCATGTGAACTCATCCTAGGAAATTCTTAATCACTCATCTTTACATTTGAATAGTTTACGAAATTGAAGTCCGAAGTATTGTTTTGAAAAAGGTTCGATGGTTGTAAGCTGACTGCACCTGTTAGAAAGGAATATCCTGTAAGCCCGGTAGCAACGCCGCCTTTTACAATTCTCTGTTATTCGGAAAGAATTTAAATATTTTTAACTGTGCCTCTCAAAAGGACGACAAAGAAAATTAACTCAAACCGAGGAAACTGCTCATCGCTGATGTACAGCAATCCACGCACTTATTAGCCATTGAACTGGCTATTTTGAAATTGTTTTATCAAGAACTCATTGTATTTCGAGCAGAGTTTCCAGATCAATTGCACGTTGGCCACGGCTGAGGGGGAAACTGATTTTCTTCTTTTCGCCCCTTTCCTCACTCTTCAGCAGACTTCTTCCAAGATGGTGCTTTTACAGACTAATCCATAAGTTTTCCTATTCCTTCACACCGAATCCATCATTCTTGCTTTCTCATCTTCTGATCTCTTGGCAGAGGCAACTCATGACGCATGGCTTGTCTCTCGTTGCGATAGTGGAGGACATCTCTGAAGATGTTGGCTTGCGGAAGCCTTATCCCACTGTTGAAATGCGATCAACGATTTCCCTGAATCAAACGTGCTTTGGAGTCAAGGGAGAGACAAAAGGGGATGACTTTTCCCGCTGCTCCACTTCTGCCGGCCCTCAATACTCCATTTTTTAAATTTGAGTGGAAAATCAGATTACTTAAATTGGTTGTTTTTGCTTACTGCTATTGCTATTTCTCTCTTACCGGAAGTTTAAAAATGCCTTCTAATACCACCGGAAGTAGGCCTGGAGGAGAGTTGCATTCAGGATGTGACGTGTTACGTTGTCCGTCAAATTGTGGATGGCGAGGCAATCAAGGAAGCTTGAGCTAGATATCTCTTCACGTGAAATTTGATGAATTTGGTTCCATTTCAAAAAAAGGATCTCAATTTTCATATGATAAAAATATCAAACATTAACATACCATTTTACTTTTCGAGATATTTGTCAAAATATACCGGCCATTTTTTATGGTTAATGGTACAAGTATATACTCCTTAGAGACTTGATTGAAATAAATGAGGAACTTGTAACGCGTAGATCTCGTCAGTTATTTGACTATATGTATTTTGTTCTTTCTCAACCATTTTCAAAAGTGAATCAATTGCCACAGTAATTTTTTTAGAAACGCAGAGTAGCAAAAAAAATATTTAGTTGTGATTGCGTTTTCAGCGTACGACGTGAAAATAACGAGTCAATTTGAAGCCTTACGGATGCATAATTAGTTAATTACTTAAAAGTTCAGCGATATAAACAAAGTTTTTGTGTTATAAATATAGCAATACTTACTTCGATCTTCTTACTGTTGCTTTTGTAAAAAAATAAAATTTGAATATCGTCCCTGTCATGACTGGGGAAAAATCTCTCTCAAACTATTTTAAATGACGCGAGGATAATCTATTTCATGTCTAAGATCGGATGTTCACGTATGAGACCCATTTTCATGGCAGAAATTGTACTTATTCAGGGTCATCTAGCAGGTGAGTTTGGATTAGTTTGAAGTCGGAATACAGTCTTAGTTAATCCTTATCAGCTGTAGGTCATTGTCGCTTACATTTCGGCACACGTCCTAGCTACCTTAATCCCAACCGTTTATCCTGTTTTATTCCTTCTCCCAAACGACCTCTCTCCCCAAACAACTTCCCTTCTTGTGTGTCTTCCCCCGTATAACCTCTTTGTGCCACCTATTCAGCCCTCATCATAATGCAGAGAATTATTCGTTGACATAATCCTTTCTCAAGAAAATTTACTTGGGCTGCACTAATTGGAGTAATGAGTGGGCGGTGCGTGTTCTGAGTTTGATTGGAAATTGCGCGATGTAAGTGCTTGGCAGAACGTTCCGGGAGATCACATATCCCGTTGAGACGGAGCGCTGTGTGAAGCCTGCGTGTGCATCTGGACTTATGATTAATGCGTGAGGTATTTACAACTGTATTAAGAGTATCGAGTAAGCGAGCACTCATATTAATGGCGTAAGGGACAATACTATTTATGCTATCAGGAGTGATATCTGCGTGCTCTTTTAAGTCCCCCGCCCGGGAAATTGCCGCTTTCTCGGGGTGGTCACCGAGTGGGAGGACTGGCTGGCTTTGAACCTTGCATCGTCGGCCGCGCGGAGCTAAACATTCGAACCCCAGAGGTTGCCTTCTTCTCTGAGCTCGGCGCCTTGATGAGCTGATATCATTGTTGACTAATCCTCCCTCTTGGTCCCATCCCGCTCCTTCGTTTGCTTTGCTTACTCATACACTACATTCTTCGGGCATTTAGATGTTTAATTGGAGAGGCAGAACGGAGTGGCCGTGGACCGTGGGATGGGCGGGGGAAGGATGGGATTTCCATGAGGGTAAATGAGATGGTATCAGTGTCTACACTCTCCTCCCCCACCCTCCTCTCCCGCGCGGTTTGGCATCTGCGCGGAGTTAAAGCTAACAAGTGGGAGTGGGAGAGCATGGGTTGACGACTCCTATTTTAGTTTTCACTGCAGGCGAAATCATTTTACCTTGTGTCTCTATACATTACGTCTTAACTCCATCGATCTTTCTCCGCATAGTAAATGATTTGGTACTGACACACTTTTAAGGTAGTTAGAACGAAAAATCAGTTTACTTAGAAATAAATTAATTTGGGCTCATTTTAAATAATACTACTTCACCCCTCTAATTACACGAAAAATTTTTCCCCTTACCACATTAGTTTCGGAGATATTTGCCAAAAAATACCAGCCCTTTTGCATGGGAAAGAGTACGTGCGTGCACTCCAGGGAGACATTATTTACAAAATGAGGAATTTATAACGCTTCGATGTCGTAAAAAAAAACTAACAGCGAGTAGTTTGTATGTTCTCACAACTATTTTTGATAATTAATCTCATCGTCACCGCAGTAGGTTCTTGGGTATCACAAAAAAACATTGCGTTTTGAAGGAGTTTCAAACGTACCGCGCGAAAAATATGAGTCAAGTTACAGACTTATTTAGATATTTTCTTTTAATTACTTACCATTTCTGTCGTATAAAACTATATTATTGCGCCATTAATAATGCAATATTTAATTGATGTGTCCCACAGCTGGTGAAATTACAACGTATAATTCGAATATGGTCTCTATTATGACTAGGGAACTACCTCGCTCGGACTACCTTAAGGTCAACTTAAGACTTAAGGTCAACTGTTATGTCCTGGTGGTCACGGATGTAAAGTTTGGGAACGGTCGATGTTTCCCGTGCCAACTAGTCGTGTGATGTCCTTTTAGTTTTTCGACTCAAGATCTCACAAGATTTATATTTTAAAGGTAAAGATTTCATTTATATTTGATATTTCACCGTAATATCTTCTTCCAGTTACATACTTCCTATGGTTTACTTTTCAGGGACTTAAATATTCCCACGATCTCATTTGGCTACTACTCTTTTCATGTTCTCTATCCGTGATATTGGTGGAAAAAACTAAACAAGAACACTCTACAAGAACTAATTATCTTCTGGCTCATTATTACAAATGTGAAGGATAGTGAATATGTCATCAGCGTTTAGAGACCGTAGAACTCGTCACTTGATCCTACAGATTAATACTACTTTCACACTTAGATGAGTAATGCATAAGAGTATTGATGCGATGATGATTCGCCGTCACTCCACTGAAGTCGTCTTCTCCCCTTGCGATTTTTTTCGAGCGCAAGTTTCCCGGTTTCCTCCTTTTGCAGCCGAGGGCAGCAATTTCCCATGCCGTGTTGACGCTGTTTGCAGTCCATCATCGAGGATCAACTGTTTGGGTTTGCTCAGAATTCGTCCGTGTTGTGTGTGTGGGCTGGAAGGGGAAGCTGGAGGTAAAGCTCTTCCGAGTCGGACGCGAGGGGCCCTTCTTTCTTCATCCAAATGAAAAGCAAACATCAGCGGTTGGGCAAGAGGGGGGGGGTAGTAGGAAGCGGGAGAGGGAATCCAGTTGGGGGCCGCATTATATGCGCACGAGGGCGGGAGTGGAAAGAGGTGCGGGCGGCGCAGCATGGCTAGCTAGCGTGGACCGACGACGGATCCCTGTCCCCTCGAATAGGACAAAAGAAAGGGCTTTCGTGTTCTCGCGGACGGTGGAAGTGGTGGAGGGTGAGACGAATGGGGGCGAGGCGCGGGGGAAGTGACCCGACTCGTGGTGGTGGCGAGAGTTGATTTTGGAAGAATCCTTCCCCGAGTGTGACCCTTTGGGAAAGAGGGGGGCGCCGTGCGGTGGGAAAAGGCGAAAGGGAATGCATATTTCACCGGAAGGCGGTTGACATTTCTTTCTTTGAAGGCAGCCTCGTCATAGCTCTCTCTAGCTGAGTCCCAGAAACAAGGCGATCTCCATGGCCTACGCCTTGAAGACCTGTTGTTATTACTATGATCTGTTATTTTTTTATTTTTGACTATAAACCTATAATTAATTGAAAAACACTCTGTAAAGAGCCCTGGGGCGGGGCAGAGGGGGCCAACTATCCTTATCTGCCCCAGGTAAAATAAACACTAGTCAAGTCAAGTCTCCTCCTCTTTGTTCATCGTGGAGAGCACTGCTGGATCTCGCGTCTGGGGGAGGCGGGGGAGTGGGAGGGGTAGGAAGGGGAAGAGTGAAAACAAGGGGACGCGGCTGAGAAATATGGTCATAAGCTCGCGAGTGCGCTTGTATCATGTTTGCTTTGTTCTTGTATCATGTTTGCTTTGTGTGTTGGTAGAAGGGTTTAGGAATTCGAGTGCGCACACGATAAGATGTCGCCGCCGCATTTGTAGAGGTGATTGTTGAGTTTGTAGGCGAAAATTACACGGGCTGAGGAATTATTACGCATTACGTACATGGGAATTAGTTTTGAAATGTGGTTATGGAGAAGGATGATGAGAGTGAGGTGGACGGACAAAGCGAGGAATGACCAAGTTTTGGAAAGGATTGACGAGAAAAAAGTCGACCATGAATGCAATAAGAAGAAGGAAGGCAAACTGGTTGGGGCATGTCATGAGGCACGACTGCCTCCTGAGTAACATAATGGAAGGAAAAGTGAAAGGAAAATGCTAGAAAGGAAGAAGAAAATTTGATATGTTGACGGATTTGAGGGCGAACAGGAGGTACCAAGAGATTAAAATGTGGGCGCAAAATAGAGAAGTTTGGAGGAGTTCAGCTGGAACCTGTCTTCGGACAGATGTACATCGATGATGACGTATTTGGGTCTGTAAGTGCGAATGCATTTGAGTTCATTCTCTAGGGCTCCTGACGTTATACCCGAATGTGTAAAGGTCTCCTGCCCACCTTCCATTTCTTCTGATGGATGTAGAAATATTCTGCCCACTTTTGAGTTTTAGTGAAAAAATGCGTGCTCCATTCTACTCCTTTGTCCCTTTTTTGTATTACTTCACAGCTTCATTGTCGAGGAGAATGAGTAATTTAATGAGCAATTGAGCGTTGTCTTTTTTAATGAACGTTCTTTGATATTGTTTCAATGTAAAAGTAGCTTTTATCTTGGTAAAGAGAAGTAGTTTCTTCAGGAATATTGGGTTCAGGTTGATTGCAAAGTATGCCTTCGGCCTTTTTCCTTAACGTGTAGATTTTTTTCGGTGAAAAACTCTCCGAGGACTTAAATTCCTTAGTCTCGTCAAAATTAGTTTCAGTTTTGGTATTTACGCCCTAATAGAGTCACGAGATCAAAGTGGTATTGATTTTCAAAAATTGCCGTGAACTGGAAGTTACCTTCTCTTGCCTCAAAAGCGCCGTTTTGCATAGCTCTCAGGAGTTCTTACATTACTTGAACTGTATTTTAGCACTACGATTATATGACAGTTGTACAATTTGAAAGTCTAACAGATCGAAAAACCTAGAATTTTTTTCATTTTTATCTAATAGAAATGTGAATAATCATCTGTGACGACTCCAGACACTAATTCTTTCTCTCAACACGGCTGATTAATCCATAAAACCTGCCTCCGTTATCGTTCGCTCTGCTCTCTTGGCCCCTGTTATCCCTTAATTGTGAGGAAATTCCAACGATTGCTACGAGAGCGCGACGCAGCGTTCTCCGGCATTGTTCCCAGTTTTTACGTCACCGTGCTTACCCTCAATTAGTGTGCTCGATGGTTCCCGATATCGTAGCAAACTAGTCCAAGCCATTACGAACTACAGCGAGTATTAAATTATAATAAATACAGTGGATTTAATGAACAATTTGATTCTAAAAATTTGGATCTATTTAAAAGTTTGGGTCTATTTGGGTCTTTTCGGATCCGAATCGAAAATAGACGCGGGGTTACCTTCCGGACATTGAAAAAATGGGCGTAAGGAGAGATAATGTATCGAGTGAATCCAGTGTCACTAAATAGCACGGTTCGGACATTCGCTCGACTTTGACGTGGATATCGATTTACAGCCTGAAACCGTTTGGAACGGAAGTTACATTTTAACACCTCTTTTAGATGATTGCTCATAATTCGGCTTGATAGTCCAAGAAATGTCTATCGTTACGTTATGCCGCTGTTCAATTTATACATTTCAGTAGTGTTCATGTAGTTTATAGCATTTTAAGTACCTTTATATGGTATATATTTATTGCCGCCTCCGTTACCAAAGATATACCCTCGGAACATTATCCGGTCATGCTGTGTATTTTTTCTCCACCCCTTCGCCTCCTTACATTCCCTCTGCCCTTCAGACACCCCTTCTTTATTCGGCTGTGTCCTTGATTTGTGCCCTCTTGCATATCCCCCCTCCTCGCGATTCCAGTGCTATCACTCGACCGGCCAACTGATGTGAATGCGAAGTTTACGAGGTCTTCGATGAAGACGAATGGAATTTTTGGGTCTGGAATTTCGAGAGGGTCCCCAGCGAGGAGGGACATTAAATCTTTCTCTCCTTCCTCCGATTTCCATGCCCCCATCCCTCTTTGCGTATGGACCACTCTTTCCCCTTGACCCCGTGACCCTAAACAGCCGCCACCCCCCCCCCTCTCATTCTCTCCGAGCCCGCCCTCCATCATACCAAACCATTGGGGCTGTGGGCAAGGATCCTCCCCCGTGTCTCGGGCGAGTTTTCCGTTCGGGCATTTTACTGCAAACAAGAAACGATTAGCATAAGTACCACCCACCTCTCTCGATCCCCTTCCCCTCTGCCTCCACCCCCCACACCCCTCCCTACGCACATATTTTCGACGCAACATCCCCCAAGCGGCCAGGGGGCGGAAGCTCGCTCCTGATAAAACCGCCCCTCTCCTTGCTGCTCCCGACTGCAATCCATTCCGCAGACCACTTCGTGAGACCCCTCTTAAATTCTGGCGCCCGAGAGTTCAAGGGCCTCCGGTTGCCCGGATTCATTCCCTTTTTCTTCCGCTCGCTGCCGTGCTTACACATGCATCCCCCCCTCCGCCTGATTTGCATCGGTCTACCAGAAAGACTTCCGCGTAAACCCCATCAACCCTGCATCTATGAAGTTGGGAGAGCGGATAAAAGCGTAGACGGAGGCTGAAAGTTTAATGACTGCGGCTCACCCTTCTCTTTCTTATCCATGTTTGGCTTCTTAACTCCACCTGACCCAAACTCTCGATCTAGGACATTATTTTTCAGCCCAATTTGAGTCGATTATGACCACTTTTTATTCTATTCACGCACACAATTCTCCTGGATCGATAATGAATTGAATGAATGAAAATAATGAGCCTTCTCTTGGGTTAATGAATTTGATTGCCTCTTACCAACGATTCGTAGCTTCATTTCTGCACCCTAAGGGCTAAACAATCTGTAACAAGAGTAAAGTGAAATGACATTCGTGGATAAACTTATCAGAAATTAAAATTGCTCTTTGTGCCTGGAGATTAATTATTGATGTACGTTCATGATCAGAGCAGGCTGAGTATAATGTTAATAATAAAAATAATTTAATGCTGCTATACGTGTAGATGAACAACAAATGATCAATAAAGAATTTTAAATGGTACCATAAAAATATAAACGTTGTAAAAAATAGCTATTAATAAAATTACCTATAGTCAAGCATCAGTGACATGATTATAAATTTTTTTCATTATTTTATGGTTATACAGGATATATTCGTAGATATCTTTCGGCCAATTCTGTTGCTGACAACAATGAATTACGGAATGGTTATTCTTTTTCAAGTTGGTATTATTGAGTATTCGTATATTTTACTAAGTTCTTTAATTTCTAACCTATTATTGCTGGCGGTGGTAGTAAATATATTATATTCTATTTCTTTGGTCAACCTCTCATGACTGTTTGGTTGAAAGTCTACAATTCCCATGTCTTTAAAGTTAAAATAGCGGTGGGATGTTGGTGAATTATATTCAAGAGATGCTTATTTTTCATAGAGATGTTTAGATGTCATAGGAAAGCGCGATAAAAATATTTTTCCTGGAAAAAAACATTATGCACCATAGCCCTCAGAATCCTGTGTCATCTAATGGTTAAGACTGTGCCTAAAAGTTAATATTGTGTCGTACCTCATGTTATCAACTTTTCCGAAGAAATTAATAAAAAATATTTCTATTCAAACTTGATATGGTTTACCAAAGTAGTAGATGGTAACATGCTATTATTATTTTAAACATGCTTTTAAAATTGAAGTTCAAACCTCCTGTGCTATTTCCGTTTTGCCGGTTAAGAAAGGCTCAGCATTTTTTAATTGTACAAAAATCAGCTGTCACTTTATCCAAATTTGGTGTTCCGTCCATAATTTTATTTGTCTTACGGTTGAAAAAAACACATGGCCTTTGAAATGAGATCTTTCCTGTTTTATAGAGTGAATTAGGAATCACAAAAATGTGCCATGGATAAGTATCCGCGAAATTCGATTTTCTCAAGTTTCAATGAATAATACTTTTTTGATAATTTATGCCGACTTAAGATTTCCATTTTCAAATCCAACTAAGCTAAGTTCTTTCAGTCTTATATTTGAGATTACTTCGATTCTATGTACGCATCCTCTTTGTCCACCTCTCTTATTTTTTTCTTAGAGTTTTATTAATCATCCGTATCCTCGGCAATTGTAAAATGAATTCGAGGAGATTTCTCTGGCATTTTCATTGTAATCGGCAGTATTAATCCAACGTATTTTCACTGGGAAGATTCAATTATTGTTGCAATTTCTTACTAAATCTTCCTCGCAAGCTACTCTCAACTGCTATTATCTATTCTAAGTTTAAAGTCATAGTTCCAACCCTTCGGATGATATAGCCTACATCACGGATTGCTCGAGTCTTTAGGTAGTTTGAGCGAAATATCATTTTACCTAGAAATCAATAAATTCGGTCTCATTTTAAAGAAGAATATATCACTCTTCCATCGACACCAAAAATTCAACCCCTTACAGTGTTACTTTCCGAGATATTTGCCATAAAATACCAGCCATTTTACATGGGAAATGGTACGTGTATGCACTCCAGAAAGACATTATTTACAAAATGAGGTATTTCTAACGCTTAGATGTCGTAAAAAAAAACAAATGGTCTGTAGTTTGTGTGTTTTCTCAACTATTTTTGAAATTTTATCATATTGTCACGGCAGTAGGTTCTTGAGTATCACAAAAAAACCTGTTTTGAAGGAGTTTCATACGCACCGCGCGAAAAAAATGAGTCAAGTTAAAGATTTATTTAGATATTTTCATTTGACTACTTACAATTTCTGTCATGTAAAACTCGATTATTGCACCATTAACAATGCAATATTTAATTCGTGTGTCCTACAGCTGGTGAAATTAAAACGTACATATCGAATATGGTCTCTATTATGATTAGGGAACTATCTCGCTCGCACTATCTCAAGTGCTTTGTATCAGTTATTTTGAAGAGCAAACTTACGCTCGATATACTTATGTGTATAACATTTATGTGATATACAATTTGAGTAATGCTTCATAGCTTAATGTATCCCCTGTGGGATCGTTATAAATGTTTAAGTGATGATTAACCTGGGATTGTTCACCTTTGCGGAGTGAGTAATGCGCAACTGTCGTCGAATTGGTCGCGGCGCTGAAATTCCGTTTGTTAGCGTCTGCGCAATGGCAGAAACCCGGCGTCACGGATGAGTTGATGCAGCCAAGATGGTGTTGCCCCTTTCCTTTCGGTGCCTTCGCCGCTGCCCATCAAATACGGATCCGTCTTCATCCTTCTTCGCTCTGGGCTGACCCTTCGTAACCGCCCTCCACCACCAACCATCTCCTTGAGGGGAATGGATGGGAGAGGAGGGATGGGCACTCATTCCACCCGCTCTTTCAGTCGCAATCCTGTGGGACGAATCGCATCGACGGGTACGACACAACGCGTGAAAATTGCACCCCGAGAAATACACTCCTAAATTCAGCAGATTTATGCGTAATGTGGTGAAGGTACTATACATGAATATATATTATGGATTCGTATGTTTGGCATTGTTTCCTAGGCTACGTGTGCCTAAATTTCCACTTTTAGTTCACCCAGTCCTTGGCGCCACTTCGATTTGAGTCTTTTCTGTTGTTATTGTAAAAAGACGTAGTTAATTGTTGCTAACGTGAGACTGTGGTGAATATTCAATAACGATCGAGGAGATATGAATTACTTGGCGTTTCGAATAATATCTTGCTATTTTTGTTATCTAAAATTTACTTTGTAAATGCTAGAAAGGAAATATCTATTACAGGAAATGTAAGAGGTTTATGAAACGTCCATCGTGTGCCGACGACGATGTTTGCCAGACTCTGATTCTAATTTGAATGCGTTAAGCCCGTTTGGCTTAAATAAAGAATTTAGAATGCCTTGTTTAAACAGGACTTGCTTCGTACCAGGCTGCAAAACAGGGTACGCGTCTACGAGGACCCAAAATAGGAGACTTGGATTGAAAAATAAGAATCTGTTCAAGGCGGTGGTAAGTGCATTTCGTTTTACCTACACTGCAATGATGGCCATTGGGAATATTCATGAAGTCACCTCGCATTATTATTAAATTTCCATATAGCGATATTCACTAAGTGCTAAGAAGTTAATTGTGCATTTCTGTAATTAAAATGGGAGAGGAATTAAATATATCTGTTGACTGGACGATATTAAAATAGAATATAATTACGTCCCGCGTGTATTAATACATTTTTTATCCACTGCATTATGATTAATTGTAAGTGAAACCCATGCATATTCATGGTAAAACCAGTACGACGTGTTTATTTACAAACTATCGACTGTATTTACATTTGACCTTCCGTCTTTCATCAGTAGGCGGCACCACTTTCCAACTAGTTGTTTGTTTACGGAACTTTGGACAACAGTTTTTGGCGACGAGATCACAATCCATAATATATATTCATGGTTCTATAACACCAAATGTCTCTCAGTGCCTCGATGGTAGAGCAAGGGAGGGTTACTTGAGCTTTTATTTTTCAGGGCGACAGATATTTTTGGAAAAAATCACCACCGAAGTCCACAGGACACAATGAATGACAAAAATTAGAAAATCAACCAAATTTAAGATCAAACAATATCTTTATAAATCCTCAAGATTTCTTCTCGATACGAAACATGTCTACTCTGGACCAGCACGTCAATCAAACTCCCTCACATATAAATAAACAAGCCTTTACCAAGCAAATAGCCAGCCCTACAATTTCATTTAAGAAATTAAAAGGAAATTCAAAGTGTAACGTTAATCGTTACAGTTCGTTATTATGAGAACAATAGAATCGCACTTTTCCACACGTCTAACAAATCACAGTCTTTTCCTTGTCACGTCTTGTCCATCGAGGATTACTCTCTGAGTTAAAACGCGTTGTGTATTGTGAATGGAAAATTGTTGTTAAGTATGATTCTGTTGTTTTCATATTCTCCTTACTTCGTATTTATCAGCCCGCCATCTGAATGAGTAAGCTAATAAGCTGCAACATTTCCGCTCCCCTTATTACTTTTGCTGAAATGGAATTTTCTCTGAATAAATATGCTGATGGAACTGCATTTTTGGAAGCGGTTGTGCTGAGAAACATATGAAACCTGATGATGACGTGCTACGTCGAAACCCGGGTCGTTTACAATTAATAAATGTGGAATCACAAAGTTACTGCTTCTCATTCAATATGCTGAGCAAATTCCATAAAGTTACGCCTGAGACAACGGGACCCCATCATCCAGTCCAGCGTACTTATGATAGGCACGTATGAATGCTTATACTTCGGCCACAGACCCTCTAATTTGACATGAAGTAAAATGAAGGTGGCTCAAAGGCTTTTCGCTCAATTGTTTGTCCTTACTGTGCTTGTCCCACAAGTTTTCCCTTGAGTCCTACCGTCATCTTGTTCCATGTCTGCGTTTTGAAAATTCTCTATTTCTAATTCTAATTGGTGTCTGGATTCTCTCTCCCCTATGATTTTGACGAGACAAATTGAAATTGTGAAAACTGACATTGAAATCATCGTCTCTTTTTAGTCTCGATGACCGTACATTACAGTGCCCTCCATCTAACCCTTCGACATTCTTTTCTCCATGTCCACAATCTGTCAATATTTTTGTCTGGTTGCCTCGTATGCCGATACTCGAGTGCTTACTCTTCCTGCATCTGTTAATCCTTAAGGATAACAGTTTCGCCGCCATTTCAATCGGGATATTCAGTTCCGAAGTGAATTTGTAGAGCTTTTTGGCGTATGTATGCGGGCTTGAAGTCCGCTAAGTAAGTGATATAACAGGAGACTCGACGCTGACGTGGATGTGACTTCAAACTCCCGCGAAAACATTTGAATAGCAGTATTGTACGGACACTTAAGGTAGTCCGAGCGAAATATCATTTTACTTAGAAATCAATGAATTTAATCTCATTTTAAAGAAAAATACCCCACCTATCCAATGACACCAAAAATTCTACCCCTTACTACATTTATTTCGGAGATATTTGCCAAAAAATACCAGCCCTTTTGCATGGGAAATGGTTCGTGCATGCACTCCAGAGAGACATTATGTACAAAATGAGGTATTTCTAACACTTAGGTGTCGTAAAAAAACTAACAGTGGGTAGTTTCTATGTTTTATATGTTAATCATATTGTCATCGCAGTAGGTTCTTGGGTATCACAAAAAACCTTCCGTTTTGAAGGAGTTTCAAAGGCACCGCGCGAAAAAATGAGTCAAGTTAAAGACTTATATAGATATTTTCATGTAATTACTTCCAATTTCTGTCATTTAAACGATATTACTGCTCCATTAATAAAGCATTATTTAATTGATGTGTCCTACAGCTGGTGAAATGAGAACGTACAATTCGAATATTTATCTTCATTATCCCGAATACAGCACACTGTGCCAATTTACGTCGGGTGGATAACAGTAACAACAGACGAGACACAAACACCCATGTCCTGGGCAGATAATATTCTACCCAGTCGGGACTCGAACCCGCGACCCTCGGGTCAGCAGGCGAGGACTTTACCCCGCCGCCACCGAGGCCGAATATGATTTCTATTATGACTAGGGAACTATCTCTTTCGGACTACATCCATTCGCACAGTTAAAATTCATCCTCCCTGGCGATGATTACATTCCTCAAACTTGATTTTGAGCCTGGGTGCTGAACAGGCGTCCTCTGCGACAGCGGAACCATGCGTTCTACACAAGACTGGATTGCGGGCGATTTCATGTGCGACCCTCGCGTTCCTTCCAATTTCGTGAGGTTGAGAGGAGAGGAGGATGTGAAGTGGCCACCCACTAATCCACCCACTCGGTGGTTCCCACGGCGAAGCGCGCGCCTCCCCGCGGGAACATCTCACGACGCTCTCGCTCAGCGTCCGACTCCACCTCGGCGAGACCTCTTTCAACAATTGACTGACGCGATGCGATGGGGGAAGTTGCCGAGTCACTCGGAATGAGTTAGGGTGGGTGTTTTTGGGTGTTGTGGTGGTGTGGCGCGGTTTGGGGTTCATAGCCGTCTGGCGGTGCGGAGTCTTCCTTCACAAAGGACGTGTCGGAGGAAGGGGCTCGACCGTCCGTCTGCGAGGGCCAATGCTCCTCCTATTCATTCACTCGACTCTCAAAACGCACTCTCAAACACCTGGGAAGCCTCATTCCTCCGGAGAACGCCTCTTCCTTTTCCATTGGAGGACAGTACATGCGTACATAGCCCTCACGCTAATATCTCTCCGTGTAGGTCTAGTCGTAGGATTCAAGAGCTGATGCCGTATGCCCTGGAAAAATGGCTCCCTCTCACTACATGTCCTCATGGTGCTTTATGGAGGAAGGTATGATAAAAGAATTAGAGCGCGTGGAAAGGAGATCCGCTAGATTTATTAAAGGCCGTCACGATAATTGTATAAGTGTTACGAATTTAATAAAAGAGCTAGGATGGGAATTACTTTCAGAACGCAGGTTAAAATTTAGGTTAAACCTTTTAAGTAAATTCCAAACCGATTTGTTCACAGATGACGTTAGATATATAATAAGAACCCCTGCGTATTATGCTAGGTTTGATCATATTAACAAGATTACAGAGATAGATTGTAGTACCGATAGATTTAAAATGTCCTTTTTCCCGCGTACCATAAGAGAGAACAATAGACATCGTAGCAAAGGGATAGGTAGGTGAAATATAGTTAGAGTAGTCTGTAGTGCATGATGCATGTAATAACAACCAATAATCCCTTCCTTATTATGTAGATACTAACCATCTAGCTGCATGTGACCCTGTTCTCTAGCATGTCTCTATTAAATATCCTAGTTGCATGGCAATAGTGCATGTTTGGTGATCTTCACCCCCTGCCACACACCCTCGTGGTGGCTCGCAGGGTATAACGTATATGTAGATGTATCCTTACAAACCGCTTTTACTTCTCTTGCACTCATACGTTGCTTCGTGCGCGATTTCCCATTCTTAAAGAGTCCTAACAATCAACCTCTTTAGAGTCTCTCCCACCACGCTCACCCATGACTTTCGTGGTCTGCCACTCCCCTTCACTGGACTATCTCATATATGCTGGTCTATTCGACTTTCATCCATCTCCCGACATGACCAAACCAACGTAGAGCGTACGGAGCGGAGCTCATTTTACCTAAAGTTCTTCCTTTTCATCTCCCTCCTTCCCCCTACCGGTATCGGGTTCTCTACCGGGTACACCGGATGTCTCTTTAACTGTATCTGATCTGACGCCATCTAGAACTACCTTCTGTTCGCGGTTACTTAAGAAATCTTCATTCCAGCATATTTTATCATGATGTATTCCATAGCTTAACAATTAATTTTGAATGCGGAATTTCATCGAAAGCTTTTTGAAATCTAAAAATATCGCGTCTACCTATGTGAGACTTTCTCCTCAGGAAAAAACGTCGTGCAGAAAAAGAGCTAGCTGGGTTTCACAGGACCTGCCTTTTCAGAATCCATGCTGGTTTTGAAATAACAAGTTCATGCTATCTAAACACCTCATAATTGTGCTGACTATTATGTTCTAATATTTTGCATGAGATGGACGTGAGGGAGATAGGTCTATAGTTACTGGGATCTTCCTTATCGCCACTCTTAAAGATAGGAGTAAAGTTCGCGATTTTCAATCGTAAGGGACACGATGTTCTGCTAGAGATTTTTTATGTATTATTTTCAAGTACGGTGCTATTTCTGACGCTGATTCTTTATAAACTCGGGAGAGAATTTCACCGGGACCAGATAATTTCTTGGGGTTAATGGATTTTAGGTGACTTACTATGCCATGACAAGAAATACTTTTAGACTGCATTGGATTTTTGTATTAGCAAGGCAATGATGCGGCGTTATTCTGAAGGCATTAAGTGCAGGCACTTTGAAAAAATGTGTTTAGGATATTTGCTTTTTCTAATCTATAGCTAACTCTTTCTCCTTGACTGTTTCTCAGTGACGTAACTGTAGATGTATTCCATTGAACCTCCCTCACGTAAGACCAAAATACCTTAGGGTTATCTTCCAAAATTTCACCTAATATTTTACTATTGAATTCCATTAGTGCTTTTCTTAAGGCCGCTTTTGCTGTTATTTTAGCTCTCTTATATTTATCATGAATTATCTTAAGCTTCTCGTCGGGTAAATCCTGATGGGCGTTCTTCGTTTTTGCGTGCCAATTTCGTTGTCGCTTGAGAGATTTCCGAACGTCTGCATTATACCACCTATATTCCGAGTTGATATCTTTACCTTGTTTATGGTCTTAGCAGTGATGGTTTTATGGAAAAAATTCCAGAAATATAATTATTTTCCGAGGTTACTATCATTTCCGATGAATGAAGGCTAAATTACACGGAAAGGCATCGGCGTGACTTCCATAAATTTTCTTTGTGATTGAAGTGTCTGTCGCCTAGTGGGACAGCTCGACAGCCAGGATTTATTGATAACAAACCAGCATAGTTTCAGAAAGGGACGGTCTTGCGAAACTCAATTAGGTCTTTTTGTTCGTGATATTTTAGTTTCCGGAGAAGGTAACGTACAGGTAGACGCAGCGTTTCTTGACTTTAGAAAAGCTTTTGACAAGGTTCCCCGATGTACGTTACTCGCGTAGTTAGCATCATACGGGATAGACAGTAATATAGTAGGCTGGATAAGAGACTTCTTACATGAACGCGTTCAAAGGGTGGTATTAGATGGTGTCAGCTCAGGCGAAGTAAAAGTTACATCGGGTGTTCCCCAGGGAAGCGTGATAGGCCCAATTTTATTTCTTCTCTACGTAAATGACTTGAATACAGTTGTAAATATAGCAAGCTCCGTCTTTTTGCCGATGATGCAGTAGTGTATATGGAAATAAGAAATGAAGAGGACATCCAGCCTTTAGCTAAGGATTTAGATGCGATTGATGATTGGTGTGATAGTTGGCAGCTAGAATTAAATTTGAATAAATGCGCGATAATGAACTTTTGGAAAAAGAATGGCTTTCCCCGGAATAATTATTGCATCAAAGAAAAGAGAATATCTAACGTAGAATCTATAAAATACTTAGGCGTCACCATCACTGAAGACATATCATGGGGGAAACACATCAGGGAAATAACTAGTGTAGCAAACCGTAGATTAGGATTCGTAAAAAGGGTTCTAGGCAAATGCGATGAGAGAGTACGAGAAAATAGCTATTTTACACTTGTCAGGCCTCTTTTAGAATATGCCGCTAGTATATGGGATCCGTGCGAGGAAGGTTTGATAAAAGAATTAGAGCGTGTGCAAAGGAGATCCGCTAGATTTGTTAAAGGCCGTTATGATAATTGTATAAGTGTTACGAATTTAATAGAAGAACTAGGATGGGAATTACTATCAGAACGCAGGTTAAAATTTAGGTTAAACCTTTTAAGTAAATTCCAAACCGATTTGTTCACAGATGACGTTAGATATATATTGAGATCCCCTGCGTATTATGCTAGGTTTGATCAGATTAACAAGATTAGAGAGATAGATTGTCGTACCGATAGATTTAAAATGTCATTTTTCCCGCGTACTATAAGAGAGAACAATAGGCAGCGTAGCAAAGGGATAGGTAGGTGAAATATAGTTAGAGTAGTCTGTAGTGCATGATGCATGTAATAACAACCAATAATAACTTTCTTATTATGTAGATACTAACCACCTTGCTGCATGTGACCCAGTTCTCTGGCATGTCTCCCTTAAATATCCAAGATGCATGTCAATAGTGCATTTTGGTGATCTTCACCCCCTGCCACACACCCTTGTTGTTGTTCTTAGGGTATTGCGTAGACGTAGACACTACTCAAGATGGAACTATTGGTTAGTATTATTAATGTGACAATTTTTTTGCACTTTTAAGTACAAAGACATGCAGGAGTATATTATTCCGTAGATTGCATGAGAGGTTATTATCTACAATCCATGTTAAGATATTTAGCACTACTGAAAAAAAACAATTTAACAAAGTCTGTATTTTAGAACTGATTTATCACATCTATTATGGTCCCTTATTGTGCGTGGAAAAAATGACATCTTTAATATATCGGTTCTGCAGTCTATTTTCTTAATCTTATTCCTGTTATCGTTCCTACCATAATAGTTTGCCTCTAGCAAAATATTTTCAGCGTCGGGCAAATAGTCTGCATCAAATTTTCGTAAAAGATTTAACCTATATTTCTCTCTTCGATTGGATAGAGGTCCCACCCTTATTCCCTCAACAATTTAGTAATATTACTATGTTTATCATAAATTTTTTTGAACAAATCTAGCTGCTCTCCGCTGTATGCGATCTATATCTGAACTTAGTCCTACTTCATAACGGTCCCATATACTAGCGGCGTACTCCAAGTGATATCCACGCATACGCATCGGGCCATCTGACACGCATCGAGAAATGCCTTGGTGCTCTCATGAAAAATTGACGTGAAATCGAAATTCTCTCCCAATAGCCCAATCTTTAATTTTCCGAGACCTCCATAATTACGATATCCTCCTCATGACTTTCTTATAAATGACAATTTCAATCATTCAATATGCCATTGAGCACGCGTGTAAATGAGATAATTGAATGGCTAACGTCAATTTTAAATGTATCTCTTTTTTGAATTTTGAATAATACGGAAGAAAAGAAAACTCATCAATTCGTTTCTTGTACTGCTTCAAAGACGAATTGATTTAAGTTTTTGTTACATCTCATATCATAAAATATTTCCATTCTTTGAGTCAAAAATTTCTTTCATATCAGGAGAAAGTTTCTATTATCCGCCATTGGAGGTGAGTGAATTTATATTGGTTTTGCTCTGCCATTTTAAAAGAATTTCTTATCAGAATGTATTATTCTTACTATCAAAGTATTTATTATTATTTCCATCTTTCTGGCCATCAATGCATTGTATATGACAGTATTGTCAAAATTTCGAAATCTGTAGTTAGCTAGGTTAGTGTTTAGCTGTTACCACATTGCTAAATGTCTCTTGCTTGAAAAAAAATTGGTGTGCAAATAACTACGTCTACATCTACGTAATACCCTGCGAGCCGCCACGACGGTGTGTGGCATGGGGTGAATATCACCAAACATGCACTGTTCACATGCAACTATAAGACATTGTCTTGGTGGTGGCTATTTTTTGGAAGAGGTAAAGTTAAATCAATCCAATATAGTTTTGAGTACTTGGAATAAAGTGAATTTTGCTGATCATTTGCATGCAGAGATCTCCTCATTTCCATCGTTGAATGTAAAAAACTTGGTTTGGTGTGGGCGTTCTATAATTTTGGTATTATCACTTTGGGATAATGCTTCTGAAACCTAATGAAACCTGTAGCATCGTGATAAATTCTTACTAGGCAGCCTCCTCCACTAAAAAACCTTCGTTCATTCGGCTATTTTTCGGCAACACTAATCAGGATATTAAAATATTATGCGCGTATTCAAATACCCAGCTGCTCTGCGAATTAGTCACTGGCATCCTTCGTTCATGAAAACCTTGCTCAGTGGCCCTCCTCGATCCACCTTTCATCTTGGCTCTGCGGTCGAAATGTTGAAAGGAATAGAGGAGAATAGACAAATATATTTGTCCTAGGAACATTTGCTCCTATGGGGCAAGGTTTTACATCTAAACGTTAAATTAACATATGAAAATATGAAAAAACAATAGGTGAAACAAAGTACAATAACATAAATAAAGGTCTCAGTTGTACAAAAATATGGTATGTATTACAGGGAAAATATTAAAATAGAAAGACCAGATCAACTGAATATTACAACTTATAACTAAATATAATAAAAGTTTTAGATTTTTTAAACCCCTGGGCATTTAACAATTTTCGACTGTTACTAATTTTAGTTTCCATGTGCATATGCAAATCAACAGTTTCAACAATGAATACATTAACAAGGTATACAAATTAACAATTACAGCAATCAAAACAGTTACAATTATCAACACAAACAGTTACAATTAACAAAATATACAAATTAACAGTTTATTAAAATATAATAGCATGAATATATATTATGGATTCGGATGTTTGGAATTGTTTCCTAGGCTACGTGTTGCCTAAATTTCCACTTTTAGTTCACCCAGTCCTTGGCGCCACTTCGATTTGAGTCTTTTTTGTTGTTATTGTAAATAAACGTAGTTAATTGTTGCTAACGTGAGACTGTGGTGAATATTCAATAACGATCGAGGAGATACGAATTAATTGATGCTTAGAATATATCTTGCTATTTTTGCTATCAAAAATTTACTTTTAAAATGTTAGAGAGGAAATATCTATTACAGGAAATCAGTAAGAGGTTAATGAAGCGTTCATCGTGTGCCGACTACGTTGTTTGACAGAATCCGATTATAATTGGAATGCATTAACCCTGTTTTGCCTAAATAAAGAATTCAGAATGCCTCGTTTGAACAGAACCTTCTTCGTACCAGGCTGAAAAACAGGGTATGTGCCTACGAGGGTCCAAAATAGGAGACTTGGATTGAAAAATAAGAATCTGTTCATGGTGGCGGTAAGTGCTTTCCTTTTACCTACACTGCAATGATGGCCATTGGGAATACTCATGAAGTCACCTCGCATTGTTATTAAATTTCCGTATAGCGATATTCACGAAGTGCTCAGAAGTTAATTGTGCATTTGTGTAATTAAATTTGGAGAGGTTAAATATATCTGTAGACCGGACGATATTAAAAAAGTGTATAATCACGTCCCGCGTGTAGTACTACATTTTTTATCCACTACCTTATGATTACTTGTAAGTAAAAACCGTATATTCATGGAAAAACCGGTACGACGTTTTTATTTACGATCTGTCGACTGTATTTACATTTGAACTTCCATCTTTAATCACTAGGCGGATCCACTTTCCAAAAAGTTGTTTGATTACGGAACTCTAGACAAAAGTTTTTTGCAACGAGATCCCAATCCATAATATATATTCATGGAGCAGGTATTGCTTGACGTTCTCTCGAAATCAGTGCTCAACCAGAATGAGGGGCGCATGAACGAGCGCATTGTAAGACACGCGGCCGGTTAATTTTCGTCAAGCCCGGATGAGGAATTCATCCAGTCGATCTGTGCTCATCTCATCGGTATTCTGCATTGCGCCGCGGGGACGGACGGCGTCGTATGCGTGCGTTGGAGAAGAGAGGGTGAAGGGGGAGTGGCAGGGGGTCCTCTGCGAATGCGACGTGAGTAAAGGTGGGAAACGAGGAGAGGAGGGCCCGTCCTCCGGCGTACATGCAGCTCCGCGGTGATGCTACAGGATACCATCCATCAACCTCAAAAATGCTATTACCCATAGTGCCGCGGAAGTAGAGGGGATCGATGGGTCGAAAAGAGTGGGGATTTTGGGGGTAGGAAGGGGGTGGGAGAAGCGAAAGGCACACCTACCCTACGGAATCGGCTCTCGGTGTGGGAGAGGAGGGGTTGGAACTCTTCCGGGTGTGGCCGCATTGCCGCGTCTACACTCACCACTTGATTCATCTACGTATACATCTACGTCATAGCCTGCAAGCCACCCAAAGAATGTGTGGCATGGGGTGCTTCCACACCAGAAATGCATGAATTATACGGCAGAACACCGAAACTACATTGAAACCAGTGTACCACGCATGCAACGCGCCCATTAAAATCTACTAACCAAGAAACATTCCATCGTCAATCGTTCCAACATGCAAGGGATACAAGGACTACTACTACAGATTCAAAATATCATGCATAAATAAGAACATCAATATTTACATCGTGTATAAATAAGAACGTTGAGAATATAAGAGAAAGGTCTACTGTCTGCCTATTGTCACTATTCGCACTATTCATGACGACAATCACAGCTGTTATGGTCCCGAATGGTACGCGGAAAAAATGACATTTTTTACCTATTGGTTCTACAATCTAGCTCTTTAGTTTTCTTGGTGCGATCAAATCTGCCGCAGTATGAGGGGGTTAATAGTATGTTTCTTACGTCGTCAGAGAAATGTTTTTCCTGAAATTTAGCTAAGAGGTTAAGCCCATTATTTAATCTACGCTGTGATAGCGATTCCCATCCCAATTCTTCTAACAATCCAGACACACTAGTAAACTTATCGTAGCATCGTTTTACAAACCTAGCTCCTCTTCGCTGCATCAGATCTAATTTCATATGGATGCCATACATTGGCAGCATATTCCAGATGAGGCCTAACGGTTGAAAAATTGTAGAAAAAATTGTAGGCATTCAAATGCGCCATTCACTGAAGTACGAAATGTAGAAGGCCTTTCATCACCTAAGTTTCGGGTCTACGCGTGTACCCCAGGACCACTAATTAAGTGGCCTTGGAAGATATCGATAGTGCTCCCTCGATATTTAGATTGGGCGATCGAGGGCACGTCATCGACCAGTGGAGGAGTTTTGATTGATAACTTTCGTTCACATCATATTCAGAAGCTGAGTGATTGTGTGTGAGTTATTCTTCTTTTTCATTTGTTTATGCAGTTATGCCAACCTATTAATAAATCAACGAAATAGACACAAACACTCGGGCGATGAAAATATATCTCAATGAACTCTAGGTGGCGCTGTGGTGGATTTAATATATGCGTTTAGACGCTCGCCTGTGTTTAAATTCTGCTTTTAAGTAAAAGGAGATTTACAACTCATCCTATAGTTATTGCGTGATAAGAATTCTCCTCGTCATTTTGCATGTGATAGATATTCTGTTGACTTCTCTCTACGAGGTCAAGTACGAGATTACTGTTGCCCTATGACTCCACGCAGAATTCCCAGCAGTACCACTTACCTCTCATCTGGCAGTGTATTTACTCACATCCATTCTTCCCATTTCTGAAATCGAATCGAGCATATCGCTCATTTTCTGCCTGAGAATATCTCTTGGTGCTTGGAACCCATGGAGGGACGGCATTATTCCCGGAAGTCATTCATCTGCTCATTAAACATCACGTGGTTTTTTCGTTTCGTACTCTTAGTCGTGAAACAATCAACACGGTTTATTTATGACGAATATTTATTGCGGCCATCAATATTGTTCCATAATTTAAATGGGAATCGCTTGGGATGGGATCGTCCCTCCCACTTCTGCTTGGGGAATTTCCGGGACCGCCCTTAACTCCAAATGATTACCGCCTAAACGAATCGACCACTCCAGTCCTCAATCGTCCACGCTTTGACCCGCTCAGGAAGAGCTCACTCGTGCTTTTTCAATCGAGAGGTGGAGAGGGGAGCGGGAAACATTTCGAGACGTGAGAGCCAAATTGGAGTCGAGTTGACGCTGATGTTGTCTGAGCATTACCGTAGAGTAGGTATATATAGAGTGGCAAAGCAATTCTAAAAACTGGACATAAAATTTTTGAGAGCTTTGGGAAGAATTTCTCAGATGCCACCACCTTAGGGGAGGAAGATTTTGGCTTACGGAGAAGGCCACTTGGAGGCGCTAGTGGTACTCGGTGATTTTTGCATTGACAAACAGAGGTGGATTTACCATGGCTGTTGTGTGCTTTTAAATGAGTATCAGTTGTTTTGTCGTTGCGATGATACATCGGTAAACAGTTGACTCCATGGTTGGTAATCGCGTGTCTTCTCATACTGACGTGAATTCGATTCTTTATAGACGATGCTCCTCGAAGATACATTAAAATGCATGTTTAATTTGGTCTCGACGACTCAATAAGATTTGTTTCCGTTGCTATGAGTCGATTAGTAAACATCCAGACACCGAAATCATCATAAGAACATCATGTGAGTTATGCGACACTAAATGAAGTGGCCGTGTGCCAAAGCTCATTTGTTATGGCTTGTAGTGCAAATTCGATACACCTGTTCCATCTATCGACCAATGTATTATTTGAAAACTCATATCCGAATCTCCCTATCTCTTTGCCACACTGTATGTACTTACTCTATGGTATTACCCTCAATTGAACTCTCCCTTAACGAGAGTCACGAGGGAAATCCGTCCTCAGCCTCTTTTCATTCCCTTTACATCATTCCCTTTCGGAGTCGGCGAAATCGACGCTCATAATCGCACCCCTTATGCTGCTTATTATTCACGCTATTCATATTCTAGCAACTGCAAACTTACCTCCGTCTTGTTGGAAACTTTATTCGCGTGCACCTTAACCGTAAAATAAGCACCACTCTAGTTTCGCAAACCTTAGGGTTAGGAACCGTTATTGCAGACCTGCCCTGTTCCATGTTGCCCGAATATTAAATTAGATAGTCAATAGATTACGAGGGAAAGCATTGAACATATCCGAGGAGGCGTAGGTGAACAGAGGAAAGCACTTTAAGCTTGCTTTTAATGGCGCTTTTACTGGTTGTGAGGATTCATTTTTCTTCTCTAGCTTTAAGGTAGTTTTAGCGAAATATCATTTTACCTAGAAATCAATTTATTTGGTCTCATTTTAAAGAAAAATATATCACTCTTCCATTGACATCATAAATTCAACCCCTTACCGCATAACTTCCCAAATTATTTACCAAAAAATACCAGCCCTTTTATATGGGAAATGGTACATGAATGCACTCCAGAGAGACCTTACAATAACAATGATGCATTTCCTGCACTTAGATCTTGTCAAAAAATTAACAGTGAGTACTTTGTGTGTTTTCTCAACTATTTTTGAAAATTAACCATATTGTCACCGCAGTAAGTTCTTCGGGATCACAATAAACCTTCCGTTCTGATGGAGTTTCAAAGGTACCGCGTGAAAAAAATGAGTCAAGTTAAAGAGTTATTTAGATATTTTCATTTCATTATTTACTATTTCTGTTTTGTAAAAATATTTTATTGCACCATTAATAATGCAATATTTAATTCGTGCGTCTCCCGGTTGGTGAAATCAAAACGTATAATTCAAATATGGCCTCTATTATGATTAGGGAACTATCGCGCTCGCACAACCTTAAATGAAGAAATTTAGGCAATATGACGTCACGATCAACTTCATCATTGGTCGTTCAATCCTACGATGGTTTGGTAAACTTAGGGCACCCAGAAATTGATTCCGAAATACTTCGATACCTGTCGAAATTTATCTTTGGAGAAAATTTGATTGCATTTGTTGCGAAAATGTCTGTTTTTTCGCCGGGGAATGCTGCGTTTTTAATGTCACTTCAATAGTCAGGGTGTCCAGCACTCTGGAAAACTGGGAAGACCGTAAAAGCTCACGGAATTTTATTTTTGCTGGAAATATTAGGAAAATATCGAATTGACTTTACAATTTTCTGTGGTATCAATATATAAAACAGCAACGGAAGCAATGTGCCTTTTTCGGTAAGTTGCTAAGTCAAATTTCCCTTGCGTTGTCGCATTTTGCATTCATGTAATCACCGAAAGTAGGTATATACAATCTTTTCTGTATAGGTACATTGTGTTTAAATCGGTCATTGTCTGTATATCAGTGACTTAAAGAGCGTGCCTCTATCGGCAAGTTGCCAAGTCAAGTTTCCCTTGCTTTGTCGCATTTAGCGGATTTTTAGGAAACGGAAAAGTTCAACTCCTTCAGTTTTTTAAGTTGTTGATCATTTTATATCAATGCTATTCATAGCAATGTCTGGCTGTAATATAACCTTGCTCCTGAGCGCCAGCATGACAACGTTGAAAAGTAGGTTGAAAGGTAGGTTGAAATCTAAGAAAGGGTTGTGATGTGGTTTAATCTCAAACTATTTTAAAGTTTTGAGTCTATTTTCCTCCAAATATGCAAGTTTAAAAATTATCCTTACGCTTAATCACCCAAAAACCATACCGAACATTCTCTTATTATTAACGAGAAGAAGACAATATGTATTGCCCATAGAAAAATAAAAATTGTCTGGTAATCCTGGAAATCTCAGGGAATTATCAAATACCCAGCTGCTGGACACCTTGATCGCTGAACTGCGTTCGCCAGTAAAGATGAATAGAAGCACATGTACAAGCTTGTCGTCATTGCCGTTCATAATTTTTAAAAATTAATTTGTCATGACAATTGTTTTATATTTCCTGAATTAGTAACGTTAGTAAAGATTTTTAGGAAACGAAAAGGACATTCAGAAACATCCCACTTAATATGTTCTCGTTGAACGTGTTTTTTTTAATTAGTCTACAATTATCCTTACATTTTTTTCCCCACTCTTTCGAGAAAACGGACGCAAGCAATAATCCTCGGATATTCTGTCTGATATGTCTGGAAATCCTGGAAATCTTAGTGAATTTTCAAATGCCCAGCTGCTGGACACCTTGATAGTGTCACTCGTGTCCGTTCGAGCCGTTCGCCGCATGCGGACAAGCGGACGCGTCAACTCAGGCAGTGAGTTGCATTCGCATGGCCCGCAGCGTCGAGCACAGTCCCTGCCACCCTCCCCTTACTTAGCGATCCTTCCCTCCTCTTCAACCCATCCCCCTCCACCCCCAGCCTCTTTCTCTCCCTCTCTCCACCTCCTCCCCCCTACCTCAGCCTCTCACCTCTCTGGACCGCTACAACACAACAGATTACCACTCCTATTGGATCTGCTGACGCCGTTCATGCTAGTCCTTTGTCCCGAAAGTAAAAGAAAAGAATGGTCTCGTCCTCTTGATTAATGGTTGGTCCCTCTGTGTCCGGGATTGTGTTCCTGGGGGCGGTAGGGAGGGAGGGCGAAGGGGAAAGGCCCCCGGGGGCGATCCTTTTGCATGAAGGGGCCTCCGTGCTGTTGGGGCAGCGGCAAGGATGGAATAGGGGAAGGGAAGGGGGAGGGAAAGCGTTGAGCTGGTCTTTCTTCGTGATGAGAAAGCAGAGCGGTGGTAATAGCGGGTTGATTGAGCGCAAACCTGTGGATCTTTTTACCGCGCGTTTCGCCTTCCCAATTCATCCGGGTACCCTCTCTACTTCTTACACTGTCCGTTTTTCGGCATCGGCGTCTCCTGAAAATTCGCCAGTGAGATCATTGCGGCCGAGACCTAAGAGCCGAGGTCCAACCACGCTAACTCACTTGCGTCTCTTGTCTGCATTTTCTGTGGAAATCCCGGGAAAACATTTCCCGATTCGCTGAGGATGCAAAACTCATTGGCTTCGTGCCCTCGATGGACTGTGATTCTGTTTGCTCTAAAGGAAATAATAATAAATAATATTTATTCCACTAAATTATACTACAAATAACTTTGACAAAAGCTTAGCATATGGCGGCATATAGGCACCCCTGTGGTTAACAACCAGTGTTGGAGTTGCCATCATATTAAGTTATCCTGACGAGAAGGAAAAAATGAAACAGCTGGCTGGTGCGGCCAAAAAAAAGAACATTACAACTTTGAGTTTTTATAAAGTCAAGAAACAGCATTTTTTATAAATCATGTGTTCATTACAAGAACAAAAAGAACATTTATTTCCTATGGTCATGAACCAGAGTATTAACATGCAAACAAAGTTACAAAATATACATTAATCACTTCACTTTGTAGTTCAATATTTAGAAATATTTTTCAGTATTGTCCATAGAAAATAACCATGTTTTCAAGTCTCGTAGAAACAGTTTAACATGCTTTGTAGAGGTAACGTGGAATGTCACTGCAGTAAATTCTTGTGGAATTCGGGAAAAAAATTAATGGGAATATTGAGGAATAAATATATCTATCTCTTCATTCACATACTTCCCTGCGAGCAGCTGCCTGGGCGTGTGGCAAGGGGTCTTAGGACACCAGCCGTGAAAAGGCGTTAAGGTGAAGGATATAGGAAGTGAAGTGCTCTTGTTTAAGTGTGGAGTGTTTGGAATTAAGCTCTATTAATAGTCACTTATTGTGTGTGGGAAGAACGTATTTTGTATCATTCTATTCGGCATAATATGTTTATGATTTTATCTCTTCTCTCGGACCCAGAGAAGTCATGTGGCGTCAGAACGATTGTCTCAGTGTCACATTGGAATACATCTGTTCTGAATTTGTCTGGCTATCTAAGCTTTACGCGGTGCATCCAATTCTTTGGCGGCTCCCAAACTACTCCCCCTAAAACCTGTGAAACTCTTTACGTTCGCCCGCGGCAGTATTTAAGGTAGTTTGAGCGAAAAATCATTTTACTTAGAAATCAATGAATTTGGTCTCATTTTAAAGAAAAATATCTCATCTATCCAACGACACCAAAATTTTTACCCCTTACCACATTACTTTTGCAGATATTTGCCAAAAAATACCAGTACTTTTGCATGGGAAATGGTACGTGTATGCATTCCAGAGAGACATTATTTACAAAATGAGGTATTTCTAACACTTAGATGCCGTAAAAAAAATCGAGTAGTTTGTATGTTTTCTCAACTGAATTTGAAAATTAATCATATTGTCACCGCAGTAGTTTCTTGAGTATCACAAAAACCTTCCGTTTTGAAGGAGTTTCAAACGCACCGCGCAAAAAAAAACGAGTCAAGTTAAATATTTATTTAGATATTTTCATTTGATTACTTACCATTTCTGTCATACAAAACTACATTATTGAACCATTAATAATGCAATATTTAATTCATGTGTCCTACAGCTGGTGAAATTAAAACGTATAATTCGAATATGGTCTCAGTTATGACTAGGGAACTATCTCGCTCGGACTACCTACACGAAGCGCGCCTTCAGGCAAAGTCATCCTTTGCATTCTGTATATTTTTCGGATTGAATCTCTCTGCGCAGGGTCCCAAATACTCGCGGCGTATTCGGGAAGTTGCCTGACGGGAGCGAAGTTGGACTTATTGAAGTTATCTGCTTAAATAATGCATTAAATTTGAAGTAATCTCCTCATTTGTCTGCGTAAAACTAAAGTTATACTAGCCACGACAGTGTATCAGTAATGTGAGATGGACTTTCATCGACGATTACCTCTAATTTTCATTCGCTCGCCGGTTTGTGTGAGCGTCAAGTTGGGATACAGCCCTATCGGATCCAGTGTCTGCGTTATTTCTCGGCAGGGGTATCCGCTTTGACGAATCGTACATGAACGTGGCATGGATTAATGATGCAACCGTATTATTTAGCCATTTGACGTCTGCATCCTACCCTGCGAGGAGCCACAAAGTAGTGCGCTGCGGGATGATGGAAACCCAGCCGCTAAAAAGTTTGGGGATAGGAAAAAGGGTTTGAGAGGGGGAAGGGAAAGATCTATTTTAGCCTGATAAGTAATTTGCCGGACCTCGCTGTTTCTTTTGAGGCCGTGGATGGTATTTTCAGAAAAAGAATTCACATGTTTATTCGAAGGGCTTTTATTTCTCTTAGTTTTCCGCGATTTTCATGGAAAACAGTATTGATGGATGATTTTGCGATATGGATGATGATATCGGTATTATTTGATGCATCGGATGTGGTCGTTTTCGCTGCATACGTGTTAAGAGATAAATATTGTCACTTCGATACAATGCCGTTCTCTCGATAATATTTTGTTCCTAGGATTGGTATTGAGTATCGTTTACCACACAGCAGCCTTAGTTTCTCTCAATATGAGGTCACCTTTGTCCCCACCACCTCCTTCACACTTTTGTCACGTCTGTTCCCCCGCTCTTTCCCTGCAATACACCCTCTTCGCGATCTCATTCATCACATTTTTTTCCAAGCCTCTTTCCTTCTCGCGTGCTCCGTTTGTCGTCTCGTCTCTTCATCACTCTTGAACAAGACCTTAAAGACGTGATAGCCAGCAGATAAGGGGCGGCTCTAAAAAAACGCTTCACTTTTACAATTGAACACGAACTAGTGTGGCACTAGTTCTAGTATCTGCTCATAGGTTTCGAATGTTTCTCACCCAGTTAGTTATCTTTAGTGAAAATAAATTCTTCTTCTTATCTCAGTTAACCACTTGACGTCCCATCAATCGAACGTGAGCTTCAGAGTTTCTCTTCCCACCAGCTGCCATGGTGGATATCCTGAAAAGCAGCCTCTATTTAATGCCCCCCCACCCACAATTCGCAGCTAAGCTCGTAAGAGGACAGTGTACTTGGGTGCGTCTAGGAAGGTTATGACTTCATCTTAACTGAAGGTTATAACTAAAACTTCGGAGAGACCCAATGGCGTTGAAGTAACTTATGTACGGGAAAAAGTTTCTAGAAATGGGAAATTTAAAGCTATCCGGGACTAGCCACGGAGTTCCACAGTCACGGAGTCAATCGCAATGTACAAATGTGCGAAATTCCACGGAGGAAAAAGTCACGTAAAGATCACGAAAATCCACAGGGGAAAGAGGACGCCTCGGTAGCTTAACTGGCTAAAGCACTCGGCCGGAAATCGAGGGATCTGGGTTCGAATCCCGGTCAAGGCGGATGAGTTTTTTCTCTGTGGAGTTTCGCACATTAAAAATGGAAAGTTTGAGTCAGGGCTGTCCAAAAACATCCTCATCTACTATCCGAATACCATATGAAGATGAAAGCTTATCGGATTTAAGGCATCCTCTGGCACCCGCCGTCTGTACTTCTACGTCATTTTTGCCTTGTGTCTGTTATGTTTAGTCTTCAAAATAAAAATGTTGCTCGTTTTCCAATTTATCAGGTATAATTTCGCTGCTTTTTTGTGTTTGACCATTGAAATACCTTCAGAAAGCAATTTTTTTACCCTCCCGACCTGAATAAGTCGACATTTCTTGCGGATATGAAAACTAATAAGCAAAAAGAACTTATTGTAGGTGAGCATTTCGCGGCTGTTTTGTGTTTGATCATTGAAATACATTCAGAAAGCACTATTTTCACTCTCCCGACGCGGATAAGTCGACATTTCTTTCGGATATGAAAACTAATAAGCAAAAAGAACTTATTGTAGGTGAGCAAGCTCGTGATTTCAGTTGCGTCAAAACAACATGGGAATTACACGCATGATACCGAAGCGTCTTTTTTCGAAGTTGGTTGAAAAGGAATGGTTTAAAAACCATTTTACGCTGAAACTTTGAGATAAATGGTCAGGTCCACGGAGTCATTTTCAACGATATCAACACGATAGCTGCTCTTTGAATTCCAGCGTACGGAAAGTGCTTTTTCGCAGCGGAACATTTGAAAGTAGGGATGAGTTGATTCACTTTTACTCGACTCCGATTCTTTCAAATTCCCGATTCTCGATTCCGATTCCATCGATTCTTATCCCTAATAACAGGTGGGATGTTGATATACCAGTAGCGTACGACTGTTATTTAAATTCAAGTATTGGCTGAAATAAAATACAAAGACAATCAAGTCGCTCCAAAAGAATATTTACAATGAAAAGAGAACTTACAGGGGTGTAAAAAGACGAGAATAGAAAGAAAGAAAGTCTTACTATATACGTTTCGTGTCTTAGCCCTTCCTCAGTCGTAGAGAGAATGTGAATGTGAATTCTCTCTACGACTGAGGAAGGGCTAAGAGACCAACGTATATAGTAAGACTTTCTTTCTTTCTATTCTCGTCTTTTTACACCCCTGTAAGTTCTCTTTTTATTGTGTTTGTGGCCATTTGGCGAAGTTTTCATTTTGTGTAAAAAGTATATTTATTTTCAAATAGCAAATATATCCTCAGCTAATTGAGGTAGATGAAAAGTACAAATTGATAGCCTACACCGAAAAAATTACAGAGACAAATACGATGTGATAAATGAAATTTGATTTGAATAATTATCAATCTGGAATCGATGGAATCGGAATCGACTTTAGGCGATCGATCCTCGATACCGATTCAAATTCTGAGAATCGGTGGAATCTAAAATCGACATTTGGATTCGACTCATCCTTAATATAAAGCATCTTCCGTTTCGCCTTCTGCGGCTCGGCCAAACCCCAGGGCCGCCAATAAAATGTCCCCCCGCACAAGAGCCCCCCCTTCCTTCCACCCACAGCGCCTATCTGGAGTTCCACTGCACGCTTGCATCTAGCGTTTCCGCTGGAGGCGATGGAATGACTAGGCGAACAAATTGGTGCGAGAACAAAAAGGTTAGGGGGGGAACGGCGAAACGTCTTTCCACGCCCACCGCGTTGACGTCTTCCACCCCTTCCTAACGTCCCCGTTCTCGACCCCATCCCTCCCACTCACTCCTCGCAGCCTTCAACACCAATAAGTTTCTTTTCTTCTCTTCATATCTCCCTCGAGAGAGAGTGTCTGTGCATCCCTTCGCGGCGAGACAAAGTAACGAAGATAATGTTTTTTATTCCCATTTCAATATTCATTTTGGCATAAACGCCCTCGGCATTCTTTTGCTCCGTCTGCGGACTGTGTGTGCTCGCTCTCTCTCTCACACGCAGCCTCTTACGGCCGGTCGGTCGACCACCCTAGAGAGAGCCTCCTCATCTCGTTCCCACTCTCGATCGGGCCTCGGGGAGGCGCGGTGGGGAGGCACGAAGGATGAATGGCGTCAGCGAGGGCGGGAGGAAGGGATTGGCGGAGTTTTCGAGCTGGGCGGGAGGGAGGGCGGGTGGGAACCCAACTCTAATCACGAGAATTAATATGGCATTGTTCGCAGCGAATGAGTGCCCGTCCGACAAACTAATAGCGCCGACGCTAACCCCTCCCTCCCCGCACTTCCACCCCCACTCATTCCCCTCCCTCCCTCTCCTCCAATCCCTCCACCCCCAACCCCCACCCCCTCCCAACACATCTCTTCAACCCTCTTTCCAATTGCAAAATGGTGGCGCCTAAATGCGACATTAAAAGCTAGTTTGAGCGAGATGTCTCATCCCCTGAAGGTAGTCCAAGCAAAATAGTTCCCTAGTCATAATAGAGACCATATTCGAATTATACGTTTTAACTTCACCAGCTGTAGGACACATCAATTAAATATTGCATTATTAATGGTGCAGCAATATAGTTTTATTTTATACAAATTGTCAGTAATTACAAAAAAATATCTAGATAAATCTTTAGTTTGACTCATTTTTTCCGCGCGGTGCGTTTGAAACTCCTTCAAAACGGAAGGTTTATTGTGATCCCGAAGAATTTGCTGCGGTGACAATATGATTAATTTTCAAATATAGTTGAGAAAGCACACAAACTACACGCTGTTGGTTTTTTTACGACATCTAAGTGTTATAAATCCATCAATTTGTAAATAATGTCTCTTTGGAGTGTATGCACGTACCACTTCCCATGCAAGAGGGCTGGTATTTTCTGGCAAATATCTCCGAAAGTAATATGGTAAGGGGTTGAATATTTGGTGTCATTAGAAGGGTGAGATATTTTTCTTTCAAATGATACCAAATTCATTGATTTCTAAGTAAAACGATATTTCGCTCAAACTACCTTAAGCCTTCGCCCAACCAATTGCCTCTCCATCGGCCGTCTAGTGTGCGCGCCCCAGCATTCACCCCGCTTGGGCAGTGTTTTACGATTCTTGCGCGAGCTATAGAAGCGACTTACTGAGAAGTGGCAGGGAAACGGAAGCTATACTCAGTCGGCGAAAGCTTCGAGGAAGCCTTTATCGCGGCTATCTTGCAAATAACTCGTTTAAACGAGCAGGACTCGTCATACTTAGATGCTAAATCCACACGTTGTGTTTTCCAAAGGCAAAGATTTCCGCCTCATGGAAATGCTTTCTTTTGTTGACGAAGGAGGACGAAAGACGAGATCTATTTGTCTGAATAAAGGATACTCTCTCAATTTCAGTGAACACACAATGAAAATGTGTTGCAATAAAAATATGAACTTTGTAATTCTTCGTAAATTTATCGCAACGACCGCTTCCACTACTGAGGTATATACATTTTCAGGTAAAATCTTCATCTTAGTAGCAAAACCGGTCGTTACAATAAATTCAGGTTGAATTGCAAAGTCGAATATGTCCATTGTGATACCATGGAATAATTCCATGAGGTAGAACCGGAGAGTTTGCCTTACAAAATGTATATCCCTAAAAAGCTTGAGGACTCAGTCTTTCCCTTTAGGATTTGCATACATGTGCGGCTAACGTGAATTCTATTGTTTTAAATGGCAAGAGTTATACATCTGCATATACGAAATGCCGTGCAAGCCACTAGGGTGTGTGGCACGGGGTGATTCCACGCCAGGCATGCAGCACTCATCCCAGTTTAATCAGAACCGCGCACATTCCCCCGAATGCCAGGCGCAGGTCAAAAACAGTCAGGGCAACGATACGTAGTCAGACCACAAACCAGGAGAGTGATACGAAGAAGAACATGCTACCATACAGTATATTACTCAAGATGTAACTACTGGTTTGTGTTATTAATGCGACAAATAAATAGCACTGCTAGGTACTAAGAGATATAGGAGTATATCATGCCGGAGATTGCATGGGAAATTAGTATCTACAAATCATGTTAAGATATTTAGCACTGCTGAAAAAACGTATTTAATCTAGTCAGTATCCTAGAACTGATATATCGCAACTATTGTGATCCCTTATTGTACGCGGAAAAAAATGACATCTTAAATCTATCGGTTCTGTAGTCTATTTTCTTAATCTCATTCCTGTGATCGTTCCTACCATAATAGTTTGGCTCTAGCAAAATATTTTCAACGTCGGGCAAAAAATAGTCTACATAAAACTTTTGTAAAAGATTTAACCTATATTTCTCCTTATCGGGCTCCTTTTTTCAATAATACGGTGCTGTCAAAATCAATGTTATGCGTTGGCTCACTCCACTGATGATCTGCGATGGTCTTAGACAAAAAAACTCGGCGGAAGCCTTCACGGAAGCAATAGAAGATATCCTATGTGAAGTATTTTATGCAATTAAGTAATACCCTCTGGGAATCAACAAGCATTACCTTGCTTATCCTCCTCCCTTCAGCTACCGTGTCATACCCTATAGCGGCGCATTATCGCCTAGTGTCACAAGTTGACGTTTTTCCTAATGTTGGATGGAAAAGAAAAACATCTCATCCACTGATTGCCGTTACATGTTCATGTAATTGGATATTCTCGGGATCTGGCCACCCAAAGACATACCCTCTTACCAGAAGCCAATGAAGATGCTATGTATAGCCACCATGTATGGCGGTAGAAATGAAATATACTGTAATGGAAACTCACGACTGCACTATCAAATATTCGACCGGCAAAGGCCTCCTGGTGCTCTTCAGGACGGAAAGATCTTAGAGGAACTCTGAGCTGCTCTCAGTTCTGCTATACGAGAACTAAGCTATTGAAACATCGAGGTTCTTTGCTCTCAGTTTAGCTTGATTGAAACAATTGCATTGATTCCTTTGTATAGAATTCCCATGCGTATCTCCGTGCTACTTCGGTGCTTTAGTCTTTACGACCAGCCACAAACACCAAGAGTAAAACTTTCATAGCCTCTCGGTTTGAGAAATCATATTTTTCGTGTAAGTATCTAAATTTTTCATTTTGTTTTTCTATGGACTCAATTTTTGTTTTTTAATTCCCAAAAAAGTCCTAATGATGATTTATGCGTGCAAGGATATCGTTCTTTTTTTATTATTTCATGGCGACTTTAAGCAATGAGGTCCAAAAGACGCAGCTCTCCGGCAAAACTTTCACCCCACGTATTGTGGGTCTACCTATTAGCTGGACAGATTATAAGGAGTATTATTGGAAGGGCTGCAATTGCGGCCAGCATCACGATGTGGTGTCGTGAAACGCGGAGACGGGCTGTGGAATTCCTTACCGCGAGCAAGCTCTATCGCCTGCGTCATTCATTCCCCGCTTCGCACCCTGATTGCCCCTCCCTATCATTGGATCTCCATTCTTATAATGTCCTGTCCGTAGGGAACTATTTGGCCATTTCGCAAAAGAGAGTGAAAACAGATGAAGGGAGGGCACGCCTTGCCAACGCTCAAGTGTCTTCTCACACCTGATACCAAGGTACTATGAGAAGGTACTAGAATGAATTTTATTTTGTCTTCGTTTGCTCCAACGACGTGGCGAGCCACATATACCTATATTTGCACTGAAGAAAAACGACTGCTATTTCACTCGTTGATAAGGAAACGAAGACATGTTTTGGATATGGGACTTTCTCTGCGAATGCTACTGCGATGAAACTATTGTCACTTACAACAAATATACGCGGTGGATCCCGACAAATGAAGGAGATCAATGTAGAGCACCGCGAAAGCCTTCGTTCTCAATAGCTGAAGATATTTGTCATGTTCTAGTGACGGGGAAATATATTTCGTCGCGAGGATAAAAGGAATGCAACTCACCAAAAAACTTGTCCATCTCCTCGAGCGCTCTCCTCGCTTCTCCACTTGTCCTGTGTTCCCACTGCCGTTCGTTGCTCCCCAATTGACCCCTCAGCCGCAACCCCTGACCCCCGCCCTCCCCCCCTCTCCTCCCCTCTCCACTTCATTCACCCCCTTCCTGTGCCACCACCCCCGGTTAACCTTTCATCAAAAAAACCTCGCCGCCTCACCTCCACTAACACCCCTCCCCCCACCCACCCACCACAGTACACCTCATAATGCCCTCCTCTCCTTTCGCGTCATAATATCGCCCATCCTCTTCACACTTCTTCTACATCCATTGTTTTCAACCACCGAAGGACTCCCCGGGGGCCATCGCCGATGCTTCACCGCGGGGGCCCCAATTCCCATTGCCCGCCCTCTACCTCCTCCCCCTCGCCCCCGACGTATCCCTTCGAACCGTGCGTCGGAGGAAGGAGGCGATGATGAGGGAGACTGGGGCCTCCCCACCTCACCATTTTCCCTCCATTCCTCCCTCACCCTCCATTTCGTGTACACGTCCTCCCTGGTAATTCATTCCTCGTCTCATTCCTCATTCCAGTCTCTCGAGACTCCCGTCTCCTCTTCCGCAAAACCTCCTGGGCGCAGCAGTGACGTTTTTAAGGTAGTCCGAGCGAGATAGTTCCCTAGTAGACATGTCATGGGGTAAACACATCAGGGAAATAACTAGTGTAGCAAACCGTAGATTAGGATTCGTAAAAAGGGTTCTAGGCAAATGCGATGAGAGAGTACGAGAAAATAGCTATTTTACACTTGTCAGGCCTCTTTTAGAATATGCCGCTAGTATATGGGATCCGTGCGAGGAAGGTTTGATAAAAGAATTAGAGCGTGTGCAAAGGAGATCCGCTAGATTTGTTAAAGGCCGTTATGATAATTGTATAAGTGTTACGAATTTAATAGAAGAACTAGGACGGAAATTACTATCAGAACGCAGGTTAAAATTTAGGTTAAACCTTTTAAGTAAATTCGAAACCGATATGTTCACAGATGAAGTTAGATATATATTGAGAACCCCTGCGTATTATGCTAGGTTTGACCATATTAACAAAATTAGAGAGATAGATTGTCGTACCGATAGATTTAAAATGTCATTTTTCCCGCGTACCATAAGAGAGAACAATAGGCAGCGTAGCAAAGGGATAGGTAGGTGAAATATAGTTAGAGTAGTCTGTAGTGTATGATGCATGTAATAACAACCAATAATCCCTTTCTTATTATGTAGATACTAACCATCTAGCTCCATGTGACCCAGTTCTCTGGCATGTCTCCGTTAAATATCCAAGTTGCATGTCAATAGTGCATTTTTGGTGATCTTCACCCCCTGCCACACACCCTCGTGGTGGCTCGCAGGGTATTACGTAGATGTAAATGTGGATGAAGTATCAAACTAGTACCGCACCAATTACGAAAACAAGGATACCAGCTAGTATGCTAGCGATCATGCAGGATTTCTAGTATGCTTGGTCTGTATCACACGATACTTGACCTTGCACTAGTCCTAGTAGGTATGCTAGCTAGCATCCTCGGACTTGTATAAGGTCAAGTATCGTGTGATTCAGGCTTTAGTTATGATTTTTACCCGCATATTGTGTTTTCTCTTGATTGTATATAGATCTCTTTCCTTCGCCACCATAAGTGGAGTAAGTCTTCGTTTTCTCTCTGATAACCGTATCCTCTTCATTCTCCTCCAGTTCCGAGTGTCAAGCCTCCAGTCCAACCTCCGTTATTTAAGTTCAAGTTTCGGAACCTAATCGTTTGTGTCTGCTGTTTGTGATGTCATTTACATGACACTTACAGCCTTTCGTCTTTTTAAAAGTCGTCTGTCCTCCGATCCAAAATTCCCGAAGGCTGGTTAGTAGCACGGAATGGTTGTCACAAAAAAGTACAGCTTTAGTGAATTTAGTGAATTCAACTTTACTTATGCTTACGTGCGATACTTTCGCATGACGTAGTGTGGTAAAGCATGTAAAATTATTGGAACCATAGAAAGCTAAAAATTAGCCGAATCAAAAATAGTGGGAAGTGCGGGAGAGTTTACAGTAGGAAGAACTTAAGTCTTCTGGGCTTTTATTTTAGTCGGCTAATGCAAATGATCGCGAACGTGAGCGCACAGGTTTCAGGGCAAATAAATCGGCTTTAAATGTGGAACTTTTTTCCTCGGAGGTGGAGTGCAGAAGTTGAGCAGTAATTTCAGGCTCGTTGACATATTTGGTCGTTGTTTTCACAGTTAAAATTACACTCGCTGCAAACACTTACCATCCATTCATTAACGTGTTCCTGGGTCGTCCTCTGATGTTTTCGCAACCATTGTTTGCGGTGCCTAGGGGGTATTTTTTATCCTAGATGCTGTCTCAACTGATGTAAGGCTGCCGAGTTCCTGTCCAAGGGCTGCTTCTCTCACTTCGTTTCGATGGCTCATTGTTACGGCGTTGCTTGGTGTTGTGTTACATGGACCTCAGTTCGACTCAGTTAGTATTATACTCCAGAGGCAAACATTTACCGTTACCAAAGTGATTGATTGTTTTTTCGCTTAAGCTTTAGCCCATCATTGTCACAGTTACCTTCGGCTCAGATGACTAAGATTGACTGAAACATGACTTAGTGTTAAAATATTTGAGCCCTTCATTAACTCCGTTACTTTCAATTCTTTCGGTAAAATTTTCATTTTGCACACGGCGAGGTACAAATGCGCCTTCAATCGATAGAGAATGACTTATGCATTTCTCATTTACAGGCACGGCTTTATTAGACGTCGCGTGAGAGTTACACGCGGCGAAGACCGTGATAATGGATGATATTTCAGGTTAGCTTTACTATTAAAGGAGTATTAGGTGCTGATAACTAAACGATTTCTCTCTTATTTACAAAATTGGTGTAATTTAGGGCGTGAGAAACTGCTTTTCAAGTTCCAATAAGTCACTACTTATTGGCTAGTTTTCATCTGTTTTTAACGTAGTGGTTATCAAGTACATCTTAAAAATTAAGAAAGACTCCACAATGAATGCTAATAAAAATGGTTGTTCTACTAGGGGATTCATTTACCTGTAGAAGAAATTGTAAATCTTCATAGAACCCGCGTCGAAACGCTAATTCTCAATTGGTCCTGAGTGGAGATACTGAAGTAGAATTTATGTGAACTATGTTTCCTATCGTGAAAGAAAATATGACGATTCGAGTCAATTAATTTGGCAGTGGTCTTGGGGTGGCGGTTGAGGTCTCCGCTCGGAAGTGGTGGAGACTTCGACGACCGCATCTGAATCATCTCCTCAACTCGGGACATTTTTAAGTAGTCCGTGCGAGATAGTTCCCTAATCATAATAGACACCATGATGATATTTCGCTCGGACTAGCTTAAGCGTCCGTAAAATACTGCTCTTCAAACGTTTTCGCTGGGGTTTGTAGTCACATCAACGTCCGCGTCGAGTCTACAGTTGTATCATTTACTTAGCGGGCTTCAAGCCCGCATACATATGCCGAAAAACTCTGCAAATTCACTTCGGATCTGAATATGCCGATTGAAATGCTGGAGAAACTGTTTTCCTCAGGGATGAACAGATGATATTTTTGTTGTCATTAGAAGGGTGAGATATTTTTCATGAAGATGAGACCAAATTCATTGATTTCTAATTAAAATGATATTTTGCTAAAATTACCTCAACTCCTGCTAAAAACCCATAAGAGTGACAACTCCACCATAATTCAGGAGACCTGTCCTTTCCATTTCGTTTGTCCTTTGGTGACTCACGGCGGGACGGGGCGGGGGAGGAGTGAAGGAAGAGCTTGGTGAGCAGCGGGGGGCCGAGCGCGGCTCCGCGGGTGGCCTAATTCACGCCGCGGCTGCAGGCGGGGCGTCGTGCGGGCCGACGCGCGAGCTCTCGTCGTGCCTTCCTTTTCGGCGTTCCCGGATCCGAGGCTTTTGATTGGCCGGCGAGGGCGGCGGTGGGCCGTCCTTCGGCGCGCGCCCTCCCCCTTCCGCTGCCGTCGCCACTTCCTTCTCACTACCGCCCCTTCCCCTATCTTATGCCCCCACCCCCCTCCACCTCACTAGCCACCCTTCAGCCGTGGAACTTCCCCCTCTGCCCTGCCACCATCGCGGGGGGAATGATCCAGCCGAGCGTGGCGATATCGTGTTTCCCTCCTCCTCGGAAGAAGTCTTCCTCCACTCTTTCCCTCTCTGACTCCTTCCCCCAACCGTCCCACTCGCTCCCCCCCCCCCACGTCCCCACTCCTCGCCCTTCGACACTCTACCACGCCGGGGCGACACAAGTCCTACCAGATAAGGAAGAGAGCGGACGAAAGAGATTAGTGGTAACTAAGAGTCCTCCATGGAAATGCTTTAGACCTTTTTTTTTTTCGACGGTTCAAATTGAGACGTTTGTCCTTTTTTTTTAATTCGTCCGGCCGGTGATGGTATTTTAGTCGCTTCGAATTAAGACTAATTTTCATTTCATGAGGGAGGAGAAGAATCCTTTTAAAGATATGATTATGCCGTGGAGAAAGTTTCAATAGGCTATTTTTTTTTTAGTTTTCTTTGATGGCCGCGTGAAAAATGACCTCACTTAGGGTGGATGCACTCATTGGAAAGGCTGTTTTTGGGGACCGGCACTTATGAATTCCTGCAGGCTAATTGAGGGAGACCAAGTGTACCGAATTCGGTCCGGCAATGATTCAGGGCTCGGAATTGTAAAATTGAACCACCTTTTCTTATCAATGACTCAATCATTACATTACACTTCCGACATTATCCGATAATATGAAGAAATCAGTGGAAATGTGTCATGAATAACAGAAAGTGTGGAGATAATTGCTGAGGTGTCGTAAAAGTTTTGATATTTCATTACTTTAAGTCAGAAATGACGCACGTCTAAGATTTTTGCTTCGCCTTGAAATAAAATCTTTCTACCTTTTGTAGTCCGTTGAAAGTGTTGGAATTCATTTTTGGAGAACCAAGTACTCAAATTCGCATCACAAGAAACGCATATTACTCTGAGTATTTACTTCATTATAAACTTGGGAGTTTCATAAAAGGTTCCGTGGTTTGTTGGATTATTATGTAAATATAAATATTTGCCTTAATCATAGGGCAAGAAATCTGGCTTATTTTTGCTAACATTATCCTCAATTCCCAACCCTAGAATTTATAATTCTATTCATTCGCATAATCTACCCTACTGTCATTTTTCTCCTGTTGATGACTCAATCCGATATCCTGTGTCTCATCATCTCCATACTAATCGGGATAAATCTTTCAGCATTTCCCTCACTCTAGAACTAAATAATCATTTTTTTCCAAGACCTATTCATTTCATAGCGGCCTCATGTAATAAAAAATACGCCCCTCTTTGTGTATATAGAACTGTCCCATCCTTCGTACTACAGAAAGCAAAACTTCCGGGATTCCCGCGTTATTCCGGCAGATAGGTTTATCCCTGCATACGTTTGTTCAATTATGAACTGAACTCTCATAAATACCCCTTTCCTTACGTATACAAACAGTTTTTCTCAGTGACATCCCGTCTGCAACCTTTGATTTCTTTGACATCATTTGTTCATCTCTTCATCTATCCTGGTATTTGGCGTTAGAATGCCACTAAAGCATCCATCAATTTATATAAATCAGTGTACACCCTTATTATTCGCATATTCTCGCCAATTGCGCTCTCAAAGAAAAAGCTAACTTTATTTTGGACGCATTTCCTGTAAACTGCTGCTGCCGTTCATGAGTTCCTGGAGTCCCAGTTTATCTTCTGCGATCAAAACTGCCTCACTCTTGATTGGTGCTTTTCCAACAATAAAATCTGCCTTTTACAATATTACTAAAAGCGCTGAACGTCTAGAGTGACGCAGTCATTCAACGCTTCATTCACTCTTTTAGTTGCCATGCGTCGCTTTCGCAGAATGCAGTAGCTGCCCATTCACATTGTCCCCCAACAACCATTTTCCTGTGTAGATTACCTCTGCCATACGTGATGTATCCATGCTTTATGTCGCTTTATGCTACCTTCATCGTTCGTTCCACTGATATTATTCGAAAACCTTTCCATGCATGCTCGATACTTGATGACTTACCAATCGAACGCCTTTGTTTTTAATGAGTTTCATCACCTTCATTACCCCCTATTTCATGACATCTGTTCTTCAGTTTACTCTGGTCAGTTTTCCCATTGATTTTCCCGTTTTAATCATTTCCGAAATGCTCATGTTGCCCTTGAAATCATGTTATATTTTCTTAGCTCCGGCTCGTTGACTAACTCATTCTTTTTATGCTTCAATTCCCCAAATTTTTGCATTCATCTTGACTGTCCATAGCTTCGGAACCTCCTTGCTTGGCATAGTAAACCTTTAACGTTCTCAATTCCCTATCACTTGAAACCTATGTGAAAAATATTTGTCTTCTGAATAGGTATGTAATTACCCCCCTGGTTATAATTCGTCCAAATATAGGAGTACATTACCAGTGTCTGTCGTGGGTCGTGTGACTATTGGATCTTGGTGATGAACTCTATTTTTTGTCTGGGTTATCCATTGACCGAATCACTCATTTTCACCTCAAAACTCTTCCTAGACAAAACTCCATAAGCCTTGGATTTGAATGTGAGCCCTGCTCGGCTGTGTCAATCAATATATAAATATGTGAGCTGAATTCTCGACATATGTCTTTGTCGACAGTGGGCCTGAACAGTATGTAATATAGGTTTTGTGGCGTATGAATACTTTAGTGAACCTATCCGCCACAATTCTTATGAGCAACCAAGTTTTGTGATCAAGTCTCGCAAAACGCTGCGGGAAAGGTGACGAAAAGATGCTCTGTTCTCCCGGGCGACCTTGTCCGCGCTCATTCCGAAACATTTCAAGGAAGAGGACCGAATTTAGGGACTCCTTCACCTCCATTTGGTGACAGCCGGAGTCTCTCCCTTCGCTTCACCGCCTCCCCCCCCCACCCCACCCTCGCATCACCGCCTTCTCCGTTAACCCTTCCGTATATGCCATTAGGGTTTCCCAAGGAAAAACAACAGTGGAGACTGACCTTGTCTCCTCTCTCGCAAAGGGTCATCTATTGAACCCCGAAGGAGGTCGTCCTAGGCCATTGCTATAGTGCTGCCAGGAGACACAGTACAGTCCCTTTGATTTCAGCCGGCTACCTAGTTTCCCGTCGTTTCAGAACTCAATAAACTGTAGATACACCGAAAAGAGTTATTTCCCCCATTCCTCTATCAGTTGACATTCCCCGTGCCTCTCCCTCTCATTCCAGAATGTACGTCAGATAGCTTTGTGGTCACTCATCTATTCGCTTACAGTAGTGCTGAGTCCGAGACAAAGGTCAGGAACTGCCCGCGACGTGAGAATGTCGATATTTGCGTTGCTGCAACCTAAAAGTAATGCGAGCGAGATAGTTCCCTAATCGTAACAGAGATCATATTCGATATATATATGTTTTAATTTCACCAACTGTGACACACACATATTAAATATTGCATTATTAATGGTGCGATAAAATAGTTTTACATGACAGAAATTGTAAGCAATCAAATGAAAATATCTAAATAAGTCTTGACTTGACTCATTTTTTTCACGCGGTACGTTTGAAACTCCATCAAAACGGAAGGTTTTTTTGTGATCCCGAAGAATTTACTGCAGTGACAATATGATTAACTTTAAAAAATAGTTGAGAAAACACACAAAGTACACACTTGATTTTTTTACGCGTTCAAAGTGAAGTAAATGCCTCATTTTTAATGTAAGGTCTCTCTGGAGTGCATACACGTGCCATTTCCCATGTAAAAGGGCTGGTATTTTTTGGCAAATATCTCGGAAAGTTATGTAGTAAGGGGTTGAACTTTTGGCGTCATTAGAAGGGTGAGATATGTTTCTTTAAAATGGGACCAAATTCATTGATTTCTAGGTAAAATGATATTTCGCTCGAACTACCTTCATTCCAGCGCCTTTACTCTAATTTTTAAATAGTCTAGAGACTCCTGACGCTACACGATTACAAGGAACATCACGATCTGATTGAGAGTCTCGACACGAAAACGTTTAATAAACCGAATTTGATGGGCTAATGTAGTGTAAAAGTAATTTACATCCAATGAGTTAATTGCGAAGTAAACGTTTCAGATCGCGGTTATTGTAATATATTTTCGAGAGAAAATGCTTCGTCGTTTAAGATGGCTGGTTTGAAACATAAATATGAAGGTATAAGTCCGGCAGACGTGGGAACAACGAGAATTATATATTGAGTACACGGGAGTCCTGGGCTGTTCAGCTTAATTGCTTCTTATAATTCTAAATTAAATGCCCGAGGACTGTGAGATAAAGTTTTTGCGCGGCTAACTGGCGTCTCGTCTCATTTGAGGCTCGTCTGAATGCTGGGGCTCGAGTGGAGGAGGAGGGTTTTATGGAGGCCGTTGAGGACGTCCGCCACGGTAAGTGCTGAATGGCGGGGCGGGGGGGGGGAGAGTTGGGGAGGAGTTCGGTCACCGTCCGTCCTCCTCTCCGGTGGCCTCGGACAGTGATGGCTCAATCACGGTGGTGGGGGAGACACTGGTGGCGCCTTGGGGTGGGGGAGAAAAACGCAGGGAAGAGGGTGCGGAGTCTTCTTGAGGGGGGGGGGGTAGAGAAGATCTGTCGGTGTCGGAAAGGTCCAAGTCAAAATAATCCGCCAGTGGGAATATAATCACTTCACATCGACACCTGTCTATCAACATCAGTGTTTAAATCGTTAGATTGGCTAAACATCTGCCATACATAATTCTATTTTCGTTGCTATTTCTTTTCTATCGAGTTGGTTTTTTTTTGCATCTTTAGCTACCCAATGTACCTTCTATATTATTCCCTAGTCGACTGGTCTTTCCTTCACTTTTACGTTCTTTTAAGGTAGTCCGAGCGAGATAGTTTTCTAGTAATAATAGAGACCATATTCGAATTATACGTTTTAATTTCACCAGCTGTAGGACACATCAATTAAGTATTGCATTACTAATGGTGCAATAATATAGTTTTATATGACAGAAATTGTTAGTAATTGAATGAAAATATCTAAATAACTCTTTAACTTGACTCATTTTTTTCGCGCGTTGCGTTTGAAACTCCTTCGAAACGGAAGGTTTTTTGTGATACCCAAGAACCTACTGCGGTGACAATATGATTAACATAGAAAACATAGAAACTACCCACTGTTAGTATTTTTACGATATGTAAGTGTTAGAAATACCTCATTTTATAAATAATCCCTCTCTGGAGTGCATACACGTACCATTTCCCATGTAAAAGGACTGGTATTTTTTTGGCAAATATCTCCGAAAGTGATGTGGTAAGCGGTAGAATTTTTGGTGTCATTGGATAGGCGAGGTATTTTTCTTTAAAATGAGATTAAATTCATTGGTTTCTAAGTAAAATGATATTTCGTTCAAACTACCATAAGTGGGTTAGTTCTTCTGTCAATTCATCGATCTAGTTCACTTGCTGCATCCTCCACTAATATTGTTTAGCCGTCGTTTCAACTCTTAAAGATCTGCCCGGACTGTGCAGTGAATATTACATCACCTCTTAGTTCGTCCTTTTAATTCTACCTCGTCATTCATTTGCCTTGATGGACGTCAACGCAGTGCACTCCTCCTCCTACTGGGAGCGTTTCCAAGAGAATGAGTGTGCCTTGCCTCGTCTCAATCTTATATAGCGTCCGTTGCCCTATTGTTGGGCCGATTTGAATTCTGGGCGGAAGACGTTAGCCGTTGGACATTTGAAGGGGCCAGGAACCATTTTCAAACCCGGCTGAGGTTGTAGCCATCCTCCCTCTTGAAGTTATTCGGCCTTTTTTCCATTTCAATGGCTTCTCGTATTAGGTGCGGATGATCATCCTCCGTCTTCGCCAACACCCGTGTTTCTTGGAACAATATTTTATGCCCAGGGCTGGAAGCGTAATGTTCGGCGACCGCCTGACGCGTCACATTGAAGTACCTGCTTCGCTCTCTTGTGCTATATAATCCTTTGAGAGATAGCTCGCTTGCTCTGTCCCGCGTAGCTTCCGCCGCAGCAGCAGGGAACCTCATACACTCCCATAGATTGGAGGGGATGATGGCTATCCTTCGGCGAGGGGAGGATGTTTTCTATTTTCTTCGCGGTCCAGAAGCGAGTCGTGATGTTTCAAACATTGTCCCCAGTGATGCATATCAGTGGAAACATGACATCACCATTTTTTACTATTCTCGAAGCATGTGTTGATGAGTGCTTTGTTTCCCTTCGAAGACAGTCCCAGTGTCTTGAGTCTTGACCGCTACTTTCGGCGTGTTCAAAGAGTCTCAGCGATACTTTTGCGAAATTGATTGCCAATCGTTAGGGAAGAACTTACACGCCGTACCTCCTTCTCTTCAGTTTTTGTGCTGATTGTGGGAAGTTTTATGGAAAAGGATGGTAAGTCTCTAAATCGTTCTCAGTAAACATCTATTACCTCATTCTCATCCCCTTAACTGGTTCCTCCGGCTGTAAAAATTTAATTTTAGAAAATTTTGGACGGATTAGACATCGTTGTTAAATACCGAAAAAGTAAAAGTTAAGAATAGGTATTATGTATTGCTCGACCGTTAAGATTTTGAAAAAATTGTTAGTAATATCAGGAATGAAAATTGTTTTACAAAATTACGGCTAGAGATTGAATCGACCCGCAGTTCTTTTTAAATACACATCCTGAGCTCTCTTGCACCAGCTGCCTTCCTCAAGTGTTGGTTAATTTATCTGCAGAAGTAGAATTTTTACGTATGAAATTAAAATGGTGAACTGTGAAATCCTTCCGAAAGAAGGTGATTATAATCGAATTTGTAGCAGCTGGTGTTCGTTTTCTAAACCCGTTTGTTCGATAGAGTGTGCCATTGCTGTGACAGCGTAGATGTTGAACCAAGGAGGGGTTCGGTACTACCCTTTGCAAAAAAAAGTTAAAAAACTGTTGAAAATTTTCAGCAGTTAATTGGGACAACTGTTGCATCCAACAGTTACTGATGAATCCAACAGTACTGTTGAATCCAACAGTAAATCTTGAGTCCTACAGTTATTGTATGTACATTCCAACTATTGCTGCACAATCCAAGAGTTACTGTAGAATTCAACAACTGCTGGTAAACCAGATACTTACTGTTAAATCCACCCTAGTATATGCTGAAAAATTAAATTTTAAGCTGTATAATGTATGAGTAAGCCCGATTAAAAATTCTATCAGTTAAATATTGCATTATTAAATTCAAGAAAGAGCTATTTGCCCCAAATGAGGGGGGAAATAATTGTAAAAATCTTCAAGATTAGAGTTATCTAGTGGAAGTGAAGGGTGCACATTAGATCGCTAAAAATATGGATGCAGCTTAATTCACTCTCATGATGAAGAGGGTTATTTGTAAATATAGAAGTAACTGTTGGATTTCACCTGTTACCGTTAAATCCAACAGTTACTGTTGAAATCCACCAGTAACTGTTGAAATCCATCTGTAACTGTTGATCATGCTTCCAGTTTTTCCGGTGCAGCTGCGTGGGTCAGTATTCATGACGACAGTTTCTCTTCCGTTACAGCAGGCGTCTTCAGGTCGAAGGACAGGCTTCACTTCGACCTGAAGACGCTTGCTGTAACGGAAGAGAGACTGTCGTCATGAATACTGACCCACGCAGCTGCACCGGAAAAACTGGAAGCATAATCAAAAACCGCTGCGGAAGCCTTCGCTCTGACTAGTAACTGTTGAAATCCAACAGTTTTTTTGCAAAGGGTAGCCTCGCACACTAGCCTCGCAAGCAGCCTGATTTGCCCATCCGCCCACCTCTCGAGGCACTCGAGTCCCGAATAGGTAACGCGCCGAGTACCACGCAGCAAGCGGCAGTCACTAGAAGTGAGCGAGGGCCCGATATTTTCCGTCCGTATTCATTTACTTGGGCCTCCTCTTCTCACTCCCCATACATTTAATGACTGCTGCTGCTGCCGGAGGACGCAATGGATTCGGGGGGGAAGGGAGGAGGGTGAAAACTGACGGAGGGAGTTGTGAGGGGAGGTGGATTTTTATATGCATACTCCGGTCCGACCCTCCGTTCTCTCCCTCTCCTACCGAGCTGATCTCCACGCTCTCGGTTCATTCCGTCATCCCTCTCTCGAAGAAGGAGCGAATCAAGCGTGGTTCGAACTAATCCCCCCCCCCCCCTGAACCCCGAAGGGAAGGGCCAAAGGGTGGTGTTTATAATTTTGGGCACCCATTCCTTTTTATTATGAAGTGTTTTTCGTCCTTTTTTTCCGCCCCGTCCTCTCCTTCCGAAAAGCCCTCCGGGACCTTTATCCTCAGCATCACGTATCCCTCCACCTTCGGCGGCCCCCGTGGTACGTCCTTCCCTCCCTCTAACCCCCCCCCCGAGAGGGACCACCCCTCGGCGACGCCCCCACGGTCCTTCCTTCCCCGTCCCACTCCATCACCAACCCCTCATCCTTACAAGTCTCCTTCCATTTTTCCCCATTATCCAATTTGGTGCCTCCGGGGGGAAACCACCCCCCTTCCCTTCCCTCCCCCGTCCTCCTTCCACCGCGCCCGATCATCCCTACCGGGGGGAATGTCAAAATAAAAGAGTAGCGGCAAAGCGCGCTCCTCTTCCACTCCCACACCTGACCAATCCTCCTCCTCCTCCGATCTATCCCTCTCAATTTCCGTTCCCGATCATGTCCCCCCCTCCCCCCTCCCCCCCCCTACACCATGCCACTCACCAGCTCACCGTGTTCGGCTCCACCGGGAAATTATTACTTCCAAATTAGACGCACCGCGTTCTCAATTAATGCTCCTAAACGTCGCCCCCTCCGCTGATAACAGTGTGCCGGGAAATGAGACGACGGACCGAGGGTGGTGCGTTTCATCACGTTCTCCTAGCTATCTTCTTGCCCCTCCCCCCCACTTCCAGTCTTAAACCCCCCCCCCCCTTCCGCCTACCCCATCCTCCCCCGAGAGCGCCTCAATGCCCGCCCCGTTCCCGCGGTAGCTCGCGCAAGATGGCGACGGCCGTCCGTCCTGGCGTCTTCACTTCTGACACATCCCGTCTTAAAGCGTTACCAGCCCTCCCACACCGGCGGCCTGAACAATATAGAATATATTTATTTATTTATTATTATGGGTTATTAGGCAATTAAACAGCATCCTGTGGGACCGACAAATATCGAAAGCAAATAAAACAAGAATATACATGCCATTTTCAAAAGAATAATGACGTATGGAAGTGAAGTCTGGCGTATAATTGAACGTACTAAAAAAAACATTAAAAGCTACTGAAATGGATTTTTGGAGACGATCTGCGGGACGATCAAGGATAGAAAGAGTTACAAATTGCAGAATACGACAGATAATGAAAGTTGAGCACTATATAATGGAGGACATCATGACCGAGGAGCTAATCTGGTACGGGCATGTAAAGAGAATGAACGAGGATAGACTACCAAGAATGATCTTGGAGCTAACAATCCAAAGGGAAAAAGAGGAAGGCCTAAGAAGAGCCGGAAAGAGGGAGTGGATAAAGATATGAGAGCGAGAGGATCGGAAGAAGATTTATGGAAGGGCAGAGAGACTTGGAGGCTAGAAATCGGAAGACGTCAGATGACGTTATGAACCGATCCCACATACATTTATTTATTTATTAAAACGCCAAAAACAGCAACTAGGGCATTTTAAATGCTTTTTTCTTTGCGAATTTCAACCCTGGTGTATATGCACCCGTGCGAGTGACTTCGTACCACATAATTGGTTAAATGCAATGATTGGAAACAATTGAATGGTTTGCGGCGTGACTTGGTTAAATTGCTTCATGTTGAAATGAATGAATTTGTAAATTTCACATAGGTGACTTAAATAACGACCAGTTTCGTCTCTGTGCGACACCATCAGGTCATCTGACGATGTCGCTTAATGATGAAATTGGTCGTTATTAGAGTCACCTATGTGAAATTTACAAATTTATTCATTTCAACAATAAGAACAATAATCATCAGCTAGAAAAAGAAAAAGTCAATTATTGTTGCAGGAAGGAAGAAGAGGAGGACACAATGCGTTTAAGTTGGGAAGAAAAGATGTTGCGTGAGGAGAAAAGGTCAAGGATATGGGGTGACTGATTGGCAAGGGTATTAAATAATGAAGGTAGGCAGTAGAAAATGGAACGTTGGGAGGTGGAGAGACGGAGTTTGGGTGTTTGAAACAGACTTGCATCGCGAGTGGTGCGGGAAGGGATGCGGAGTGAAAAACAGGAGAGAAGGTGATCAGAGCAGAGGGACACGGTCATGATAGAGCGTAGGAATTTAAGGTCGGAAATCAGCCGGCGATGGGGGAGATACGAGAGGCCTAGAGACAAAATAATCTCAACTGAATATATCAAACTGAAGCAAATCTGTGTTGCGAATCCAAATTCAAAACTCGTTGTTTATTTGGTGTAAGGAAAACCCAGATACGTCAATCACCAAGATTGCAGGCGACATTATGGCCAGGTTTTATGAGATTTCTGGTATTTCTGATCATTTTCAATATCTGAACACCAAAGTCAATATATTCTCCTATCGATATCCCTCCCGTTACCCAACATACAGTCAGATTAAATAAAAAAAAACAAAAATCTAGCGTTTGAAGCAAATCGGACAAAGCCGGGCTTATAGGTTTAAGGAAGTTGCATTTGTATTTGGTGAGGAGATCATCATCTCGCCATTCTCATTCAATCCTCTTTGTCCATCCTCCTACAGGAGTTGAATTATTTAATAGTTGACGATACTTCTAGTTTAATTATTATATTCTTCTCCTTCATATCTTCAGCCACAAAAATATTTACTTAAAAGCCTTAAGGGTAAGTAATATTTTTATTACTGGAAAGTGCTGGGTCTAATGAATGACTGGGGATTTTGAATAGTCATCTCAAATTTGTTAAATTTTCCCTTGGCTTTCTAGAGCCAAGCTTTGATCAAAATGCATTTCATGCGTAGACAACCGTAGTAAAATGATGTGATGGAAGTGTTGGAGTCCACTAGATACTCGAACGATTTAAATGCTCAGCATTTCTTGGAAGTTAGCCGCTAAAATTTACTCCGCCTTGCATATCTCAAGAGCTGAGACTTGTGATAATAGAAATGGAGATTTGGGGTGAGCAAGGTATATCACTTAATCACCGATTGTGAAAATTCTCTTTTGTTGCAAAATCACTCCCTCCATCTCATCAACTAAATGTGAGATGATTATCATTTTTGCTTGCGGTACTCTTTTTATCCCTATTATTCCTCATTCGAAACAGAAAATGCATCTAATTGTTAGAGGACATCTGAAAGATCGACAAAGACCTGTGTCTGGTAGTAGACGCTGTGATGGGACCCGCTTATTGAGAAGACTTTCTCATTGATTCGAAGAAAGGCACCTAATTGGTTGCTAACTCCCTCGATCACATATTTAATGTAAATTAACATTTTTAAAAACCTATTTTCTTCCTAAATAAATTACCAACTTTGACCTATTCACTAGCCGTATCTCTCTGAACCAACGTTATTCTTGCGTATTATTTAGTCCCTACCGTTTCCTTGCACTGTTGTTAGAATGCCAACCTGAAATAGAATTGTGATGCGAAATTAATAAATCGGTTTTACCGCCTCGTCAATGATTATTTCTTCCTGTGCATCCTTTTCCCTATGCTATCGTAGCTTTCAGAATTATCTTACATTGCTGTGATTCCAGCAAATTCAAAATATAGGAGCCCTTGAATTTTAAGTGAGGGCGTTGTGACGACGCACCCACCGTCTTTTGGAGGAACTCAAAACAGCACAGCGCAAGCGCACTAGAACGAAAAGTGGAAAAACATTATTATTTTTTTACGTGACCGTGACTATTACGGTGTCGGAGGGAAGCAAATGAGGATAATTCCTGACAAGAATTCGTTTTCGTAATTGATCTTCTGGGAATATAATAATGCGTTCATCACGGACAGTTGTGTTGCTCTCGATCTCGGGGCATTCGCTTTTCACATTTTTGTTTTCGCGGGTTCGACGTTTGAGGCATATCACCCAGCGTAGTAATTAGAGTCTCGGGCGCTTAACGTCCGCTGCTATGATTGCTTCCTATTTTAACCTTTTATCAGGATGAAATCTTTTTCAATTCTCAACCGCAATAATGATTTCACCTTCCCATAGAAATTGTAATTAACGATACAGCCGTTTTATTGAGCCTTTTTATCTTAGAGTCTTAATAATGTGCCCCTCACTCACTGAGTTCTTCGGGCCGGCCCGCCGTAATCCCGGGCAATGCACCTGCCGTTCGGCCACTGCCCCGGATTGGAATTCGGTTTGGGGAGCGCCCGGTAAACTGGTTGGCTGTGTATAGGATTGCGAGGTGTAGTTTTCTTTCATAATTGCTAATTGATCGACGTAATGATTATATCGTCACCTGTCTTTCCAGACAAGCCATTGGCGTGACCCTTGCCATAACTTTGCAGTTAAGTGCAATGCAGCAAAGTGGAGACTCGTACGGATTCGCTTCCTTCGTTCCCTGAAGTCATTTGTGTTTGATGCTTCTCTGATCTAGAATTCCCTTCTCCACCCAAGGATAAATTGTATTTGGAAATATTTGAGTGAAAATTGACCAAATGATTGGAGAGTAGCGTAATTGCGATGATAGCTGTGTCACACTCAATGTCAATCACGGTTATTGGCCCCACCGAGAAACTTCAAAGGTTCCACTGCTGCAGTATGTAGTGAGGGCAACAGAAATGCTTTTGTACAAGAAACCGTAGTCTTAAAAGAAGCAATTGAAAAATGGGTTTCTCGATGGATGATAAAGCTTTGCGGCTTTTTAATTCCCAACCCGCAAGTATTCCGTAGATTGAATTCTGAAAAGTACCTGAACGTTGATTAAGTATCTTATATAAATAATTTAGGCGGGAGAATAATCTATAGAGTCTTTTTTTGGAGCAGATGAATCCAGAAAAATTCTTGCAGATAACATTCTTAATGTCACCGGCAAAGAGGACTTTATTCAGCTGTTTTATATTTGAAAACCCTGTTTATGTTCCTTCAGCTAACGTTTATTCCAAACTCAGACATTAAAATACATAGCAATAACAATAACATCTAATGCGGACCCCGCTGTAGTCTTCCGCCTCTCAAGGGAATGGATTAACATGTCACTGGAATTGGTTGATGAAATTTGCGCGAGCAGTATTGGCGCGGAATCGTCCCAAGGACGGTGGGGAACGCGAAAAACCACCGTCAGGCCACCAAACTTTACAGATGCAAAAAAAATTAACTGCAGTATAACTTTTGATGTGAGTTTTATATCGGTGGCGCAATACAATGGCGGAAGACGACCCTGGTAAACGTGCTTTGCCGGAGTCGTGGGGACGAGGTAAGCTCAAATTAGGGCCTCATAGTTGGCGATCCTCGTTCCTATAGGGACCGCAGGCCACGCAGGTGGTTGGTGGGGAGTGCGTAGATTCTTTTAACCGCCAAACGATTAGGACGCGCGGAGGACGGCGATGCGGTGCGACGCAGGGCCCGGCCGGCGGTGGTGTCTGGCTGTCGGCGGGCAAACCGCTACACGCTTCTGCACTCTGTCTCCTGATCGCCGCGAGTGTGTCGTGCCGTCGATGCAATTGATGGCGATTCTCATCCCCTTTGGGTCTCCACCCCCCTCCGGCTGCCTCCCCTAACACCCTTCGCCCCCCACCCCCCCCCACCCGAATCCATCGTCTCCTCCCACGCACCCAACCTCCGCCACCCCGCGGTGTGCGCACCCATCGCCCACTTCCATTGAGAGGGAACGCAATAGGGCATCTCCATAACGTTTCGGACCGTTCCCTTCTTAATCGTTCCAACCGAGAGCCCTTTTAAGGACCGCTCTCCGCTCCCAAGCGAGAGGAACGGAACTTGAAAAATGGAACATCGGCGCTCGGGCCATCGGCGGACGACGCTGTGGAAGGACATGGGCCACACGCAACCGCCACGGCCGCATGTTTTGTGAATTGCGTAGTTAATATATGTCACCGGTGAAGCTGTGGTATGTATCGGCGTGCTTGTCGTGATAGGGATGCATTCGGGCGGACGAGTTCTCTAGTTTTACCTCGAGGATCCGACGGTGTATTTTTTCGCATCTGCAACCCTGCCTTGTCTTTATTTATACAAATATTTATTTAAGTTCTGGAACATTCTGTCCCCTGGAACATTTACTGAGTATAAAACAAACAATAATCAACAGTCTCGTTTGTATTGATAATTTAGCAGCAGAGGGTTGCCAAGACATTGTTTTAACATTAGTAGTAAACATGAGCAGCAGCTGCTAACAGTTGACCACATTTTAGTAATTACAAAGACAAAATAACGAACAAACAAAAATGAGGTAGGTCTTATGATATACAAATATTTTAAGTAATATATAGAAACAAAATGAACTGATTCACTCATCTGCGTTAAATCATAAGTGCAATACATTTTATATTTAATTGATTTGCGTGGTGGTTTATTATAATGTTGTTTGTGTGTACTGGCGTTTCTTGAACACATTTATATTCGTTGATGCACTTATTTCTTTCGGTAAGGCATTCCATTGTCTACAAGAAGTTACCTAAAAAGCATACATTTATAGGCTGAAACTAGATAAATGAGACTAATCCGGCTGATAAAAGCAGAAAATAGAATAATTAAATAACTTTTACTACTATGCTGCCACGAATAAGGCGTGATGAGCAGTAGTGGTAAAAGTCCAAAAGTGACCTGTTTGAGATGATAACATGTCTGTACACGACATGACGTCTTCTTATCAGAGGCAAATTTAGATAAGTCCATTGTTCTCTTTCTCTCGCAGGGCGCAGCACTTTCCTACAGCTTTCGTCACTCTCCCCCCCCCCCTTTTTCCTCATCCGTTCCTGTTTTTCAGCAAAAATTGTCTTTGGACTTACGCCACTTGTGTTCAGCACATCCCGTTTTAAAGTAATTCAGAGTGGACATTGATGAAGTTGCAATTAAGTTGCAAACCATATCTAAACATCTTCCCCTAAAAATTTGCTTCGGTTGTATATGGGTCTGGTAGCTTGTGCTGGCTTTTCTGGTTCACATTTAGCAGGATTGTTTTTTGCAGACCAGTAGCTTCTCTTCCTAAAATATAATGTAGGTTGGAGGACTATTGAGGACCACGAATTAATTAAGGCACTGCCGGCTCCTTCCAGAATCACTAAAATTGTAACCGTGCTATTTCCTGTAACGGTGATTTTCCGATAGGTATTGCCCAGATTTTTTTTGTTTACATATTGGCAGATTCTAGCTTCGGTATAATGGTAGTCGAAGGACATTCCTCCCTTGTTACCGCTGCCCAAAGTGGTTTTACTTTAAATTGCTGGTGTAGAACTCGAGGTTCCATAATTTTAATGCCAATAATTTTCGATTCTTTAATCTGGTTTATTTGTAAGGAGAGAAAATGTTGCCATTGCGATAATTTGCCATTCGGATAGAATTGTTACAACAAATGCTGCTATACGTGGCTGTGAATAGTTGGAATGTTTGTTCAGAGATTTTTTTCATTGTAATTCTCCTTGCTGGCGGAGGAGTATGATGCGCGGTTTAGATTTGGCGAATAATAATTATAATGATGCAGTTTGTCTGGCTGTAGAGCCCACGAACTGGCTGTGGAAAGCCGTTCTTGTTTCATTCCAAAATTGATCTCTCGGGCTTACGGACTTATTCTAAGCAGGTCTTAAGGTAGCCCGAACAAGATGGTTTCCTAGTCATAATAGAGACCATATTCGAATTATACGTTTTAATTTCACCAGCTATAGGACACATGAATTAAATATTGCATTATTAATGGTTCAATAATATAGTGTTATATGACAGAAATTGTAAGTAATTAAATGAAAATACATATCTAAATAAGTCTTTAACTTGACTCATTTTTTTCGCTCGGTTCGTTTGAAACTCCTTCTAAACTGAAGAATTTACTGCGGTGACAATATTGTTAATTTTCAAGTATAGTTGAGAAAACACACAAACTACACTCTGTTGATTTTTTGACGAGATCTAAGTGTTAGAAATTCCTCGTTTTGTAAATTATGTCTCTCTGGAGTGCATACGCGTACCATTTCCCATGTATAAGGGCTGGTTTATTTTGGCGAATGTCTCCGAAAGTAATGTGGTGAGGGGTAGAAAGTTTTGGTGTCATTGGATAAGTGAGATATTTTTTTTTAATGAGACCAAATTCATTGATTTCTAAGTAAAATGATATTTCGCTCAAACTACTTTAATTTACCTGGCAGTGGGCCTAGAGTTCGGCGTTTAAGATGCTCTTTTATGTTTTCATATTTTCTCACAATCCGACCCCAAGTTCATTCAGAAAAAGAATAAGGCCATGAGCTTTGCAACATGACATGCTAGATAAAAAACAATGAAATTTGAAGTTAAATTGAGCTTCGGTGAATACACAGTCCGCTCTAATTCCTTCGTGAGTGGTGTGAGTAAAAGTGTATTTTTTTTGTCGCTTTCCTCTGACTTGAAGGCATATTTTTTGGAACAGAATTAATTATGGGAGAGCGTTAAAACGTATAATTTGACTTTGTTCTTGACTTTGAAACATGTCGTAGCCATTCACTCGTTCGACGCGAAAAAAAAATGTTTTTATTTTAGATGACAAATAATTAACTAAGTCTTAATTAAGCCACTTTGTACTTTTAATATGCATGAATTTCAATTTAAATGTATTCACTAGGTGCATATTAAGTTCAGAAAATCTTGAAATTATCTTACGATTGGGCGCCATACATTACTCGTTCACACTCATATGAGTGGATTATATATTTCTGCATTCAATGTATGACAATAAGGTTGAACAAACATTTATTATAATGATTTTATCATAAAACAAAAGAACAATTTAACTCTAGAAAATAGCTTTTTGAAAAGTAATCAATTTTAAATGGCAGTAATTTCACAGTTGCTGTCAAAGATTATTACTTCTGTTGTTATTTTCAAGACTATCATGACGAGTCTCCCAGAGGGGGTGTGCATACCTACTAGTAAATAAATTAAATTGATATTAATTTTTTGTGGTTTCATTTGATTACTTTAGATGAACCTCGTTTGAACAATAAAAACTAAGCTACCTCGCAGTGCAATGTGTGCCGAGAAAACTGCAATTCCTCTCTGGACACGATATTCTGTGCGTTCGTTCCATCACCGCCTTCCAATTTCCATAAAGTGATCCAAGCACGGAAACTCGGAAGTTCGATAGATAACTTCGATGTCGCTTCAGACACCGGTCGTGGCACCAAAAAACCAACTCGATCTCAAGAATATCTTCGAGTGGTACGTTTATGGCAGACTAGTGCTTATTCGTAAAATAAAACCCAATAATTACCCTCATAACTTGAGTGCAATCGCGAAATTCTTCTGCTTTTCTTCGGAGAACCTTCTACATCTACACAGCACCCCGCGAGCCGCCACTTGGGCGTGTGGCAGGGGGTGTTAGGTCACCAGCCGTGTAAGGATGTACGTTTATTTGGAGATGAAAAGGTTACATGTATTGTAGGAGTGTATTTAGTGGAGCTCAATTTTTATTGGTGTCGCTTATTGTTCGCGGAAAGAACGAGTTTGTGTACCTATCTGTTCGGCAGAGTATCTCTTATTTTATCGCATCTGTCAGACCTAGAGATGTAGTCAGGAGTTATGTTAATATTCTCTATGTCGCTCTGAAAAATATCAGTTCTGAATTTATCAAGCAAACTAAGCCTAGCGCGTAGCCTCCGAGTCTCTAGGGGCTCCCATCTTAATCCCTCTGAAAGTTGTGCGACACTATATGTACGCTCGCAGCAGTTTTTTAACGAAGCGCGCCGCTTTCCGTTGTATTTTATTAATTTTTTTGGTTAAATCTATTTGACCAGGGTCCCAAATGCTCGCGGCGTATTCGAGATGTGGCCTAGCCAGAGTGAAGTAGTATCTCTCTTTGACTTTTTCATCCGAGGACCTTCCTATTATACGATTAACAAAACCTAGTTCAGAATGTATAGCTCTCGGGTTTCCAACGGGGTGATGGTGGTTTTTGACACCGACGCGACGTTTCGAAGGCGTAGTCTGCCATCGTCCTCAGGTTCAGGGCTCATCGTCCTTCAGACCCTAAGGACGATGGCAGACTACGCCTTCGAAACGTCGGTGCCAAAAACCACCATTCAAGCATTCGCCGGGAAAGCCTAAGTCTTATAAAACCTAGTTTCTTTAATGCTGCGCCACATACGTTCTGTATGTGTAATCCCCACGATATATCAGATGTTAAGGTAATTCCAAGATATTTACCTTTAATTTTAATCCAAGGTATTGACCTAACCAAGATATAACCTTTCCTCGACATCCCATTGTACTCGTGTGTTTTTCGTCTTGAGATCACTCTTTTTAATTTCCCCTCCTTCTCTCCTCTCCTTCGCAGGGACCTTGATGACTCGCGAGCCGCTCGACCGGGAGTCCAAGTCGGTGTACACGATGTGGGCGGAGGCTCAGGACGGGGGGGACCCGCCGCGGGGGGCCCGCGTCCCCCTGCGGGTCATCGTCACCGACATCAACGACAACTCGCCGCTGTTCGCGGAGCCGGACGAGGACGTGGTGGGCGTGAGGGAGCAGCAACCGCCCGGCACCGAAGTGACGAGGGTGCGGGCCGCAGACGCCGACGAAGGGAACAACGCTTCCATCACCTACTCCATCCTCAAAGGTAATGCACCACGCACCGGGCCTCGACCGATACAGACTTCCGTCGTCGCCCTCCTCCCCGAGGGTGGACGAAGAGGGCGCTAGCTCTGCTGCCTACCGCCATCTTTGTTCCCCCTGATTATCTCCTTAGCCCCCTCCCCCCCAACCTAGTTTGCGGGCTTCCGCACTAATTTTACAATCTCACGATGTCTTTCCTCCGATAATCCCCTTCTTCAAATCCCATAAAGCATTTACTTTTTGAAAATCATTCTTCTTAACATATTATATATCCTTGTTTAGTAATTAAAAAGACATTTTGTATTGCTAGCAAAATAATCGTGAATTCGAGTTGAATAATACAAAGGATGAGTCAAATCCAAATGTCGATTGTTACTTATTATTTATTACATTACTCATTCTGCGACTCGTCACTCATTAGCCATGATCCTTTCTGTCTCCCTCTGTGTAGGAACGGCAGTGTGAGAATCCAACGTGTTGAACATTTTCAGTTTTTAAACCATGTCAAGATCGATTCTATTGCTTTCGCGTTGAAAGTATAGAGCGGCCAGATCCTGAAATAGCACAAGTCTCACTGCCTAACCTCGATGATTTTATGTCTTCCGAAAATCGACTCTATTCCTGAGTATAACAATTTCATTTACTTAATTGTATACGTTTTTAAAACGTCTTGTTATTAGACAAGAGATCACAAATATGTTTTAATGCCTTTTACATGCACTGCAGTAGTGTGGAATCCCTAAATGTTAATCGAAATTATTGTCCAGTTCTTGTTTGCTTACATATGAAACGGTATCAAACCATAATTTCCAGTTGTAGTTTCTTACAAATTACAGTCAAGTGCATTGCAATTTAATTAGAGTAGCTTTTAGATTAGATAAAGTATGCCAGGCCTCTTTTTAGATTGATATCCATTTCTAACTGATAGACAATGGTAACTTTCCACGCAGAATTTTGTAAATAATTACCGACCATGGTTTCAGCACCTAGTGCCATTATCAAGGTGCCCCTTGATGATGGCACTAGGTGCCCTTTGATAATGGCACTAGGTGCTGAAACCATGGTCGGCAATTATTTAAAAAATTCTGTGTGGAAAGTAATCATTGTCTTTCAATTTGAAATGGATATCAATATCAATTAAATCCACAAAGTTGAGCCTGATACGCTTTTATATATGTGAATAATTACTTTGGGAGTACTAATTTCTTTTGACTCATTCCTCCAATCTGTGACTGCCACATCTTATTCCGTGGAATCGATGCCACCTCGGATGTCATTTGTCAAATGCCGTGCATCAATTTATACATCGCTGGAGAAAGTCTATTTAAGAGCTTCTTCGTGATCCAATTGCCCTCCGCCTACAAGTTTTGTGTCTTCGCGACGGTCTGTCTCATGTCCCGTTGCGCCGTCGATTCTGCCGCAGTCGTCGCGACGCCCTTCCTTCTATTTCCGACCCTCAGCGCAGCCACTAACTGACAAGCTCTCCAGAGGTATTCCGTCTTCCCTCGCTCGCACCTTCCTTCCCTCCCTCGCCATTCGACTGTTTTTAATGGCCCTCTCACCCCTTTGGCCTTTATAAGTGGGTTTGGACTTGTACGGACGGAGATTGATTACGGTGGGAACTGGGAAGGTGAGAAGGGAAAGAGGACGGGGAGGCTAAAGGGATTTAGGAAGAATTAAGAGCAGGTAAAGGTGAAGGGCTAAACAAAGGCCCCCTTCTCTCTCTCTCTCTCTCTTCTCGTTCCAGACAAAACCCTGTCGAAGGCGCCTTTCTTTCACTTTTGTGTTGCTCAAGTTCAGGACTCGAAATGACAGCGGCCTGAGTTTCTCTTGTATTTGCTTCAACGCCTACTTCTGGGATCATTTGTCGCTTAACAAGGATGACCATACTCCTCGTCGAGCTTGAGGATGTTTCTATCTTTTCGGGGCTTTTCCTAGATCTGAAGCGGAGCCTATCTTATTCAATTATTTCTGTAATCTGAACTGTCGCAATCCGTCATGCCTTCCTGCCTTCATCGCGCCTAACTATCGAGAAAATAATGAAATATTTAAGACATACTCTAAATGACAAGTACCTGATGTTGTGATTAACCAAGGCCCTGTCTTTGAAATTGTGAATGACACTTCCCAAACTTATACTCCCTTTTGCGAAAATATTTTTAACTTCGGGCGTAAAATAACTGAACATGCGTTGAGCACCCGAGAAAAACTTTTCATATAAATTAATATTGATGTCTTGAAATAATTTCAGCATAAACTGAGTACTTTATAATGTATTGAAATCATTTAATTGCCTATGAAATTGGATAATCTATTGAAAAGTTGAACTCATTGTAATATTTTTTGCTGTTATGCATTTTTTTCAATAAGGTATATTCACAGCAGCCCGTAAAAATCACGTTCTACTATTTTAGGACATCCTTTTTTACAAGAGTAACTGCGATACTCGAGCGTTTCGAAGTTGTATTGTCTTTTCCCCTACCAAAGATGTTTAATTGCACTTTTAAGGCTATTGAAACAAAGAGCTGGTTGATAATCGAAGTTTCAAGGCTCGAGATGTAAATTAAAGATGGAGTCCAAGAATACAATCCTCGTCACTTTTTTCTTATTCGGGAAAAATAAAATATTATCTCTTGTTCAATCCTTTCCGAAAATTGAAATCCAAAAAAATCTAATTTACCTTTCTGTTCAACGAAATAAGTACTCCGTAATATTTCCACTCGATGAAACGTCCCGAAATTCAGCCGTAGCTGACAGAGCTGAGTTCTGTACTCGCGTGCTAACGCACATGGACTCTGAAATGTTATGGTCAAAGTTCATTTGGATTGTGCGAAATTCCACAGAGAAAAGATCATCAGCCTTGACCGGAATTCGAACCCGGATCATTCGATTTCCGGCCGAGTGCTTTAGCCAGTCAAGCTACCGAGGCGTCCTCTTGCCCTGTGGATTTTAGTGACCTTTACGGGACCTGATGATTTTTTCTCTGGAATTTCGCACAATTGTACATTGCGGGTGGCTCCGTAATAGTGGAACTCTGTGGCTAGTCCCGAATTGCTTAAAATCTGATCAATTGGATTGTTGCTCTCTTGAAATGAACAATGTATTTGTATACATTTACATCCGAAGTGCACCGCGGGCCGTTGCATTCTTATTCCCTTTTTTTCAACTCCTCCTCAGAACCCACAACCCTCCCCCGCCCCCCTCTCCCATCCTCAGTAAAGGGGAGGCTGGGGGGAGGGGGGGAGTGGTGCCTCCCCATTCCACCCCCCCCCCCCCCGCGAGAGCAATCAATCACTGCCAATGCGCATTAGCCCACTCCCTCCTTTTCTCCCTCCTCCTTCGAAGTACGAAAGTGTTTTCGAAAATGAGTGAGACTACTCGTCCACCCTCTCCACTCCGCAGCATCCCTTCCCCCCCCCCACCCACCTCCCTCCCCGCCTCCTCTGGACTCTCCAACCCCCCACCCTTTCGGCAATCGCCCGACTCACGTGGAGTAGGCTTGTGCGATGAACGAATTTGCCCATCGAGGGTCGATGAAAAAAATCATCGAGATGATTTGGTTTCGATGATTGTCATGGACGACGATGAGTCGATAAATTCATCGCCGTCGATGAGGCTTTGAACTCACCGACCTCGATAAATCGACGAATTCATTCATCGCCGACGGAAAGGTAGGGATCGGCACGGGCGGGCGACGCAACACAAATAATTGTCATCTAATGGGGATGGCTTCATTGACTCATCTACATCGGTGAATTCATCGACTCATTGACGTCGGTTTATTTATCAACCCATCGACGTCAGTTAATTCATCGACTCATCGACGTCGATGGTCGATGACATTCATTGTCATCGACGCGGTTCATCGCAACGCGATGATTAAAATCATCGTCGATGAATTCGATGGATCGACTCATCGCACAAGCCGTACGTGGAGTGTCGAGTCGGGCGACCTGATCAACCGTAAAGCTCTGAATTAGGAAAGTAAGACCAACTTCGTCGTCTGCTATCGCATCCGCCATTTTTGGCTCCCGGGGAGGGGAGATTTGTATATACATTCAACGGCAGAAAATAGATATTTACGTACATGAGGAAGATTCTTATTTTTTAAGGAATACACCAGGGGTTCCGAACCTATTAGCAACTGCGTACCGCTTGAAATTTTTAGAAATTTTGGCGTACCAACAGTCCTATATTTTTTTTAGAAACATATATTTATCTACTGTCGGAAAAGTGCCCAATGGCTTGTTTTATTTCAATTAAATTACAGAGAAAACTTCATTAATGCACTTGTATTTCGGTTTTTTCAACCCTTTATCAAGACAACAATAAATATGTACCTATAGATTTTTTTTCAATTTTTTCAAGCTAATTTTAATTGTAACATATATAGAGAAACATGTATATTAATAACATTTTTATAATAAAGCGGGCAGCAGAGTAAAGTTTGCGTGCTCACGCCCACAGAGGCCCTTACTAGCCTATCCTCAGAGTAACTCTGAGAGCCTATCGCTCGTATCACTCAAGCGTACCACCTTAAGCGGTCCCGCGTACCACCGGTTGGGAGCCCAGGGAATACACGATTAACCTTCGCTTTAATATCCACACCAATTATTACACCTCCGTCCGTGCAGAAATGAGATTTAGAACTGCCAGCTGTAATTCTCTCACTAACACTCATAAACACTATGAATGTACTTTTCATCGGTTCCGTGGGCCGAAAAAAATTATTTTCCGTAGCTTCATTAGGACTCGAATCCATCCCATGCGGACGTTTTTTTACATTTAATGTCCCTTATCTTTGAATTTTTCTCTGAATTGTCAATTAAGTACGATATTGCACATTTCGAAGTACTCACAAAAAAGATATGAGTATAATTGTGGACTTTGAAGTGATTTATCCTGAATGAGAAATATCTGTGAATAGGTTATAGTGACTCTTCACCACTAATGTAGATAAATCTTGGTGTGTTTCAAGTTCAGTCATCTTATTCAAAATCCAACTTATTGACGAGCTCATCTTAGCAAAGAATACTCTTCTTCGTTCATCTTGATGTACAACGGCACCTGTCGGGAAATCACTTGGATATTTATTAATTAGACATGCTAAATCTAAAATACTTACCAGAAGTAGTCATTATTATTATAATGCTGAACGACTCATCTAATGAATGGGTTTAAAAGTGATGAAAGTACATAGCGTCGGAGAAAATCGCTTCTCCCATTTGAAAGCACTCTAGAGCGAAAATTACAGTGTGCTCGACTGTTGCTACTGATACAGCGGAAGTGACCGCCTTGGAGGCGTTAAGCAAATTAAAACTTACACCCTAGGCAGATTAGGATGATGGATTTCCTGCACACTCAGGAAGTGGGCGCTAAGATCTCCATTTGCCTAGGCTCTTCTAGTTTCATCAGAACTATAATTGAAGCAGGTGGGGAGCACGTCACAGGCGCATTTGAGCGCCGAAAGCGATGCTAATTCAAAGCGACCCTCCCCTGAATTAATTACGTGCCGACGCATCTGCCAATGCAGGCCCTAAGTCGGTATTCGAGCCGATAATTCTATTTCTACGCGCAAGTGTTCCATTAGTGAAGCGAGCCCTTATATGTGAGAGGTAATAACTTACTTTTGTGAAATAGAAGATCCATGGAAACATCAAAAATGGCTCTAATCGATGGATATTAATTCAAGACGCGTATCTTGAACTGTTTTTCAGTTTTTTTTACTTTCAAAATTCCCCCTCGTCAAAGCTTTAAGAAGCTGATTTAATTTTCTCCCAGTACAAATGGTTTTCAATTTCTTTTACAGAGTGTTCATGGATGGGAAGCAATCAGGTTTAGATCTGTCAATGAAAATGTAGTGGCTGGGGTTTATTTTCAGCAAGGGGACGAATTTTGAATTACGAACTTGGCAGGTGCTCTAGATGGGAGGTACTTATATTGCATTCTTTATTCTCGTCTACCAGTGAAAGAGGCTTAAAACAGCTTTTTCTTTAGGGTTTAATCTCTTAATACAAAATGCGCCCACGAGCAACCGTGAAAAATGGTGGTGACTGGTCTCGAGCCCGCGCTCTTCGCGTCAGCAGAACGCGTAATCCCACTCCCACTGAAGCCGGTGAATGCCTGATAAATTCCAATGCTGGTTATCCTTTAAGGTAGTCCGAGCGAGATAGTTCCCTAGTCATAGTAGAGACCATATTCGAATTGTACGCTTTAATTTCACCAGCTGTAGGACATATCAATTAAATATTGCATTATTAATGGTGCAATAATATAGTTTTATATGACAGAAACTGTAAGTAATTAAATGAAAATATCTAAATAAGTCTTTAATTTGACTCATTTTTTTCACGCGGTACGTTTGAAACTCCATCAAAACGGAAGGTTTTTTGTGAAACCGGAGTATTTACTGCGGTGACAATATGATTGACTTTCAAATATAGTTGAGAAAGCATACAAACTACACACTGTTAGTTTTTTTACGACATCGGAGTGTTCAAAATACCTCATTTTGTAAATACTGTCTCTCTGTAGTGCATATACGTAACATTTCCCATGTAAAAGGGCGGGTATATTTTGGCAAATATCTCCGAAAGTAATGTGGTAAGGGGTAGAATTTTTGGTGTCATTGTATAGGTGAGATATTTTTCTTTAAAATGAGACCAAATTAAATGATTTCTAATTAAAATGATATTTCGCTCGGACTATCTGAAGAATATTGATTTTTCTATCAAGAGTATTGCTGACTTCGCATTTCTCACTAATAGCCGTCGAGTCGAGTGGTGTCGTCATTTTGTGGGCGTTGTCATTAATAATTGCCCGATTCCTTTTGATTATGAAAGCATGTTTCCGTGCCTGCGTGAGTATCCCCTCTCCGTTTTCCTCTTCTTATTTTATCCTTATTCTATGTGTATTCGTCGTATCAGAAAAGGTGCCTACTTGGTAATGCTGTGAAGGAGAGGCCATTGGCCAGTGTGATGTTAATCACAAAGTTTTATATATTTCTGAAATGTTTGCATTGAGAAGAGAGGGTTAGAGTGTACTGAAGACGTATCATATCTGAGGCTTTTGGTAGAAAAAGTTTCCAGGTAAAAAATGGAAGACGAAATTATACGTATTACACTTTAATTAATAACATTTAGTAATTCTACGATTTTTCCCCTTAGTTTTGTAACTACGAAGTTCATTCACGAAACATGTCAACTATCCTCCGCAGTGAATTTCCGTAAAACTCAGCTTACATGAATTTACCCAGGTCACAAACAGCCAAGTAATTGATATCTAAGGGACGAGATGGAAATTACCGTGGAAAGTAGAGGAAGGCAGAGTAGGTGGGTGGAGTAGGTTATGATGCAATGCTATTGGTAGGGCGGTGGTGCTGAGAATAGGGATAGGTTGAGATAGGGGTGTCTACGGTGGAACAATGAGGGTGATGAGGTCGATTGAAGAAATTGGCGAAGAGTTAGGAGTTTTTTCGCGTGGAACGGTGCGTTTCGGGAGTAGTCTTGCATTGCAGTGGTTTGCAGCAGCTCTCCCCTCTTCCAATCGCTTCATTCCTTCGTAACTATTTACTTCGACGACCTTCATGATTAGCTTTACGCATTCAACTCTTGGTATCCTCGGTTATCTATTTTATTTCTCCTTCCAATTCTGTTATCATTCGGCTGATGTGTCGCAGATTGTGTCGAATGAGTTTCTCTCTTCGTAGGGTTTTCATTTTCCGTCTATTCTCTCCTGCTCTTTCCACGACTTCTTCGATAGTGATTGTTTTCTACCATTGAATCTGCATCATTATACGGTAACAATACTTCATCGTTGTTCCAACCTCTTTTCCTCAGCTGCTGTTATTGTTCAACTTTCACTGCTATGTAAGAGCATGCCTCAGATGTATGTTTTGATAAAGTGCTTACTTATTAAACTTGTGCTACCAGCTGTCAGCAGACTCTTCTAAATGTCCTGTAATAATAATTCAACATTTTATATCCTCGACAGGCAAAGACTCAGACGGGGCGGGGGTTTTCACCATCGACCCGGCAAGCGGTGTCATCCGAACGAGGATCTCGCTGGACCACGAGGAGCGGCCTCTCTACAGGTTGGCGGTGGCAGCTACGGACGGTGGTCGACCTTCGAGGACCTCGGTGAGGCTCCTCCGGGTCGAAGTCTTGGATTTCGATGACAACCGACCAACATTCACATCATCCAGCGTCACTATGAGGGTGAGTGTACAGTCCCCAATACCTTGCCGAGGCACTGCAAAATTAAAATGAACATCGATTATATATTACTGAATCTGCTGCCATTGTGTTGCCATTTCTGCGTGCTTCATGCAGCTTGGAAACTGGGGATTGTATTGTTGATTGAGATGTAGTGTTTTGATTTAACATACTTCGACATCTACGGCCATTTCGCAGTTAACGGTCTGCCACCTGCAGGCAGGAGCAATAGCACTCGGACGAATCCCCTCTATCCCGATTTCGAGCCGTAAACTACGATATTTAACATATACTTATTGTGTAATATTTGATTTTCTTTCAAAATCCTTGTTTGCACTTAAGATTTCCTAATTTTTTTAACTTCTCACGCCTCCAAAACTTAAGCTGTGTCACTCACTGACCGTCTCGCCATCTATCTGAAGAGCCTTCCTCTCTTCGAGGAGCTATCCTCTGGTCGTGAAACCTTAATCACTGTTTATGTCCTCCCGTTTGCACATAATTGCCGGGTAGGTGTCAAAGAATTCTCATGATTTTACTCGGACGTTTGCGAGGGGTATGCAACTCTGAGAAATGGTGTACGCTTGTTGAGAAATGGTCGCGAATGGACAGAAATTGATAGAAATGGACAGAAATGGCTAGAGATGGACATAAATTGATAGAAATGGACATAAATGGCTAGAAATGGTTAGAAATGGACAGAAATGGTTAGAAATGGACAGAATTCGTTAGAAATTGACAGAAATTGATAGAAATGGACAGAAATGGATAGAAATAGACAGAAATGTTTATAAATGGTCGGAAATGGATAGAAATGGATGGAAATGGCTGGAATAGAAATGCGGTGTACACTTATTTCTGAAGTTGCGTACCCCTCGGACGTTTCTTATGTTAACGTGGAAATGCCACGAAGGCAATCGTTACTCGTTTTTATTTCCCGATGACAGAATGAGATGGTGGAGTATCATGTGATATGTCGGTCATGACTTGCGCAGTGAGACGGGGAGTGAGGGAAATGAGAGGGGCCATCCCCGAGAGAGAGATATGTTTGATACTTTCTTTATTTATTCTTGGTTGAGTGACGCTGAAACAGCCCCCTCTTCCCCCAACCCAGAGCTCTCTGGGGTTACATGCATCGACATGTAGAAATGTTTTGAATTTTAAAAGTTCTTTGAATCTAGAGAAGCATTGATATCATCTTTTAAAATATTTTGTTTCGCATCAGTTCCAGCCAATTATTTCCTTTGTTGCACTTTATCACTGTAATTATTAGTTCACAGGTCCGGTTTTCTTGGTTTTCTTAACATAGTTACACTTATGCACTTATCACACGTGTCTGAAAGGGTGAATAATTTTACAAAACTTAAGGGTTGTCCAATTAGTTTCCTTTCGTATTTGGGAAATAATTCCTTTATTGCGAACCTTTTGGCTCACAGTCAGTATAGGCTACTTGCATTAGATGTTCAAATATGTTGAGAGAGGGAAATAGGAAGGTAGAGAGATAGAGAGAGGTTGCTTGCCGTCGGAAACCGATGACTCCGCGACGTCCTCTCGCGGTGTGACCCTGGATAGGGGAGACGCAGGGGTAACCCTGGATAAGAGATTAAACTTTAAAAGACACGTAACAAACATAAATGGCAGGGTTATGGAAGCTAGAGCTGGGCTATCTACAATATTACGGAGCAACGTGACCCCCAAAGAAGCGAAACGATACATATATATATATATATACAATACGTACATTAAACCGATCATGCTCTATGCAGTCCCTGCGAGGGTTGGCCTAACAAGTAAAGGAACATTAAAGAGAATTGAAAGAGCCGAAAGAAAATGCCTTACATCAATTTTGAAACTAAGATACTGGAATGATGATAACAGAAACACATGCAAAATCTCTGGAATACCACCAATATTTGAAACAATAAGAACTAACATAAGAAATTATTACAAAGACCTGAAACAGAATGAGAATCAATTAATAGAGGAACTAGCAGACATAAAGAAGAAACCGGGTGACAAAAGCAAATAGACCAGAAAATGGATTAGAATTATGATTGAACGGATGGGAAAATCCATGATACGGGCGAAATGAAATAGGGACAATGGGCAAGAAGCCATATTAAATAAAAATGGTATGCCCAGGAAAATAGCTGCTTAGCAGCAAGAACCACTCTTGCGTCTTGCTTCGCTTTGTATGCATGTTTCGTTGTCAAGGCGTCGCATTGCCGTTGTTTCGCTGCCATCGCGGGGTCGGTCTCGTTTCTATGACGGACTCTCTCGGAGGAATCCGTCGGAGGTAGGAAGGGGTGGGGCGGCGAAGTCCTTGGGAGGGTCCGACGACCCTCCCCTTCTTTGGGGGGTGGGCAACTTGCACCCGGCAATGAGAGGAGGGGATGAATGCGCCGCCGGATGCTGCGAGGCAGGGATGAATGCAAAGACAAAATCATTTGCAGAAGAGAGGAGCTCACGGATTCGCGGGAGGGCGTGTTTGTGGGGCGTAGAAGGGAGAGAGGTCGCCTTTCTCTCTCTCCGGGGAGTGGAAATGAGTTCCAGAGTCCCTCTCATAATTGAATGGAGTGGAGAGAGAGACACGGAGTGCGTTTGTTTGCGTGTTTACGCGCGTGCGTGCGAGTCATTGGCTGGCCCCACTGACTGAAGGAGATCCACCCGGCCTGAGGAGATCCACCCTTCTTAATTAGCCTCCCGAGAGGGAGTGTTTCGATCGCGCCTCTCTCTCTCCCGTCTCTTCCTTTCCCTCTCCACGTCTCTCTCCACCCTTGGTATCACATTTTAAGCTCCATTCATTCGGCTAAGCCACCAGCTGATTGGTAGATTTTTGGACAGTCCTTAGGGTGCCTTTATAGCTCCGCGACACGTTTTCGCCACGGGCTGCAACAGCTCAGACTGCACTTGGGGCCCTCTATAGCTGTGCGCTGCGCTAACAGATGAAGGACGATATGCGGGACGAGAAATCGGCGCAAAATTTCATGCATTTCATCAGACCACGCAACATCCTCTGACTTGTATGTTGATTGCTACGGTTGAGCTTCAGATTTGACTCTTGAGAATTTCTTTCTCTCGCTTAAGGTTAGTTGGGAGTCTCGTTAGTTTGCTTTCAGTGTCCTTTTCGTTATTAATGGTTAGGCTTTATTATATATAATCTAGTTTGAGTAAGGTTAGGATCTAATATTTTGGGGTCATAGTTAGGTGTATTTTATTTCCCTGGGGTTTAAGGAAGGTTATTTATGTTAATTTTTCATATTCAGATTAATATTGCATTTCTGATGAGCAACCACTTCGATGAGCATGTTGCCACCGCCTTTGCCTGCGTTTCTACCCGAGGAAATTATGCATTGTAATAGGAAAAACCTCAAAATACAAATATTCTATAGCTCACAGTAATTTAGACTAACATAAATAATCACATTCCTAGCGCTTAACCCAGCTAATACAGGACGTTTGATGCGTCAAACCTTTCAATCCATCCCTGTTGCCGCTTCAAAATGCCCGGTCTACAGCCGCGTCCTCGCAGTTAAATCTCATCAAGTTCAGCATTTTCTGCGAGGACGCCAGGGAGCTGGCGACATGACGTCATCAATTCTCAACACGAGATTTCATTGGCTCGTTAGTCCTGGCGTGTACGTGACGCGGAGCTATAAATGCACCCTTATCCTAGCATCCAAATTTCTGGTACAACGTGCCGTTTACCCTCCCATAGATGGTCCATTCATCCACCCATCAATCACGTAATATGTATCCCGGATGACAGGAATCAGTGGCTTGCTCTACTTACCGGCCTGAATAGTTCTTCGTGGTGGGGTCACGATGTCGTCGGGTCGAGGGAATTAACCACAATGATAGGATGGATTGTGGACGTGGGAAGGAAACGTGAATGGTGGCTGTAGGGTCGTAATTCAATAGATTTGTCTTTTAGAGGTTTTTGATGTTTGATTGGGAGATTTGGAAGGTTGGAAGGTGATGGCAAGAGATTTGGAGGAGGGTAAGTAGTTTCAAATCATTTGACGGGGACACATTGTTGACAAATCAGGTCACTCACTCGTAGCGTATCAAGGAGGTGATGACAAGTGCTCCCTACGCTTATGTCACTGTATGCAGCCCGGAAAGTCCCCTCCGGAGATGCCTAGGTTAATCCCGGAATGACGATGCGACGTGGGACCTGGAGTTTTCTCAGAGACAAGTGGTTTTTCGATTGGATGGGATTGGATATTTGGGGAGGCGACCGACGGCTAAGGTCATTTGCGCCATAGGGGATAGGTAAGGGAGGAAGGGTGGATAGAAACCCGGCGTCGGCATTAGCCTGCTCTTGACGAAAGGCGCCAAGGGGACCACAACTTTACGTCTCATCCGAAAGACGGAGTACTCCACATGGTTTTTCGAGTTAAACAGAGAGACTTCAGGATCGCGAAAATGTTATAACTCATATCTCCTATCATTTATTTCTCAAAATTAGTCCCTTTTCACACATTTTGTCCAAATTCGCTTGCAAACATTTGATCGACCTCATAATAAATAGCCTGGAACTGATGCAGCACGGTCCCGACGCGACGGAACGAGGAGGGGGGTCAAGTAGTTACATATATATATATATATATATATATATATATATAAATACGTTGATGGATTGGAGTCAGCCATGCGGCGATGAACACACGATGTGGATAGGATGGAGGATCTCCTCCATCCTATCCACATCGTGTATATATATATATATATATATATATATATATATATATATATATATATATATATATACAATTAAAGAGGAAACTTACAGGGGGCTAAAAAGACGAAAGTAAAGAGAAAGTCTTACTTAGAGACGTTTCGGGTGTTAGCCCTTCCTCAGTCACAGAGAGTGTATATATATATATATATATATATATATATATATATATATATATATATATATATATATATATATATATATATATATATCAGCGAGTCAGTGCATGGGGTTTGCGTCGAGACGTTGATAGATTCCGATCAGTGGTTATTTAAAAAAACTATGGGCAGATATATTTTGATTTTGCCTTCTGGATACTGATTGGGGATACAGCCGATATTCTCGATAGTACGAGGTATTTTGATGGACAAGTACGAAGATTAAATTATGATTAACCCAAATTGTTACATTAAGATTAGACTGGTATGCATGTACTTCGGCCATCCAGGGGAGAAGCGACTGGGAGCGTTTTTCATTCTCGTTGACACGCGTGCTTGTTGCCCCATGAGGCGTAAAAGTTCAAGTGTCACGGGTTTAAAAAACGCTCATAGTCGACTTATGGTCTCCGGGACGACCGAAATGCATGAATACGAGTCTTATTTCCATTGACAATGTGGAGTAATTTTTAAGGTAGTCCGAACGAGATAGTTCCCTAGTCATAATAGAGACCATATTCGAATTATACGTTTTAATTTCACCACCTGTAGGACACTTCAATTAAATATTGCATTATTGATGGTACAATAATATAGTTTTATATGATAGAAATTGTAAGTAATTAAATGAAAATATCTAAATAACTCTTTAACTTGACTCATTTTTTTCGCGCAGTGCGTTTGAAACTCCTTCAAAAGAGGATTTTTGTAATTCCCAAGAATCTACTGCGGTAACAATATGATTAATTTTCAAATATAGTTGAGAAAACATGCAAACTACACGCTGTTCTAGAAGTACCTCATTTTGTAAATAATGTCTCTCTGGAGTGCATAAACGTTCCGTTTCCCGTGTAAAAGGGCTGGTATTTTTTGGCAAATATCTTGGAAAGCAATGTGGTAAGGGGTTAAATTTTTGTTGTCATTGGAAGGGTGAGGTATTTTTCTTTAAAATGAGACCAAATTCTTTGATTTCTAAGTAAAATGATATTTCGCTCGGACTACTTTAATTTGACTCCAGTGTCTTGCACAAAGAGATGGCGGACGGATCGAGCTTATATTCCGGGCGATACAGCTCGTGGCGTCAGCCCCGGGCGGGGGCGTATTCCCCGGCCGTTGGACTCGTTGGGTCGGAGGGCGAATAGAGAAGCAGAGAGTGAAATGAGGTTTCGGGAGGCTGGAGAAGGGAAGTGGGGGTGAGAGAAAGTTTTTTTTTTTATTTTCATTATGTGGGACGACGTTCTGGGTGGGTGGGTGGGTGGGAGAGAGGAGATGGGGGATGAGATGGTCGACCGCCATTCGCGCATAAAGCCGTGAATTTATGAACACTCTTTGGGTTGGCTTATTCATTATTTTTTAATGCCTCGTCCGGACCTTTCGCACTCCCTCCCCCTCCCTCTCCCCCCCCCTCTCGCTCCCAGGCGGTCGTGGGAAGTGACCACCGGGTAGTTATGAAGGCGGCGGAGGGAGAGGCGAAGAGAGTCTTCCTCCGGGCGACCTTGCGATAAGTCTCCGCTCGTGAATACCCCCCCCCCATCATCCCCCTCCCGACCCCACCCCTTCTCCCGCCCTTCCCTCAAACCAGCCTCGTCGTCGCAGTCTCCTCAGTCCTCCACTCTCTCGACCACCCTCTGCCCTGCTAAAAATTTTCCTTATGGCCAGTTGCAGGAACGACACGTATGTATTCCATGAAGTCATGGGACTCATAAGCCATGGAAACCATTCGATAAGTGTTGGAGATACATTGAATAAGTTTATTGGTTTCATAATTTATGGCATGGAGTTATGAGTTCCATAAGTAGCCAAGATGGCGGATGCGCAATGAACCGCTTGGAGACTTAATTACTAGGTAAAAGAGTTGTTTTGAGATAAGTGACCACTTTGTTCATTCTTACCGACTAACTTTTATGTGCATTTGCAATTATTTATGGGTGTATCTTTCGTAAATTTTATCCGGCGGTGGAAGATTAGATCAACTATTCGCACCAATTGACTATTGGGAAATAACTTTTGTAGCTAGTAGATGTGTTCCTGAAACCCAAAAATTTAATGAGATCTGTAGCTTTATGGATCTCACAACTATTGATTCCATAATAAACTTTTCTTGCAACCGGCCATTAGAAGCTGTTCTGTAGAACGTATGGAATTCTACAGAAATTGACTCTTTTTCTTCAGAACTAGTTCCTTTTCTAAGGATCTGTACGGAACATGAGAGCCTGATACTAAATGATACGAGTTCGGCGCGGAAGCGCGGCGGCGGCGGAGAGCCGAAAGGTGCGCTGTCATCCAATTAGCGGGGCGCGCTATTTTTCATCAGTTGAGTGGTTTCCGTGGTGACGGGCGCGTTTTGTCTTTACCGTCCTCCCGTGGGGTTCGGTCCTTCCTTTCGCCCCCTCTTCTCCACCCCCCACCCCCCGCCCCAACCCCGCCCGGAAGGTCGCGGATATTTTGGCATGCCCTCGGCGGTGCACCGTGGCTCTAAACCAGTGCTTTCCAAACGTTTTCGAGCCACCGCCCCCAACCAACTCTCTTTTTTTCCACAAACATTTACCCAGCGCCCCAACCATAAGCTGTAACGTCATGGACTACAAAAACAAAGCAAGATATTATTATTAATATCGTCCGGTCTACAGATATCTATTAGTACATATTATTATTATTACAATCAAACAATTACAAGTAGGCCATTGGGCTGGTGGTAACATTAAAAACAGCCGAGTAAAAGAATATACTTTGAAACCTTCGACTTCTTTAACCTATTTTTAAAAATACATAATGTTTTTGGGAAGGGCTCAAAAATTTTTCTGGTAGGTCGTTCATGTCCCGCCTGGCCCTGTTCAAGAAGGAGAACTGTTTAACATTTGTCCTTTGTGATCGGCACTTTATCTTGAACTGGTGATCATTTTTTCCCACAAAGTTTGGCTTCATTGTGTCCTTCGCAAATTCATGCCATGCTTTTTCCTCACTCACTATTTTGCACATCCCACACATAGCCTGCTCCTTTTATGGAAATAAAGCTAAAATAACTGTGATTTAACTATTTTTTATTTCCAATCCAACAGAGAGATTGTTAACTTATCCGTGGATATGTATATCCGGTAAGGGCTCAGCCTCCAGGACCACCTTGCAGCCCCCTTAGATAAAGCACGACCTCCAGGGGGCGGTAGTGCCCACTTTGGGAACCACTGCTCTAAACGGACCTTCTGAGGACTTTTCAACTCTCCATAGGCAATTATTGACTAAAGGAGCAATATCTTTGTCTTAAATTCGTGGGAATTATTTCGTAAAAGTTGTTTGTGGCCGAATTTCGATTTACCTTCTTCTAGAAATCGGGCATTTCCTAAAACATGATTAATATATTTATGTCAATCGCCTAGTATTTTTTAGCAGTAATGAAGTCGTAAACAATATGCACATTTAATGACTGATATAAATAAATTTGGAAATGTATTCACGAAAAACATATATAAGTATACCTGAGTGCATATGCATACCCAGTATATGTAGACATACTGGTTTGTTTTTTATGGATCCAAATTATAAATTACATTTTCTGTAAATTCAACAGATTCCGGATTAATGCTGTGAAAGGTCGTCGTTATGAAAACAATAATCGCACTCTTTCACTGCATAAAAAACCTCTGGAATAGTGCGATTTTTGTTTACATCATATTATTTCTATTTAATACTCTGACTAGGCGAATGAAATCTGTACATAAATCATTTTTAATGTGATACACAGTTTCGAGAAAATGGAAAAATTTAATTCCGGTCTGGAGAAATCTTTTGCGAAATTATTCCTACGAGTAAGGCGGAAAAATGTCTTATTTGGTCAAAAATTGTTTTCGGGAAAATTGAGATTTCATCGAAAAGTGTGGCGCCAGCGTGCAATGTTCACCTCCCTTCGCCTGTCCCTCCGATTCGCGGTTTGCTTTGCGCTGCTTTCGGTGGACTGAATCTGTCGCTCAAAAAGTGGTGAGGTGAGAGCTAACGGTGAATGCAGCAAACGACTTTGAGCTTTTCACTGCTATGGCAGTCACAGATTTTGCTTTCTTTTCTGTCAAATTGAATTCACTCCATCTTCGTGAGAACCCACTTCTCGGGCGCCTTGCGGATAATTCCAGACTCTCATCCCAAAATATTCAAACATGGCGGGTGAATTTTTTGAAGAAATTGTCATGAGAAAAATTCGGCCTGGACCGGGAATGGAACCACGGACCTTTGGTTTGCATTGGTCCGGCAAACCAAAGGTCCGTGGTTCGATTCCCGGTCCAGGCCGAATTTTTCTCATGGAAATTTCTTCAAAAAATTCACCTGCCATGTTTGAATATTTTCAAATGGCTAAGCACGGCATAAGTGCTGGTGAGGGATACTGTCTCTTGGTTGTGGCTTCTTTGAAGCCCTCTTCTCCCTTGCGTTGCCATCTTTGATGGAACGCAAGGGCCTAAGAGCTAGTTCCTTTGTATCCACCAAAATTGTCATTTGAATTAGGAAGCCTGGATAGCGTAGTGGTCTGCCCATTGGTCCTGCAAACCAAAGGTCCGTGGATAAAGGTTTCTCGGGTCTTCCACCGGGTGAGCAGGTCCATGGGGCCCAATGTTTCGGAGAACGACTTGTCCTCCATCATCAGGGGCGTTCAGCTTCCGAATGCCGTTTCCTCAAGTCAAGTCAAGTCAAAATACGTTTATTTCCACACCAAACAATACAAAAATAACAAAAAAGATAAAGAACGGTGCGGACTCCGCTTTAGGCTGTCGCCTCTTCAAATTTTGGCCGTTATATATACTGTCTCCTCCCGGGTCAGGTGCCATCTGATTGGCTGTGGCGTCTGCAAGTTTTCCCGCCTTCCCTCCGTATTTAATGGTGGCCACGATTGGTTTCCAAGTGTTACTCAATTGGAAACCTGCGTCTCTATTGATGTTTCTCGACTGCAGACGGATCTCGATGGCTTCTTTATCGAGGCGATCCCAATAACCATGAGTGCGGCTGATTATTTTGGTCTCCTCCCACAGTATGGCGTGGTCCTCACCAATGCTGTGCTCCGCTACGGCTGATTTCTGCGGTTGTACCAATCGGAAGTGTCTCTGGTGTTCTTTCAGTCTTGTCTCGATGGTACGCCCAGTTTCTCCGATGTACATTTTTCCGCACAGCCATCAGGTGGCACCTGACCCGGGAGGAGAGAGTATATATACCGGCCAAAATTGAGGAAACGGCATTCGGAAGCTGAACCCCCCCCCCCTGAAGATGGAGGACAAGTCGTTCTCCGAAACGTTGGTCCCCATGGACCTGCTCACCCGGTGGAAGACCCGATGAAACCTTTATCCATCAGATACGCCGGGAAAATCTGAGATCCTTCAAAGGTCCGTGGTTCGAATCTCGGTCCAGGCTGAATTTTTCTCTTAGCAATTTCCTCTAATCCCAAAATCAAGGTATTGTTCCCGTGAAATTATGCTTCCCTTTTATAAATGATAATTCTAATATTTTTACGCTTTTCGGTAAATGTTGGGATTTTATATATAGCCGCCAGATGGCGAAGACATCGTTCCGAAATATTTATGCGTTCTATGTACCTATGCTTTAAATTTTGGAATGACTCCGTCGATTTTTTTCATACTGTGATATCACTTCAATGATAAGAATCTTCAAGTGCTCAAGAAAACTGTAATGGTAATTCTTTTCGAGGTCAGAGTCATGATGCTTGTCACTTGCGTGGAGAGAATTGATGAAAGATCCTCGAGTTTTATGCTAAACAAAATGCTTCGTCTCCTCGCATAAATTGCACTCCCGTGACAGTTGCGATATGAATTTGGGCATGGGATTACCGTAGAGGGGATGTTATTAATCTCTGTCCAATTACTCACTGAAGGGCAGTCTATTTACCGTACCTACATAGTTTTCCAGATACCACTCCTGATGTGAAAAGAGCATCTGACTGTCTGTAGGAGTACGATCAGGAAGTGAACTGCTATTCTTGAGGATATTTTTGATTATCTTGCTTCTCCACCATGATCGCCGATGTAATGCATGGAGCTTATGTATTAAAAAACATTTCTAAGACGTCGCAAAGTGTGTTTTTTTAAAAATATTTAGGTTTTCTGTTCGAGAGCTTTCTCCCATTCCTATGTATCAAAAAAGGTTCTTATCATCACTCTTCATTTACTTATCACTGGAGAGGTGATCCAGGCGGCGGGACTCTTTTTTTCCCTCTCTTCCGCTTTCCCTCTTCCGCTTGAGGGAGCCTCGCGTCTAATGAGATTTCCAGGACGTCCATTTTAATTGGCTCGGAGCGACGCTGTCTAGGAATCGCTTGGCGGACGCGAGGGCCGCAGTGCGTGGCGGAATCAGACTCTTGTCGCGCGGCGGATGATTGAGCGAAAACACGCGGCCACTCCATCCCTCTGACCCCTTTTACCCCTCCCTTTTCTCGCCCTCCCCGCCCCCCCGCCACCCCCTCGTCATTTTAGACTTCAAAGATCCTGGAACTCTCTCCCGCAGTTTGATGCACCCATGGCTACTTGCAGGAACGACACATATGTATTCTATAAAGTTATGGGACCCATAAGCCATGGCAACCATTCCATAAGTGTTGCAAAAACATTCGATAAATTGTATGGTTTCATAACTTATGGCATGGAGTTATGAGTTCCATAGGTAATCAAGATGGCGGATGCGCAATTAACCGCTTGGGGACTTAATTAATTGATCAAGGGGTTGTTTTGAGACAAATGACCTGTTAGTTTACTCTTACTGACTAATTATTGTGCATTAGCAAATATTCATAGGCTAAACTTTCATAAATTATACCCGGCGGTAGAAGATTATATCGAATATTTGAATCTACTGACTTTAGGTAATTAAGTTTTGTGACTAGTAGTTGTGTTCCTGCAACCCGAATATTTTTATGAGATCTATAACTTTACGGATCTCAGAACTGATTCCATAACAGAATGTTCCAACAACCGGCCACTAGAATGACAAATCGCTCTATGATGTTGAAACTAGCTGTCACCCGGTAAATATCATGTAGTCTAAGACTGCAACTGTCTCGAAAATGACTCATTCTAGTTCATATTTTCCATTTGATTTTCGATATTTTCTCTCATTATATTTCTTTTTTGTGTAACAAAGCCAAACTTATGATCGTAGTTGTTCATTTCAAAGCACATTTTGATGTCGGTAGTGATTTATTTCCCTGGGAACCTTTCATCGGAGACGAGGAAATAATATTGAAATGAGGTGATTTGGGAAGTCCAGATAGAGATAATCAACTGCAGGAAAAACTCCTCCTTGACAATAATCGTCGTATATAATGTTATTAGTATTGGACAATCGCTGAGGATAGGTCTAAACTGACCAGCGCTTCTTTGCTTGCTCAACCTCAAACTTCTCTTTCCTTACCCTATTCCTATATAATCAGCTTCCTACCTCTATTTAACTCCGACTAAAATGCCAATCGGCTTGCTGCTCGTTCTCCGAGGATTCTCCCGTTTATCGCGGCCTTTACCATCTTATTGCACCTTATCATTTTTTTCCTCCCACGCGCACCCCTGCCTCCCTTCCATGCCAAGTTCTCTCTTAGTCTTCATTTCTACCCATCGTATTACCAACATACGTCTACATCTACATATTACCCCGCGAGCCGCCGCATGGGCGTGTGGCAGGGGGTGTTAGGTCTCCAGCCGTGTAAAGGTGTACGTTTTTTGTAGATCAAATGGTGACAGGTATTATAGCAGTGTATTTAGTAGAGCTCAATTTTTATTGTGGTCGCTTTTGTTCGCGAAAAGAACGAGTTTTTGTACCTATCTGTTCGAAAGAGTATCTCTCTTATTTTATCGCATCTGTCAGACCTAGAGATGTAGTGAGGAGTCATGATTATATTCTCTATCTCGCTCTGAAAAATATCAGTTCTGAATTTATCAAGCAAACGAAGCCTAGCGTGTAGCCTCCGAGTCTCTAGGGGCTCCCACCTTGATCCCTCTAAATGTTGTGAGACACTATATGTAGGCTTGTAGCATTTTTAAACGAAGCGCACCTCTTTCCTTTGTATTTTATTAATTTTTTTGGTTAAATCTATTTGACCAGGTACCCAAATGCTCGCGTCGTATTCGAGGTGTGGCCTAACCAGAACGAACATAATCGGCAATAGCATTTTTCTTTCGTAAAGTGTAATTGCATTCAGACTTCAGATATTATTGCTGTCCCGTGACATTCGGCCCGAATGGAGTGGTCCATCAAATCGGTGACAGGATCCACCGTGGTCGTCATCCGCCCTCGGCTGCGTTCGTTGCTCGCCTGCCCGAAGACCCTCCTCCTCATCCTTTCCTTCCTCGGCGAGCTTCGCCGCATTCCTCCCTTTCCCCCCCTTCTCCCTGGGCACACATCCTCCGAGAACCACCACGGACTAGTTCCTGCGACGAAACCTCGGATTTAGAATGGATCGCAGTTTATTTACTCGGTCTTTATAACTGGCCAGTGTTTGCAGAAATGAGTAAACATCGTTGAGTGCTTTCTAGAGAACCTAAGGGAGGAGATATTTGAATTTAAACCTTTGGAGAACTTTAGCAAACAACGCTTAATGCATCAGGCAATCGTGGGCCGAGATTTCGTGGAAGAAGAAAGAGGGTCGCGACTTCATAAAAACACAAGTTATGTTTAGCTTCATCATTTCAGTTTTGTCCGGGCAAATAAGACCATTATTTCACGGGCAATGGCTCCTGCAGTGGAGATCATTAGTTGGTCTTTTTAATTAGAATATAGTTTCCGATATGTCTCAGAAGTTTATAATTTCAAGGAAAGTTGATTCTTTCCCTTTCATGTTCATTTGCAAATCATCAGATTAGGCTACTCTTGAATGGAGTTTCAACGTTTGTTTCCGACAAGTCCTCTGATCTCGCGCGGGATTAAGCGTGGAGAAACAGTTGAATTCACTCTTCAGAATCACGCACACTATTCGGTTGCGTACACAGTAGTGGAATACTGTTTGTAAATCCTCTTCGGTCCACGAGAATTTAGAATTATTGGAATTGGATAGACTTTTGTGAAATATTTCATTTATTCTCCGTATACTTTGTTCATTTAATCCTCAAGCCTTTAGCTGATATTGTACCGTTAGCTATGGCGTTAGAATTCCGGAGCTATTGGCCAAATGATTTTTTAAGACAATGGAGAGGCTGAGGCATGATTAGAGGTTCGAAAAACAATATGATTTGACTCAGGTATGTAAATTCCAGTTCCGGTGGTTATGCTGTATTAATTTTATTTTCTATGCGTTGCCGTCCGTCCAATTTTTTTTTCAGCACTTAATGCTGTGCTCTACTTTGCTGTGGTATCTACCATACGTAGACATGTATGCCCGTTTAAGTCATAGTATTGTTCTTATATTAAGAGTGACTATGAACTCCAATTAAATGCATTCGCTAGAAAATATGATTATTCACAATCCATTGCCGCATTTTCTTAACTTTAAGTGGTTAGTCTATCACCCATTCAATTAAATGCTTCCGACTGTACGGTATAAGTTTGTTTTAATTGTCAAGTGTTCGCATATTTCATATTTTTTGGTCGATAAAATGACGTCATTATTTCGTTAATGATATGACTAGTTTATCATTCCTGGGAGACGCGGGCTTGTGCTTTCTGAAGATTTTTACCTGTGCGAAGTTCGGTGTGTGTATAACTAAGGTGAAACTCAATATTTTTTTCCAACTGTTCATGGTATGTGTCTCTCAACAATTATGTCTCGAACCGATATATATTTCCTGGTTTGCTATCAATTAATTTGGCCGTACGAGGGTGAAAATTTTCTCACTTTTGAAAAACACTGGCGTAGGTACAATCGCACCTCTTCAAGGTGCTCTTCGCGAGATATCCGTGCGCATGGGAATCTACTCGAGCCTTTGCTGGCGGTGCCCATCCAGATGAACGTGCCACAATTCAACTCAGATCACGTGTGCTCGGGTGGGAGTGGTCGTATTTGCCGGATGACCCCTCGATTCCCTCAGGAAAGCCATCGGGAGCGAGCCGATGGCGGGGGGGAGGGGATGCGAGCCGCTCGAAGGAGAAATGAAGAAATCGATTGATGTGAGGGAAGAGGCCTCACTCACGGGAGAAAATAGGGAAGGGATGAGGAGTGCGGGGAGGTGCCCTGGAAGTCATCCGACTGGGGCGGGGAGGGAGATGGGCGAAAGGCCGAGAGGTGGAAGTAAGTTTCTCCCGAGCAAGAAACTGGAGGGATCTCCTCTATCGCCGCACGATCTGCCGGAGGATTGTGCTCTGACCGCCGGAGCGAATGTAAATCCGACTTAAGTGCTACAAAAACCGATCAAATTAAAACTATCTTAAGGGATTTATTCGTAGCTCACGTGATTTAATTATGTGATTTCCCGCGCATTGGTCCGGGAAACGAAAGCGGAATTCCACCCCCCCCCCTCACTCCCTTCAATTTCTTTGCGTTTACCGTTATTAGAGGACTCCATCTCGTTATCTTACCTCGTGAATCTCTCGCGAAACGTAGGAAACTTTGTTCGTGTGGCTTCTGCGTGCAGACAATATAATAAAAGAGCGCGCTGCGTATTTTTTTCCGAAAAGGAATCCGCAATGATTAAAGAAGCCTCTGAGTTGGAAGTTCAAAAACCGTGTATTTTGGCCAGTGGAGATGTCTACCTGATGCTACTTTTTACAATTGAGCCATAGAAATGTGACCTTTGGGCATTTTGAAAGGAAAAATATTACTATCGTGAACCATATGAAGTAAATCAATGTCATGGTATATCATTTTTACACTTCTCCCCGAAATGAGTGCATATTTTTTCTTGCGCAGAAAAACTTAAATTGGTTTCGGTTGGCCTTCACTTTCTCCCTTCACACGCTGTCGCTCCCTCGAAAAACTCCCTTCTAATTACTGGTGTGAAAAATACGTTATGTTTAGGGAGTGTTTAGATGAAGATCAACTCTACTTGAAGCTTTGGAATGATCAAGCTGGCGTTAATGGGTCCGAAACAAGAGGGCATTTCGTGACCTGAGCATTGGTAGAGTCGTGATATTTCTAGTCGTCATTTACTTTTTTTCTAATAGTTTAAAATTTTCATCTCGATTGCTCGATTAGGGGGACCGCGTGTGTGCGTCCTCGGGGCAAGGGATTCGTCCATTCCGACCGATGAGCTCCGATGCGGGGGTCAGTCAGTCAGGGAGCAGTGGCCTGTCTCTTGACCGCCGCTACGACACCGCACCACGAGCTACAAGTTCAATTAAGTGGAAGGAGGAGCGGACATGCGCTGTAAGGCCTCGGAGGAAGAGAAAAATTGCATGCGTGGCCGGTGCTTCCCTTTCTCATCCGCGCAATTTCTTTTGCAACTAAATCACGGCCGCTACTCCATAGAAATTCTATGCACCCACCGAAAGAGGTGCCGGGAAAACTTAGTGAACCCGTGTTAATCTCGAGTTATTCTATTACTTTTTTCATAATGACCCTCTAGAGTTTATGTTCGGTGTAAAATAGGTACAGCCGGCAGCAGTTTAGATACGGCATCAATTACTGATCTAATCACTGCTTCTTGGTTTTACTTATCAGTGTAAGTGGCAACTAAATGTTGGATGTTTTTAAATACCATCATTGTAGTTTTAAATCATAAAGGCGTAACAGCGATACGTATTTAGCATCTTACTGCTAATGCTACCAACGCATTTATATAAATTTATTGAATAAATTATTCCCTGAAAATTAAATAGAAAGCTCTTTCAACTTATGCTTAATATTTCTCTCTTAGTCTCATACAATTGTTTATTCGCTTGTCATTACTTCCAGTTTTTATCTTTCTCTCTTAAGTTCCATGAAAATTCCCGTTTTTACGTCCTAAATTTCCTTTATTAATTGCTTGCATATCCGTTCTCATTGTATGTATCAGTGTAATTTTTGCTTATTTTTGTTTCGTAAAATCAAAATACAAACTTATTCAACTCACTATGTATGCCAAGCCATAGATTATTTAAGTCATGAGCTATTAAACTTCCGTGTATCCTATTCGTAGTTATGTTTCATAGTCTTTTGTCAATGTCTCTCAGGATAATCAATTATTAATCCACCCTTCCTCATTTTTGAACAAGGATGGTGAACTATTATGTGTAGCGGCATATTATGGTCATTATTAACGGAAAGGGAGCGTATTTTATATTCTTCTCACTTTCTGCAAGTATAAATTCAAGGAAATCGCGTCTAATACTCAATTACCTTAACTGCAGTTGAAAACACGTACACGCGAGGGTAATAATATATACATATAGATACGTTGACGAGTGTGTATGTGCAATCGCGGATCCGTTCGAATCTCTTTAAATACTTTCGATGCGTACGAATTGCGCATCAATCCCAGATGTGTTTAGGATTGTTGGAACTGAAATTGATCACATAAATGAGCATTGGATTGGATGGCCATGGAACCGGTTTAGAATAAATCCTTTCGGTATTTTCCCTCGATGATCAAGATACGCAGGACCATAAAGCCGTCAACGTAGGCGGGTGCACCGCCGTTCGATGCCTCCGGGAAGCGATATTGCAATTAATATTTTCCCGAGAGGTTTATCGCCTCAGCAATGCGACCGCGTATGTGTTGCGCTGGCATAGCGTAGGATTTTTTGAAAGGATTCCGACGAGGCAATTACTTCCGTATTAATGACTGAGAACAAATTACTCCCCTCGCCAAAAACTCACCCCGCTTATTTATTTTAAAGAATATTCGCGTTGACTTCCAGGGGCGAGCAACAGAACTGAGGCTGAGAGACCTTTATTATCTTTTTTCTCATTCATATCTCGCTTTTATACTTAGTCTCCTATTTTTTCGCCATTTCTATACCAAAGTATCCATTTTCGAGGATAAGGTAAATTGTGCGAGGATTCAAGTTTAGATCACCGAGTAATTTAGTAATATTAACGGGATGAAACCGAGGAAGCTGGGAGTCTGGTTTGAAAATATGCTGTTTCTTTTGTGTGATATAGATTTCTGAGTCGAAAAGCAAACTTTGTTTGCCTCAGAATGTACCTTCCTGTTTGACGAGTTGTTTTTTTTTTACTTCATCATGGAATAATTAAGACAGCTCTATTACTACAATATATGTTGCTGTTTAACGATTTTCAATACCAGTACTGTTTGTTCCTTAGAACTGACCCGTGCGCAAAGTAAGTAAAGTGGAAATATGACTCTTGAAAATCGATTTTTTTATGTTGCTAATTTAGGCCCTGGATATGAAATTTTTCGATCATTTCCTCAATTCTAGTCCTTACGAGTAAAAGGGAATCTTTGTTTAAGAAATCTCACGTCATCAGCGTTGGTTGTCTCATTTTTCGATATGCCGCTTCGTTATCGTCACATAGTGACAGAAAACTGACGCTTTCGGGCTTTGACAAATCGAGGAGCACGCAGAACGAAACTATAGTGGGACGACTCACCCCAGAGCGGAGCAGAAGGCTATATATGCCCGATGCTCAGCATCAGGTGCTCAATTTAGGCTAGCTACCAAATGCTCAGCCATTGATTTCTGATTGGCTTACAACCCTCTCAGATATTCTAAAAAATAGACTATCGCTCACGGCTAAAACGAGCACCGTCTGTAATTAAAACAGTAATTTTATGCAAGAATTCTACTATGCATTTAAATCGATGCCCTCCCCTCACGTCCCCCTTCCCCCCACACACGTATTCTCGTGCATTCCGGCGAGAACGAGCGAAGTATATGGAAATCACTGTCGGACGAGTCATAATGAGTCGAGCCTGCTTGGGAAAATCCTCGAAAAACGGTCGATTCCGAGGAGCAAAGTAGTTCTCCGTCAGGATAAAAAAATAAGAAGGGAAGACTTTCCGAGCGCGTAAATTTGGTTTATCCGTGCCATAATTGCCTCTTTAACCGCGGCCGGACACAGAAATGTTATCCGGATCATTAAGGAGGCTCATGTAAGGCATTCTTTAACTCTCGTCGTCCAAGCGGGGAGCAGGAAAGGGAAGGGAGAGCGGAGGAGGACGACAAGGCATTGTCTTTTTCGCTCTGTGGGTGTGACCTCCCCTTAAGCCGTCCATGCGAGCCCTTGCTTCGTCCCTTTCTCTCCCCCCTCTGCCTGCCCCCCCCGTCGTACTTCGTAACAACACACCTCTCATCTCCCTCCCCTCTTCTTACATCCGCGGCTGGTTGCAAGTGCAAGAGACAAATGACGGCAGCTTTACACCTTGCCATCTTATTCGCCCACGTCGCCAGGAAAAATCTTCCTCCCTTTACCACTTTCCGAGGAATCTTAGGCATTTTTGTGTGTACGTATCCAATGTGAACGGATGCACTTAAGGCGCGGAGAAAAGGAGGACGAGGAGGACATGGAGAAAGTGCGACTTCACAGGAAGAAAAGTAAACGCAGAATGTCCCGGGAATCGCAGCAGCGGAAGTGGAAATGTGTAAATTGATGCGGCTGCTAATAAGGTGCAGTGGGATCTTGAAGAGAGTGTGCTGGGTGGAACCAGAATGAAGGAAAAAGGGAATGAGAAGAGGAGAGTTGGCGAACTGACGTAGAAAACCTCGTGAAGATGTGTCTGCGGTAGCAGTGTGGTTGGGTCCTTCATAGCCAAAAGTACTTTGATCGGCGAAGCACAAGGATAATTGTTGCACCACTTATTGCCCCCTCATCTCAGCAGCTCGACCTTTTGTCCTCCAATCCCTCACCCACAGCCTCCACAATCAGCCCAAGACGGAGGCCTGAGGACAAAGCCTCCGCCCCCAGCTCCCCCTCCACAACTAACGCCCCCAATCTTCGTCTGCCTCGGCTGTCGGATCAGTGGCACTTCAGTGTACACTCCGAACTTTTCGCATCAGTCATTATTATGTGTTCTACCGGTAAAGGTAGGTTCTGTTGAAAGTCAGAGAATCCGCTCCCGGTCTTTTACACATTCAGGGGCCTATCTCCCTCTAATACATCCTTTTTCGCCTCTGCGTAAGATCTACCCTTCTTCATCCCGTCCATGAAACCTATTCTCTTTCTTCCCCTTCCCTGCTTGCCCAACATCCTTCCCTCTATCACCCTCTTGAGCAACACATCGCCCTTCATAACACACTTCAGCTATCTACCCTACCTATCCCGGATTTCATTCAAAAGTTTTCTTTCCTCGCCCACCATCTCAAGCCTTTCCTCGTTAGTCTTCCTTTCCGTCCACCTAACCTTCTCCATACCCACATCTCAAATGCCTGCAGCCTATTCTCGTCCTCCTTTCTCAGGGTCCACGTTTCTGCCCCATACAACGCTACGCTCCGTATCAAACTCTTCACCAGCCTCTTCTTCACATCCTTACCCATTCGCATCAGTACATATCAGAAAAATTCACATCTTTAAGATAAGGGCACACTCAGGAAATGGTTCTTATCCCGCTGTACATCTGCAGTTCAGGCTGAAGCGACACAAAAAGCAGAGCGCAAAAATTATTTCTTCGACAGAAACACATGGAAATATTGACTTCGCGACTGATGGAAGTTTATATTGATTCAATGATCGACGATCATGCGCTCGGAGATATATTCGAGAGGATTATATCTCGGGCAAGATCTTGTGAATAAAAATTGGAGGAAAGTTTTGAACTTTTCATCGGAGGGGTGAGTCATTGTAATGGAGTTTGGACTTAATGTGAGTTTCTTAGTTCAGTGATTTTCAATTTCATTTCACCCGAAATACGGCTTGTAGGCAACGGTTTTTTTAAGGCTATGGATGCATATTTTTTTTTATTTTACACTTCATACCTGTACTGCGTTTTCTATACTTTGTTAATAATCTGTTATGTTATCGCTAATAGCCCGCGGCTTATGGGAGCAATTTCTGAGAAATTCCAGAATAAAGATCAAATAGTCTGCGACGTGGCCATACGCGTGTCGCTCGCGGTGAAATTGTCTGTAAAACTAACGTTATATAACCACACTCATGCTTGACTTACAATTAATCTTTGCCGTTCAACCTGGTTTGGCACCCCGTTTTTCGAGATTGTGTATAATATATTTCCAGTAACCTTTTCACGCAGACTTATGTTAGTTCATTCAGTCATCGAAGTATTATACAGGATTGAGATAGGTCTCATTGGAAGTCGAAGAAAATTTTCCTAAGTTTCTACATATAGAGGGCCTCAACTATCTCTAGTAATTCCTACAAATGTAATAAAAACGATTGTAAAAACTCTCTTGTGGAATATTTTACATGTCGCATCTCATTATAAGTACTCCATCATCACTATAGCGTCGACTGAATAGGCAGATTATCTGACTCGGCACGAACTTCCATGAAGATGAAACGCTAAGAAATCGTTAAACTATTGTACACCAGAATACATATATACTTTATGAAACTCAGAAGTAATATTTCAACGAAATATGACGAGGTGGAAGATCAATGAACGGTAAGTGAACGATGATATTCGCCGAACTATTCGCCGGCATCCCGTATGTCACGTACGGTAGATGGCAGGTGTGATTTCATGCGTATAACTTCCAAAATGGCGCGCGAAAAGCTGCGTTTGAAATGACATCATCTTTTCAGTTCACTGCAGTTCGATAAATATGGGTCTCTCGGATGAAAGGAAATGATATATAGGAAACATTTTTTGTTTTCTATATGATGCATGAGTTAAAACCGCTGTAAAAAAAAACCTTGCAAGTTCTCCATTGATCCTTGATGACGATATTTCTTGACTCGCCGCCCACTCGTCTACTGTTTCCGCGCTCGTGATTGGAGAAAGAGAGAGAGGGTGGATGCCGATCAGCGCTCCGATCGTTGACGAGCCGTGAAAATCCGTTGTGCAGCAAGTACTTCATCTCCGATGCCTCTCCCCCGCCTTGTCTCATGTCTCCCTCCCACAATCTCCCCCCTTGTGCTCTCTTTAGCGTAGTTAGAGCGGGATTTTCCCCTCATCATTATAGAGACCATATTCGGATTTCAATTTTTTTTAATTCAACAGCTAAAGAGAAGCATTGAGTACAAGCACTGTAATGTTAAATGGTGCAAAAATATACTTTCGTGTATCTGAATTCCTCATCAATTAAAGCAAGATATTTGTATGTCTACAACTTGACTCATATTTTTCGCGCCGCACGGATGAAACGCTTATGCAAACAGTAGTTTTATTTTGAGATTCTGTAAAACTTACAGATGAGAGCAATATACAAGCACTGTAATAAAAAGTTGTGCATAAATTTATTTTCGTGTATCTGAATTTCTCATCGATTGAAGCAAGATATTTGTATGAATCTTCAACTTGACTCTTTTTTTTTCACGCCGTGCGGATGAAACGCTCACGCAACAGTTGTTTTATTTTGAGATTTTGTAAAAAATAACGGCTGTAAGAGCAATTAATTTACCTTTTTAAATAGCGGAAAACGTGCAGCCTACTCTCCGTTAAATGTCTAACAACATGTATGCGTTAGAAACTCCTCTTTTTCTTCAAATAAAATCATTCTGGAGTGTGCACGAGTACCATTTCCCATGGTATGGCTGGTGTTTCATGGAAAATATCTGGAAAATTGTGGTGGCAAGAGGTTGATATTCGGCATTTTCGGAAAGAACAGATATACATTCCTTTAAAATGAGGCAAAAGTCGTACAATGCTGTGCGAGGCGATATTTCGCTCTAATCTCGAAACCTTGTAAGTTTCTTATGCTTAAAGCACTGGGATGCTTAGAGCTGCTGAGCTAGAAATGCTTAGAGCACTGGAATGAGAGAGTTTACAGGTGAGGAGGAAAAGGAGCAGGCTATGTGGGATGTACAGAATAGTGAGTGAGGAAAAAGCATGGCATGAATTTGCGATGGACGTAATGAAGCCAAACTTAATAAAAAAAAGATCACCAGTTCAAGACAATGTGCCGATCACAAAGGACAAATGTTAAACAGTTCTCCTTCTTGAAGAGGACAATACGGGACTGGAACGACCTACCAGTAAAAATAGATGAGCCCTTCCCAAAAAAGTTATGTATTTTTAAAAATAGGTTAAAGAAGTAGAAGGTTTCAAAGTAGGTATATTCTTTTACTCGGCTGTTTTTGACGTTACCACCAGGCCAATGGCCTACTTGTAACTGTTTCATTGTAATAATAATAGTAATAAGTTGCCCCTCGAGAGAGCGCGCCATGGCACCAGCCTCCGCGCACCAACCAGCCGACCCCTTTCCCTCGTCCGCCGCCGCCTGGACCGAAGGGTGCATCGGCACCGTTTGACCTCTCCTCCTCCCGCCCTCTAGTCTATGAGATGGGGGAAGGGGATGGTATCCCATCTCGGAGAGACCCCTTGAATGGGATGCTGTGGGTGGGTGGAGGGAGGGGAGTGGGGGGGGGGGAGGCAGGGAGGAAGGAGGTTTGAGCAGGGTAAAGGGAGTGGGGGGTGAAAAAGTTAATCGCTTCGCCTCCCGGATTGTGCTCTCCCTTCAATACCGCCCCCTCTTGCTCCTCCCCCCCCCTCCCCTGCTTCCTCCCTCCCTCGTCTCCCTATCGAGGTGGAAATGAAGTCAGCGCGGTCTCCTTTCCTTCAGCTCCTCCGTCGAGCGCCTCTCCCTTTTCCTCGAGTGGAGGGTTTTTGTCGGACAGCCATCCCTCTTCACGTCGTGTTTTCGCGTTTGGAATTTTGTCGTAGAGACGTTATTCCCGATGATCCTCTCGCTCCGAATTCTGTCCTAAATCCTCCCGCCTTCCCCGAGAAGCACGTGATGATTCCGGCGAAGTCTCTGTTGCACCCACTACTTCCGAGCTGCTTTGGATAATAAATGATGAATTGATTAAAAACCCTTCTTATTTATCAATAACTAGCGGAAGGTACCCGTTTGAAATTCAACGGGTGTGAAAAACAAACTAATGGTAGCAATCGAAATATATCGATATATGTATATATCGCGCACAATGTGCTTTTTATGGATTCTGTTGACTCTTCCATCTCAATCGATACGTTCTGGGCCTATATTCATTCACATATATATCCATTAGGAGATTCTGCTACAACAGTGCTATCGGTCGTCAAGGGGACAGCGAACCAAAAACGCTGATTTTTCAGCAATTTTATGATTGTTTTTCAGAATTTAAAGTAAATCAGTTGAAAAACAAAAATAAATTGCAATAATGAGAAGGTTTATTTATTTTTATTTCCAATGGTCTTTGTTGTGACTTTTTACGACCATTATTTCTAATGGAAATATGCAAAATAAAAAAGGTCTGGACGCCTGAAAAACTAACTTAACATGTATTTCTTATGGAAACGCTTTTACTCGTCTGTAGTCGAACCGGAGACCATTAACTAAACAACAAGTAGCCATAAACCTTACGAGTGAGATATGGAATCATGTTACAAAGTTTTACGTCATTCCCTGCATTGGTTTGGTAGTTATCAGTGACCGCACATTCACACCTTTTTTATTTATAAGAAGATCAAAACCTCGAAATAGGTAACAACTTTTTTCCAATAACTTACTTCAATTGAGTGTTCTGCTGATTGGTAGGTTTTTGAACAGTTCTTATCATAGCATCACAATTGCTGGTTTATCGTCCAGTTTGCCTTCCTACCCCGCCATCAGATCACTCTTAAATTCATCTTATCGTTTCCCTCGTCTTGCTTCGTCCAGAATTCCTATCCTCATTCTTCCACTGTTTCAATCGGTCCAGAGTTATTGCTGCGGTACGTCTGCACAATAAGTATTCGGAGACTCGAATATACTTCCGCGTGCTGTCCCACGGCGCATAAGAAGGGCAAGTGGCTAGGGAGCCTTAGGACACCACCCATGAGAGAAGGGCGAGAATGAGTGGGAACATAGGTGTGAGAATTGAGATATGTACCCGTGGATAGGTGTTTGGTACTCTAAGAATTGTGCGTTTGTGAAGGTAGAATTCTTTTAACTTTTCTGTTGTGTAAACGTCTTCATGTGTGGTCCGCCCTGCATATGTTTTGAGGTTGTAAAATAATATCCTTCATCAAACTGGCCCTCGAATGATCATATTTTTTTCTAATAATATAAGCTCTGCATTTAACTTCCAAAGCTGTGGTGGTTCCCAACCATAATATTAATAAAAATGTTTATTACTCCAACACAATTTATCTTTACGTTAATAATGAAAATTATTGCGTACGTTAAGTAGCCTTGAAGGAGAACTCTGCTTTTAGGCTACCATCAAGTTATGCCTCATAAGCCATATACATAGATGTAGCTCATGTAATAGGATTGGCACAACTACTTCACATCATCAGTACGTATCATTTAGTTGCAAGTTGAGTTAAAAATTTATAAATTCTATCTCACAGAGTGATGATGAGTATTTGTTTGGGGAGAAGCCATGACTACATTTTTGTATATTGTTTTCACAGATTTTTATTTGATGCAGCAATCAGGTAATAAATTGTACAATTTTGGTCCAACATACGAAAACATCGTTTGAATGGCGTCAAATTTCGTCGGGGAAAGGGTTTTGCGTCGCGTAATGGAAGAAAGCACCACAAATGAATGTCACACTCATGTCATTAGTCATATTGGTGTTCGGCACCATGTATAAAGATAAAGATAAAGAAATATTTATTGTTCTTGGACCACTTGGTCCACTAAGAACATACAAAAAGTACACAGTAATATTAGATCTCGAGTACAGAGAGATATTTACACAGAAAGAGCGGGTACAAGCAAGAAATGAATTAATAATGGCTACAAAGAAAGCAAAAAAACAAGCATATTGGTGAATTAAATTTTTTCCAGCAATAGCATTTTGTTAAACAATCTGTTTTTGAAAGCCATCAGCGAATTAGAAATTTTGATTAATTCAGGAGTACTGTTCCATATCCTTGTTCCTACAACAGAAAAAGATTTATTGAATATAGTGGTTCGATGAAGTGGGACAAATAAAAAGTCTGGTGACATTCGGGTTGCTACATTTCGGTTTTACTCCTTAGGCTGGAAAAATTGTAAAATATATTCAGGCTGTTTACATTTGAAGAGTTTATACAAAAAAGAGGCAAGCATGTATTCCCTCCTTGTTTTGAATTTAATTCATTCTAATCTAGTAAAATAAGGGGATATGTGATCATCTTATTTTAGATCATAAATGAACCTGACACACATATTTAATTGCTGTTGAATCATGGTATTAGTCTCTTCAGTTAGATCATGATAAACAAGGCAACAATAATCAATATGGGGAAATATTAGCGAGGATACAAGTTGCTTGCGGGTATTATAGTGGCTATGTATGTGGAATGAGCTGCATGAAATTCATTCCAATCCATCGTGACTCAATCCCCCCATTCTTCTCATTCTTGCCTTCCAGGTAAAGGAGAACGTTCCAGTGGGCCACGTGGTGGGCATGATCAAGTCCGGGGGCGAAGGGGGCAGCGGGGGCGGCGATGGGGGCAGAGGCAGAGGGGTGGTGTACGCCCTGAGCGGCGCCGGCGCCACGCCCTTCGACGTCAACCGCACCTCTGGCGTGCTGTTCACGACGCGCGAGTTGGACCGCGAGGCCGTGGCCGAATACCGCCTCGAGGTACGCGCCTCGAACTCGGGGCTCGCCAACGGGCCGTCGGGAGGTGGGGCGGGGCCGGGGGCGAGCGGGGGCAGCGGGGGCGGCGGCGGCGGGGGCGGCGGCGGGGGCAGCGGGGGCTCCCCGGTGAGCAGCCTGATCAGCGTGCGGGTGGAAGTTGAGGACGTGAACGACGAGGCGCCGAGGTTCGAGGAGGATCCGATAGTGTTCTCGGTGGCCGAGGACGCGCCCCCGGGCGCCGCCGTCTGGAACTTCTCCGCCACCGATTCCGACGCCGGACTCAACGGACAGGTGAGTGACGACACTTCTGGATGTGATATAATAGATGTGAAAAAGTTAATATGAAAAAAAACAATAGAGATCCATGTAATGTACAAAAAAACAAAAGACACTAATGGCAGTAAATATGAAATGGTGGTAATGATTAATCTTGTAAATGTGGCTATGAAGGGGGGAAAACCTTCGAGTATAAACCCCCATGTATCGCTTTGTGAATGAATGGACGCGCTGCAAACCTCTCGGGGGTAGGCGGGGCGTCCTTTTTTTTTAAAAAAATAACCTCTGCGTGCGACCACCTCTCTTTTTAACCTATCTTTTTCACCTGAAGGTAATGCGAGCGAAATATCATTCAACTTAGAAAACAATGAATTCGGTCTCATTTTAAAGAAAAACAGCTCACCTATCCACTGCGTATCAAATATTAGGGTTGCTAACATTCTTATAATTAGGTATTAATGCTAGAAAATTCATAATACTCACCTTTTTGTTCTTGAGCATTAAAAAAATGTACATTATCATTTCTAATATTTCCAGTGATAAAAAAGAATTGACATGAACTACAAAGAATCCAACTACGGACCTTGTCATTTACTATATTTTAAATCTCCGTTGGCAGTTATGTGACCAAGATTTCACCGGATCCGATGCGATTTTATCGCAGAATCGACATGTTACTTACTTGCAATAAAGAAGTTTGTCTTTTTCTTGACAAGTGTAAACCTCGGTCGATTACTACCGCTATCGACCCTAACTGCCATGGAACTCCGCACATGCCCATCGAAGTGTCTTTTGCTAGAGACTTTCAAGGTTACTGTCATGGAAGTAACTTCCAGGTGTTAAGGTAGTCTGAGCGAGATAGTTCCCTAGTCATAATAGAGACCATATTCGAATTATACCTTTTAATTTCACCAGCTGTGAGACACACGAATTAAATATTGCATTGTTAATGGTGCATAAATATAGTTTTACATGACAGATATTGTAAGTAATCAAATGATAATATCTAAATAGGTCTTTAACTTGACTCATTATTTTCACGCGGTACGTTTGAAACACCATCAAAACGGAAGGTTTATTGTGATCCGCTAGAATTTACTGCGGAGACATTATGATTAATTTTCAAAAATAGTTGAGAAAACACACAAACTACATGCTGTTGACTTTTTCACGAGATCTAACAATAAGTGTAGGGAATGCCTCATTTTGTAAATAATGTCTCTCTGGAGTGCATACACTTCGCCATTTCCCATGTAAAATGGCTGATATCTTCTAGCAAATATCTCGGAAAGTAGTATGGTAAGGGGTTGAATTTTTGGTCTCAATGGGAGGATGATGATATACTTTTCGTTAAAATGAGACCAAATTCATTGATTTATAGGTAAAATGATATTTCGCTCAAACTGCCATAAGCTGTCTTTTGTTCACCCTCTCGTTGGCATTCGACTCTCGTGATCGGTTTCATGCTCACCTCTGCTCATTCGATCGATTTGAAATTTATCAATTATGTTAGAAATTTCCCACATATTTTCCAATTAGAGTTGATCTTCCTCTCCTTACCTGTGTATTTATATTTTCAAACAAGCCCGTCGATAACTTTTGTCAATGTGAAGGTTATTTAGTTAAAACACATGAGTTCATCTCTACACCTTCCCTCTTTTTGCACCTCCCAATTTCACTCTGCATCAGAGGGTCAGCTGTGATGGTGGCTGATTCTGAGAGCGGGATAAACGATAACTCTAATGCTCGAATTTTCATTTTGTTTTGAAGTCCAAGTAATATAACCATGACTCAGTGATAGAGTTGCATTTTAAAGAAACTTTTTGTCGGACGTATTTATTCCTGTTGCAGTAAGAAGCGGAAATTTTCTGTATTAACTGAAACAATTGACCCCCGTATAGTGGGCATTTGTGATGCGTTCATTTTGCGAGTAATCAATAGTGAAAAGTAGGGGATAAAGGTTTTTCTCTCCTGCTTTATGAGAAACAGTGTGTTCTGTTTTTTTGTGCCATCATAGTTTTTTTGGTTTATTAGCGAGATTTTTACGTTCGACAATTGTTTTTTTTTTCAACTGGTGAGTGCTATAATGACCAGATTTTATTCCTAGTCTTAGAAGTCAAAGCTAAAATTCTTGCATTAAGGTGAAATAAGCCGTACAGTTTCCAGTCAGTTTTAATTCTCTTCCCTTGTTAGCTACCCTAAAAAGAAAAATTTTCTCGCGTATAGTTTACCACTACACATATCGTATTTTATTTGCCATAGTTAGAGGTTAATAGGGGCATCGGGCTTCCGTAATCAATCAGTCATGACTCCTGAAATCCCTCTTAAAAAATGCTTTGATAGCTCTAGGCTCCTTTGGATTCCCCTAAGTTAAGCTAGATGAACGGAGCCGTCAAGTCACCTCGATTGTACAATAAATTTGCTGGCATCCTCAAAAATGAGAAAATTGATAATTATTTTTCAGATATACATGGCTTTGTTTGCATCTTAAATAAATGAGATCGACCCTCGGAATCTAATGGCAGTTAATCATTTTGTGTATCAATCTTTATGTAGAGTATAAATACATTAAGTAATAAATTATGGACATTATTTGACCGGCCACCTGCGTGGCACTAACAAGGCAGGTATTTTTTTTCGTTGAGATGAGGCGTCTGGAGTTCCGACGTGTCCGTCCAGGTGCATCACTCCGATTGATAGGTCTTCCCCGTAAGATTGGGACACACCACCGCGTCCTCTCATCTATCATTCCAATTTCTCAAAAAAATAATAAAAAAAAACCAAAAGGGGTCTCCGGACAGCGAGTAACTCCTCAGAAAAGCTCATTTCGAGGTGGTATTCTCCCGAAATAGCGTCCTTCCTCACAAGTTGCCGGATTGGACGCTACCTCAAACGGCGGAGTCCTCTTAAATGGAGTCAGTGGGCCAATACACATTGTTGGTTGTTGTTTTCGAGATCGTGTATTGACGGGGTTGATCATTTGATTCATGCCATGTATTCTTTTTCGGTGTGTTGTGTTCGAGGGATGCCGAAATCATGAAAGGTTTTTCCAAATCGACTTCTTCGCTGGATCTGTACTTCGACAGGTTTCATCGGAACTGCTCCCTCCGCGCCGCTCTGTCCTGTGCTGCCTCATTCAGCGCTTCATCACTCCCGGGCGTCATTATGTCCGTCATCATTGTATATGTCCTCTTCTTCCTGTCTCTCTCTCTCTCATTCCTCCCCGTCTTACCTTCCAATATTCTTTTCAGAAGGCAGTCTTTTCGCTGGATGTGTCGCATGCAGTTCCTTTTCCTCTTTCTTTCTGATCTCATAATGTTCCTTCACTCGGTTATACTTTCCATCACTTCCTCATTTCTCAATTAATGACTCCATTTGATTCCCACTTTTCGCCAAAGCCACGTCTTAAATTCTTCTAGATATCTCTTCTTTTTCCTCCTTACTTTCCATATTTCTTCTCCGTGAAGCACTATACCAAAAAAAATTCACCAACCTTTTTATCAAACCTATATAAATTGATTTGGCTATCAATAGTGACTTAACTTTACAGAAGGCTGTCATTCCCCGAATTATTCTCCTTCTAATTTTTTCCGTGCTACCTCCATTCTATGGGCTGATGCATCCGAGGTATGCAAAGGGTAGTATTTTATTCTAGCATTTTGTCTTTTTTCCTGTGAGCGGTGCCCAATCCAGTCACTCACGAGTGATGATATGGGATAGTCGCACTCTTCCCTCCTCACCTTCTTCTGTCTCACTCACTCGTGCTTCTTCTATTGAACCCACAGGTCAAGTACTCCATCACTCAGCACTCGCCTCGGGAGGCGTTCTCCATCGACCCAGAATCCGGCGCCCTCACCGTATCCAAGGAGCTCGACTTCGAGACCCACGCAGAGTACACGCTGGTCATCACGGCGACGGACCAATCGGAGAACGCGACGTCACGCCTCGCCACCTCCGTCACGGCGCGCATCCTCCTCGAGGACGTGAACGACAACCGGCCGGAGTTCACGGCACCCGTGACCCTGGGGCGGGCGCCCTCGAAGCGACACCTGCGGCGCCTCTCGCTGCGGGGCGACGAGGCGGTGGGCTCCACGCTGACTCACGTGATCGCCGTGGACAGGGATTCGCGAGACAACGGCCGCGTCACCTATTCGCTCGGCTCCGTGTCGTCCGCCATGTCCTCCTCGTCGGCGGCGGCGGCTGCCGAGCCGGACCTCGAGGGGATCTTCCGACTGGAGCCCGACACGGGTCGCCTGTGGCTGGCGAGGCCGCTGGAGCCGGGCGACGGTCCCGGGGGACTGCCCGCGAGACGCCGGAACCCGCGGCGCTACGTGTTGAACGTGACGGCGACTGACCACGGCCCCACCCACCTCACGTCCAGCCGGCTTCTGGAGCTGGCCGTCGAGGATTCGAGCGACAACCCTCCGAGGTTCCAGCAGGCCGTGTACGAGGCCAACATGACGGAGGACTCCGTACCAGGGTCCTTCGTCGTCCGCGTGTCTGCAGGCGACGTCGAATCCGGTGAGTACCCTGATAAAAATTCTGTTTAGTTTCCTTATGAATACTTCTACAGAATTTCTTAAAAAGTTCCATATATATTCCATAGAGTATTGAAACGCCATTTTACGGAATTCCCTTCGACGTTCTGCAGAATACCTTAGGATGTTCTGCAGAATACCTTAGGACGTTCTGCGGAATTCCTTAGGACGTTCTACAGAAGCCCTTTGACGCTCTGTAGAACTCCTTACAAGCTCAAAGAAACCTCACATATTTCCATAAAGTTACTGAAGTTCTACAGAACAGCTTGTGAGGATTTATTTTGCTCTGCAGAAAATAACTCTACAGAACATATGTTATGTAGAGTCAGGCTCTCATGTTCCGTACAGATCCTTAGAAAAGGAACTAGTTCTGAAGAAAAAGAGTCAATTTCTGTAGAATTCCTTACGTGCTACAGAACAGCTTCTAAGGAATTTTTTAGCAGGGTAGCGCTCCGCTTTTGGGGTTTGTTCTTGAAGCCACCCGCGATGAATCCGAGATCGTAACTGAGGGGTCACGTGGTCCAATCGCAAAGGGTTCCAGATCTTGTTTTTTTTTAATAATAATAATAATAATAATGTTATTGCCCCTTTAAACATGATCCAAGATTACATAATCAATTTGCAAAAATAGTTGACAGGAGCTTTAGGTGACCCCTAAGGCATTGCCTGTTGTCGGGGGCACCTTCAGGACAGATGCAATACATACAGAAAAATGATCACTACATAAGTGACAGTATAAAAGTTAATATAGAAAAAATCAACAATCAGAGTTTAACCAGCTTAAGAAAATATTTAATATGAATGGTCTATTTTATTTGTAGTGGCAAAGAATTGATATAAACTAGAGGTATAACAAATTGAAATTATTAGGCACTAGAGTTTTATTTATAAACACAGGGATTCCCAAAAGGTTGTTACAGCAATTTCTAGATATTATCATTTATAAAATTTGTTGCAGTCAACAGCCAAAGTTTAAAGTTTAAGTGGTTTTACTCGAACCACTCGTGAAAATCTCTCGCAGTTCTCGCGATCGAGTTGTTCTCGCCAGGATATTGCTGATGGAGTTGATCATTGTGATTAGACGCCATGAACGACCAATGAAACATTTATTATAGCTATCCATTCGATTGGGTGAAACTCGCCAACATATAGATCGATGGAACGTCTCCAATGCCATTGGGCGCAGAAAGTAATAACGCATTCCTCATTTGTAAATATCGGCTAAAAATGGATGAGATCCTTTCTTATGGGTCAAAAAATACCTTTGGTGCCTTTATGAGGTTTTTGCTTTTATTTTAAAAATTTTTACTGAGAGCTAAAATATGAGGACAGGTATTGAATTTCATAGTTTCAATTTTCGCTGGATTAGTAAGTTTACACCATCATCTCTGTCAATCCTGTTGAATTTGAACAGTTTATGACTATGGATATAATTGCAGTTATTAAGGAGGTGTAATCTCATTGAAGCATGGTATTTACACTACTTGAGGTATATCCTAGATAGCTGATTTCGCTTCGAATCATGATAATGACAATCTCGAATAGCTCGCTCGCAGCATTTCTTGTTGCTCGGTGGATCTCTAATGGTTACTAGAAATTCTAGGTTAGGAATGAATAATTTTAAATATCACCATCTTCACATTGCATTTTCCAACCTTTACGTCAACGAAGTGAGGAACACACTGGCTCCACAGTTGCACTGTTTTGCCCACTATTTGCGAAAATGCATGTCTCTTAAAAGAAGGCTATCGTATGCGTCTGTGAAATGGTGGTCATAAGTTCGAACATTTAGGAGCACTCAGGGAATGAGTAGATGAGTAGAGAGGGATAAATCACCTCTGCTATAATATTTTTAACTTAATTATTTTAATGCATTTGGCGTGTCAACGTCAATAAAACTTCATTCACTGGAAGAGTGGGAAGATTATTTTGGCTGCGTATATTTTCTCTCAAATGGGCACACCTGCGACATCGGGGCCCTGTAAAACAGACCCTCTCAGGCCCTTCATCGGGACCCTCCATTCCTGAAACTCTTGTCCCTTCGCTCTCCGCCCAACCCAACCTCGCCTGATGCTCAGGCGAATCCCTCGTCGCCTCACAGGAACGAATATCACCTCAAAATGGCAACACCGCTCGCCTTCATGATTACCCTGACCTGCAATGCACATTATGATAACTTTTCAAGGGAGTCGGAAAAATTCTTGGGCCACTCGTCATGCAAGTTCATCCGTTTATACGGTAGCAATGAGCAAGTATCGCAAGTCATACAATTGAAGCTAGAACTACTATGCTACAAAATTATCGCCGTGAGTAAAGCATTGTTGCGGCGCTGTATTTGAAATTCAAGCAGAAATCCTTAGTAAATACGTGTTATTTACTCAGCGTGATGCCTCGGTACGATATTTATTAGCAACCATTAGTATAATGGAAAGTTCGTAATTTCGCGTTTAGAAGAAAATCTGTACATTTTTTTATCTAATAATTCGGAAATATATGCCATAAGGCTACATGTTAAAATGGCAATTTAGTGCCAAGAAAACACATCGGTAACATGCGAATTTTTGTTTGCGTTTCCCTGTACATATATCTCCACGATCCTACGCGTATCCAAAGTTATTCGCAAATCTGTAAATGAACGAAAATCGCTCCTTCCACCTTAAGCTGCGTCCGATTCCCGACGTTCATACTCAAGGGAGTGTGTCGACGCGAGTGTCCCACTCGCCCAGTGATGTTGACTTGCTACGAAACCATGACCGTGAAGAAGGAAATACATCGCGTAAATTACAGTATCATAAATCCAACTGTAATCCCTGATGTGTTCAAATATTCCTGATAAAGATAGGTGAATGATTGAAATCGCTCTCCTATTTTCAACGGTACCAAGTCCATTTGTGAGGGGTTGTCCTCCATGTAAACCTCCGCGTTTTTTCGCCGTCCATCCTAATCCCTCCTATTTGCTAAATGTCCTGGAAAGTATTTCTCTAAGAAATGTATGTAAACTTTGGAAGTACTGCCCACTTATTTCCTGAAAGTTGCCCGTCACCATAACGTTCAAAATCTAGTACTTTCAGTGCGAGTATCTTAAGATATAAATATAGAATGTATCGTATAAATAAACTCTTACTTAGAGCAATTACTTCCTAATTGCATTCTTATCGTGGTCAAGGATTGCGTGTGCCATCTCCCCTTAATCAATAGTGGAAGCATATCACCGCTCCTGCCATTTCAATGAATTCGTACGGTTGATTGGGGCTGAAAGATCTTTTCTATTCTAGTGGAGATGGACGGCTTGAGCCGGAGGTTAGATAAATGCGGTGAAATTTGCTTGGTGAAATTAAAAATTTTATTTTGCTAACATTTTCTGTACTGATATTTGGGGAAGGTATCGGCTCCATTTCCTTGAATACTTAGAAGCATCAAAGATTCTGTACAAAGGTGCACATGTAAAGAAGTTTAGTTCTCTGAAATTAGTTTTGTGACTGATTTTTATAATTTGTCTTTTAAAAGGCGTACGAATGTCCATCAAAATGGAATAGGCTGGGTGGAGTAATCGTGTGTGGGGTCAATTTATACATTACGTTACTCTGGGAAGGTCAGTTGAAATTGTTTCCTCTAGTTTGTGTGAAGTTCAGTTGGGGTTGTATTCTCCGCGACCATTCATGTCGTACCCAATACTTTAAGGTTAATCGCCATAAGTGAGAGTATTTAAGTTGCTACGGACCTGAGTCGTAAACTCTTCGATATATTACTTAAGAATGTGAAATAGTTCCGTGTTTGTGTTGGAATAACCTGTGGGAAATATTTTCCGCAATGGGCGTGTAACATGACGGTCTCTTTCTCTTGGACGTAAAAACTCTTTCACTTCTAAAGAGAGTTCGCGTTTATTAACTATTGAGAGTAAATCATCCGTTATGTATAAAACATATAATAGTAATAATATAATAATATTTATTACTCAACACAATTAAACCTACATTAATCCTTACAACATGAGTAATATTAGGTAGCATAAAAGGAGAACCTGTATTAAGACTACCATCATTTGGTCAATAGTTATGCGTTAGTCTTTTACATAATTGAACATGAAAATGGATACATAATATTACATGAGGTTTTCAGTACTTTAAGCGGAATTATCAAGTTTATCACGTACAATTATAACAAGGTACCCTCTATTCTTTCTTGGATAAATAACCAAGATTGTATATTTTTCAATACTGTATTAACAGATTTGGATTTAACTCAGGAAGTAGGCAATTGAATGTACACTTTAGGTCCGACATACAAAAAACATCGCTGAAATAACGTTAGGTTTGTTTTGGGCAAGGTTACACGAGGTTTTCGAAGGCTGAAGGGAGAAGTATATCAATGCATGGCTCTGCAAACAAAATGTTCAACTTGCCTCTTTAATTCTAGGTTCTTCCATCCATCGAACGTACAAGCCAGGCGACTGTCGGTTTAACTGCTTAAAATGGGGGTGGAATGAAATAATCATTTTTCGTATCCCGTATTCCTCCTGGGTAATGAGTTGTTATCATTAAATTGTTCGTACACGTACGCGCGAGTATTTAGGAGGTGATTCACTCGTATAAAGATTAAATGAAGGTTCGAGAGATGATCGACTTGAAGTAGATCGAGTCGAATGAAATGAAGATATGTTGGAAGTAATCAATCTGGGAGAGAATTCGTGTCGGAGGGCCGAGGGTTGCGAGCACGCGTGTTGCGTCCATTACCGCGAGGGGGCGAAGAGGCGACTCGGGAGGGAAGTTTTAGCTCTTCCGACGCGGAAAAATCGAGGGAGAAAATTTTCGAGCCGGGCCGACAACCTTCTATTACTTGATGGTTTACCTCGAGAAATGGTTTCCCCCGACGACCAATCACTGCGACCCATTTTTCCTTCTACACTGATTTAAGGAGGGGACACTTCTCCACGCCCACTTTCCTATCATCCTCCATACTGAGTTAATTCCATCAGAAAAGTTCTTCATTTTTTCCGTTTGCCATTATATTTCTACTCCCCGAGTCTCGTGGAACCACCAGGCTGGGGAGGGCGTAATTATACAGGCGGGAGCGGGTCCCTCCCACCACCACTCCGGTCTCCCCGTCACACCCCGAAGGCCCTCTCGCTGGTGAAGGCCCCCGAGAAGACCAATATTCGCCCCCTCTCCCGGAGTGCACGAGGCCCCTCCCGGTCGGTTGAATAAAAAAAAGGAAGACCAAGGCTCTCTCTCTCTCTCTCTCTTTCGCTATTCTTCAACGCGCCACGTCCTAATTTGAAATTTTTGAACTCCGAACTCATCAGCGGTCTACGACCTCGGAAGTCGTTTTTTGACGGCCGAGCGGCTCATGTGATCAAGTTTCCGCCGTGCCTTTTCGATTTAACTCCTCAGCCTTCAAAGGGAATGGTCGATGATTTTTCTTCCGCCTAATTACTCTTTAAGGCGTGGGGAACGTGGTCTTTTTTCCCCTCTTCGGCGTTGCTTATTTTTTTCTACGGCACCAATCTCATCCGAGTAATGAGATGTTTAAATGTTTAGTAGTATTACAATTTAATATATTCTACATCGATCTGTATTGTTCTAAACTGTTTACGGCTTGGTTACGGCCAATTGTGACGCGTTTCCCGACAGATTGGCTTCGAAGAAATTTTTTTAGATTATTTTCTGTTTCCAAAATGAAAAAGCATGTTCAAACCATGTGGAAAAGTGTATGCAGAGCTTTGGTTATTAGAAGTCTGTATCGCGTGATTCGTGAATAACTTGTGATGATGACTGGAGATGGAATTATTTGAAATAAATTGCTGCGGTCTTAAAAAAAAACCTTCGGAAGAGTTTCCCTTACAATGAGCGTTTTCTCTGCTAGGATGTTTTTCCTTAGCGAAATACTTGATTATTGACCTTGTAGTGCTCATCTAGGAATTCACAAGTATACCTCTGTCTACAAGATAAAATTTAATGCTTTACCTCGCTGTTCATTAATAAGGTCTAAAATGATTCAGTACACAGGGAAAAGAACGAGAAAAAGTACGCTGCGTGTTAGGTCGAACTTTCCGAACTTTCAAAAATCAGACGACAGTCGTAATTTCAAAATCTTTGCCCATAGCTTTCGTTGGTCCCGCTGCATTAGGCAAGCTAATAAGTCGTGTCCTTGGATACACCTACGCATCCAGCGGCCTGTTCAGAGATGTGAGGAAAATATTCTAGAGTCATATAGGGAGGTATGCATTACGAAAACGTAACACACTATTACCGTCAAGACTTTTGCTTGGTTGATAATACGCGGTTGACAGAGACTCGTCGCAACTTGTGGAGTCTTTAATATGTAATCCCCACGCTACCTTAAACTTGCGGATATCATCAACAAACGAGGTGCATATTTATAGCTTCTTTAAGGGGATTGGTGAAAATATTCTCTTATAGTGCGCATTTATTCGCCAGTGGCTTCTGTGCACCTGCCTATTCGAGAGCTTCTCTCAACCAACGTCTCGCAAGAATGAAAAATTGCCTTCTCATTTGCGTGCATTAACTGTGGAATTCCTCAGGATTTGGGTCGTCGTCTTACCTGTTGCGTTCTCTTCGCTCAATCTCTCGCGGGGCATATAAACCGAACCGCCGCTTGAATCACCTCGACTTATGTTTCCAAAGTCAAGGCGAGGAATTGCGCCGCGCCACTCAGATTATTCGCCGATACGTCGTAAAAAACTTTTATCGCTTAACCCACGGTGGCGGGTGGACTGCGTGGTAGAAAATGGAAGCCAATCCCCCTGCCACACTCCTCCATCCCTTCGAGTTCAGCCCCGAGAGGACTGAACGTGAGGGAGTCTTGATGACTGAGGAATAATTGCATTCGGGAGGAATGTCTTAAAAAGAGCTGATTGCTTTAAATCGTTCGACAATGAGAGATTCAAAGAGAAGTCCTCGGCGTTCATCGCTGATTCCAGAAGCTTGCTTGAATGTCGTGTTCTGGTATCCATCGTGTTCCGCCCTCTCACTCTCGTCCTTTCTCTCCCTCTGGGTAAATCCACTTTTTACCTAGCGATAAATGGCTGTAATGTTATATAGGAAGGGAGGTTTCTCATGCATTGGAAGTGAAATCACGTTACAGGCTTTTATTTCTTTTCGTCGTAAAGGATGAATGGTTTATGAAGCAGTTTGGAGGTAACATTTAGCCTAAAGTGCTTTTTAAAATCTCTCAGCCTCTGTGTGAGCACATATAAGATTTAATAAAAAAAAGCAGCTGGGACATAACTTTATCTGCCGATGTAGACATCAGCGGGCATGCATACAGTTATTGTCTCTTCTTTTAGATAGAATATGCCATTATGAAATGTTTTACTGGGCGTTGCCGCGTCAAGGACTCTCTTGCAGTCAGCAAAGTGAAAAAAATTCCGCAAGCATGTGAAATATCGCCCACCAAGCTCGATTCCCTCCTCTTATGTATACATATATAGCGCGCTTCTCGTTGGATGCGTTTTAGCTCTTTTACTCTCCTGTATTATATTCTTCTCAGGCATGTCATCAACGATTAATATTCACTTGGAAATAATAATTTAATACAATATTTATTACTCAACACAATTAGACATACATTAATCTTTGCAACATGAGTAATATGAGGTAGCCTAAAATGAGGACCTGTATTAAGGCTACCGTCAGTTAGTATGCGTTAGTATTTTACATAATTGAACGTGGAAATAGATACACAATATTACATGAGGTTTTCAGTACTTTCGATTTAAACGATTTTATCTCTTAATTAATCTTTGATTAAATGCCGATAAAACGCAGGAAATCACTTCTAAATGTGGGCCCAGGACTATGTGCGTGAGAAAGAGACGTCGCTGTTCGGAATAGCACGGTTTCGAAGACCGGGTAGTTATATTGCGACTACAACCGATGCTATACGCTGTTCAGATTAGCATATTGTGACTCAGCGGATATAATAACCACTTCCGGTAGATACTTCGGCAACCAGAATAGCGAAATGCGACTGTGTCGCTACAATCTTGAAAAAAGCCACTTTAGTCGAAAGCCTGCAGGGTAGCCCGTTTGCTATCTGATTTGGAAGAATTTCAGTTATAGTACCTGGAAATGGATAGGATTCCCCGGGAAAAATCATTCAGTGACCAATTCCGAGTGTTGACCGTTTGCGTTAACAGTCAGTGTCAGTCAATAGTCAGTAGCTACCGAACTAGTCTGATTCCCCCAAGCTAATAAACGCTTGTTTTGACGGGATAAGAGCAAGCAACCTCTCGAAATGTTGATCTCGCTCTCTCTATCTTTGGACACACTTTAGAGCACCCACTCTCGTGAGATGATGACAGAAAGATAAGCCCTCTCGGCTGCGGAGACGAAAAATCGAGTTTGAAATTTGGATGTCCAGTGGATCCCCTCGAACCGCGATGGTTCTTTCACCTGCCCACTGCTTATTTCTCCGTTGCCTCGGAAATACACCCCACGCTCCATGGACCCCTCAATCCCCGGCATTCGTAGATAGATAGTTAAATTTATTGCGCCACTGAAAAAACAATACAGGAAAATGTTTAGTAATACAACTGTGGGGCTTTAAGTAGATTCAATGGTTCACACCAGTGTAGAACTTACCAGCACTTATTTATGCGTTCAAAATATATCATTGAAAAATATAGCAATAGCTTTTTTGACAAGATATGAGCAAAAAAATAAAGAATAAACCAATAAACGAGAACAAACAAGGATAAAAATTAGCTGCTTACAATTTTTTAAGAATGTTAGAAATTTAACGGTGGCAAAAAAAATACATTACAATTTTTTATACAATACACAGCCATGAAATCATAATAAAACTTCTATATCATTATGGGATAATAGCCAATCTCTGACCTTTTTACAAAAAATATATTTACTCTACTTCCTTAATGTCACTCGGTAAATTATTAAAGGTTTTGGTCCAATGAACAAAAACGACCTTTTGAAATCGAATCATCGCTGCCGTCTGGCTGATACATCCGTGCCTAAGGCAGAATGCCTTTCTTTTTTATTTTGTGTGTGTTTTTATTTTAATGTCCCAACACATCGTGCCACGCGGCCAAGCGTTGACTGTCAGGGTAAAATGTAGATGTAAATTTTCTATTCTTCTCGGTATTAATCTTCCATTCTTGTTGGATGACAAGAGAATGTGATTTAGTTGTTCCAGTAATGGATAAAAGAGTGTAGTTCTCGTGGGTTTGGCCACGTCGAGAGAATGGACGAGGGTCGAACAGATGCGTGGTAGCAGAGGGAATGGTGTGAGAGTGAGAGGGGAAACTGTGAAAATCATGTGTAAATGAGGTAGAAGTGACTATTGATATGGGTAGCTCAATTATGAGCTCTGTACTCAAATAAGAGTCTTAAAAATAGAAGATCGTGTATAAAGGCCGTTTTACACGGGGCACGTAATTTCACAAGCTAATGTATGTGCAATCGTGAATTTGAAAATGCACCGTGTAAAGCGGCGAAATTCAAGAACTCATGCACGAATGCATGAATGCGAGACGTCAGAATAGCCCCTGCTCTAATTCGGTGGTCGCATTCTTGCAATTTGTACGAATAGCACTCCATCTAGTGGTCGCAGAATTAACGACATATAAGTTCACGGGAAGTTGACTGACGAAAAGGTTCGATAACCTGAGCGATGGGTGTTTGCAGTTATTCGTTGTGTGGGAGGATATTTACAGTTACTTATATTGTTATTTATTTAGATAGATATTTAATAGCTCGTTAAATTGTTCCTCTGCCATCCGCATAAAATTGCGGTACGCATTCCTGTCTTCTACAGCCGGCTCCTGTTGGACCATATTAAGAATGCCCGTTCCCTAATCTCGCCTACGGATCCACTCCCGCATCCAAAGTGCTCTTCTGGCTCTTCTCCTGCGGTTACGCCTTTCTATGAGCTCTGCGGCCCCGATCATGATTCCCACTACTGCTAGCTCTGCAGCAATCAATGCAGCCTCCTCCTGATCCATTATTTTTCTCACAGAGAGAGAGTGACTCAGTGTCAATATCACAGAATCCCACAATCACCACAACCTTATTTTTCACTGAATGTCAACTACGTCGTGTACAGAATATCGTATCTCTCCTGTTTGAACAAAACATTCGCTCTTAGCGTACTTATCATACGACTGGAATTCACGAATGAATGCATGCTTACGACCACCGTGTAAAGCAGTCACGCATTCGTTATCGCAATATTTATTGCACGGCAGATTGCGGAATTAATGCAGTGTTAAGTTGTGCAATTTCGTGCCCCGTGGAAAACGGCCTTAAGGCAATGCGAGAGTATATGGGAAGCGGTGGCGGTTTCCAAGGATCGGGTAATTATTGTGGAGGGAATTATTAAGGAGCAGTCATTTTTCCTGAAGGGGTAGATGATATGGAATGGGAGTGTAATCAATGGCGGGACGTTTAGGAGGGAATGCGGAACGATTGACCACAACTTAGGATGCTTGAATAAAGGCTGTCCAAAATATACCAACCTGGTAGAATGCTCAACACTCAAATACGTAGCCATTTTCCTGTGGTTTACAGCAGTAGCTCAATTCTTTGTCTTCTCCCACCGAGAAAAGGACTTGCGTGATGGGTATGCACTAGGGATGAGTCGATTCCACTTTTCTCGATTCCGATTTCGATATTTTCCAATCGATTCCCGATTCTCGATTCCGACTCCATCGATTCTTATTCCTGATAACAGGTGGGATATTGATATGCCATTAGCGTACGACTATTATTTTAAATTCAAGTATTGGCTGAAATAATATAACGAAGACAATTAAGTCTCTCAAAAAGTATTTTTATTAACAAATAGCAAATACATATATCCTCAGCTTATTGAGGTAGATAAAAAGTTGAATTTGATAGCCTACACCGAAAAAATTACTGAGACAAATATGATGTGACAAATGAAATGTGATTTGAATATTTATCTATCTGGAATCGATGGAATCGGAATCGACTTGAGGCGATCGATTCTCGATACAGATTCTAATCCTGAGAATCGTTGGAATTGAGAATCAAGAATCGACATTTGGATTCGACTAATCCTTAGTATGTTCGTAGCAGTTTTTCGTTAAAAACTGCAATACGAGCGAACATATAGTGTTTCACAACTGTTAGAGGGATTAAGGTGGGAGCCCCTAGAGACTCGGAGGCTGCACGCTAGGCTTAGGCTGCTTGATAAATTCAGAACTGATATTTTTCTGAGCGACACAGAGAGTATTATCATGACGCCTCACTACATCTCCAGGTCTGACAGATGCGATAAAATAAGAGAGATACTCTGCCGAACAGATAGGTAAAAAAAACTCGTTCTTTCCGCGCACAATATGCGACCACGCCCAAGCGGTGGCTCGCGGGGTAGTACCTCTCATTACTGCTCTAACGGCCAGTTGCAGGAACGACACATATGTGTTCTATAAAGTTATGGGACCCATAAGCCATAGCAACCATTCAATAAGTGTTGCAGAAACATTCGATAAATAGGTTTCATAACTTATGGCATGGTGTTATGAGTTCCATAAGTAGCCAAGATGGCGGATGCGCAATGAATCGCCTGGAGACTTAATTACTTGATATTAGAGTTGTTTTGAGACAAATGACCCATTAAGTTACTCTTATTGACTAATTTCTGTGTGTATTAGCAATTATCTGTATGCTAAGCTTTCATAAATTTAATCGGCGGTAGAGTTCAAATATTCAAAGATATTATTATTATTCGTAAATTAGTTATACGGCTAGTAGCTGTATTCCTGCATCGCGAATATATTTATGAGAGCTCTAACTTTATGGGTCTCATAACTATTGATTTCATTACTAAATGTTCTTGCAACTGGCCTTAAGGTAGTCTGAGCGAAACATAATTTTACTGTGAAATCAACGAATTGGGTCTCATTTTAAAGAAAAATATCTCACCTTTCCAATGACACCAAAAATTCTACCCCTTACCACATTACTTCCGGAGATATTTGCCAAAAAATACCAGCCCTTTACACATGGGAAATGGTCCGTGTATGCACTCCAGAGGGACATTATTTACAAAATGAGGTATTTCTAACACTTAGGTGTCGTAAAAAAACTAACAGTGTGTGATTTGTATGTTTTCTCAACTATTTTTGAAAATTAATCACATTGTCACCACAGTAGGTTCTTGGGTATCGCTAAAAACCTTCCGTTTTGAAGGAGTTTCGAACGCACCGCTCGAAAAACATGAGTCAAGTTCAAGACTTATTTAGATATTTTAATTTAATTACTTACAATTTCTGTCAAATAAAACTATATTATCGCACCGTTAAAAATGCAACATTTAATTGATGTGTCCTACAGCTGGTGAAATGAAAACGTAGAATTCGAATATGGTCTCCAATTATGACTAGGGAACTATCTCCCTCGGACTAGGTACCTTAAGCGATCTGCCCACTAGAGCGAAATCGCGCCTTCAGCTTCTTTGGCGCTCGGAGATCCATAGCACCTCTCACGTCGAACATAGAGACCCGAGTACGATTTTCCCACTCCCGTGTGTCGCGAGCACTCGAGCGTTGAGGACGTTAAAGAGAGGGAGAGACGGAACGAGAAAGGAAATGAGGAAGGACACCCACCACGGGGTGACTCCCAGAATAGCCCCCCCGCACCCCCTCCCTCCCGCCACAAGAGTCGGCCTTCCCTCCGTCTCTGTTTACGACAACAACATGAAGTCGCACGAAATATGCCTCGTCGTCTCGAGAGCAAACTCCCCTTCCTCTATTCCAAATGATTCCCCGCGCCCTTCCCCTCCCTCTCACCCTCCCCCGCCGCAGAGAAGAAAGAGAACTGTCCCCCCCCCCCTCCTCTCACACCCGATTCTCCTCTTCTTAAACACACCCCCCCGTGCTCGAACATCTTCCTATTTGCCTACGTCCTCCCCTGTCGCTCTCTAATTCCTTCCCTCGGAACTGGAATCCGCCATTTGTCGCGCATTTTACTGCTACACATCCTAATTTCTCCATCTTTATCTCTTCACTATCATCCATCCACTCGGCACCCAAGGGAGACCCTCCTCTCCCACGGAAGGTCCATCTCGCGGAAGACTACGGACCCGAATGTCTTCATGCCGTGCCCCTTCCAACCTTTCCTCGCCCCGCCTGACCCCCCCCCCCTCTCACCATTTACAGTCCTTTACAGGTCGTCCCATTAGAGGGGACCCCCCCCCCCCAAGCTTCCTCCCTTCTCCCGAGACTCGGACCCATCCCACGACTCAACGACCATTAAACAGAACAAAATGGAGCCGCTCGTCCCGTCTCTCTCGCAACGGCGCTCGCTACGGCCTAAACGCCGGGGTGGCCCCGGGAGGAGTTGGGGGATAGGGAGGCGAAGGGGGTTGGGTGGGTTTTTCGTGTGGAAAGGGGGAAGGAAGATGTCGAGACGGAGGCGGGGGGGAGGCAAAGCGTTGACACGGTGGCCCATGGCCCGCCCAACGTGGGCGCATCGGGCTGTGACTGTACCCACCCATGGGAGAGTATCGTTTAAAAGAAATTGAATCGTAAAAAAACGGCCATGTTGTCATCTCTTCTCATTTTGGGCTCCTACTTGTAGAAGAAATTTTTATATCTATCTATATATATTTACGTCAAAATAATTCCTCCTTCCCCGTGCCATTTTTTCAACAAATCAATCTAACAGTCCAGGCGATCGAGGGAATCAATTAGGGGAAAAACAGTTTTGAGCATCTTCGCAATATTTCGTTATCGTGAAACACTTCTAACCTGGTAGTTTGCTGTAACGTTGTAGTTTGAAATGGTTTAGGAAATAGGCCCCAGTTTTTCAACTTAACAAATTAATTTATGCAGACCATCCGATTGTTTGATAGTCGGCACAGCTAATGACTGCGTGAACTGTGAAAAGTCATCTCTCTCTCTCTAGGCATGCTCCTGATATGGTGTGGGTATACCTTTAGTGCCTTATTGTGATCATTAATTGTTAATTATATATCATCAGAGGAAGCACTGTCTCTTAAACGGAGCGAATTAGTAAGGTGGGACATTGCCATAGTCTTACACGTTTCATTTTCCCTTACTCAGGCCTCAGTGAGACAGGCTTCTTTCTCATAGTGGTATATACATTCCTCGTTTGTCATCAGGAAGCCTGTCTAAACCCAGTTTTCCTGAATCAGGCCATTAATTGTGATCTAAAACTAAAAATAAAAACCAATAAGTCCGATTTTTAAATTCCTCGTATTAAAAACTTTTGGAAAAATTTTGCTGGCAGGTAAATATTCTAGATTAGAAGTAGCTTGATGTACCTCTAAAATCAATTATAATCACTCACATGCTTTGTATTAATTGTTATATTTTTTCTCTCTGGAGTCCAGGACGGAGAGGATTTAATTAATAATATTATAAGGATAATTAATTAATTAATGAAATATTACCACGCAGAAATGACCACCACAGTTCATTATTAAAATTTATCGGTCACTTTTATCATAAATACTCTGGAAATATATATATTTTTTTGTTTTGATGATTAGATTTTTTTCCTGCCCCTTCTCCATTATGACGTCACTGACGCACCCCTGGGGGTCGACGTCACTTCCCTCCCTGCGCAAAGGATGCCGCTCTTCCCCTTCCACATTCCTCCCTGGGTGCCTCCGTCTATACACGTGCCAGCCAACTTCGTCCCTCCCCGGTTCCCCTCGACCCTCCCCCCCAGCCCAAACATTCCTCCCTCCCCTTTCCCTCCCTTCCGTCCCACTCTGAATGCCATCAAGTCCGTGGTGACGTCTTCATCCCGCGAGTCCACTTCGGCAGTCTCAAAAGCCTCCCCCCCACCCTCCTCACCCCTCCCGCTTTCTCGTGCCTCCTCGTCATAGCCTACACTCTTCCCTCTCACCCTTGCCTCCTCGTCTCCTTCTCCTCCTCTGCTTCTAATGCCCTCTTTTCCATTACTAGGGTTAGAATGTTAGTTAATGTGGCGGCTTAACCTACTTACATTTACACGGCATCTTTAACCCTTGTTAACATGCTGGTGGCCTCTGGTGGAAGGTGGTCAAGAAGGTGATGTAGCCCACCTAGCCCACAGCACAACAAACGTCGCAAGTCGCGTTTCATTTGTGTCCTGGGCTTTATTCCCGGAACTTTTATGGGCGAGAAAAAGGACTGAATATGCTAATGTTTCGCACGGTTACACTTCTCATTCATTAGTTTTTAACAGTACACTTATCATTTCATGTCTAAACATCACTGTATATGCATCGACAGTTGAAAATTGAGAGAGTACATTTCCTTAATGGAACGATGTCGCACTATGCTATACTTCACGATTAACATACCCCGAGAATATTACGTTATTATGTCGTTTGCACTCTATTATGATAGATAAAAACAATTCAAGATATTATCTTGATATTCAATATTAGCAAATAACTTCCATTTCGAGCCCTTACCTCAATATATGCAGCAGAATTAACGACTTTTTCTGGCAAGTTCTGTCCATGACCCGACCTCGATTGCGCTTTTAAGGTAAATTTTGAAATTAATATACGGTTCATCATTCACTAATGCATTAAAATACATCAAGCAACGTGGCGCGGATGCATGGGTACGGCGAGATGTGCACTGTTGGGCTGAACTTTAGAATTTTTCATTTCTACCTGGGTTTTTTTGTTTTTCTTGCTTAAAAGTAATTCACTCTTCTTTGTTTTCGATGATAGAACACGTATTTCAACCTCATTTGTGGCTGTTTAAGGTAGTTTGAGCGAAATATCATTGTACTTAGAAATCATTGAATTTGGTTTCATTTAAAAGAAAAATATCTCATCCTTCTAATGACCCCTAAAATTCTATCCCTTACTGCATTACTCTCGAAGATATTTGCCAAAAAAATACCAGCCATTTTGCGTGGGAAACGGTACGTACATGGACTTCAGAGAGACATTATTTACAAATGAGGTATTTCTAACACTTAGATGTCGTAAAAAAAACTAACAGCGTGTAGTTTGTATGTTTTCTCAAGTATTTTTGAAAATTAACCATATTGTCACCGCAATAGGTTCTTGGGCATCGCAATAAACCTTCCGTTTAGAAGGAGTTTCAAACACTCCGCGCGAAAAAAATGATTCAAGCCAAAGACTTATTTAGATATTTTCATTAAATTACTTACAATTTCTATCATATAAATCTATTTTGTTGCACCATTAATAATGCAATATTTAATTGATGTGTCCTACAGCTCGTGAAATGAAAACGTAGAATTCGAATATGGACTCTATTATGACTAGGGAACTATCTCGCTCGGACTACCTTATAGGTGGACAATATATGGCTACCACCGTATCTAAATTTTCAGAATGTCATATAATCCTAAAATATATTGCCGGTGGCAGCTTTCACGAGTTTCACCCTCTCGCTTTCGATAAATGTACGAGTATGGAATCAATGATTTTCATTTTTTCAAGTTAGAGAGTTGCAAACATAGTCCGATTTGCGTGGCAGCGACGTCATGGTCTCTGGCAACGCTATTCCAAGGGCCGTCTTCGTTACCTCATTTCCCACAGAGCCCATCATCGGCAAAGCCCATACGAAACCCTCCGCCGCTTCTGAAACCACCCACCGGAGCCCACCGGGGTCAGTCCTCCTCCGGAAGCCGCCGCTCGCATCCCGCCCCCCGTCTCCTTTCCCCCTCCTGTCCTCTCCCCCCAATAACGTGCTCACTTTGATGATCTTCTCATTCGCCACCAACCCCTTCCCCCCCCCACCCCCCTCCCTCGCCCACGAACCCACTGCCGGAGAGATTTTTATAAACTGGTAAGGAATGCAATGATGAGTGCACTTCCCAAGTACTCGCTCGGTTAAGAGAGAGAGAGAGGATTCGCAGGAGAAGCAAATGAACTTCCTTAGCGACATTTACATCTCTTTATCGAACGCTGAAGCTCCTCTGAAATGGCTTTTGAAAAAGTTCGTCACTGTATTATGTGTATATATATTTATGCACTCATTTGAGAACGCGCATTCCGCGAGTCTTCTGTCAGGTGGAGCTTTGCCAGCGACCACCCCGACGACTGTCCCTTTGACGTGTTAATTAGGAGCTCCCGGATTGGAACGATTTCAGTAAATTTTGTTTCACCGCTTCAGAGTATTCCCTCTCCCTCGGCCCCTCCTCCCCGCTAGCACCGACGTCTTCCTTCTCTCTTCATCGGGGGGAAGGACACATCTTTTAGTGGTTTATAACCTCTTGCTTGAAAGCGTCGTTCTGCTGGATCAGCGAGAAAGTTTGCAGATTAGTTCGTTGCGTTGTCGGACACCATTTTCGAAATGGAAATCCACGCTCTTGCTACCAGTTTGAAGGATCATTAGGTGTCCAACCCCCGACCGAGACTCGACAAATAAAATACAAATCCAGTCTCATCCGCTTGTCTTTAGTCTTGTTCATTGTCAGTCTACCTTTCAGTCCTGGCTTTTCTAGTTTGGGTTTTAAGTAAGCTCTCTAACCACTCAGGAGGATGATGTGCTTGATGATTAAGCGCTTAGGTTTAAAGGAATTCGGCCTAATGAGGCGGGTGGTTTTTAAACTTATTGAAAAAGTTAAGAAAAGGTTATTGCCTTGAGTTGAGGGTTCGATAGCCCTTGCGTTTTTATGCACATATCGTGACCAAAGCGCAAAAGAAGCATTCGGTAAGCTTTGGAGCCATCAACACCAAAAGTGTTTGCTTTGAACTTCATATATGTGTGTTCACCAGAAGTTACTAACTCTATCCATTTGTTACCCTCAACCTTAATATCATTACAATTTAACCTCGGTAAACTGAAATGAAGGGCCGAAACCGTTATGAATAGACCTTTCTTCAGAAAATCAGTGGCTGATATTCGAGGGTTCATTTTGTAAAAATGCGTATAACTGTTATTTTTTTAATGTCTCTGTAATTTCTTCATCAATATCAATAGATGTACATCCCAAATAATCTATTTCTTGAAATAATGGACATTTTCAATCGGCACGTTTTATTCACTGTGGTTGCGGGCAGCTATGTGTCTCCATATTTTGTTTTGGAGTGCATTGGAGGGCGTTTAATCATTTGACTGCGTAACAAAAAGCAGAACAATCTGAAAAATAATCTCCTTTGTATCTATGCTACTTCGTTCTGGTTAGGCTACACTCCGATATGCCGCTAGCATTTGGGACCCTGGTCAAATAGATTTAACTAAAAGAATTGGTAAAATACAAAGGAAAGCAGCGCGCTTCGTTAAATACTGCTACGAGCGTACATATAATGTCTCACAACTTTTAGAGGGATTAAAGTGGGAGCCCCTATAGGCTACACGCTAGGCTTAGGCTGCTTGATAAATTCAGAACTGATGTGCGAATTTCCTCTGAGAAAAAAATCATCCGCCTTGACCGGGATTTTGATGGCAGACGATTTTTTTTCTCTGTGGAAATTCGCACATTTGTGCATTGCGGGTGACTCCGTAAAAGTGGAACTCCGTGGCTAGCCCGGATAGCTGAAAATTTGTTCAGAACTGCTATTTTTCAGAGCGACATAGAGAATATTATCATGACTCCTCACTACATCTCTAGGTCTGGCAGATGCGATAAAATAAGAGAGATACACTGCCAAACAGATAGGTACAAAAATTCGTTCTTTCCGCGCACAATAAACGATCGCAATAAAAACTGAGCTCCACTAAATACACTCCTATAATATATGTCACCATTCCATCTCCAAAAAACTTACACCTTTACATGGCTGGTGACCTAATACCTCCTGCCACACGCCCAAGCGGCGGCTCGCGGGGTATTATGTGGATGTAGATGTATTCATAGCAAAATCTAGCCCGTACTACTCTTCTGCATGGCGCGGCTGCCTCATTAATTGATTGTGCAGTGGTTGTTGATAGTTGTGGTTGCGCCGGGTTTCCGTTTGTGGTTACACCGGATCTGCGTTCTGCTGTGCTTGCTTCCACATCCTCAAAGAGATTCCGAGTCTCTCTGCCCAATAGGGTCCGTGCATGGAATTTTGACTTCAAAATGAATACTCCACTTTCGTACATGAATGATCAAAGATTGCGGATTCGATGTTTTTTTCAATGAAAAATTAGCAAAAATTCATTAATTTAAACTTTAAAAATGAGATTCCACGTCTTCTACCGAATATCATGGGCAATCGATATATATCGAATCTGTAACTGCGTCACGTCAGAGCTCTGATACTCGTTTGCTTTCTGGTCTGGAGTCTGGCTCTGAATTAGTGTGTGGCCATATCGGTATGATTTTGGTGTATTATTTGCAATTTTTTACTTTAGCCATCCCTGGACTCTTCTTTCGGTTTGGACGTGTTAATTTGGTGCGTTCCTCGAGGTTACTTTCGACGCCCTCGCCAATCCGTTCCTAGGGCGTCGTGCCTCCCCGGCGGCGATTGGAGCGTCACTCGGGAGACGAGCCGTTGTCTCCCCGCCTCGGGAGAAGTGAGTTGTCTCCGTCCTTCTCTCGCTTGTGGGAGAAGGAGGGAGCGGGGGGAAAAACCCCTCCCCCACCCGGTCTTCCCCCGCGAGAAGGGAAGGGAAGATATTGTAGGTGGATGCTTTCGCTCGCCTCTACCGCCACCTACTACGAGAAAAATATGAGAGAGAAAGGGCAGAGGTATAAATATTCCCTCGCCGTTCCCTCTTCTTCTTCTTTTGTTTTTTTGATTCTCTCTCTCTTTCCCTCTCCGTCCCTCTCCACATCCTCCATCGCTTCTTTCTCCTCTCGTCCGAAATAAGTTTTTCCCTTTTCGCCGTTTCGCGTTTAAATGCAAATGCGCATGAGCTCCGAGGCTCGACGGAGTAGCCCCCCCTGCTCGCCCGTCCATATCTCGTCTTTACGGCCGTTCAAAAGGACGCCTCCCCTTTATAAAGAGTGAGCGGGGTCGCGTCCTCGGTCCATTTCATTCACGGCGAGATGAGCGAGTCTACAGAAGCGGCGGCGAATCCCAGTCGATTGACTGTTACCTGCGGCCACCGCGACGTTCCTCCTCCACAACATTTCCCCCCCGGGATTCAAATAAAAAAATGGTCTCATTAAATGCAACGCCGTTTGCCACACGCGGTGCATGCATCGAAATGTCATTCGCGTCTGGTAGTTGGAAAAACAGTTGCTTCCCTGAGCCTGGGATAAGTGATAACGAATTTCTCTGGCCATCCGTATCCATCGCGTAATTTTATGCCTGACTGAAAGTTGAACGACGAAGTGTATTTGAATGTCTTCGCTTTTCTGTTTGCTGTTTTAGTAATTTTGGTCAGCTGAAATTTATCTTATTATGTATATTGCGATGAACCAAAAACTTGGAACTCATGAGTGATACTCTTTGAATTCTTAAGGGGACACATCGTATAATGAATTGAAATCCATTTCAGTTATATCCAGGCTACTTGGAGGAAAAAGTTTCGTCTCTCTGGTACGATGAACAGAACCCTGCCCTCCCATGCTCTTTTGATCTCAAATGGGACTTGAAGTTTCATGGTTTTCAATGGTACTATGGCAGAAACACGGGGAAAATGGTATTATTCGAGAGAACAAATCCATTTTTGCGAAAAACTGTTATTAAGAAGGAAAAACTCCCAGAAAATTGACATAGATTCATCTTGCCACCATGTTGTTTGAGTTGTTAGCTTTGGACTGCAATAATTGAAGCCAGAATGCTGATTTTCTGCAGAATTCCTAATTATTTTGGCTCTTGGTCCGTATACCCTTATACAAGAACCTTGCTTTGGCTAGATAAGTTACCGTTAAAAATATATTCGCGAAATAATCTACATACTGTGTGCCTTTACTTAGTGTATTAATAAATAACGTCTGTCATCAGCTAGAGTAGAATTTTAAAGTAAATCAGGGAATGATTTGGAGTTTTGACTCGCGAAGGGTCGCGGTGGGAGCTCCTCAATGAATAAATAGAAAATATGTGACAAATTTCCAATCATTGCATTTAACAAATGATGTAGTACTAAGTCATTTTCACGGGGGCATATGCACCAGGGTTGAAATTTGCCATGAAAAAATCATTTGACTTGACCGGGATACGAACCCGGATCTACCAATTGCTGGTCAGGAGTGTTCGCCAGTTACACTACCAAGCCATCTTGCTTTAGGGCGAAATTCGAGGGGGTTTATGCGAACTAGATGTTCACGCCTCAAGTCTACATTGTAGCACATGAGACGAAGTCGTTCTTACTAAGCCACTGCCGCGGTCCCGGTCAAGTCGAATGATTTTTTCATGGCGAATTTCAACCGTGGTGAAAATAATTGATTCCTCGAGTAATTTAGAATGTCACCGCCAGAAAAGGGATTCAAACACCAGGAAATTCCTTTTGAAAAAGTCCTCCCCTCGCCTCCTCCGAAGGCCTCGCACTGAACCTCTCATTCTCTCCCCCCGCGCCGACAGGTGTCAACGGATCCGGGAGCCTTCGGTACGAGATTCCAGCGGGCGTGGCGGGCGACGCTTTCGTCGTCGGCGCCCGCGACGGCGTCGTCAAGACGGCGAAGGCGCTGGACCGCGAGAGGGTCGCCTCGTACGCCGTGCCCGTGTACGTGAGCCGTGAAGGCGGCGGTGAGGGCGCCGGCGTCACGGACACGGCCATGCTCGCGGTGCGCGTGACGGACGTCAACGACCACGCCCCCGACTTCCACGCCTCGTGCAGACCGCTCTCCGTGCCCGAGAACAGCGACCTCGCCGTCATCCACACCGTCATCGCCACCGACCTGGACGAGGGACGCTTCGGAGAAGTCACCTACAGCATCACAGGTGAGGGAGAGAGGGACATTTCCGAAAAGTATTATTATTATTATAATTATTTCGTTTATTTCCGTGGGTCTCCGGCCCATGAGGCAGTTACAAATTACAATGACAAATTAACACAATAGTTGAGAAAGAATAATAATTATACAAAATAATTACATTCAAAAAGAAAGAAAAAAGTACTTATAGACAAGAACATTGTGTGCGGACGGTTAACAGATATAACTAAATGAGGTTATGTATTGAATTTCATAAATCTTTACAGTTCATTAGTCAACCAGAAAAAAAATATATATATGCAGAGCATTACACAATACGAAGAATCGCAAGTTCAGTGATACATAAATATTTAAGGACATTGTAAAATCTTGAGCAGTAAGTTTTTCTCAGTGGTTGTTACGTGAAAGAACACCCTTTTGCAGTAGCTTATCTACGTTGTCTTTAAATTGATAAAGAGTTTTGGCGTGTCTTATTTGAACAGGTAGCAAATTCCAAACTCGAGAGGCGGTTATTCGTCTGGTTGAAGGTAGATTTTGTCGGAGAAACCCATCCAAATTTTCTACACTACCATGGTCCTATCTGCTTCTGTAAAATAACCTCCTCCTTCTCTCCTTCTCCTATCCTCCTTTCTCAGGGTCCACCTTTCCGCACCTTGCAATGCTATGCTCTTCACCAGCCTCTTCTCTGTATCCTAACCCAAAGCCCCCGTCATCAGATCTCTTCTATTTCTAAACGCTTCCTTAGCTTACGCTACTATCCTCGTTGTGTCTTATCCAATATTCCCAGTTTCTTCTGAAGTACTACGCCACTAATTAAAATGTTCTGCTTTATCCAGTTTCTGCCATCTTACATTTATAACCTGTGTAGAACTACATCCTATGTACCTGTTTGCAATTAGATCGATATTCCGATGGAGCTGCCGAAAGACATTAATTAGCAACTGTGTTCTTGGTGGCGAGAAAGTGTGATCACTCTTGAATGTCATCTGCAATGAAAAGTGTAACTTTGTATGCGTTTCCGATAAATCCGTGTTTGACAATCAAATAATTTCAATTCAATGAGACACATTCTCGCTTCCCACATTCCACTCTAATTTATTTATTTAGTCCATAATTCGACGTACAATATCATTACCAAGATAATACTGGGTCGCGTTTCCAGGTACTTAAGCCTGAAACGTTAACTTGTAATGGATGTTGAATTTAAATTTTTTGTCACTCTGGCTTAATTCTTACGATGCTTCAAAATATACTCGTACTTATAGGTTCTTGTCCATAACATTGCATATCTCAGTAATTTGTGCTTTAAGTACGCGTAAATTTGTCATCGATGTAACTAAAATTTAGCGCTTTCCTAATTCCTTACTTTATCAATCCAGGAAATTTTTATTCCACCTGACTGTTTTTTGTGGCTTTTTTATTTAGTTAAAAGCGTGTAAGAGAAATTAAGTGCAATAATTGAAGCCAGAATGTTGATTTTCTGCAGAATTCCTAATTCTTTTGGCTCTTAGTCCGTATACCCTTATACAAGCCTAGTCAAGTCCGTATACCCTGACATTTCAAATGTAAATAGCTTCCTATTTCATGCTCGTGCAAATATTCACCACTACATACTAACTAGACGGAGGTGTGTTTAAAAAATTAAGGTCACAGAATTTTTCGCAGTCTTAATATGCTGTTAAAAATTGTGCCCTATACATATCTCTAAATACACATTACACACTACATGTACACAATTAAATAGTAATTTCTTTGCATCCATTAATGTGGCCAGCATAGCATATGTGAAAAATATCAAATAATGGGATCAACAATGCAGAGGTGGGAATACAGAACAACGGTAAAAATATGGAAGTTGGAGAAAGCTGCTCAATCAATCAAGGGGGTTGTAATGTAATGATGCGCCTCAGAAATATCCTTATGCACCCGTGCTTGAGATCTCTCATTTATCTCAGGGTCGCTTACCAATTTCATTTTAATGCTCTCCTCTATTCTCCTCAAGGGATTTGGATTTGCATGGAAGGGAGTAAACCCTCACCAGGCATTCCATTCGTGACATTAAGGACTTGGAAGGAAAAGGGAGAAAACAGAGTATGGGTGACTCAGTTTCGTCCTTCTTTCCGCAGGTGGTAATGTGGGCAACAAGTTTAGCATCGACCTGCACTCCGGGGAGCTGTCGGCCCGGCCCCTCGACCGGGAAGCTGCGTCCCGGTACACGCTGACGATCACGGCGCAGGACGGCGGCGGCGCCGCGGCGCTTTCCGCCGCCTGCACCCTCATCGTCTCCGTCGAGGACCAGAACGACAACGACCCTCGCTTCTCGCTCCCCCGCTACTCGGCCACCGTGCCCGAGAACGCCGCCATTGACACGTCGGTGCTCGCCGTCGAGGCGGTCGACGCCGACACGGGCGTCAACTCGAGGCTCATCTACTCGCTCGCCAACGAGAGCACCTGGCTCTTCCGCATCGACAACAGGACGGGCGTCATCACGACCGCCGGGTGAGTACCTAATGGATGATGAGGAAATAAATCAGTGAAAAGAATTACGTACCTTGTAGCATGTGAGATTATTATCGCTAACCAGATCAGGACATAGAAAAGCTATATTTTTTAGTAACTCAGATTAGGTAAAACACCCATTAACTGGGATTCTTCCCCTGTAGGCAGTGGATGTTTTTCGAAGATGGTAGCTGTAATGCCACCGAAATCGTCGTCCTCGGATATAACTACGCCAAAGAGACCCCGGAAAACCTTCACTGTCATCCGAATGTTTTCGCAGGAGCTTTCGCCACCGTTCTGCCTCTTTTTTTATTACTATTTAGTTTTGCTCTTAATTGACTCTTTGATTATTGAGGAGGGATAAAATTCGGTCAGTCTGTTCACACCGAGGCAAGTGGGTTGTCAGTAGTCGGAGTTTTAGTTCATGTTGTTCCGGGATAATTTCTTCAGGAAAATACTGAGCGAAGCACACGTATTACTTTCATCCAAGTGTACCTCCTAGTAGTGAATCCACATACTTCATAGTAGTGTATATTCGTCTTTATTTTATGGCTTAACTTACTTTCATGTCTTTTTTATGACCGTCTTATATCTATAAAAGTCTGTTATCGCCGTGAATATTTCCTTCAACCTCAATCGGTCGGATAAGTTTTCAACTTCCGATGGATGGATGTTTACCTTAAATTCCATGTAATCCAACGTAAAATGGAATTTTTATTCCGAACGACAAATCATTAGCGCTCCACATTCTGCGCACTTCTAGCCCAAGAAGCATTCCTTCCCATTCCGCCAGGAGATGAATATTTGAAATCATCCAAGAAGACTGAGGTGGAGTTTGGAAGACGATAGAATCAAATTGGAAATGCCCTACAATCTTCAGTCTCTATAATGGTGATGGACCTTCAGTTATCCCTCGACAATCTTCATCGAGAGTGCGCCAGTCTCTTTTTGTCCGTCTTGCCACCTGCTCTGAACCCTGGGATTACTCGCTCCTCCCCTCAGTCCCTCCGATGAATCCTGGCTCCGCCTCGTCCACTCCCGACCCTCTTCACCCACCTCTTCCACTCTTCGTCCACCTGGACTTCCCTCAGACCAGCCATCCATCAATCCCGCCCGACTCCGTTAAACCATAGGGTAAGTACACATATAGAGTGGCAAAGAGATAGAGGGATTCGGATATGAGCTTTTAAATGATACTTTGGCCGATAGGTGGAACAGGTGTATCGAGTTTGCACGAAGTCATAACAAATGAACTTTGGCACACGGTCACTTCATTTAATGTCGCATAACTCACATGATGCTCTTATGATGATTTCGGTGCCTGAATGTTTACTAATCGACCCATAGCAACAGAAACAAATCTTATTGAGTCGTCGAGACCAAATTAAACATGTATTTTAATGTACCTTCAAGGAGCATCGTCTATAATGAATCGAATTCGCGTCAATATGATAAGACACGCGATTACCAAATACGGAGTAAACTGTATCCTAGGAACGAAAAAATAATTGATACTCGATTAAAATCACATAACAGCCATGGGAAATCCACTCTTCTCTATGTTGATGCAAAATCACCGAGTACCACTAGCGCCTCCAAGTGGCCTTCTCCGTAGGCCAAAATTCTTCCTTCCCTAAGGTGGTTGAAATCACCTGAGAAATTCTTCCCAAAGCTCTCAAAAATATATGTCCTGTTTTTAGCATTGCTTTGCCACTCTATATATACTTACTCTATGGTTAAACCCAAGGTCTGTTTAATAACCTTGGGTTAAACCCATGCAGCAGAGTGCGACGGGAGAGCCTCGATGAACGCCGATATGTTCACCGCGTTCGGGGGGACACTGGACCTAGGAGACTCGACGCGGAGCTGGATGTTGATGGAGGAAGGAATCTGCGTGGAACTAATGTGAGACAGAGAATTTCGTGTACATGTGTGCATGCACGAGTGCCAGTTTGGATATTTGGAACCGCTAGGGATGATTTGAAGCCCTGAGGACCATTTAAGGTAGTTTGAGCGAAATATCATTTTACCTAGATATCAATGAATTTGGTCTCATTTTAAAGAAAAATATTTCACTCTTCCAATGGCATAAAAATTTAACCCCTTACCGCATAAATTTCCGAGATATTTGCCAAAAAATACCAGCCCTTTTATATGAGAAATGGTACGTTTATGCACCCCAGAGAGATCTTATATTTAAAATGAGGCATTTCCTACACTTAGGCATCGGCAAAAAATCAACAGAGTATGGTTTGTGTGATTTATCAACCATTTTTTGAAAATTAATCATATTGTCGCCGCAGTTAATTCTTCGGGATCACAATAAACCTTCCGTTTTGATGGAGTTTCAAACGTACCGCGTGAAAAAAATGAGTCAAGTTAAAGAGTTATTTAGATATTTTCATTTGATTACTTACAATTTCTGTCATGTAAAACTATATTATAGCACCATTAATAATTCAATATTTAATTCGTGTGTCCTACAGCTGGTGAAATGAAAACGTATATATCGAATATGGTCCTATTATGATTCGGGAACTATCTCGCTCAAACTACCTAAAGTGCTTGTGGTTTATGCTTGCTTGAGTAGGAACGGGTACGAATGTGCAAATGATTGCTTGGACTTGAAGCGTGCTATTCTCTATTCTATTTGCATCCACGCAAAATATTTCTTATTTGCTGTCCTTCGATTCAAATTTGAGGTTAAATCTTTTTACCTATCATCTTACGCAGCAGCGGGCCTCCTCGTAAGTGGCCATTTGAACGTCATGGCGCTCATTTTCTCCCTTGAAGTAATTAGTCATTAGTGTTTCATACAGTATTCATAAGTTGGTGGGTAGGAGTAGTTGCTATTTAGAAAGGTATTTTATTGTACCGTTTGGGGTAATACCTAGAAGAAATTCGTCTTTCCCACTAATGCTAGGAGAGTTTTTTGGGGCTCACTGTGGTCAGTGACGGATGAATCATATCATTAGTCATGAGTCTCCTCATAATTATGACCTATCCGTTACCAGTCATGGAAAATAACCGTGTAGATACTGGATCTGCGTTGATGTCAAGCTTAGCCATCGGTGCATTTGCTTCTACAGTTGGTTAGAATAAGGGGTTTGTATGGCTTTTGTGGCTTGGTATGGAAAATTTTCCTGTATCAAGTAGTTCTTTTTGGGTTCTTTTTATTGAATTGAGGCTTCTATCTTAAAACCTATTGAAATTTGTGGATATTTTCATTCTTTTATTGTGTTTTATAGTTATAGCCTTCTTAATGTTCGTTCCCATATACTTTTTGGCCCTGAATCTTCCGCATATATAGCTTTTGCAAATTATCTCCCCTTTAAACTATTTCTGTCTTTCTGAGGAATGCACGATTCGTGTCTTCCTCAACTGCCTTTCAAGGTTTATCTCGCTCATTGAAGTCTCTGGCGAATATCTACGGCGGAATCCCACGTCCTCCATTTTGTGTCCTCTTGGTTCTAATCCAATTGTCCTTCACCCCGCAGGCTCCTGGACCGTGAGAAGCAAAGGGTTTACAACTTCCAGGTGGTGGCCACGGACGGCGGTCTGTACGACGCGCGGTCGCAGAGGGCGCCCGTCACAATCACCGTGGGAGACGTCAACGACAACAAGCCCGTGTTCACCAAGTACCCGTTCACGGCGGAAGTGCCCGCTTACACGCAGCCGGGGCAGTTCCTTCTGCGGGTGTCCGCCGAGGATCGCGACGAAGGTCCAAACGCGGACATTGTCTACAGGTGAGTCCCTAACCAACTCTTACGTCTTCACTCTTACAAGCTCCTGAGTTCTTTTTGGGACATGGCCTGAAGGTTGATTACGTTGCTACTGTGAGGAAGAGAACCAGCGGTTTACCACCGAAAAGTAAAATGTTACCTCGGATTTGAAGTGGAACTTAAAACAACTGCTACAAAGATCCGAAACTAAGGATGGAGTATCACTCGTAAAAATAAATTAACAGTTAAAATATTGCGTAAATAATTCTTTGAAAATGAATTGATGGGCACATTTGGTAATATTTACTTAAACCTAAAATTGGATATTGAAAATTCGTTTCATCTCATCAATTGTATCTTGATCCATAGTAGTATATTCTGTGACTTGTCTAACGGGAAATGGAAAACATTAATAATTAGCCCTACAATATGTAAATCAGTCTACTTTCAATATAAACACTGCTGTAAATATGGGCTTACAGCAATATGTTTCCACCCATAATAGCCTATATTCCATGAAAAAGGAAGTTTTCGTCATTATCGTCTGCATTCGTGATTTCATGACATATAATTCCTAAGATTCTCAAAGGTTTATCGAGCAGTGGTAAGGCCTGTTGTTATGTATGGTTCAGAAACATGGACCATGATCACTATGGAAGCAGTGTTACTTTAAGAGATGGCGAAGAAAAGTACTGAGGAAGATTTTTGGCGGAGCAAAGGAAGGTAGGCAGTGGAAAATTCGAAGGTACGGGTCGAACTGGAAGAGCTCTATGATCATCCTAACATCGTCTCAGAAATTAGGATCGATAGGTTCAAATGGCAACGGAATGTTGAGAGAATGGCTGGAGATTGAATGGTCAAAATGATATGCCTAGAACATCCAGTTGGTCGAAGATTGATAGGGAGACAACAAAGGAAATGATTGGGTGATGTAGAGGACAATCAGAAAAAGATGATGAGAACTAGAAGATGGAGAACGCGTGCAGAAGACCGTGAGGATTGGGCTGACACTGCGGGAAATGCCGAGGCCGTGCGAAGGCTGTGGCGCCGAGGAGAAAGTCAGTTCTCTATCAACCTCCGTGCTCCACAATGGAGAAGTACTCTAGGAATTCGCCCTCACGGTGTCATTCGAGAAACGGCATTGAGTGCTTTCTCTCAGAGCGGCTAATTGACAGCGTCTCGCGACGAGGAGTGCTCGGCTCCATAAATTTTGTTTTGATGGGAAGAGAGGGTGGTGCGGGCGCATAGCGTCGTAACCATGGGCTCCCGGAACGCGGCCCGGGCTCCTCCCTCCCTTCTGCCCCCTCTCAACGACGCCCCCGGATGTGTTGCCTCCCCTCGTCACCAGGGGGCGTTCCCTCGCCCTCCCAACCCCAGCCCCTGACGATTCCCTCCTCCTCCGAGTTCTCATACCCCGAGCACATACGTGCGACTTAGTGATCTGCGGGACGACTGCATTTGTTGAAACTCAACGATACCGAATAGATTATGGCGGTCCCGGCTTTTTTGCATCCTTGACGATGGCCAGATAGCAGAAACTAATTTCAGACGAGGTTGGTGAACTCTGAACGCTATCGCGAGGCGCGTTGAGTTGAAACTTTTGAACTATTCAACCTTCAAAGATAATATCTATTTGCTTACTTTTTGTTCCTTTGCGAATTTATACTCTGCGTTCCCACCTGCGAATAGTTTTTCCCTGCATGCGTGTCTCACAAAGAAGTTCAGAAACGTCCCAGTTTGTATCTCTTGGGGGGAGCCTTATCTGTTATTACCCTCTCATTTTTTCCCCTGGCTCAATCATTTGGAAGGTTTCGTGGTCCGGTGAGAAATGTTGTGGTCGGTCCAATGATAAGTTGAATTATATGAATTATCTTTCTCGCCTCATCCTGCACTGTTATAGTTTTTTCTTCCACCTTCTGCTGTGATCATTTGGAGCACATTCAAGGCCAGCCGTCCTGTTCTCGGAAGGAAAATCCGCCGCGATAACCGCGTTGATATTTTTGCTGTACTTCAGTTGTACCCAAGGCCATATTCGATTGCTTCCTCTAGCCATCAAAGAAAATGACATTTGTGGGAAGGCGTCCATTTTTTACGCTTATTCTCGGCCGTGTGAAATTTATCCACGTCTGCCATCGTATTTTTTTCAAGTCCTTTAGAATAATCGATGGCTTCGTTTCTTCTTCGAGGGTTCTTCGATTTTTGAGACAAGCTCGTTCTTAAAACTTGTGTAATCTATCTACTAACTGGTTTTTTAAAGGTGAAGTACAACTTTATATTACTCTATGTGCTGAAGGGTATTCTGCAGCTCCTGTCTCTCCCAATTGAAGAGCGCGAAAGTCTTTACGTCTGTCTTAAGGCCTAAGTGTGATCGTGTGAAAAACCAATGTTTGTTCTCCCGTGGTTTTGGTCGCCTGTCATTGTCGTGAATTGGTAGATAAACCGAGATGTTTTTTTCAGGTATGCGACTGATGCTAATCATTATTTTACTTATGTATTGAATTTACATCATAATGTCAGCAAAGGCATGAGAATCTCAAAATATTTACCTTCCACCTTTAAACTAATCTATTTAATAATGAATTAACTAGTAAGAAAATCTGCGTGTCCTTCCTTCGTGCTCAACTGTTAGTCGTGCACGTCAACACAACGAAAAAGATGTGGAATAACGAGATTATTTTGTAGTGCATAATGAAGGCTTTGACCTAGTTACTGATGACTATGTCGTTCGTTTCATATTAGTCTCGGTGAAATGTAATAAACAATTGCATTTTATCTTGCTTATTATCGTTCCTCCGTCACTCACTCGGTTTGTCTTCAAACTCATCCTCTTTGCTATGGTTTCTTAAATTTCTTTCCTCTCTGATATGTTTCTTTGTAGTCACTAGTGCGATGCCGTGAGCGTTAACTTTAAGTTAAAAAGAGCGTTCAAAATTCATGCCTTAGATTGGTCTACAACCTTCGATATGGTGATTACGTCTCTTCGTACTGGGAAAAAATTTCATGGTTAAATGTCAAAGACAGGCGTAATTACATGCTGCGCGTTTTCCTCTTTACCTTATTTTCTGTTTCTGAACCAAAATATTTGTTGGGCCTATTTACAAAACTACCCCAGTCCCGAAGTATGAACACAAGAAGAGAAGCATCCAATTTCTACTGTCCCGCCCACCGAACTACTAAATATCATAACTCTTTTTTCGTTAGATCCACAAAATTGTGGAATCTTCTCCCAAAAGATCTGAAGAACATTCTAAACCCACAATCGTCCAAACTCAAACTTTATCTCTGCCTTCAACACACAGAAATCAAATTCTAATTAGTCAGTGTATATCACTGTCACGCATTCTATGTCAAAATTCAATAATTTGTGTTGTGTTTATAATTGCTTTGTAATATCTAAGTGTGTTTAAATATCTTAATTATTTTTTTAAATTTATACTTGCATAATATTTGTAATATATTATTAATACTATGTTGAACCACTTTATTGAAGTTTTGTTGTTAAAAATTTATGTGAAATAATTTGTTATATTTCATTCTATCTCGATGTATTGTATTTTCATGTATCAAATGTGCTCACCATATATGTATTGTGTTATTGGGTATTGTACCCGGAGCAAATAAACTTTATTATTATTATTAACCATTACTAGCTACACGTGTTTACATCGTTATGTTTGCTCATTATCGCTCCAATTGCATTCTTTCTCTTTGACATCCAATTTTGTCGATTACGGCATACTTAATCCATGGCGTTGTCCTACATGTGCAGTTTCGTCAACGAGCCGGCCAACAGCAAGTTTCGAATCGCGGCAAACACGGGAATCGTGACGGCGACCAGCAGCCTCGCCATGGAGTCCGGTAAACTGTTCCACGTGGAGGTGCTCGCCAGGGACAAGGGCAACCCGCCGCAGAGCGCCACCGGCCTAGTGGAGATCCGAGTCGGGGAGGCGACCTCCGGCTCGGCAGCTGCCTCCGGGAGTCTCGGGGGCGCCGGTGGGTCCCTCGGGGGCGGCGGAGGCCTCGGGTTGGAGCCCGCGGCCTCCCTCCGCTTCCACAACTCCACGTACAGGGTTCGGCTGTCGGAGAACGCCCTGGCCGGCAAGGACGTGGTGCAGGTGGGTGTAGTCGCCTAGTATCCGTCGTTTATTTTTTGATAATTAGCCGTGTCTCGGAATTTCGACTCGACATTTCGGCTCGTGGCTCTTCATGAACCCAAACTGGGTTAAATTTTCATCCTGTTGGACATTTCGGTGGTTTATGTACTTTTCAATATCTCAGTGTGCTGAGGTTGCTTGCCTCATCTTATTAAGGGAGTATTTAATGAATTAGCGAGTTTGATGAACGTATTCTAACCTGAATAAATTTTGATTTTCATCTACCAAAGTCAACCATATCCCGAAGGACATAAGGGCAATATTTGAAATTTGGAGTGACATAATTATCTTTCCACATGATTAAATAATTTTGGAGAAATAAAAATTAAACGTTTATGCATATCTTTGCATATGCATATCTTATGCAAATAGGGGCATCAAGTATTGTTGTTCATCAGTAACCTATAATGGAATTGATTGTTTGACTCCGAAACAAAGTATTAAAAATTTGTGTTCCTGAGGGACGTAATCGTCCCGGAATATAAAATATTATTCTTTTCTATCTGAAATACGTGTTTTCGCGTGCCCCTAACACTAGTAGTTTTCTGCGGAGTTAGGATCGAATATTTTCCGCTAAATTAACTCTTGTCTCTTGAATCAATGACGGAGAGGGGAAATTTTCCCGAGTGCCTCGTCGTAAATATGCCTGTCTTCTTACTGTTCCCGGGCAGGTTTCCGCCGTTCGCACCGATGGTCGACGTCAGAGGATCACTTACAGTTTCGGGAGCGGTAACGAGGACAACACGTTCGAGATCAACTCGAACAACGGTCTGGTGCGGGTGCGCGACCCTCGGAACTTGGACTTCGAGACGACACCGCGCCTGCGTCTGACTGTGGTGGCTCAAGCGGACGGCCTGTCGCCCACACTCTACGCCTACGCCTCCGTGTGGGTGGAACTGACGGACCAGAACGACAACGCTCCGCGGTTCACCCAAGGACTGTACTTCGCCTCGGTGTGGGAAGGAAACAACAAGGGCACCTTCGTCATGCAGGTAATAATCAGGGGACGCCCATCCGCCCTTTTCACGTGCCCTCGCACGAACGAATTCCTCCACTTGTGCCTCAGTCCGTGGACCTTAAGGTAGTCCGAGCGAGATAGTTCCCTAGTCATAATAAAGACCATATTCGAATTATACCTTTTAATTTCACCAGCTGCAGGACACATCAATTAAATATTGCATTATTAATGGTGCAATAATACAGTTTTATGTGATAGAAATTGTTGGTAATTAAATGAAAATATCTAAATAAGTCTTTAACTTGACTCAATTTTTTCGCGCGGTGCGTTTGAAACTCCTTCTAAACGGAAGGTTTTTTGTGACTCAAGAACCTACTGCGGTGACAATATGATTAATTTTCAAAAATGGTTGAGAAAACATACAAACTATACACTGTTAGTTTTTTTACGACATCTACGTGTTAGAAATTCCTCATTTTGTAAATAATGTCTCTCTGGAGTGCATACACGTATACATTTCCCATGTAAAAGGGATGGTATTTTTTGGCAAATATCTCGGAAAGTAGTGGTAAGGGGTTGAATTTGTGGTGTAATTAGTAGGGTGAGATATTTTTCTTTAAAATGAAACCAAATTCATTGATTTATAAGTAAAATAGTATTTCGCTCAAACTATCTTAATTCTCTCAAAATGACCATTATGAGCTGCTTTCCTTTCCACATCCGTCCGCTCTTTCTCGGCCGTATCTTCACGGGGTATCTGTCATTTTCACCCCCAGCAGCGATGAGGGTCAACAAAATACTGTCATTCCACAAAATTATATGTTTTCATATTACCATGGTCCCGATGCAGCGCATCATCATTATCACCTCGTAATGATGCTCCCCATTGAAATCCCAGGGTCTTCTGAAAATATATCATTATTGATTTGTCATTGGTCTAAGACTCACTTTACCCGGAACAGCAGTGAAACCAACATTTACTGGTAAACTCGGAAATTATGACCGCCTGAAAATACATAATTTTGTGAAATTATGGGATTTTATTGACCCTAATCATGAAGGAATTCCACCGAGGTTGAGACTGCTGCTTTTACGCCAAAGAGCTGCGAAACAATTATTTACTTAAGTTTTACGCATTACTATATTTAATAACTTTCCCATTAACACTCGACGTTTTAAAAGAAATCTAGGCATGAATTATATTTTGACTGATTTTTGGGTCAATCGTGTTTAAGTGAAATTCTTTTCGTTTTGCATTATGCTAGAATATTCCTTAGAATAGTGATGTTCCCTGTAAGCATTTTATCTTACAGTCTCTTTCTTGTATAATTGGTTTAATGCACCTATAGACCCCATTCTCCAATCAGCGAATTCTTCCGCAATTCTTTACTGGTATATGCATCGGTTACTTTTCATTTTCGTTAGAGTTTCTTTCATGGCCTTACTTAGGGAAACTTCCCAGACAATTCTCATGCAATAACTGCAATTATCAAGGTATCAACTGTTTATTCGTTTCATTAATCCTGTAATTGATTTACTGGAAGTGCCTTCTGAACTCATTCCCTTATAATCATTTTGTATCGCGCTATGGACTTGGCGCTGAAATCAATTATGCAATTTAGAGGAAATCCGTCAAATTTCCGTCGGTATATTAAAAAGTACTGAATTCAAAATTAATGATCTATGTTTTCCCTTACAAGTCAATTGAAGGAGTTTTGTTAAATATTGAATTTAACGCGGTCAAATATGGATACGAAAGTATAAATAAGTATGGTAAATAAGTATAAATAAGTATGGACACGAAAAGGTCCAACGCAATGCTTGATTCTCACGCTTCCGTAACATCCGCCGACAAACCTATTCTATTTCCAACCATGAGGTATTCATCTTCGTGTCTTTGGATTGCACTTTAACTTGTAACTTATCTATAATTTGGCTGCCTAATGTGATTTTCCGTGAAAATTACATTAGGCGTAGACCCTTCGAAGGCGTAATGTAATTTTTCGTAAAACTACATTACAGTGTCAAATAATGTCTGCGCTTTGTGATGCCAGGAACAACTCGCCGAACATCTCTTAATGTGGTTCTATTGTGGAATATGGCGAGGAAAACTACTGTTTTTTTTTTGTTTTCCCTGTGAAACACGGTGGTCCGTTTGTCCTAAGCCTATGTCATTGGGTTTCTCATGAGCCGAACCTCCAGAACTTGACGTAAATACCCTTGATCTGGAAAGAGGGAAATCTACCCAGGCGGGAGTCGAAACCCTGACCCTTGGATTAACAGGCGATAACTTTATCCCATCGCCACCAGAGTCGACGTTTTAACGGGATTATTTGCGTGACAAGTGGCATTCGAGTATTATTGGCATTTATTTTCGAAATTCTCGCAGAAATTCGGCCAAACAATAGCTATAGCTCTAGCATAAGTTCCTGGCGCCTTGCACTGGACGAATTGAACTTGCAGTCCTGAGAAACGGGGGAGGCGTGGAGCCTTTCAGATTGATGCCAACATGAGCTCTTCAAGAATTGGGATGACCCACAGCTACCTGCCGTCCCGTATTGACTCGTCTCACGATGAGACCACAAGATTAGGTCCGTAGTACAGTCAGTGATGGGTGATTTTAACCACTTGTCTCATATTCCGTTGTCTCGAGCGTGACTTCGTGGAATTTGCTTAACATTGTAAATGAAAAGTATAACTTAATTATTCCACATAGATTTATTAACAGGACGTCCTAGGTTTCGACGAAGTTCGTCATCATCAGGTACAGTGTTACAAGAAGACAGAATATATAGTCACACAAAATCGGGGGAGGTAGAGGTGCTCCTCCCCAAAACTCCTCCTTGCAAACCATTACCCCTTCCCCCCCTTCCCCAACGTTCGAGCTCCCATCTCCCCACTCTCCTTACACCACCTCTAACTCCCCCGATAATGTGTGACTATATATTCTGTCTTCTTGTAATACTGTACCTGATGATGACGAGCTTCGTCGAAATCTAAGTCGTCCTGTTAATATAAATCTATGTGGAATAACTAAGTTAAACTTTTCACTTACTTTTCCTAAAAGCCTTGCATTCTCGCTTATTCGCGAAGTAGTTTGGTTTCCGTTCCTCAGCCTCTTATCTCTCATTGTCTCCCACTCTTCCCCTTCGTCCTTTCCCGTCGCCCGCTCCTCTTTCCCCCCCTTTTGCCGCGCAGGGCTTAACCAGGGACTTTAGCGGGAGCTATATAAAATCCGCAATCTTAATGATGCTCGATGCTGTAACTGTTGATCATGCAAAAACGTCCTAATTAGCGCATGAAATGTGTGCCCTCGGCGAGTGGTCCGCGTGGGTCCGCGTGAATAGCGGTGATAGCCGACGGTTGGAGAGGTCTCTCCCGCTCTTGCAACTGCCCTGCAAAAAAACTCTATATAGTTTCCTTATAAATACTTCTACAGAATTTCTTAAAATTTCTGTAGATATTCCTTAAAGCATTAAAACGCCATTTTATGGAATTCCCTGCGACGTTCAGTAGAATACCTTAGGACGTTATGCAGAATTTCTTTAGGACGTTCTGTGGAATTCCCTGCGACTCTCCACATAGGTCCTTAGAAAAGGAACTGGATCAACGGAAACCTCACATATTTCCGTAGAGTTGCTGAAGTTCTGGAGAACAGCTTGTTAGGAGTTATTTTGCTCTGCAGAAAATTACTCTTCAGAGCATATGTTCTGTAGAGTCAGGCTCGTATGTTCCGTACAGATCCTAAGAAAAGGAACTAGTTATGAAGAAAAAGAGTCAATGTCCTCAGAATTCCTTACGTTCTAGAGAACAGCTCCTAAGGAATGTTTTAGCATGGTGCCAGCAGCATATGCGACACATCCTCCTTCCCCTCGTCTCCCACCCCTTCCGTCTCGCCCCCTCCTGTACTCTCGCCTGAGGGACTTGTGAAAGAGGGAGAGATCGACGCAGTTCTTATTCTCCTTCGTGGAGTCGTCCCTTAACGGCCTCGCCCGACCCCGCCGCTAATGAAGCCGTCACTCATAGAGCCGCAGAACCACCAACCACCCTAAAGACGCTAACACCACCGCGCACCCTCGCGCCCGTAAAACGAACTCTGTGAGGGAAGGGGGGTGAATGGGGAGGACACCGAACACCACACCCCCGCACTCCACCTCCCGCATTTCTCCGGCTGGAGAACACAATGAGCGTTCAGAATAACAGAAATAGGAGAACTCGACGTCGAGTGTATATTCCATGAATATATAATATGGATTGGGATCTCGTTGCCAGAAACTGTTGTCTAGAATTCCGTAAACAAATAACTTTTTGGAAAGTGGTGCCGCCTAGTGATGAAAGACGGAAGTACAAATGTAAATACAGTCGATGTATTTAACCTCTCCAAATTCAATTCCACAAATGCACAATTAACTTCTTAGCACTTTGTGAATATCGCTATACGGGAATTTAATAACAATTCGAGGCGACTTCATGAGTATTCCCAATGGCCATCATTGCAGTGTAGGTAAAAGGAATGCACTTACCGCCGCCATGAACAGATTCTTATTTTTCAATCCAAGTCTCCTATTTTGGATCCTCGTAGACGCATACCCTGTTTTGCAGCCTGGTACGACGCAAGTTCTGTTCAAAGAAGGCATTCTGAGTTCTTTATTTAGGCAAAACAGGGTTAATGCATTCCAATTATAATCGGATTCTGGCAAACAACGTAGTCGGCACATGATGAACGTTTCATTAACCTCTTACTGATTTCCTGTAATAGATATTCAACATTCAAAAAGTAAATTTTTGATAGCAAAAATAGCAAGATATATTCTAAGCATCAATTATTTCGTATCTCCTCGATCGTTATTGAATATTCACAACAGTCTCACGTTAGCAACAATTAAGCAGGTCTCTTTACAATAACAACAGAAAAGACTCGAATCGAATTGGCGCCAAGGACTGGGTGAACTAAAAGTGGAAATTTAGGCAACACGTAGCCTAGGCAACACGTAGCCTAGGCAACACGTAGCCTAGGCAACAATGCCAAACATCCGAATCCATAATATATATTCATGATATATTCGTATGCGATCGAAAATAGAATACTGTCCAGGTTTAATAATAATAATAATAAATTTATTTTATTATTCTAGGAGTGCACTCCTTTAGAACAAAGTAGTACTAATGTGATGTGCAAGGCCAAATAATAATAAAATAAATCATGTACTCCATCAAGAAACAAATGAAGAATAATTCGTTCGTATATAAATTAGCAGTGTCATCATACAACAAACTATGAGGAATCCATTAAAGAATGATTTGTACATATAAAAATTAACAATGGAATCGCACAACAACCAGAGTAAAGAAAAAAACTAAATTACTTCTTCAAACACATAAATTTACCACAGACATATGCATGGGTCTCAAACAAGTAAATGTTTGATAAGCTTTCTCTTAAATATTGCGAGTGTTGCACTGTCTTTTACTTGTTTTGACAGGTCATTCTACAAATTTGAAGCTACAACTGTAAAGGGTTTTTGAAATGTAGCTCTATGGAATGGGGGGCATACAAAAAACATGGGTCTTGTCTTGTCACTACATTTGTATATTAGTAGTTTTGGGATGCAACCACGCAATAATCATTGTTGGAATGCAGATAATGCACTGAAGACATTTCATTTGACGAAACCTTAAAACGTGTGTATTAGTTGTCCTCTCCTTAAGGTGTCTCTAATCTAATGCGGCATCACTTGTGAAAGTCATGCCTCACCGAATGAATCGTGTCAAATCTGCTCATCGATCTCTGAGCAATTTTGGTTTATGTTCAGATTAGCGTGAAACATTGGATGCATGTTCTCATTGGCCACATCTCTGGTGAAAGGGAAGAAAATTGCATCATTCCGACCTATAATTATTTGCAATTCATTGCTATTGTAACCCGAAACCTTTTGACTCATGGCATATATTTCGTATTAGTTTGATGTACATGAGTAAATAGATATTCTTCTGAACGGGAAACAGTGCATTTATTTTCTTATAATTGTCTCTAACAAATTCGAGGGGTCACGCCTAGACAATATATAAAAATATCATGTATCAATGTATTTTCTTCCTAATTTCCAGTACCACGTTGAATATTACTCATAAAATTGTTTAAAGGGATCAAATTGAAAATTTATTCTTGAATCATTTATATGACCACTTATGTGGTATGTTAATGTCCATTAACAGGGGGACTTCAGTGAAATGTGTTCCAAGAATTTTTTTCAATCTACTTAAAATGATATCAAAATGTGCTCCCGATTACCCGCAATTACCGCTCCAGCCGCTGGAATTGAAGACGACGATTTCGCATTATATGCTAAGATCGGAATACTTTGCACGAAATCCCATCCGCTGTCCACCCACTTGGGGATCGAATCTCGTTCTCTATGGTGGTTGGAGCGAGATGTTATTGAATTAAATTGGCGTCATTCTAAAGAAAAACATCTCACATTTCCCAAGATATCGAAATATTAGCCGTTTATCGCCCTGATTTTCGAGATATTTGCTTAAATATAGAAGCCGTTTTCCAAAGGATAGGATTAGCGTATTAATTCCAAAGAGACTTGGTACAAAACGTTGGGAATTTATAGCACATCGAACTAGTCAGATAAGTAACGGAATGCATTTTGTATTTCCTCAGCAATCTGAAAAAATAAATCAATTACCTACTCACTGCAGTAATTTTTACTGAATCGCGAAATAAAACTTTTTGTTTTGAGGGCGTTTTCATCGCACAGCGTGAAAACATTTGTCAAGTTGAAGACTTGTTTAGATGCATTTCTTGAATTACTGAGAATTTTAATAGCATACAACTGTATTTTTGCGCCATTATGACATAAGGTTTCTTACGTCTGCTGATGCTTAAAAATATTATTCGGATATGATCTCCATCATATTGGAAAATATATCGATGGGAAAAACTCACGCTCAAACTTCCCGGAGAGAAAAAACATCTCCGCCCTCGCCGGGAACCGAGCCCAGACCGTGTGCATGATTACCCACTTCTTAAGGTAGTTTGAGCGAAATATAATTTTATTTATAAATCAATTAATTTGGTCTCATTTTAAAGAAAAATATCTCACCCTTCTAATGACTTCAAAATTTAACCTCTTACCGCATTACTTTCGGAGATATTTTCCATAAAATGTAACCAGCCTTTTTATGTGGGAAATGGTACGTTTATGCACTCCAAAGAGACCTTATATTTAAAATGAGGCATTTCCTACACTTAGATCTCCTCAAAAAATCTACAGTGTGTGGTTTGTGTGTTTTCTCAACAATTTTTGAAAATTAATCATATAATTACCACAGTAAATCCTTCGGGATCACAATAAACTTTCCATTTTGATGGAGTTCCAAACGCAGCGCGCGCAAAAAACGAATCAAGTTAAAGACTTTTTTTAGATATTTTCATTTATTTACTTACAATTTGTCATATAAAACTATATTTTTGCACAATTAATAATGCAATATTTAATTCGTGTGTCCTTTAGCTGGTGAAATTAAAGCATATAATTCGAATATGGTCTTTATTATGACTAGGGAAAAATCTCGCCCAGACTACCGCTCCATTGCACATCTCAATCCGCGCGCGCGCGGGGCCCCTGTCGGTCTCGCTTCCCGCGCACCTCGCCTCCTCCTCCTCTCCACTTCGACTGCCTCCCCCCCTCGGTATGTGCCTCGTCATCTCATCTCCTCCTCCGACAGTTGAGGTCCAATGCGCGAACACAAGCACGCACTCGGGTAACCCGATCCCCACCCACCCCCTCCCTATGGCCAGCGTTGAAGTCTCTCTCCCTCCCTCGAGTACGTACTTCCTTCCAAGTGCCCTCGGGGTAATTAGCGCCCTTCCAACCTTGCAACGGACGATTCGTCAATTGAATCACCTTCCCACCCAAGCTAAACTCTTCCCTCCAAAAAACCTCCTTTTGTTCGCTTTCGCCCGACTCCCGATCGAAGAAGAAGAAGAACTCCTCCACTTATCCGTCTTAACGTCACCCTCCTCCTCCTCGCCGGCCTTCGTCTTCTTTTGTTGGCCCACCCCCGGGATTGATAACTGTCAAGTGTTTGGTGGGCTACGTCACATGCGATTTCGTTCCGCACATTTTTAAGAGGGCGTTTTTTTGTTGTGGTTGAGGTGTTTGTTGATTTGAGATTCGTCATTATCAGCTGCGTGATGATGATAATAGCATCCTCCGGCCCTGGCGCGCGTAACTTGAAACTGTTTTGGGAAGGAGGCGAACTTATATTTTTTTTCGCTCTGTAAGCTTCGCTTCGAAGGCCTTCGTCCTCCCTTCTCTTGTCTTCCTCGTCGAGGCCATCATTTATCCGCCGAGTTCGTGGTCGACTCAGACAACGGATTCTTTCTTCTAACAGCTCAACTCCCTGAAATGGAACGTCACGTTGTATGCCTAATGTCTTTTATAATTACCAACTGCTCGTCAAAAGAGGTTGTACTTGGCATGCCAATGGGTCACTTCTCCCTTGTTAATCCCCTGTTAACCAACATACCTTATTCGACGTTATTTCTAGTTTATTTCTGTCCGGTTGGATTGCGCTACGTGCGACTAAAGTAGTTAAAACATTTTGTGATGGCGAGTTTCACATTAGTTGTCTGTGTTACGTCCGCACTGCCTGCGATCATGCAGAGTAACACGTATTCCGTGTGCATTTCAATCTTCTTCGGTCTATTACGCTGGCCTCAGTGGCGGGGGGTATATTAGGAAGGTCGTGGGTTAAAGTGTCGACTTGGTGTTTTCTCGCCTAGGGCATGAATTTTCGTGTGCGTATTTCACTTTAATTGATAGAAATTGTGCTGTGAAAGTAAATAATGTTTTTTCAGTGGTAATTGGAAAGTCATAAGTGAAATGTGAAAACAAATGAAAAAAGTGAAAAATAAATGAGAAAAATTACTTCACCCCGACGCTACTTGGGCCATCTGCTTATCCGAGGGTCGCGGCATCGAGTCCCGCCTGGTTTGGTTTTTCCCCAGGTCAGGCTGAAGGGTATTTCTGGAAAGTTCTGGTTCGGCCCCTTAGAGACATGGTATGTCAAAAATGGCTCGATCGGGATCGTAGGGACGTGCTGACCACCACGTTCGTCTGGAAAAGAAAAAAAACAACAAATAAATAACTCTCCCAACGTTGCCTAGTGACCGAAAGAAATTTCATATTGTTGAGGTGGAATTAAAAATGATGATCCAAAACATTGTGTGCTACAACTTGTCAGTGATCAAAAGTTACAGGTTAAATGTTATAGTTATAACTTCCGCATAATTTTCTGGCGTATATCTGCGCGGCCAGGAGGGGAGGTGGAGGGAGTGAAGTGAAAGGGATGAGGGGAGGAGAGAGAGGCATATCACTTGGCGGGAAAAGCGCAGGGTTCTTTCATGCGAGGCGAGTGCTAAAAAAATCACCCATCACGCAATGGCTTTGCCTTTTCCCTATCTTGAAGTCTCATCGTGAGACAAGTCGAAACGGTACGACAAGTAGTAGTGAGAAAGCCAATATCTCCAAGCGTTTGCGTTTGCAGCTGTCAGAAAGGTTTTCTGACCGAACATCCTCAAAAAACAGCCTTCCTCCCACGTTCCGCACTGCTTTTGAGAGTTCAATAGCTCAATTCTCAGACTCGGCCACTAATTGCAAGTTGCAGAAACGACAAGTATGTATTCCATAGAGTTATGGGGCCCATAAACCATGGCAGCCATTCCATAAGCGTTGCAGAAACATTCGATAAATTTATTGGTTTCATAAATGGCTGCATGACTAATGGCATGGAGTTAGGAGTACCCAAGATGGTGGAAGCGCGATGAACCGCTTGGAGTTTTAATTACTCGATAAGATAGCGGTTTTGAGACAAATGATCGGTTTGTTTATTCCGACTGAATAATTATTATGTGCATTAGCAATTATACATAGGATAAACCACTAAACATTTTATCCAGCAAAGGAATTTGGGATCAAACATTGGAAAGAATTAACTGATGATTGATAAGTTATGAAACTGGTCGATGTGTTCGTGCAACCCGTATATTTTTATGAGCTCCATAACTTCATGGATGTCATAGCTATTGATTCCATAACTTAACGTTCTTGCAACCGGCCATAAGTGGCGCTAAGTAGATTTTCCTAGGATTTTATATACGTTAAAATTCCTCAGCGCGCTAAAAGAATTATGCATTGAAAATTTTTTTGCAGGTGTCGGCGACGGATGCGGACGAGGGATCCAACGCCCACGTCATTTACCACATCGTGGACGGCAACCATGACAACGCTTTCGTCATCGAGCCGCCCTTCTCGGGGATCGTCAAGACGAACATCGTGCTGGATCGCGAGATCCGCGACGCCTACCGCTTGACGATCATTGCGACGGACGAGGGCGTACCGCAGCTCACCGGCACATCCACCCTGCGGATCAACATCGTCGACGTCAACGACAACCAACCGGCCTTCCCGCCGCACAGCGTGGTCAGCGTCGGCGAAGGTAAGTGGTCCACCGACTGCCCCTAAGTATCCCCAAGTATCTTAGTGACAACCCAGTTGATAATGACCAGAATATTTGACGGTGAGAGTAGGGTTTTATCGAATCGCCAGTTTTTGTCGGATGGTCACCAAATTTAGGATTTATCTCTTATTTCACAGTCTAAACAATGCTAGATATGGACGAGAGCGCTGCGACAACAATTAAAATATGATACATACGGTACTTATCTTGATTAGGGATGGGTACCTCGTTTGCTTCGGCAGCCATAACAGACGGCAATAGACGATCGAATCAACAAGCGGCTAGGCTACATCTATCAGTTAGTTGCACAACTAACTATAAACAAGCGGGAAGTTTAATTTTGAGTTAGAAAACAAATCAATTATGAGTGCTTGTTGTTCACAAATGATGTTAATTTCAACCATTGAATTTATTTTCCGTTCAACAATATAAAATAAACGAAGTTCTTCCCTTCTAAATGAAGCAAAATCATTTAAAATTGAAGGGGGAATTCTTATAGATCGACCAACCTATCTATCGATCGATAGATTTCACCAACTTCAACTAACATCCGTCGTTGACGTGCATGGAATAAGCACCGTCAATTCGTGGAGTATTCAGTTGTGAATCTTATTAGTTGTGAATCAGACGTACAATGTATCCCTTTTGTATGTCCTCATTGCGATATTTGCCTAGTTGTGTTAAAAATCATGATCACAATGTATTACGCTCAACACAAGGAATCCGAGGCTATATTGTTCGGACAATTTATCTCGCGTTTTTTTAACTTCCGAAACTCAGATCGAGATGTAGCTGGAGCACACTAGATTATAGTAAATACATGCCTGCAGTTCTAAAAATAGTAGACAATGATTAGAAAATTTAGAAAATGTAAAGCTGCCGTAGAAAACTTAATTCAGCAGGAAAAATATTCCAATAATAGGTGACCTTTTGGCGATCGGTGAGGGGAAATCGGTAAATCCATCAGGGAAAAGTCAGGGAATTTGAAAATTGTATATCAGTAGCCACCCTGTAATATCGTATTTCTCCGAATATAAGCCGCACTTTTTTTCCCCCGATTTTTGGGGCCTCAAAATCGGGGTTCGGCTTATATTCGAGGTGCGGCTTAAATTCGAGAACTTTCTTAAAAATTCGTAAAAATGACGGATTTGAGCAAACCGGACGCCAGCTAAACTCGCCTGAGCCACGGACGTCGGACGTAGTGCCAGAGTGGGTCGGCATTGGCCGCGCGCTGACGAACGGGAGGGGGCAAGGTACAAGGTTGTAGCAGTATGTCGTATGTCTAGGGCGGCTCGCGGCGCGATCCGAATGGCTGTAAACAATTTGCGACACTGACGGCGCGAGAAAAGGCCCTCTCATGCCGTCTCTTAGTTGCTTGTTACACTCTGAGGGGATGCACTTAAAAGGGTGCAGCTTATATTCGCGTATTAACTTTTTTCCCTGTTTAAGACCCCAAAAAACGCGGTGCGGCTCATATTTGAGTGTGGCTTATATTCGGAGAAATACGGAAACTACTTGATAATTCCTAGTCCCAAAGGGTGCGATGATGAAGATTTGATGAGAGAGGAATGGAGTCAGTCGCGAGGTGTGTCCTTTGGGGGATCTGTGAGGGAGGACGGAGGTCCCGCATCCTCCCTCTCGTGGCCGCGGTCCAGCGAGGGGGATGGGGGAGTAGGGGAGGGGAAGCCGAGTCTCTTCCGCGCCGAAGCTGGCGGCGACGACGTTCGGACCTCACGCCAGGAGATACCTCCTTTCGAGCGACCGGCCATCACGGCGGACCCTTCGGAACAGCGATCCCAGCGGGAGTCTGCGGAGAGGGGCCTTCTCCAAAAAATACCGCCCTCCGCCCCCGTATACCTACCTTCCGCGCACCACGGCGCCCATAAACCATGCGGTGAAACTGCCTCGGATTTCATCGGTCAAATTATCGGCTATCAAGAGAGCGTCCCTACCCCCTCCCCTCTCGTCCCCCGGGAGCAGTCCCTCCTCCTGACACCCCCCGCCCCCCTCCAGCCCCCAACCTCGAATCCTCCACCCTCCCACCCCCATAGGCAAAGAGAAATCAAAGAGAGATACTGATTCGCTCTGGTTAGGCCACGTCTCGAATACGCCGCGAGAATTTAGGACCCTGGTCAAATAGAATTAACCAAAAAAATTAATAAAATACAAAGGAAAGCAGCGCGCTTCGTTAAAAACTGCTACGAGCGTACATATAGTGTCTCACAACTTTTAAAGGGATTAAGGTGGGAGCCCCTAGAGACACGGAGGCTACACGCTAGGCTTAGGTTGTTTGATAAATTCAGAACTGATATTTTTCTGAGCGACATGGAGAATATTATCATGACTCCTCACTCTCTAAGTCTGATAGATGCGATAAAATAAGAAAGATACACTGCCGAACAGATAGGTACAAAAACTCCTTTCCGCGAACAATAAGCGACCACAATAAAAATTGAGCTCCACTAAATACACTCCCATAATTCATGTCACCATTCCCTCTCCAAAAAACGTACACCTTTACACGGCTGGTGACCTAACACCCCCTGCCACACGCCCATGCGGCGGCTCGCAGGGTATTGTGTAGATGTAGTCATTGTCCTAGAGACATCGTCCCGGAATAATAAGACCGAGTATTCGACTCCCCGTTGGACGTGTGCCGCCGTCGCCGGCCCGGTCTGGGAAGGAGGGAGAGGTGGATCCGAATGGAAGGTTTAGGTCGCCCGGGACGAGATGTTTTCATGACTTTTTAAGTACCTACCCTCGCTCTCTCTCCGTGTGGGCGATCGGGGGTTGGGGGGGTGAGGAAGGGGAGGGTAGAAGTGGGAGGGAGGCGGTATGCGAGGGTGCGGAGTTGAGAGGGGGAGGGGCGGTGGGAGCGCTTGATATATGGAGGCAGTCCTTGGCTTCCTGAAGGGGGTAATGGACTCGGCATTGCGCCGATGCGCCCTCTTTTGTTCTCCCCTTGCCCTCAACCTCCCCCCCCCTCGCCCTGCGGTCCTTCCACGCACACTTTGGCTCGTGTGATCGTGGTTTCGCGCACTCGTGCGACTGTCTGAATAAAGCGGCGTAGGGAGGTAAACAATTGAAGGATGTCAGATTTTCCCGGCGTATCCGCTGGATAAAGGTTTCATTGGGACTTCCACCGGGTGAGCAGGTCCATGGGGCCCAACGTTTCGGAGAACGACTTGTCCTCCATCTTCAGGGGGTTCAGCTTCCGAAACGTTGGGCCCCATGGACCTGCTCACCCGGTGGAAGACCCGAGAAACTTTTATCCAGGTAAACAATTATTAATTAATTATATCCGCGTTCATTGTCGGATACGAACTCATATCCGCCGTGTAGGCCCAACTGCTGGGTCGAATTGGCCCTTATTTTTGGGAATATTTCGTCTTTCTGCCTCTGAGATCACCGGAAAGAAGTAACCTTCCATTTTGGCCGAGATATCACTTATAACATATATTTCAATGTATTTGGCCTCAACGTAAATAAAGAGATCTCTCATCTCTGCAATGATGACGAAATATCAGCTTCTTAATATTACATTTTTAGACATTTACCAACAAATACCATTCACTTTGTATTTAGAATTTTTCGGGTTCTTCCCGCGATGCTGCATTTGAGTGGACGACCGATTCGTCCGCATTCCAGTCGGCACCATCAGGTCCGAATGTTCGTGACGTTTGTCTAATTTAACGGTCCAGAGCCCCTATATAGCTATAGCGGCCGCCTAAACTCCTGAACATTCGGCCCTGATGGTGCCGACTGGAATGCTTGGTGGTGAATGTGCCGACCGGAGAAATGGTCGTCCACTCAAATGCTGCCTCACAGGAGGAACTCGAGAGATTCTAAATTACAGTAAAACCGCGGTAACTTTCGTTACACTGTAACCAGTCATTTTTCTTGGGAAATGGTTCGGGTACGCGCTCCTGAGAGACTTTATGTAAAAATGAGGATTTTAAACACCTATATCTTGTCAAAAAGTTAAGAGTGCTTGGTCTGAATGCTTTTTTCAACTAATCTAATAATAATGAAGCACTCACCTCAGTAATTTTTATGGAATTGTAAAACTCTTCGGCAATGAGGATTTTTCCAGCGCACAGCGTGAAAACATGAGCTCTTGGTTTAGACGTAGTACGTTACTGAGTGTTTCCAACATTTTTAAATAATTTTTTGATTTATCAAATGTTGTAATATTTATTTCATGATTCTAACTTCTTTGACTGAAAAAATCAAATATTACCTTTATAATGACTTGGGAAAAAATACAGCTTAAACTACCTCCAGTGTTTTGAATGTCGTTGGGATAAATTCTCAAAAATCAACTTTTCACCGTGCCATTATAATTGCGGACGATTACTAAATATCTGCTGAGCGAATGGCGGCGGATGAGGAAATCAATCAATTGCTAGATTGATTGACCACCGATTTATTTCTCATCGGAGGCTCACTGCAGTTTTCCATTTTGGGCGTGGCTCAATATATTCCGAAAAGTTTTACAGTTTGCTTCTTAATTAGCACAAAGAGTTGTGACCTTTTTGCTGTAAAATCTTTGTGCTTTACTCATGAAATAATTTTTGGGATGGAACTTATTAAGAAATTGCAGGATTTTCCCCGCACAAAGTGTACCTTCGCCCGAACGAGTAAACACATGACTGCTTCCATCCGCTCTCATTCAGATGTACTCACCCGGAAGTAAGTACACATTTCTATTCCTCCATGGTAATGTAATTGCGTCAACGCGGCCGAAGACCCAGGCGAACGAAATTTCTTATCGAACAAACCTTTTTCGATTGAGAAGTCTGTTACTAAGGATTCTAAAGAGAGGATTATAGAGTCGGCCAATGAAAGTGCTGCCAGGGCCCGCGCATTTTATTAGTTTTACCAAGTCGCCACTCGCGGCGCTGATTCCCTGAGCGATATGAGAATCTTACGGAACTGCATGCCTGCAGTTTATGAAAGATATGAAATCATGTAATTAACGGACCAAGCTGGGAATTTCCTACGATTATTAAGCATGTACACGCAATTTAAGACATCATATGACTGTCTAAAGACTTGCGTAATTCAAATTAAACAAAAATACGATTTTTAAATCAGACCTGCACTCGAAGGAATCACTTTCATATTGACTCACTAGGTATTCACTTCAGACGAATATAAATGCGCAATTCGTGCCGATTAACCGATGGCACCGAAGGACGACCCTCTAGTTATTATTCTACTCGTATCTATAGCGACTTCGCAAACCCTACAACAGACATTGGTGTCTTACCGGCCCGTTCCCTCACATTAGACACCTCAGAATGACAGCTATCTTTCGATTCGTGGTCGAATAACTAAGCGTACACCATTTACACTTGTACATTGCGTTCGGTTAGAACAAAAAAAATCTTAAATCTGACAGTGGTTCAGAATAATTATAAATACGAAAGATAGGGATATTTACAGTGTCCTTGTCTGTTACTTTTCCGGGACGTGGCGTCCGAGGATAGAGGCAAATGCGCTTCTGATTTCCCTTTTTTTCCTTCCTATCTCGCTTTTCCATACCCGTTGTGATGGGGAGACACGACGGTTCAGCGGAGGAATGATCACTCCCTTCATTGGGTGTCCCGCTGTTAGCCTCTCTGCTCTCCTTCCATGCATTGTAAAGCATTGTAAAGCCGTCCCTTTCCGTAGCGATGCAAATTATCATCATTTAACATCCACTCGTTCAATCTTGGAGGCAAATCCTTTTGGAAATTAATTTTTGCACTCTCCCTAAATGCCTGAAACATTTCTGGATGGAGGGGGGTAATTCTCAAATATATATCTGCTTTTACTTTTAAATAGCTCTCGGTCATTAAGTGACTGTATAATTCCGTTCTTTTTTAATGCTGCGATAATTTTTTTCCTCCATGTATACATATGTACAGTTAAATAAAACTTGAACGATGTATTTTTTACATTTTATTTTGGAAACCCTACCGGTTTAGACTCTCTCGTGTCATTTTCAAGGGTACTCTGACATGAAAATGACACAAGAGTGTCGAAACCGTTAGGGTGGTACTCTGACATGAAAATGACGTTTGACAATGACCGTTAGGGTTTCCAAAATAAAGTGTAAAAAATACATCGTTCAAGTTTTTTTTAATATGTCACTTTTCCCCAAAGTATCGCATGACTCGATCCAACTTATAAGTACAGTCTTTTGTTTCCTTCTGTAATGTATATTTGTATTATACTCGTAAATCGTTTTGGGATGAGACACCAAATTTCTTGAATCGGTGAATGCCCAGGCAAGCCACAGGTTGGAAAGTGAGTTTCCCTCGTTTATGCTCACCGTGCGATCAGCCAGCGTTACATTCGTTACATTCAATAATGAGAGATAAAACCTGCATTGTTAGGGGTATCATCATGGTGTTAGGTTTATTTCGATTGTCACCATTTCAGCGGCTGTTGTAGTCACCGCTTTGGATCTCGGCCATGCGAGCGAGGTCTCATCGTCGGTATATCCGTGGTGAGGGCGAAGGGCTGAAGCTGAAGGCAATTGGAGAGAAGGGCCGAAGCCCTTCGACCCGACCGTTAAAAATCTCAACGTGAATGCATTTTTTTCATTGCTATAAATTTCAGTAATTACGCTCCCTTCAATGGGCACTTAGTTTCTCACCGGCCCTGTCCTTCCATGCGCTAATAATGCTTTGCCCTTCCCCAAAGACGTTTATGGGCCACAAACCCCCTCTTACCCTGCCCAGGGTCGCCTCCCATCCCCGCAGGGAAACCCCTCTCTCGCCCGCCCTCGCCTCCTGGTCCAACTGTTGCAGCTTCCCTCTCGGGTCAACCATCGTTCCTCTCCGCCGACTCCTCATCCCTCTCCCCCGGCAACGGCCGCGGCCACGCTGCCTGGAAGTACTCCTCATTCATCGCCTCTTAAGGTAGCCATACACGTACGGGAAATATTTGAGGTTTGTACTGCGCAGTCCAAACCTCAAGGATTCCCCTGTAGTATATGGTTAACTCCTTGAGGCCGGTGGCGAACTGCATAGTCCCCGAAATCCCGATCGAAAATCATTTCTTCTTCCGTCGGCCTTGAGGTTTTGAGAGTTCCCGTCGATGAACGTTTAATGTCATGTCTCGCGAATTTTTAGCAGATTTAATTAAAATATACTAAAGTAAACCTTGCCTGTGGCAAATTACGACTATCATGATGGAAATAAATAGGAGGTTGGCTATGCAAAACTATTGGAAAAACTCAAAGAGATTGAGCCGAACACCACGAAAGATAGTGTAGATAAAAAAATTAACAACTTGAGAAGTACTTACCGAAAGGAAAAGAAAAAATTGGAAAACCTCCAATTCTGAAAGAAGTTTTGTGTGGGAATATATTCTTCTCTTTAGGAGCCATTCCTTGTACCATACTCTTCTTACTGTGCGCTTTTTCTTGCTGGTTGAAATGCAATTTGTCGCGATGAGGCAACCGACAGCCGCCAAAATATCTTCACCAGCTGATGACATGACTTGTCGTCAAGAACTGGCATAAAAACCTGAGGATTGTCCGCGCCATGTGTGTGCAAGGGCTCACATGAGGAAATCCTCAAGGAAATCCTGCAGGCTTTTTCCTTGAGGATTTCCTGCGCGTGTGTGGCTACCTTTTGGAGAGCCCTGCCGACCGCATCGTCAATTTCACTTGCTAATTGAAGAGTTTGGGACAATTTTCAAGAGGTTTACCCCAGTGGAAGTGATGCGCCGACCCAAGTGATACGCTAAACCCATTCACGGCTGCGGAAATGAACCAATCGATCGCCAGAGAAATATGACTCTCGTGTATGCGATTATTGAGAAATGGATGTATTTCAATTAGTGATGATTCGATTCCACTTTTTTTCGATTCCGATTCGTTCAAATCGATTCCCGATTCTCGATTCCGATGCCATCGATTCTTATTCGTAATAACAGGTGGGATATTGATATGCCAGTAGCGTACGACTATTATTTTAAAATCAAGTATTGGCTGAAACAAAATAACAAAGACAATTAAGTCCCTCGAAAAGTATATTTATTAACAAATAGCAAATACATATATCCTCAGCTTATTGAGGTGGATAAAAAGTACAAATTGATAGCCTACACCGAAAAAATTACTAAGACAAATATGATGTAACAAATGAAATGTGATTTGAAGGGGTTACTTTGGCTTTTTATTTTCAGGGCGCCAGGTGATTTTAGAAACATCACCACCAAAGTCCACAGGACACTAAGGATGATAAAAATGAGAAAAAACTACCAAATTAAAGATCAAACAATATCTTTAATAAATCCTCAAAATTTCTTCTCGGTGCAAAACATGTTTACTCTGCACCAGCACGACAATCAAACTCTCCCGCCTATAAATAAACAACCGTTACCAAGTAAATCAAAGCGATAAAATCCAGCCAAAGCCCTTATAAATTTTAAAAGTAAATTCAAAATGTAACATATACAAAATGTAATCGTTACAATATCAATGGAAATACGGCCTCCCCTGCCAGTAAAAGTTCAATGATCGATTGAAACCTTCGGCGAAAACGGCGGCGATCGTACTGGATTCCGTCATCAGTAGGTTTCTAGTACCGTCTAGCGTTGTGGGTCTTTTGCTGGATCGTGTGAAACCGGATTAACGGTCGCATTTTCGAAGATGCCGTCGGCGCCGACGGTCGTCCCATCCCAGCGACGCCCCCGCCCCCTCCCCCCTCTGCTCGCTCACCCCTTCCCCCCCTCACCGAGGCGAACAATGGGGGGTTTCCAGGAGCTACCAGTGCTCGCTCGACTGCCCTCGGGAATGTTGGGCGGCGTGTGTGAGCGCGCGCCCCGATCGTCTTTTATTGGTTTATTCACTCCCTCCATTTGGCTCCGGGCGTGGTGAGGAAGATCTCAGCCGCAGATGCGATGGGTGAAAACCTCCGATGCGACCTCTCTCCCTCCCCTCCAACCGACGCCCCCCCCCCCCCCCACCAATCCTCTAACTCGGGACTTCTATTACCCCTCCTGACTGACTTCTTCGCCCCAGGGTCCTCTCTCCCTCCCTCCTCTCCAACCCACCCTCGCTATCCCCACGCCGCATCAATATACCTGCTCAATGAATCATTCCAGCATCATCGCCGGCCTCCCTTCCTGACCTCTAGCCGTCACCACTACCGATCCCATTGTGTTCATAACCCCTCTTCTCCATCCCCCCCCCCCGCCCATTCCTCCCTCACTACGTCCTCTCGTCTCCACCTCCTCCTTCCTCTCATGACTGCAGCAGCCATCTCATGAGCTACCGTTTGAAAGCGCGGATGATCGCCATGGAGAGATCGATCGATGCTCATAATTATGGATCTCGCCTCTCCGATTTCCCTCCTCGGCTTTGTTGCTTTTCGGGAAACGAAGGCTGTTAGAGCTAGGCTTGTGCGATGAGCCGATTCATCGAATCCGTCGACGATGATTTTAGTCATCGCGTTGCGATGAACCGCGTCGATGACAATGAATGTCATCGATCATCGACGTCGATGAGTCGATGAATTAACTGACTTCGATGAGTTTATAAATAAACTGAAGTCAATGAGTCGATGAATTCATCGATGTGGATGAGTCAATGAATCCATCCCCATTAGCTGATAATTACTTGTGTTGCGTCGCCCGCCCGTGCCTATCCCTAGCTTTCCGTCGGCGATGAATGAATTCATCGACTTATCGAGGTCGGTGAGTTCATCGACTCATCGACGGCGATGAATTCATCGACTCATCGTCATCCATGACAATCATCGAAACCAAATCATCTCGATGATTTTTTTTCATCGACCCTCGATGGGCAAATTCGATCATCGCACAAGCCTAGTTAGAGCTCTCGGGCAGGTGTCTGGCGTTGGACGACTTTGGGACGTGGGCTTCTGAACTTTCATGATCCTGCGAAACGGCGAGGGAGGTCGTTTAGTGTGGAAAGTCAGAAAAGCTTTGCAATTGCAACCAACACAAGCGGTTAGAGTTGTGGGATGATTCAACACTCCATAGTCATCCCATTTCGACCATCTCTTGATTATGTAGGGCCACTGCGAAAGTCATAGCGATGGGTGATTTTTACTACCTTGCATTGCGAATATGTGTGCCTCGCGCCTTTTTCACGAAGCAATTGGGTTCCCGTGCTAAAATTATGCATGCATGCACGGTATATCATTTCACTGCATTGTTACCATATTATTTGGGGAGATGGCCAATGACGGAGATCATTTGCACCACCAAGGATTGGTTGGTAAAGGAAGGGTTATCTCAAGTATAGAGGATGGGTGATAAGAATTCTGGCATAAGTATGATCATACTCTTTGCAAAAGCCGCCAAATTGACCACAGTTTCAATATCCTGTCCTACATAGTGTGTGCTTTGCTCTAAGAGCTCTCTGAGTAGCACCCAAATGGGGATAAGAATTTCACTGAAGACTCCCTGCTACAGCTGTGATTTGAACCCAGGCCTTCATATCAGAAGCCAGTACTCTAGCCATCTCTCAAACTTGATTTCAGAATCTAATTACATATACCTACATTTGTCTTAAAGACAAGTGTTTATTTGTGTTCTAAAAATTCACCCTAACCTTAACTTTAAGTGTTGTTATGTTTCTTTAGTCTCATCTTGTATTCTTTTTCATCACAGGGGCTGTTGAGGGGACAGTGGTGACAGCTGTGACAGCCAATGATGTGGACACCAACCCAGCCCTGACATATTCCTTTGCTGAAGGGGGCAACCCAGATAATGCCTTCTCTATTGATAGATTTAGTGGTCAAGTTGCCGTTGCCAAACCTCTGGACCGGGAGTCCAGGAAGTCTTACCTCCTCCGGGTCCAGGCCTCTGACTCTGCCCATGTTGCCCTCACATCGCTCACCGTCACAGTCACAGATGAGAATGACAATCCGCCAGTGTTTGATCGAGTTGCATATGAGGTTGCCCTACCTGGTAAGTCTTTAATTTCTCAGCATATCTGAATGTAAACCACATTTTCTCATGATAGCCTCTCTCATGAGCCAGCTTTGTTTTCCATTAACTCACCGTATTCATGCCATCAGATATTACATTTTCTCCTGTTTCCTTGGTAATTATTATCTTTTTAATTGCATGTAATGCATGATTTAACTGCTCTGATCTTCAAAGTTGGTTTGGAATTCTCCCAATCCTAACTTTCACTTTCTTGTCATATCTAAGAATATCTAGGAATAAGAAATATTTTCAAGTTTTCCCAAAAGTATTTGGAATATTGATGATATCGCAGAAACATTTTCAACCTCAAGGAAGGGGGAATAAATTCTAAAATAGTCGCATAAACATGCAGGACTTCTTTTCAGTGCTGATTGTTGTGGATTTAGGGGATTCATATTTCTACTTAAGCTCACTGAAATCAATTCAGTCCACTTATTTTTGGAGGCAACTCATGAAACCGATCACAACCTAATAAATGTGTGTCATTTCTAATGGAAATGAAATTCTTTCTCTTACTCTTTTTTTTATTCTCTTAAGTGATTCTATTTTTCTGTAATGCCCAGAACTAGTTTTGTAATGATTGATGGATTGTATGAATTTGCTTTTAGAGACTTGCAGCTTTGCCATTGCTAGTCATTTGATGCTAAGGAATAAGTCAAAATATGTTTACCCTTTATAATATTCTCAGTTCTAACAAATCTGGCATAAATATTTATTCCAGAGTTAACTAAAAGTGCCACCATGGTGATTCGAGTAAATGCTAGTGATGCAGATTCTGGAGAGAGTGCCAAAATTCGATACAGCCTTTCTGGAGCTGCCACTAGAGGTTTCCGCATGGATGAATTGACGGGCATTTTGCGTGCCAACCGGAGTCTAGTGTCATTAGATGCCCCAGATGTTCACTTAGTAGTCAAAGCAACTGATTCAGGAAGGCCCCCCCTGTCTACTGTGGCTGCGCTCAGGATACATGTCACTGACATAGGAAGCAGCACTCCAAGATTTGCTCAGGAGGAATACAGGTAAATGGATTTTGCTTCTTCTGCCTATGCCTTTTTAATATTTTTGTGGTTCTATTTTCTATTATTTATTCATTTTATTATGCTCAAAGTGTATGTTTGCATATGTGAAATGTTAGGTTTTATGAAATAAAATAAGGTTTTCTAGCATGAGGCTTATTATATGTTCTTCACTTTGTCACCCATCATATTTCCTTAGAATGAAAGATTTCCACAATCATATGCTACAATTTCCATATCATGGAAGTGCATGTGAACCTGATTCACTTCATATCACTCCATGTACCTCTGAATTTGACTTATAATCAATGATGCCACTGCTATGAAATCCTTTGAATTTTAGTTTTGCAGAAATTTATACAGAAAGCAAATTGATAGAATGTTGACCATTTTTGTCATAACTTTTAACTTAGTGTAGTTAACATCATATGACACATGTAGACATCATATGAATGTAATGTTTTATTATTGTGTGCAAAATGTAAAAGCAAGTTTATATTAGAAATTCCACTTGGTCAAAGTTAGCTTATATGTATTGATGAAAATTACGACTAGGTATTAAGTTCAAAAAACTGAGGATGTGAAAGTTCCTTTCCTCCAAACCGTATTTTCAATATTGAAATGTTAGTAGTACTTTTCTCATATTTTTAATTCTTTTCTTATCATTCAGGGTTCACGTGAAGGAAGATGCCTCAAGGGGAACAACAATTCATCAGCTTATGCCATCTGAAGCAGAGAATGGAAATATGGAACTTACTATTACAAATGGAAATGAGGATGGATGCTTCTACATTTTGAGGTTAGCTTCGTCTCTCTCTAAAAGCATTTGATTCTTGAAGTTAAGACTGCTCTTTATTATCTCTCATAAAATATGCATGTGCCTGCCTACCATTTGCATGTTCTTTAATTTCATGCATAGTTGTTAACTTTCATGTTCAAAATTATGAAATATTTTGTGATTAGCTTATAAGTTGTCAGTTTTTCTGAAAGGGCTCGCAGCTTTTGCTGCATATTTGTTTGCTTGGCACTATTGCTGCCATTGTATACAACATTATCCAGAACATTCCTTTGAGCCAACAAATGAATATACAGCTGAAACTGGAACTCTTCCATAAAACTCACACAGCTGAAAAAAACCTGTTCCAAACTAAATCATCAGTTCCTTGTAAGTTTTTCAATCATTATTTCAAATGCTAATGCAGTAATAATTATAGACTGTACATCATGGTGTGCAATGCAGTGTTTTGTTAACTGTTGAAAATATCATACTTAATAATTCACTCAGGTATTTGGCAAGTTGTTGTGGTATAAATTTTTTCAACGCTTATGACTCGTTGATGAATAGAATGATAGGAAGTGGCCAGTAGGGAAGGGGAAGGTGCTATTGGAGTTTGGAGAAGAAGCATACTTCCCCAAATCTGTTAGAGAAAGGTCATTTCTCTTTTCTCTAATCTTGTGGGATTGGACTAAATTGACTGGCCCAGATCATAATCAGCAGCCTTAAGCTTTTATGCAATCTCCACAGTATTGTAAATGATTAAAAACAAACTTACTGATTACTAATCATTGCGTATGTGAATCTTTTGTTATACTCTGAATTTCCTTGGTGAGCGCCCTGTAGTAAGGCCTAAACAGTTTGCTTGTGTTTTCATAGATTCCCTCAGAAACATATCACTGAACCACAATGAGCACCAAAACTTTACTATTCATATTTTAAATGTTACTTTGACACCCTTCTTGCACGGACAATTTACTTAATCCCATTGTGAAATTTTGTAAGATGTCATACTTTGGTGAAGAGAAAATGTAACTCCTGAATTATCATTGTCTCCTCAATTAATTTTATTTTTTTTACATCCACAGCCCAAGTGGTGAATTGATCCTCTTGCGAGATATGGACAGAGAAACTGTGGATATGTACACCCTGAGAGTAGTAGCAAGAGACAAAGGAGCACCCTCAAGGAATGCCAGTGCTGTCATAGTCGTCCAGGTTGATGATGCCAATGATAATCCTCCTCTTTTCTCTCAGCCACATTATGAGGGTCGTATTGGGGAAGGAGCTCCTGTTGGAACATCTGTTCTTCGTCTTTCAGCATCAGATGCTGATGAGGGCACAAATGCTGCATTTCTTTTTGATTTCACATCTGGCAATGATGAAGATTTGTTTGCCCTTGATCCAAGCTCTGGAATACTGTCCCTCCGCCGTAAGCTGGACTACGAATCATCTCCCAAGCATCATCTTGTGGTTAGAGTTACTGATAGGGCCACACCTCCTGACAGGCAACTGTCCTCTGTTGCAACAGTAACTATCGTTGTTGAAGATGAGAATGATAATGACCCTAAATTCCCACTGTCAAGATACCTCGCAACAATTGCTGAAAATGAACCATTAGGAACACCTGTATTCTCTGCACTTGCATCTGATGCAGACAAAGGACCTTTTGGAGTCCTATCATACACAATTACTGAAGGTGATGGCAGGGGAAGATTTAAGGTGGACTCATCTACTGGACTTGTTTCATCTGCAGCAGTGTTTGACTATGAGGCAAGAGACAGGTATTCCATTACACTCAGAGCCACTGATGCTGGAGGTAAAGCTGCCACGGCAGTTGTCACTGTTGAGGTAGATAGTAGAGATGAGTATCCACCTGAGTTTACAGAAAGAACCTATCATTTTGTGGCACCATCAATGGCAAGGGTTGGACATATCGTAGGGCATGTGAGAGCTGTGGACAGAGACAAGGGGCCAGATGGAAGGGTTGTTTACCAACTAACCAACCAACACCCCTACTTCAAGATCAACCGAACTACTGGTGCAGTGATGGTGAAAAAGAAGATGAGTTCTGATGCTGGACCATCAAGTGATGTTAGCTTAGTTGTTACTGCAAGTTCTGGGCGACCTGGATCTTTGACCAATATGACCGTTGTTGAAATAGCCATAGATGGAGTGGACAGAGGATCCAACCTTGCAACTACAGATGTGGGAGGTGCTGCCACTGCAGCTGGAACAGGTGCTGGTGGTTTAGCTGACTGGGCTCTTGGGCTACTGATTGCTCTTATAGTGCTTGTGCTGGCATTTGGGGCCACATTTCTCTTCTTGCATGTTCGGCACAAGAGACAGGGGAAGCCATCTATCAGTGCCGAGCCATTTGATCCATCTTCATTTGACACAATTGACATCCGTGGTCCCCCTGGATCCTCATCTGCTGCAGCTGCAGCCGCTGCTGCCGCTGCAGCAGCAGCAGCTGCGGCGGCTGCCATGGCACAGTTCCCTCCCAAGTATGATGAAATCCCTGCTTATGAGGCTGCAGCTGCTGCTGAGAGGCAGCAGAGAGACAGGAGGGGTGGTGCTGGTGGTGGTGGTGGGGCTGGTGGTGGTGCTGGAGGTGGACATCACCACCACCATCCACACAGACACATGGGAAATGCTGGAGCAGGTGGGGCAGCATCAGAACTCTCGGAACAGAGTCAGTCTGCCTCAAGTGGTCGGGGATCAGCAGAAGATGGGGATGATGTTGAAGATGAAGAGATTAGAATGATAAATGAAGGACAGCTCATTCAACAGAGAGAACAGAGGGACCAGGTAGCGCAAGCTGCTGCTGCAGCTGCAGCTGCTGTGGCCTCGGCACAGGCTCACCAGCAGCAGCAGCGTCACAGGTCAAGGGAAAGACTGGGACTTCCAGACTCTGGTATACACCAAGGGGGTGATGAGGATAATCTCAGCGATGTGTCGGTCCACAACACACAGGAGTACCTTGCTAGGCTGGGCATTGATTCATCGAGGTCGGCCACTGGTGCAGCTGCGGCAGCTTCTCCCGATGCATGTTCCTCTTCCTCAGACCTCTTGCTGAAAGGTGCCCCCCCAGAACTTCTCCCTCATCATAGCATTGATTCCATTCACTTGTTTGAAGATGAGGGTGGTGGAGAGGGAGATGGGGACATGGATATCTCCACGCTCATATACGCAAAGTTGAATGAGGTGGGAGGGGCTGGTTCCAGTGCCAGCGGAGGGGGTGCAGGAGGAGGTGGGAGTGAGGAGTGTGTCGGTTGTGGTGGAGGTGTGAGTGCTTCTGGTGCTAGTGCTCCTGGAAGCTCATCAGGAGACAGGCATGTGATGGAGGGAGGCAGGGGAGCTTTCGGTTTTGGAGATGAAGGACAGCCATCAATGACTGGTTCTCTTAGTTCCATTGTGCACAGTGAGGAGGAACTGACTGGTAGTTACAACTGGGACTACTTGCTGGACTGGGGTCCGCAGTATCAACCGTTGGCACATGTATTTTCAGAGATAGCACGTCTCAAGGATGACACTGCCCCGAAAGGTGGAGGTGGAGGAGGTGGTGGTGGCTACGGAGGTGGTCATGGGAAGAAGACACTCGCTGTGCAGGTCAAACCCTCGGCTCCTCCAATACCTCCCCTCCTAACAAGTGTTGCTCCCCGATCACTGGCACCTGTTGCCCTGACCACTGTGCGTTCTAGTCACCACCAGCTGCCTCGGTCACCTATCAGCCACGAGTCCAGTGTTGTGGGTGGTGTTGGTGGGATGGCAGGTGGTTTTGCTTCTGCTGCCATGTCTCCAAGTTTTTCCCCTTCCCTGTCCCCCTTGGCGACCCGCTCTCCCTCCATTTCACCAATGGTAGCTCCAGGAGTTGCTGGCACATTGCCACAGGGTAGCTCAACACCTCATCATGGAAGGGCTCCATGCCCTTCTGGCTTAGTAGGTGGTAAGTGTTCGGCAGGAAAAGACACTGAGCTTAGGATATGATGGACAAGTGAGATGACCTGTTGATAATTAATTCTCAAAGTTCCATTCTGTAAAATATTTCATGAAAGTGTTTGGGGAGAGGACAGATAGAAAACATTAAAGAGGATACCACTGCTAAGACTTAATAGTAGCAGTGTGAATCTTCATATTTATTTTAAAAGCTAGACTGGAAGTGTATTATCAGTGGTGCAAAAATATTTGTGATATTTTGTTCGAGTGAGATACGATAAATTCAGAGTGAGTTCTTAATGAGGCATTAGGAAATATTTTCTATTCACTTAGGATCTATTTGCTCTTGCTGAAATACCAGTGATGCATGAGCCTCTGGCACTGAATGAAAACTTATTTTTGCAGTGATAAAAGAGCATTTGGTCCTTACCTGTATTTTTCTTTGCTGCCTCAAGTGAGTGAGTGCATGTGTGTTATTTCAAGAGTGTGATTGTGTAAAATATGAAGTTACAAATGGATGAACAGAACTAGTAAAGAGCATTGATTTTGGGAGATGTAAATATTGTTGAAGACATTCAAGTAATGTGGAACTGAAGAAAAATGAAGTTTCACATTGAATTCGCAATTCATGTAAATTAGTGTGAATTTCTCAAGCCAAGTGTAAATAATGTAATTCTTTATTCCAAGAGCATGGCTTAGTAATTTGACTCTGCCATGTGGCCATCAGTATGACTCGTTAGAAAAATGGACAACCTGATCATTGACCTCACTATTTTTTTAAGTTTTTAACATTGAAATTTTTACAACAGGGAGCTACAAACAAATGTCATATTGCTCAATTTTTTCTGCCTTCTGCTTTACTCATAGTTCATAGTGTTGATGCAGAATGGCTTTACCCCAGGCTGTAAACACAAGACATCAAAATTATACCTAAGCAATAAGAGTAAAGGCAGGTATCAAGAAAAAAGTGAAAACAAAAGCATGTCATCTATTCATTGTGATGATTGAAAATTTAATGATCAGGAGATTTGTAATGAAATGATGTTCACAGAATTAGATTAATATTAAATAAATGGCTTTATATAAACATTGTTGTCCATGTTATTTAGTCTTCCAGCTGAGTATGTTTGGGGTAAATAAATAAATGTGTATTTAGTTTTAATCTTGTCAAATTATCTTGAGAAAATTTGTATGCCTATATTTATGCTCAGTAAAAGCTGAGTTTCAAGGCTATGTCTGGGATTTAAGTTTTCCAGTTGACAGAAATTTTTGGTAAATAGATGTTTTCCAATCATCAAAATTTTAATGGACATCAAACGAAAGAAGGTATGTATACTGCATTTACATATTTCCCTGCAATTCTCTAAAGGGACATGTGACAAGGGTTGTAAGGACACTAGCCATGAAACGAAAAGAGAATATAGACAAGAAAGAGGCGAAATACAAAAGGTAACTGTGTGTGAAAGGAGTGCCTAAGCATCTCCATCTAATGTTGTTGTAGTCATTCATTGTGTATAAGAAGAAAGGGTTTTTCCATTTTAATACAGTGATTGATATCTCTAATTTTGTTGATCCTATCAGTTATTGAGATAAAGTGCTGAGTTGAAGTAATATTATCCACAGTATCACCCCAAAACTTTCCTGATCTGAAATCTTCTGGTGATCTAAGGCTGGTTGGTTGCCTCTTGAGCAGTGGCATAGTTTTTGTCTGAGTCCCTTTTATCAATTCCCCTGGGGCAGTCTTTCAAAAGCCACCCATACTTTGAGATGTAAGAAATGCTCATTGAACGTATTCAGACAAATTTTGAAAATTGAGTTTAAGTGCAAAGAAAAAAACTTTGTTCCTAAATTAAAATTAAAAATATCTCTTTTTCTTTAATCATCAAAATCATTTGCGGTACTGTCAAAATCTATTTCACATGACAGTTACTTTTTTTATATAAATGAACATTGATAAATAATTTAGCATATGATCATTTCAGCAGTTTTGTAGTTTTATTGTTAGGTTTACAGACATACATACATACCCATCACGCCGTTCCCTTTCGGGGTAGGCACAGTCAAAAAGTTTCACTCATTAATACATAATTGTACACCTAACTCTGCTTCAATAATTTTCTCAATACTGACCTATCCTTACAAACCTCTTTTGCCTCATTTACCCCCATACACGCCCTCCTGTTTTTAAGACTCTTAATATTCCTCCTCCTAAGAATTTCCTCATTGTTTCCTCATCTAGGTCACATAAAATCATCTCGTATAGTTTATGCTTGTATCATGTGGATAAAGCTCGACAATTTTATCTGCTTTATGTTGCCAAATTGAGGCGTCAGATCCGTCACAATTGGGAATATAGTGCAATAAAATACTCGTTTCCTCTTTGCCACCCCCTTTCCGCTATAGTCTTAGCCAAGGGCTGGTTTTTTAGGGCCACCGTGCCCTTCTTTCCCTTAGATGATTGCATTCTCGATGTCTTAGGCATTAACTAAAATTAGGCGCCTATTTAATGAGGCATCTAACCTGCCCACTTAGAGGGCATGTGACCCTTCTATCTCCTCTCCACTCCTGACGCGACCCTCTTGTCCTTTCCTACATTAGGCGATCCCAAGGATCCATAACTTACAAAAGACAGTATGGCGTTCATACCACGTACTTAAACCTAGAGTAGGAGACGACGATCATAACCTCATCATCATAACAGTGGGAAGTGAGATGGAAGGACAGCGGGGACGATTGGAGTGATGGTTACTGGGTAATCTATAGTGACGAGGATGAGAGTCAACGTGGGGTGGCTATAGTATTGAACGCAAAATTGGGGATGAGGGTAGTAAATATTGAGCAGGTGAGCGACAAGAGACTAATGGTAAAAATAAAAGCTCGCCCGACAAATTTCGTATTGGTCCAGGTGTACATGCCCACAAGCAACTATTGGGAGGAAGAGGTGGATGGGGTGTATGAGCAGATGGAGTAGAAAAGCAGAGAAGTCCCGGGGAAGAAAAACCTAATAGGAATTGGCGACTGGAATGCAGCAGTAGTAGGGTGGGTGTGGGAAATGGGAGGGCATGGATTAGGAACGAGAATTGATCGCAGTGAGAAGGCAGTTGAGTTTTGTAGGTGAATTGAATTAGTAGCAACAAGCACTTTGTTGAAGCACCATCGTTGGAGGAGGTACACATGGAAAATGCTGGGAGACGCTGGGAGATATCAAATTGACTAAATCATGGTTAGGACAAGATTAGAAACAGTTTGAAGAACTCGAGGAGCTATCCGGGGCTGATGTAGGCTCGGATCATTATTTAGAAATGATGAATTGTGTTATGGGATTGAGAAAGATCAGTAGAAGTAGGAGGATAAAGAGGTGGAACTTGGAAGCATTGAAAGGGGAAAAAAGGAGGTAATACCAAGAGATAGTGGAAGGAAACATAGGCAAAGGAAATGGGAAAAATCAAGGAAAAATAGGAGAATATAAAAACAGGCATCGCAAGAGAGGCCGAGAAAACAATAGGAGCAGTGGAAACGAGCGGAGCAAGGGAGTAGTGAGTTGCAGAAGAAATGATTATGAATAGAGGAGAGAAGGCATTGTAAAAAAGTCAACACCGACGTAGGTAAGGCGAAGTACAGGAAGTTAAATAATCGATTGCGGCATAATCAATAGGGCGAAGGAAAACTGGTGAAATAGGCAATGCGAGGAAATGTAGAAACTGCAAAAAGAATGAGAAGTGGGTGTGTTATACGCTAGTGTAAAATTGCTATCGGAAGGTAAGAGAGGGCAAACGGTACCAATAATTAATTACAGAAGAGGAAAGATATTAATGGAGAAGGAGGATATTCGAGAGCGGTGGAGAGAATACGTGGAGGAGTTACATGACAGCGATAGCAGACCAACTAATTTAGATATATAGGATGAGGGAACACTAGATGAAGATAACTTCGGGCTAATAATACTCGAAAGTGGAATAGAGAAAGCATTGAAAGAGATGAAGACAAGAAAACCTGTAAGAATGATAACATACCTTCGGAGCTGCTAAGAAATTTAGGAACTAAAGGTAGGCAAGCTTTTTTCAAATTGATTCCTAGGATATATGAGGAATTTGTATGGCCGGATGACCTTGATAAAATAATCCTGATTCCTATCTCGAAGAAGGAGGAAGCGTCAGAGTACAAATGCTATAGAATGATTGGTTTGATATCACTCGTAGGCAAAGTTTTGCTTAGAATAATCAACAAAAGTCGGAGAATAAGGCAAATTATTACTTGGGCGGTGACCTGTTTGGTTTTCGGAAGAGGTAAACTTGGGATGCAGTTGCGGTAGAAAGAAACGTAGAGTAGGTATAACCAGGACGTTTTCGCATGCTTTATTGATTTTGAAAAGGCTTTTGACAGAGTAAATTGGGATAAATAATGGGGATACTTGGGGAAATGGGAACAGACTGGCGAGACAGGAGACAAATCAGAAACTTAGACATATATGCCGCAAAGGGCGCAGTTGAGAGTGGCTGACGGTGAATCAGGGTGGGCAACTATAGGTCGAGGGGTGAGGCAATGGTGCCTGTCGTCTCCATTGCTTTTCAACATTTATACTGTGAAAATTGTAATACGAGCATGGTAAGAACTTGAGTTGGGAATAAAAGCAGGAGGACATCTGATAAAGTGGGTTAGATTCACAGACAATCAGGCGTTGGTTAGTGGATCTTCGAAGGGATTGCAAGCTTTCATAGATGCTCTATAAATGCAGTGCAGTATATTCGTAATGAAGATAAATCATTGGAAAACAAAGTAATGAGGTTCTCCATGACAAAGAAAGCGAGGTGGGTCATTAAAGTTGAAGGACACCAACTCGAGTGAGTAGAGCATTACTTAGGAAGTAGGCTAGAAGAGAATAGCGCTAGCTAAGGAGGCATTTACTAATAGTACGGAGGATGGGGACTTTGGGTAAGGATATGAAGAATCGGCTGGTGAAGCGCTTGTTATGGAGCGAAGCGTTGTATGGGGCCGAAACGTGGACCCTAAAAAACAGGGGCGATCCCAGGAATTTATTTCGGGGGGGGGAGGGGTGGGGGGGGAAACTACCATTAATTGGCAAAACTACCAATAATTGGCAAAGGGGATGGATCCCCTTTATCCCCCCCTGGGATCGCCCCTGCTCAGAAACGGCGACGAGAATAGGCTGCAGGCATTTGAGATGAGGGTGTAGAGAAGGAAGGAGGTGAGGTGGACAGATAGGAAGACTGACGAGGACGTACTTGAGGTGGTGGACGAGGAAAGGAAACTTCTGAGTGAAATCTGGGATAGGCAGGGTGGATGGCTGAAGGAGGTAATAGGGGGCGATGGGTTGCTCAAGAGTGAGATAGAAAGGATGTTGGGTAAGCGAGGAAGGGGAAGAATGAGAATAGGTTTCATGGACAGGATGAAGAAGTGTAGAACGTGTGACGAGGGCAAATAAGGAAATATTAGAGGTAGTTAGGCCTCTGAAAGTGTAGAAAACCGGGAGGAGATTCTCCGACTTCCATCAAAACCTACCTTCACCGCTGCAATACAAAAAAAAACTCGTAACTGTCCGCTGTGGATTCATAGGGTGCCAAGGTCTGGACGGGCGGGCTTTAATCCTACTGTTTGGAATACATTTGCCGGTTGAGCCCAAAATGTTGAAGGAGACGAAGCGGCTCGCGCGGGCCAATAGACCAATGGGACTGCGCCCGCACCCAGCACCTGAGTGCAGTAGGGAGCTGCTAATGAACGGAGGCGCAGCAACGAGTACAGTTGCTGTCTCGGCCCTGAACTAAAGTGTCACCCCTACTCTTACTAAGTACTGGACATGAGGAGATATATCTCCGCAATTTACCCTTATGTATTTTCCATCCAGTTCCCATCTTCGACGCATTCATGGATTGGATTTCTTGGTATTTATAATTAACCTTATTTTGGATCTGTCGGCGTGGTTATTACGACCTCTAATCTATTTATGGCAGTAACGTACGGTGGTGCCGGGGGGAGGAGTGGCCACCCACGGGTAATACCTGGGCCAATAGGAATAATGGTTGTCATAAGGTATTCATTGGTATTCCATTTCCCCCAGACCCTCGGAAAATAGCAAACCTCCCCTCCAGAGGGGAGGATTAATTAATGCGTCCGATTAAGAGGTTTTGACGATACATTCTCGTGTCTGCCCAGCGAGTTCTCTGAATCTGAGATGGGGATACGAGTTCTTCCGTACAGCTTATCTGCAATGCCACGTGCGCCAATGTTCTTTCCTTCAACCAATTTAGTCTCTCTCGTATTCCTTCTCTCCCATGCTTTTCATTTCAACTATTCGGAAACACATGAGGGCAATTGAAGAGACAGTGTGGGCATCGTTGCTCTCGCTTTCCGATTGACCCTTGAATTGGTTGAGCCATTCATTATGTGAAAGGTGGGTTAGAGATGACAGTGAAAGTGACTCCACTTTCCCTTTGTTTGGTGTTTATTTTTGCTCCGGTCGTTGCCATCGACTTCACATAATTATAAACTATGTAAAAAGAGGTTTGAAAGCATCAGATAGAATATAAATACAAGAGTAATAGATAAATTTTAGTTTCGCACGACCACTTTAATATCCATGGCTTGCGCTTAAACAATTTTAAATATGCGCAATATTGCAGAACATCCGAAAATGTCGGCGCCTTGTGACAGTGCTTTGTTTTGTATTTTCTCCAGCTGTGCGATCGCCAATAAATCGAAAATATGGAGGGTGTGTTGTGGAAGTGGACAAATTATTGGAATGGTAAGTCGGAGTCTCTTTATGCCGAGTTTCTTGGTTGATTTAAGTTGGATGAGAATGTGGTTGACGTTCCTCCAAGGTTTTTTTATAGTATTCCATTTACAATATTCCTTAAAACATATGGTTTGCACTTGATGATTAATTTTAACTCAATTTACGTGGCAATATTGGCATTAAATTAGTGACATACTAATTATAGTGTCTCGATCATCATTGCAGGTTGGCAAACCAGATGGTTTGTACTGGAAAATTGCATTCTTGCGTACTATAAGTCGCAGGACGAAGTTAATCAAGGTTGTAAAGGTTCCATCAAAGTTAGTGCCGCAGAAATTATCGGTAAGTGTTGAAAATCATGAAAATTTGTGTGTATCTCATGCCATAAATAATAGAAAATTGAGTTGGCAAACTCTGTCAGAATCAATAAATACGTATCAATACAAATGAAGTTTCATTAGTGATGTTATACTCGACCATCGATAGAGGCTGCACGTCTCAACCTCTTTATTTATTTCAGAGTATTTCGAAAATACTCAGCTGAATTGTAAATGTGTAATCATCGTGACCTATTAAGCTTATTCAATTGCCAGTAAGTCAACCATATGGAATGTAAAGCGAATTATGTAACAGCATTGACTCACTAGTGTAAATGTTCATACTTATTAGAAATCCATCGTCTTCTGGCCATATTAGCCAATTTTCAGTAATATTTACGTTAAGAATAGCAATTTAATTATAGAACATCACTTTGCTGCTTACTCTGTAAACTACTTGCTACGAATTTCAGTTCACCCCGGTGGTGAGGGAACCCGATTGGATATAGTAGTTCCAGGAGAGCAACATTTTTACCTCCGGGCTCCATCCTTCAAGGAACGACAACAATGGTTGGTGGCATTGGGAAGTGCAAAGCAGTCCCATACAATCGGAGATGGTATGAATTATTTTTTGTTTATTTTGTCCATTGGCTAATCATAGTAAACTCAGACTCGGCGTATATTTGAAACCCCTGTGAAAGTTACAGATAGTGAAGGCTTGCTATGTTCCCCGGAAAATTTTCATATGGATCATTAATTGAACCCCTGACCTTCGGCTTACTGCTGCCCAGGATTGCTGAATCCTAAGGTTTTTTTTTTAAGGGTTTTGAAGAACTAGATGCTTATTTCCTCATGGTCCATCAAGTATAGAATATGATACAATTTTTAAAAATGTTTTTCGTGAGAGTTAGCTGAGTGACAACACATGAGGTTGATTTTCTTATTTTAGCTGTTTATAATATCATTTTCCAGCCATTGATGAAATTTCATGATGTCAGGTGCATTTTGTTCATTGTTAATTTTTCCTTTTTCCAGCTTTTTTAGAGGTTCATTATTGTGGGAGAACCTTGGGGCTTTTTTTTACAGATTGAGTATACGCATAATATTTTGCATGTGTTAGTCTGTGCTATTCTCCATGCTTGCTATGGACAGTTGTTGCAACACCCTTTATCTGGCTGTAGCAGTGAATCATCTATACCTGCCAGTGTGATGATCGTGAGCATATCTTTATTCAACATGAAACTGTTCAATTGAGTGTCTATGATTGCTGAAACCTATGGATTTGCCATTTCACCCATTGTTTGTGGAATCTGGCTGCAGTGTTGTAGAATACTAATTACTATGAATGTGACTATTTAAGCAATAACAGTGGTGAGATAGTGTGGTTTAATGCGGATCAAAAAATGAAAAACTGTCTTCTCTGTAGCGGATAATCAACCAACTTTAATCAACAATGTAGTTGCTTCAGAGATCGATAGCAGTTCCTAAAAATGATATGCTACTTTCAGATTAGATATTTGTGTATATATTATCATCGTAAGTGCTATAACTATCTTGAAAATTATCATATGGAATAACAATTAAAATAATTCAGGCTTTTCTCATATACTTACCAGTAAGTATTTCTATGGATCAATGGCCAATGTCAAAAATAAATTATCTGATAAACTGACAAACAGCTTTACTACGTAAATTATCACTCCACATAACTAAACTGTACATAATTTAAGAATTATATCAATATCAAGAACTCAGTATCAATAATCACTCCTGGATAAAAATTCAAAAGTCAATTTGGGACAAGTCCTTACCTTTGATTCATTTTTCAGTATTTGAAACTGGCAAATCTTTATTAAGAATATCTACTATGTCATCATCTGTGCTTACGTAGGAAACTTCAACATCCTCATTTGTGACAGACTCTTAGACATAATGGTAACACATCCTACACTGTCCATATCTCCTGTTCACTTTTATAGATTCAGTCATTACATTTGCACCATGTGTATCATCATAAATCACAATTGGTTTATCTATGGATATATCGACTCATTTAGCAGATCTCTTTACCGCACCACATCCCTGCTAGCCTCAAGCATACGATGCTACTCTACAATGATGGAACTAATAGCTGTGACATCTTACTTTCTATTACCCCACAAGATGGCTGCATTGCATATCTAGGTCACATAAAATAGGAACAATAGTCTTATAATCTTCAACATCATTAGGACAGTTGGCCTTACAATAGACAGATATTGTTAAGTCTTAATATTGGGAAAAAGTCAATTTAAGTTTACAGCCTTCTTGAAGTATATGAACGCTCTTTTTCTCAATTTGACCAATTTTACATATGCATACTTACTAATGAATTTAAGCCAATTTAAGTTTCCAGATCCTTTTTATTCCCTATACCAGCTACACACTCCACTTTTGAGAAGAATGTTGAAAGATGGTCTACAGTTACAATTACATGCATGGGCTAGAGTCATTATCTATTATTTGCAGGGCTAGTGTCATTGTCTTGGAATTATTTGATGGAACTGTAAAACATTCGCATTTGGGGAAGTAATAGAGGAAACTTTTGTTGTGTAAAATGAGAAAAAATTGCTCCTGTAACTGGTTTCAGGTAAGACCCGAGGCCTTAGGTTCTAGTATCTAATAATTTTTTTATAGATAATTAATCCTGAATGAATGTGGTTAAAATTACCCTAGCTGCCAAAAATATGGTGTAATGCCAAATGAGTAATGTGGAGAAAATGAATGTGTTATATTGAGACTTAGTAGGTAAGATATTAAAGGAAACATGTGGGCACCAGGTGGTAAAAAGAACAAATGTAGCCCATAGATCACTGGGGACAGGAGGTGTAACTTTGTGGAAAATCTGAGTATGTATTCATGTTAAAGAATAAACCAATTGTAACTTCCACACAAGATTTATTTAAAGCGACCCACGTTTCGACTCACCATGCGTCATTATCAAGGTAGTTCGAAGCATTGGTCGAGAGCCTTAAATAGTGGACGTTTACATAGCCATGACTCCAAAGCGGCAGGAGAGGAGGGGGGGGGAGAAATCGGAGTGGGGTGGTGGGGGTTTGGAAAGGGACAATGAAAAGGGTATGAGTCACTTGGGAAGGCGAATATTGAGGAGAGGAGAATGGGTGGGGAACACAATGTCATTACATAAGGGCATATTTTCTCAGGTATTCACAATCTCGAACTGTTCAATAAAGTCCAATTTTATACCTATGTCACAAACATGTAAAATATTCACTTCAAAATCTCTGGAATGGCCTGACTCACATAAATGTTTTGAGAACACCTGGGTTGGTTTAAATAAATCTTTTGTGGAAGTTGCCATTGGTTTATTCTTTATAATGAGGGGCAGCCCAAAGAGTTTGAATGGAGGATAGGTAAGGTTCCCTTTGGATTTTAATTGATCTTTTGATTCATGATTTGTCCTGATGATAAGTATGGCAGGTATGATATGTCATATGTATAATAATTTATGCACTTGTTTTACTTACACTTGTAACTTAAACTTTGTAAGAATGGCTGCTCACATTCGAGCTGTTAATCAGCTGATTTTTGCGTGCAGTGATATTCTGAAGCCACAATGAGATATATTTGTGTTCAATAGAAAGAAGAATTGGTATATGGTAGCCATTATAAGATCAATTATTGGCATAAAAAATGCACTATTACATGAAGTCATCCTGATTCCTCTGTGAAATTGAAAGAGACAGTTTTTAGTGGTTTCTGATAAGCCATCTGCTGTTTGCAGGGCCTCCTCCAGTTCCTTTGTCACTTCCATTCAGCAATGGGGGTGAGGCTATTGATGCAAGGCGAGAGAGTGGTGCTGGCAATTTGACAAGGAGTGGACGGAGACGAACATCCTCTTCTTCCACGGCACCACCGGGTGAGTGATAAAATTTTACCAGTCACTTCTCAGTGACAATGATTGCTTCAGCATGAAATTACTCCTGTATTGGAGAGAGAAGTTACAATAGTTATCTCTGAAACTGCTACTTCGAGAGAGCTGAGAAATTGTTCAGTAGTACGACGTTGCTGCTCTGGCCATGTGCGTATTGTTCACCGATGGGATTTTTAGCATTTCCCTCCTCATATTTGATTTTTGTGAAAATTACTGTTTTTGAACTGCAGAAAGTTTCTGTATATTGGCATCGAAACAGTCAGAACCAGGCAGACAGAAATGCATAATGCAAAGGAGCTGAGTTATGGACTAACAGAATGGGTTATCTGTGAAACCATATAAAATGCATTTGTAACTCAGTATGATTTAGGTGCTTGTCTTCATGGGCATTGTTCATTTATACTTTTTCCTGGTATTTACTTTGAGAAATATCCTTTTTTGTAAGCTTGTTCCTTAACTGTTTTTGTGCCAACTTCTTTCACTTGCCATTAATTTTGAATGTTGTTGTGATTTTTGCTTTACATCCTTTCAAATGTGTACACCTGTTATACATGATGTCTGTGAGAGAAAACAGTGGGAAAGTGATAGGTTGAAATCTCCCTGTTATGTGGTGACAAATAATTTTGTCCATTTAAGGCATTAATGATCCAAAAGGTGTGTATGCTGCCCTTAGATCACGGAGGGGAGAATTGCGCCTCTATTGTGACCTGATTATCCAGCAAGTTCATGAGATCCAGGCTGCTTCAACATATATTAAGGAGAATCAAAGTGCAGTCACTGATGGAACAGCCAAACCCCACCTTGAGGTAAGCTTTGGCTAGCTATTGGTTATTTCTATGTGCAATGAGTTTTAACCAGTGGGGAATTCCTCCTATGGTGGAATGGTAGGGGAATTGGGAACACTATTCAGGAATTTGTGATGTTCTGAAGGTGATATGAAATCTGAACAATTTTAGGTTTTTTATATTAATTCGGTGGTGTTTGGTAATGTTTATTTAATGTCTTGGATTAGAATTGATTCTGAAACATGCGTGTTATGTTCTATAGTGTAATTACTAAATTATGTGACACCAGAAAGATGAATATTCTGAACTGTGGTGATGGAGGAAATTAAGCAACTAAGTTTGAGAACCAGTATGTATTTCATATTTGCCTAATGACCCTTAAACAGTGGCATGCAGTCTAAGAGACCTGCGTGATTTTCAAATTATAAATATTTCCTAATGTTGATTTACTAAATATCTATAACTCTCTCCACTGTCTTATTGTTATTTAATGAGGATGTAGCAGTTTTACTTTTCTTGTCTTCTATTATTAGGCAATTAAATTTCAGGAGTGCTATGTGAGTCATCATGTCTCAAATATGAGAAATCACTAGTTGTTATGGTGGTAGATGGGATTCCAAAAGGGTTAAAAGAAAACAACCCTGTATTGTACAAATGTAAAAATCAACAATATCTTGTTTGTGTCATTTGATAGTCACAGAATTGCATAATTTACTTACAGATTTTTTGACAATAAGTTCAGTAGGATAGAGTGGTAGTGTGGAAGACACATGCAACATAAATCCTGCTTTTCTCTGGTTATTTCATGCTCCTAGTTCTAGAAATTTCAACTGCGACAATGAGTTTATTAACTAGTAAAAATAATGTATACACTCCACTGGTGTAAAAGTTATTTTTACTAAACAACATGGAACTCCACAAAGTTGAACCAAGTTTTATTTCATTGATTTTATTATCAATTTACTTAATTATTTTGGGTGATTTCAACTGTCATAAGTTTATGCCTTTTGTTCAAGTAAATGAAGTGCTCTGCACAGAACTTGGAATGTTTGTAAATATCATGGGCCTAAAGCAAATAAATGCCATGGAGAATAAATATGGTAAAATACTAGATTTAGTTCTATCAAATGTTGTTATCACTGTTCAACGCAGACAGAGCAATATGTCACTCTTAAAAGAAGATCCTCACCACCCTGCAGTTGAATTTCAATATTCATGTAAAACTGAAAGTAAACTTTCAAGTATATCGAGCAATTCATGCACCCTTAAAAGAGGTGAATACTTAAAATTATATCTCGAACTAAGCTGTTAAAATTGGAATGCAATCAGGTCAATTAATTGCATTGACAAGGGTTTAGAAATATTCTACAAATATCTGTATGAAGCAATAGATGTAGTAATTCCTAAGTGTGTATTAATAAAATATAACTACCCGTCCTGGTATAATTATGACTTAATAAAGAAAATATAGACAAAAGATAGACAATGGATATTGTTCAAAAGAAATGGGTCGATTTGTCATCAGACGAAATATAAAGAGCTTAGGTTGGAGGTTAAGAAGAGTAAATGATTGCTTCAATTTTTACATATAAAATATTGAACATGATATATGCCAAGAAAATTATCAAAGCTTCTGGAAATTTGCTTAAGACAATAATTTCGTTAAGGGCTCCCCGGAAATAATGAAATTTAATGGACATGAGGAAAAATCACAGTGTAAAATTGCTAATGCTTTTCGAGATCATTTCATGTCAGTTTACGCAAATGAGACAAACACTATCACAACGGAGTAAGTTTCAGAGGAGGTTTTTGGAAGTGGTTGTGGTAGTAGCTTATTTCTTTATAATATTGAATTAAAGGAAGTGGTAGATACAGTTAAAATTATCTAAACTAAAAGGTCTTGACGATATTCCTTCAATTATTATCAAAGGGTGTAATGATATCTTAGCACTAACTTTATGTTATCTATGTAACCCTGGGACACCCAGACTTTTCAACATCATTCAATGCCCAAAGCAGGTCATTTTGACCCACAGTAATTAATGAAATAATTCCTCACTTTGCACCATTAAATTTACAGTTTTTGCTACAAACTGCCTCTCTTCACATTCATCGATATTTTCACTTTATAACATTCATAACTTTGACAATATCAATGAGTTATTGATATATAAACTTACTGCATTCATGTCAATGCATTGTTTTTTCAATTTTGTTTAATTTTCTTGCCTATTTTGTCATAGCTCTATATACTGCGATGAACTTTCTCACTATTTATAAACATCTATTGTTTTTCAAAGTTTGGTTGGAATTAATAAGCTCAAAATAATATTTTTCAGTCGAAGTAGGAATTTTCCCAAGCATCAGTAGCAACTAACTGAGGGATTCTTATTATTGCAGCGATGCGCATTGATAAACCTGATGTATTGAGCATAAAAATACATTGTATTGTTTATTGTTTATAATAATATTAATAATTGTACTGTATTTTGTTAATGTATTTTGCACGTATGTATACACTTTTATATGGCACACTTCCTGCTGGCCTCCGTCTTACAGAATTGGCCTTTTATTTCCTATATAATTCTCATTAATTTGACAACTCAGCCTGTTTGCATTTATAATTTCAAAAGTTTGTTCCAGACCCCATCTCTAATTCGTGTAACCATTGCGTAGTTTCTCTGCAAGTTGTTGGATGAAATTTATTCGTGAAATTTTCCTCCCAGTGACGGCCTTGTATATCACAACGGAATTGATTACTGCCTGGTCCAGAATGTTATGGAAACTATGAATAGGCCATCTTATTGACAACGCTTTGACTATGTACTGCATTGCAATTTTTTCTACCATGTCCACCTCATATTCATTGCATTATAGTGCGACACAGGGTGAGGAATATTTTCTCAGAATTAGTTATACTAACACTGGAGTGAAGAGAACTCAATACTAGGGCATATTCCCCACAATTTCCTTGCTAAATCATTAACACATTCAATGCGGCAGCTAATTTACATGGTCTTCCCGGTGACTGAAAATTTTTTTTCGCCCAATTGATTAAATTTTGCATTTTAAGGATGGTTTTATGTTATTAGTAGTGAATAACACAAGAAAACAATTTTTGTAAAAACATATTTTTAATGACTTCTTAAGATGTCATCCGCCATGACGAAACCATGTGCGTATGCAACCAGCACTACACCTGTGCTAGCATTTATTTTTATATTTATTGCGATGGATTCTTTTGTTCATTTGAAATTTTATTGATCACTTTTGACAACAAACTATTACTTTATACATATTTAAATTATCAACTGCAATAATACATAACATATAATGTATTACACCCTTATTTACGCAAAATACAATAAATGAATTCCAATAACACTGTAAAGTATAACAAGTAAAATATAATGACAGAAAAATTACTATTTAAACAAAATTACAGTAAATTAAAGATGTAACAAAAATGTTTTTGTTTTTCTTTATTTAAAATAAACATCTAATCTTTCTCATCCATCTTCCCATGATACTCAATAAAGCATGGACGAAGACATAGCCCTGGTTCATCAGGACATTCTGGACAAAAGGTGGTGATAGTCTTCCTGATTCCTTTTTTATGGCAAACACGGCATCTCTTTTGTTTCCGCCTACCCCCGCCCTCGACAGGGAGGAAATCGGGAAAATGAGATTCGGGGAACTTTGGTGTAGATGGTCGTGAGATAGGGCCTGTTTGTGCTCCAAGTAGAGAACGTATTACTTCTATGCGGAACTCATACAGAGTTTTTCTGTTTCCGCTATATTTTTGAAACAACATGTAACTATTTACAAGGATCAACTGAAAGATGTGAATACCTATTTTCTTGTACCACTTGAGCGATCTATGCTCACAGGGGTAATACGCTAGCATTTGATCGCTGTGATCAATGCCACTCATGTATGTATTATACTTGACAACTGGTTCTGGTTTCGACTTCATGATCCCTTTCCTATTTGGGACCTCAAGCAATTGGCTGCCGAACTCAGAAGTAATTATTAAAACATCCCGTCTATCTCTCCATTTCAAGACACAGATGCAGTCATGACTCCATCGCTTAACAACTTCACCCTTTTTAATCTTTTGGGATACAATTTCTTTGGGATTCCCAACTCTGTTAGCCCGTAATGTTCCTGTGCAATATGTATTTTTTTTTAGAAGTTCTCTAGCCAATTGTACACTGTTATAATAGTTGTCTAAGTAAATAGAATGACCAAAACCCTCTCGGCCCTCAAGGAGTTTATGCACTACATTTCGTACGTGCCCGTGGCCTCCTACCTCCTTATCTGCGGATCCCGAGTATATCAGCATTCGCAATAGCATCCCTGATGGTTCCGTTAGCATATAAATTTTTATGCCATACTTATGGCGCTTTCCTTTCATGTATTGACGGAAAACCAAACGACCTCTCCACAAAACCATGGATTCATCTAATGATAACTCTTTTTCAGGGGAATAAATAGCATACATTCTATCATGAAAAAGGTTAATCAATGGCCTTATTTTGTACAATTTGTCTGCCGGTCGAGGTTCGTTTTCTACGGGATTTTTGGCGAAGTGAAGCGTTTGCAAAATTGCAAGAAACCTATCCCGAGACATGTACCTTGAGAAACAAGTTAAATTGAATAAATCGTCCTTTTTCCAATAATCTGGAATTCTGTTTAGCCTTACTGTTCCCATATGGAACAATAACCCAAGAAATCTTTCAAATTCTTCCTTTGAAATTGGTTTCCAGTCGGCAATCCTTGCATGAGGCGAAACATTTGCCGATAGAAGTATCTTGGCCTGTCTATTTGTCTCACCCACTATGAGGTCGTAAAATGCCTTGTTGGCCATGAGGTCAAAATAATGGCGAGGGTGATTCCCAGCTGGAAATTCCCTCAACCCGGGACACCCAGTGAACTGTATTTTCGGAATTTCCGGTCGGTCATTACTCCAAGTATCGGGAAATCTCACGGTACCTGAGGGATTGAGGGACAAAGGGCTTGTCACGGTTTCCATGGCGTCTAAATTAGCAGAAGAAACGTTTGTCCATTCTTGTTCAGAATCACCCAGGTCCTCCTCCTCACTCTCTTCTCCGCTTTCGCTCTCTGCGGAATGGAAATCTTCATCACCCTCCTCCGATGACACGTTGTCTTCTCCCGATGAGCCCGTCTCAAATAGCAGCCTCTGCAGCTCATGCTCGGTCATTCTCGGTTGTGCTGGCGATGGATCATTCTTTGAACGTTCTTGTAATTGACAGATAAAATAACTTAGTAGAGGCAAAAGTAGACATTATGACGTTTTAAAATGAAATAAAAAATCTCAATCTAAAGCTGTTTGGAAACTCACTGGAGAACGATGGTCCCGCTTCCATTTCACTTTTTGTGTTTTCTCTTTCATCTCCTGCCATCCTCTTTCTCCTCTTTACAGTGCCTACATATGTAAATATAATTACAATATCTAGATGCACATATCTAAAAGCTGAATTTGAACGGCAGTGTTGTGAATACTTACCAGAAGTGCAAAGTTCGGTGTCATCTTCTGCATGGGAAATATATTTTCTTCTGTTCATTTCGCACGTATAACACAAGATACCTATTATGTGGTCGCCTTAATATGAACTGTCTTCGAAAAGAACTGGATGTGCTGTGGTAGTACACAGCACCATTGACGGCATAGTTTCACGCTGTGAAATGAATACGTTTTCGGACTAGAGGGTGCTATTACGTTAATGAAACAATGTTAGAATTGCTACGGGGAAGGATCAGATTTTCATGTGTAGCTCACTTCTCCTGATTCACTCCAGAACGTTAGTTTTGTGCTACATTGTAATGGAAAAGAAAAGGTGAACAAAGAACATTTTCAAGATTCGTGCAGTAACATGAATAGATATGTGAAACAATGTAGAACTTCTGCAGCGGAAACCGATACCCGAGGAGAGTAAAAGGTTGCTCATGGGGCTCTCTCGACCGCTCGGAGTGCCAATCGGCCCAGAGTTGAAAAGCGTCCAGACCAGCCCGGGTAAACACGCACATACAGAACTCTTTGTATTAAAATCACACGATATGTAATAAAATGGTAAATATATTATATATAACATAGAATAATGTAAACTTAATATAAAAATTATTAAATTTAGCCATACATTACTTATAGTAACCCTCCAATATGTAACACAGAGCATTTTTATTAGGCACAATTAACCTAAGAAACGAGCTGGTGATAATTAGACAAAAAATGTTGGAAGTCAAGAACGGCTGCGTATTTTAGAAATACTGGAATGCAGATATCTAGTAAGCGTCAAAAAAAGGCACCTGACCGCATTTGCGAGCAAGAAAAAAATTAATGAAACGTGAAACAGCCAATGACATCTTAAGATGTCACCCGCCACCCATGGGTGAAACTCGTGACATCTTCAGATGTCACCCGCACGGAATGTGTTAATGTAACATCGTAAGATTTCAGTACTCTAATGGAATACAGTTGTCCATGCATTTTTTTGAGAGATCGGTACTTCTCTGATAGAGTGATTTACAGTTCCAACTGAAATAGTGGCTTTTTCCTTGAGCAATTGAGCCAAATTTGAGATGTAAAGAAGTTGTCTGTGTTCATGTATCTGTATTGGTGAAGAAAAGGTGGCATAAGACACATACTACATAGTCTGAAATTCATTGATTATTTAGACGGTTATCCTCGACTGCGTCCTCTACATACAAGATGTAGGACTGTTTTATGACGAAATTTTTGTCCTACCAAAATTAAATATACCTATTACAACAAAGTTATGAAAACTATGAATGTACGAATGAAAGTAATGTACATCATTTTGCCAAATATTAAGCTCAGATTTAGATGCAATCTCTCTTGTTCCTTGACCGCATTCATCATCACTTTTTGAAGAATTGGTTGATTATTTGCAAGTTTCAAATTGCTGCTCATCATTGGAGCTGTCAAATAAAAACTATCCAACATCTGACTCATCCTCCTGAATCATTTGCAGCTCCACACGAATTTAAACAGATCGTAATGAGTGACTCAGAGACATATTTGAATATAGAGAACTTCAAAACCACTATCACCGTAAAACTCAGCGTTATAGCTGCAAACTTCACTCTATGGAACAAAGAGGAAGACTAAAGTTGTATTTTCAACTTGTCATTCGGAGAGAAAAAGTAGAGCTGGTGGAAATAAAGTGAGCGTAATCCATACATCAGTGAGGAGCAATATTGTACATATTCTCTGCACTCTAAATAGTGATAAGGTACACAAGGTAAAAAAGGGTGGGGATACAAAGTGGAAGGAAGATATATGATAATATTTTTGAAAGGTGATCCAGGCGTGGAAGGTAACCGTATGAGAAAGATAAGACAAAATGGGGTGGACAACATGTGCAGCAGAATGACAAAGTAATACAAATAAAAAAGAAGTTTTGGTGATGATACAAAGTGCAAATACATATCTGGGTCAAAATGACCCATATGGCGTTCAAGGTAAATTATTCTAAAAAACTGATTCACAGATAACTCCAGGAAGGTGAAAATTTTTGGATGTAAACACATGTTAAAATGAATAAAAGTCATGGGAGGAAAACCTGCTCTCATTGAAAATGAAATAAAAAAATTAAGTAAAAATAATGTTTGGGTCAAAATGACCTGCCTGGGTATTCTAGTGTTAATGTATCTTTGAAAAATTGTACCTTACCAGCAAAATGGAAAATTGCCAAAGTTTGTCCTGTGTTTAAAAAAGGAGTATGTAGTGATATTGAAATTTACCGCCCAGTGACTATTTTGTCAATTTTTTCCAAATTATTTGAGATAATAATATGCAACCGTATCAAATTTAAGTTAAAAAGCCATATGAACGAAGTTCTACGTGGATTTATGGCTGATAAATCTGTGGTTATGTATTTATCGGTATTCACAGATCATGTGATAACTGAAATGGACATAGGATATCGGATTGATACTATTTATTTTGATTTTAAGAAGGCATTTGAGACCGTAAATCACACAATATTGATAGAGAAGCGTCAAGCCGTGGGGATTTTGTGTTCTCTTTACAAATTATTGTGTTATAAGCGTATGTGTATAATATATGTTTATATAATGTGTATAATATTCAAATAGGAGAAAGAAAACAGTATGTAGTATACAGGCATTCAAGATCCAAGGTGTACACTGCCTTATCCAGGGTACCATGAGGCTCAAATCTTGGTCCCTTTCTTATGTTTATTAATGATCTTCCACAATGCCTGGGTAATATGATTTTTTTAATGTTCATGGAGGATACCAAGATGCATATAAAAATTTAAAAAATTTGAGAGACTGTTTCCAAGTGTAAATGGGTGTAGAAAATTTAATTTTGTAGTCAGAGAGAAGTCTTCTTTGTTTCAATATTGACAAATGTTCTGTAATAACTTATTCAAGAAGGAGGATTGTGATTAAGTATAATTATATGATGAAAGAGCAGAAGATACAAAGAAAAACCGAAATAAAAGATCTTGGGGTAAATTTGGACACAAATATGACTTTTAATAAACAGATTTTATTTAATACCATGTCTGCTTATAATTTAATAGGTTTTCTGTATAGTGTTTCCTAGTATTCTACTGATGAGAAAGTGCTAAAAATGTTCTACTTTTCATATGTAAGAAGCAAATTGGAATATTGTTTTTCGATTTGGAACGCCCATTCGAAGAAATCTGATGTAATGACTGAGAAAGTCCGAAAAAGATTTTTGAGGCACTTGTATTATGTATGCTACAATGTCTGACCTATGTTTGAAAATTATATAAACTACAGAACTTTGTTGGAATAGTTTAAACTTCAAGCTTTGAATGAAAGAAGATTTATGAATATTTATTTTTCCTACATGATATTATTAACATAGTTAATTGTGTAGAATTAGTTGTTAAATTAAATTTTATAGTCCCATCAAAGAAAGGGAAGCAAAAAAGGACTTTTTACTTAAGAGATGTAAAGACTAATTTTAGTAAGAATGCACCATTGAATAGAATATGTGCTTCATGCAGTACATATTGTAAAGAGCTAAGTATGAACTTGTCAAAAGAAAAGTTTCTCGAGGATATACTGCAACTATTATCAAAATTATGAAATAGTATGTAAGAAAAAAATGTATCACTTTTTATTATCAACAGTATTGTTATGTAAAATTTTATGCAATATTCAGCCAGCCTTGACTGTTATGCTATATTTAAGGATTTAGCTGTGAATGAGTTTACCCTACTATTATGTTTACCACGTTGTGTGAACAAAAAAGCATATAAAAATAAATAAATAAATTTGATTTCAACAGATTCAGGTGAGATATCGTGGAAGTTTGTCATATTATAACAGAAACAACAATTGCACTTTTCCACACGATATTTTAATGAGTACAATGTGTTCCAGCTCACAGAGCCATCATCAGGTCTTGTACCTGATTTAGATATGATGTGTAAAAGAGAACTTTTCCTCGGACAGATACAAAATGCGAGTAACAAAACATGGTGAAGAATGTCTCATTTCAGTGATGCTATTATTATCCTTTTCAAATATCTTCGCAACTGAAAGGTGGGCCAAAGTGTTTTTGGGGTGTGGGAAGACAATGTTTCCTGGACAATGAATTCTTAAAAATGAGCTAGAATGCAGTAGGTAGAGCCTAGCGCCTCAGGAATTCTGTTGCTCTCATACCTCCATCGTGTATGCTTTGCAAGTCAGGCAGTTGTGTTGCCAAACTTCAATTGTTTTTATTTGATTAGTGTGCCATGGATCTTCCTTTGATCTAATCCAAGTGGAATTATATTTGGCAAATACTGTTTTCCCTTAACATTTATTGGGCATATCGTTAAATTTTCTCTTCTATTGTTTCCTGATTGACTTGAGACCAAACAGCAAGCAATTCCATCATAATTTATCCATATGGCATGGCACAAACTTGTAAGAAAAACTTCTATAGTTAGAAATCTACGAAATTACTTGGTGTTTGGACTTGTTTTAGTAGGCTTGATTCGATGGAAAAGAGTTCAATCTTTTCAAAGTAATCAAATAAATAAAGGTCATGACTTTTATTTTAAAAATCCCATTTCTGAGTCACCAATTGAACAATCATTCTTGATCAATTCCTTCCATGACCCATGAGACAGGTCAAGATTTGCAGTCCTTGTTGGAAGTGAAAGGGATAAAAAGGTGTAATCCCTTCGACCGGCTCAGCCTCCTGACCTTTGCAATGGGCCGCGTGGTAGCTCGTGGATTGTTACAAAAAGGCGGCTTTTTGTTTCCATTCACTTGCAAACTCACGAGAGAAAGCGTGTCTTCCTCTCTCTCCCTACCCCACCTCCCAAAGGTATTTGAAGTCGCAAACCTAGAAGTCGCAAAGATATTTGAAGAGGATAATTGTTGGCGATCAGGGAGGTCTTGTCCAGGAAATTTAGATGAAATTTGGTTCAAGAGCAAGAGTGTTTTAGGCGAGCTGAAAAATCTTCCTCAGCTGCAAATTTAACCCTTTCGTGCCGAAGTCTCTCGAAGGAAAATGCTTTCCCTGCTACGAGTAGCATGAGAATTTTCTGTACTCCTCTCTATGGAGCTCTCTCGTGGCGACGGATCGCTCAGGTGTGCCTTTTGCCCATTTTGGAACCCCACTCAGCGGGGCACGGTGCCCTTCCCCCCCAGGGCACTCGGCTCCCCCCCCCCAACCCTTAGCAGCCTCTCTCTCAGCAGGAGGCCGCGGTAAGTTTGTTGCATTAACATTGTGTTTTTTTAATAATTCTTGGCTGTATACTTCAAAAACTTATACCTTTAAATGAATTTCCAATTATTATTCTGAGCGTTTTACAATGTTAAACGAAATTATTGCGTTAATATTAACAAATTTAGAGTTCTATTTAGAGCTCTAAACTATTGAGAGTTCCACACAAGAACTCCATTACTATCAACGCTAGAATTTTGTTTGAAATTTGCTAAGAATGAACAAAAGACAAATATTCACTTCATACAGTTAAAAATTTTATAGAGTGAAAAAAATAATTGCCTCGAAAAACCATCGCAAATATAATAAATTAACTGCAGATTCACGCAGCAAGGAGGGCTACTAATGATGCAGAGGGTCTAGCTCACTTGCCGAGGAAAGGGTCTGGGCTGTCCCTAAGCTAGGTCGCAAGGGTTTACTGCATACCTAGGATTATTGCTCCCGTATCGGTCACTTCCCTTACCTTGCGTCGGCTATACCCAACATTAGGTCTTTTGCGTTGGTTCTTCTCCATCGGACATAGCCGACATTCATTCGTTTGCGTCGGAAAATTCATGTCGGTGATAGCTGCGAAAGGGTTAAGGGATGTTAGTTTAGCTCTCGAAATGAGAAAATTCAAAGCAAAGCTGTACAATCAAAAACTTAAAATATGTACATGTACCAAAATATGTATCATCAATCCAAAATATTATTAATTCACGAAATATGATGGAGTTTAACTATGGTTGACTTGGTTTTTTGTTAAATCACAACTATTAAACTCATCTTATTATTAAGTTCCCAAATATACGGTTAGAGTATATCACACACTTTGTTGATTCTGTGTGGGTGGATTTTTAATTCATCTCTATTGCTTTTATTAACAATACTGTTTTTATAAAGGTGGTAAGACATCAGGCTTAACACTTATGGTACTCTGCAATAATAAAATATGATTTCCAATGTGAGTTTTATGGGGGTTTCTAATTAGGTATCTAAAATGGATAGTTAGATATCAGATGAAGCCTGTTCTTCCATGTACTTGTATTGTATACACAATTGTGTTAAAACTTTTGAGAGCGAAAGTGTGTGTTACTCTCTTTGATATTTTAATAATATTTAGTAACTGTGACTGAAATGTATAGTTATAAATTTTTTCATTAACCCTTTGAGTGCCAACTGATTTTCTAGGTACTATGCTAAAATTGCTGAGGTATTTTTGCTTTAAGCTTCATAAGTAATCTGCATTTAGGTGCCATCTGTGAACAATCAGTGAAAACCAGCATCTAAGAGGAACATTGCAGGCGGAGCGCTATCTTGCTCCTGGCGCTTTTCGCGAGAGACAGGAGAAGCGCGATAGCCCTCCCCGGCACTCAAAGGGTTAATATTTAACACTAGAGGAACCACCAGGGTCAGCTACTATGTCTTCAAGGGTCAGCTGTAAGGACATGCTGAATTTAATGGGTTGGGAAAGGGAAGATTTCAAGCAACTTCAAAAACAATGACATTTATATATTTTTTAGTTCACATTCTGAACAAAACCATTTTTTTAAAGAAATTTAAAACCAATTGGTTATTAGATAATGAATGCTATAAGTGTTATGGATGTTTTTACAAGTGTTTAAAATATATGAAAACAATCTCAATTGTTCAGGTATTGGTACGTTTACCTTTGTGAATACATAATTGTTCCTTACAAATTTTGTTTATTTTCCTGATTTCAATGCATTCAAATTTCCCCAAACTGCAGGTGAAATGACCAGAACAATGGGAAAGTACTCGGGGAAAACAGGAAAAAGAGGCATATTTATTCATGCAATTCGGTGGCCGTCATGATAGCAATTCTGTCTTTTTTTCATTCAGTCGTTATTTTCCTTTTTCAATTATACTGTATTATAATAAACTCCTGAAATATATCGAATCTTAAGATTGTTCTCGAGTGTGATACGTTGGAGGAAACCTAGGCATGGATTTTGATTTCTTAGAGAAAAAGTATGTACTCAATCACTTTAATTTTCTATTAGACCTTACAATATTACCATGAAATTTTGAATGATTATGTGATATTGAATGACTGTGCATTGAACCTTTACAAAACTGAGAAAATTGTGATTGTGAACTTCAAAAAACCATGAATTTGACTTCACTGAGCGAATGGCCACCCTGCTCTATCAAGTCCTCTTTCTAAAAAAATCTATATGCAACAGCATATTCAGCATTTCTCAAGCTTTTTTTCTTCATGTTTCTTCTTTATAACATATGCACTTTGCCCCAATTATTGGGTATTAAAGTTGAGATGCAGATATATGTTTTTGTCTTTTTTATTTAGTGATTTTTAATTGGCTATTGCTCTTATACCATATTTATACCTGTACTACTCATCCTTATAAATGATGAGCTGGGCATTTTCCAGAAAGTCATTCCTGATTAATCTAATTCATGTGCAAATGGAATTTATTCTCTCTCACATTAAAAACACACTGAAAACTCATGAATTTGTCTCATATTTATTAATTTAAACCAATATATAAACTAGTGAAATGATGTCTAGCTCAATGAAGGCATGTACCATGTATTGCATGGCTTATTGACTCTCTGGCAAGTGTCTAGGAGTGATGTATTCATTGTGTAGGTATGGAATTTATTATTATTGGTTTCATTAGAAACTAGGCCTGTCTAAGCTCTTGCATAATTTGGTATTGTGTGCCAAAAATAATGTTTTCTTCATCCAAGTTATTTTTTAGTTAAAAAAAAGCAGTCTGCAGTCATAATGCAAGTCTCAATCAGTGTGAGAAGAATATGTGATTTCAACTGGGGGCGTCATTGTCCCTGATGTTTATAATACCTATGTTGTCATTGAATTTTTGTTTATTAATGTCATATGATTAATGTGTTGTATGCATTCTTGTTGTTCTACAAGTATTGCTGGGTGCTTCAATTGTCATTAGAATCGTCTTACATATTGAAGTGATATTATAGACCTTTGAAGGTGGAAGATGGAGTGATATCATTTTTGGTGCAGCCTTATGCACGTCTTTATTTCAATAGAAATGATCTCCCATATAGATGCCAGATTTTGAATGATTACTAGGTTTACCTGGATGGAATAAATTACCATTCCTCTATGTATTTTGTTATCGGTACCAAGGAGTACAGAGTACAGGAGAGACAAAGATGTTAAAGATTTGAGGCGGAATCTGGAGCAAGGAATGCAGTGCCACCGTATGCCCCTCCCGTATGGTTGGCGCAATATCCCATAGCCGCAATGGTAAATTCCTGATGAAATGCATCACACTAGTCTCGAGAATAATCACGTCAAAATTATAAAAGTTATTCGTGACCTCACTAAGTGTTTATACCTTTCAGATTATTGAGCTAGGCCACCAGAGACACCCATTTAAACTCCCTTGCGTGAAAGAGTGCCACGCCCCCTTAGAGAAACGCAATGTAGGGGATACCACTTAAGAAGTAGCTAGTTGGTAAAAGAGTTTTCCTGAGCTAAACCAAAATTATGGAAAATCCTAACCAATTACCAAGCAAAAAACAGCCACCCACTAGCATTATGGAATGCGAAACCGGCATGCATAAGAGTCAATGAGAACCCCAAGGGCAATGGTTTTGAGCATGAAAGCGAAGGTAGCACCATCACTACTGACAAAATTTTAATGAAAAGCAGTGGCGGTCACCCAAGGATATCTAGCTTAGAGCAAAAATGCTAAACAAAGGTCCACTACCCCTTGGTAGTCAACGGATAACAGGCTATAGGTATAACAACAGCTATAAGAACGATATGAAATAAAAGGAGTCAGTTATTTTATAAAGACATATCAAATATATTTCACAATCAAAATCAGCACTGTTGACAAATTGATGTACAAATGAATACAAGGCTATACGTTAAAACAATTACAAAGATAACTCTAAAACAATTATTTTAGGTGATAAAGGCTGTTCCATTGTGTACTCTACAGCCGCTGACGTAAGCCTCCATGTTGCGTAGTCAGGAGTTTAGAGGTGTACAACTTCTTCAGAAGTAATCTCTTGCCACTCGTATCCGAAGGTGCAAACGTGGTACGAAGAGAATCCCAGGCTTCTGTCGCAGTTTTCGCCTTCCAAGTATACAGATACAGCTCTGGTTTGATCATTAGAAGAATTTTGGACAGTGCCTTCTTATCAAGCTTGGAGGAAAATTCCTTCTCCGCAACTTCTTCGGTGACATAGTCCCATAAGTCTTCATGCATTAAGTACATTTGCATTGCATAAGCCCACGAGTTATAATCATTCATACCCGATAGTTTCTCTATCGCTGGCATCGCAGAGTAATTACTCGCCATGGTTGAATGCAGCTAATCGCTTCACTCGTGACTCCTCGCAAGTTAATGACCGGTTTTCGATCACTTGCGTGCTGGGCCCATAACCTGTTGAGGTTAGGGAACAAAGTGAACGCAGGAGTTAAAGATTGCACACATCTTTATTCACCGACAGAACAGACGGGACTGAACAGGACTCAAGATACACTTGTGTGTGCACGAACAACGTGACAAAAGAATAACGAAAATGTCACTGGAGTACATATTGTAACAATATTCTTTTGAATTGCTCAACTTGCCCGCTTGCCTGTGATTGGTTGTCAGATCCAAGAATCAGATGGAAAATAGGTGTGGTACTTATTTCTCTTTTCAGTCCTGATAATCAAATGCAATTCCATAATCAAATGTGATCACACCCTCTACATGGTGGGATTTTAAGCAGGGTGAATTCAGCTCGATATTCAGAACTGAAATAAGCATTGTGTTAAATGACCTTGTGGGTCCTGCTCTCCTCTCTGTGTATTGATGGTCTGGTATTTTGTATTGGCTGAGCATTGAACTTACTGTTCCTCATTCCAGAGAATGCATGAGGCGGCATCCGTCCTTGGACCAACATGCGATTCATTCTTTGAGGCACTAGAGGAATGTCTTGAGACAGTGTCTCCAAACACATCACAGCACCAGCACCCACTATCTCATTCCGGGTCTAATCAATCATTCCACTGAAAATTGATTCCTGATGGAAAGATGTAAATTTTCAACCATCTTTCCGTTATCTACCAAAATGTGTGCAAGAGAAAAGATTTAAGTGAATGGACGCCAAAGTGACTTTATATAAAATATATAGAATTATATATGTATGTAAAAATTATGACCCAGTGGTTACCCTCTTTTATATATATTTTATTTCCCTTGCCCAAAGAATATTTTTTTTTAATGTTACCAAGATATGTGAGTGATATTTCTGCAAATAAAACGTGTTGACCTATACAGGGTTGTTTGTATCTTCGAAGCTTTTGCTGCAATTTACGAATTAATTTTAAAAGTTCTGAAAAAGTATAATGCATTATGTATGTACTTAGCATGATGAGGAACCACCAATAATGCCTCTTCAAGTCCTGCAAGTCATCATAAAGAAATTGTACAATTTTTTCAGTGACATTTATATGACTGTCTACCAATGGATTTTTCCCTTCTCCATGCCATACTATTGTGGAGGTGGTTAACAGGACAGTTGTCTGAATAATTTGTGGCATGTGCTCTTGAACTCAAGTTTTCTGGTTTGTTTTGGCCAAGAAACCGAAAAAGAGTTTTCTGTGCAGATGATTCCTGTATGAATGAGAATAAAATTTTCCATGCTGACTATCCTTGCCTTGGCAAAATTATTTTCATGAAGTAACCTCGCAAAAGTGGCTACTTAGGCGGCAATTGTTAGATGTGATCAGCTAGTTTTATATGTTTGTACAGTGTTATTTTGCCCAATAGTTAATGAGTTAATATATCATGTCATTTGAGTTTTACAAAGTAGGCATTTCAGCTCCTGCCACAAACCTTTTTGGTGGCTCGCAGGTAGGGGCAGATTAAGGTTGTTGTTTTGGGCTGATGGATTTCTTCTTTCTGGGAGTATGGAATATCCTATGGCCATCATCCCTGGTACGAGGGCTATTATTTTTTCAAAGTCCAATTGTTCGTGAAATTAAAACCACTGTGGAAATCCAATGAAGCTCTGTGCAGATGTGTTGCGTAGTGTCTCTAGTATGCCCGTCGACTGCGTCACAACACAATTGCTAGTTCTGAGCGTGCAGTGAGCACGTAAACATGCCTACAACATTAGTTTCCCGCTAAGTGTGAAGTGCGTGCTGTAATTTGATTTCTTCATGCTGAGGGGTGCAATGCAGCCAAAATTCATCAACGAATGAGTAATGTGTTTGGTGAGACTTTCCTGAGTGGCAGCAAAGTGCGGCAATGGTGCAGGAACTTTGAAGCAGGACAAACAGACGTCCTGCCTCCTTCTTCATGACAATGATCGGCTGCACACATCAGCTGCCACAAAGTCGCTCCTACAGCGTTTTCGATGGGAAGTGTTTTGATCACCCACCATACAGCCAAGACTTGGCTCCCTCTGATTTTCATCTCTTTATTCACATGAAACGGTGGCTAGGAGGGCAGCATTTAAATGAAAAGTTGTTACCACGCTACGATAAATGTCTAAGTCGGAGTGGCGACTATGTAGAGAAGTAGCTGGAAGGTGTAGGTAAACATTGAAAACAAAACATTTTTAATTTTGCGACCGATCGGACCTTGAGAAAAAAATAACCCTCGTATTACAGGGAAGGTGGCCACCATTCTCTTAATCTGCCACTGCTCGCAGGGCTTAATGTAGACATATAGCAGTAGCTATCTCCTGTTGGATTGTATGTGGTCATTTCTAAGCAGTTACTTAAGTCTCATTATTGTGAAATTGGACAGGACGTAAAGTTTTTCTATTTCACAGTATATGAATTCCACTCTAAAGACTGTTATGTGTTGGTATACTTTTTCATGCAGTTGGTAGCGTGGACCATTAGAGAAAAGGGCTGTAGCCTCGGCTGCATTTTTGAATGTAAATTGATGAATAGTGATAATTTTTAAAGATATGCCCATTTTTTAGACACACAGATTAGCTTTACATATTGCTTTTAGTTGAAGGTATTTTATCACTTCTCTGCCCAATCAAGCACATGCACCCATCAAATTGAAGTAAAGTTATAAACTTGAAATTAATACTCTGAAAAATGTCAGTAATTCATAAGTCCATTCATATCATGAATTTCCAATATGTTGTTACTCTCTTTTATAGATGTTGAGAACGGGAAAATATCCATGACACTATCTCTACTGGGTATGGTGGATTGCATGAGAACCTAACTACACCCTCGTCGGGCTATAATGGCATCCTGTGAAAGGGAAATTAATGAGATAATAAAAATAGTTGGTCAATTTTTGGAATTACTGCTTAATACATTAGCGTTGATATTCATCTGATTTCTAAGTGTGTTTATTTGTTACAATGAGCAGGAAAATACTGATGGCAAATTTGCATTTCGGGTTGCATGATATCTTCACAGAGTTGTAATACAGATGTTTTAATGTTGCGATGAAGAAAGATAAATTACTTACCTAATACTTTTATTCTTAAACAAAATGGTAAATTATATTCTGATAGGAGTAATATTAACACTTAATCATGTATTTCTTTTTTGCATTGGCAACATTAACCATTGAATTTCTGTCTGATTTTCCCATGTCCTGTGTGTAAATACTGCCTCACACACTTGTAGCTACCAATATTTGGCCCGAGTTGAGGGTCTTATCTCTGGACATTTTCCATTATCAATGGCTTGTTGAATTTTTTTATTTATACCAAAACTATGCCACGGATATGGTTGAAGTACAGTCTGTGTCAAAAAATGAAAATCAAAATGGAAAAATTGTGTCCAGTTTAGAGATGAGGTATTCTGAAAATTACCATGGCATTTTATGCAATTTACTGCAGCTCCTGAAAATTTCCGTAATTCTTGATAACATTCTCTTCTGTCTCGGATATTTTTCATACCGATATATTACAAACATTATGTTAACTCAAGTCTACATACATTTGATACATTCTTAATTATTAATGAATGAATGTCCAACTCATTTATGAAATATTTTTACTTACAGAATATTTGTTGGAATATAATTTTCAATGGTTTGAATGAAAATTTCTCATGCCAAAAAAAATGCTGAATTGTGTGTGGGCTACCGTGTTTGTTTTTTAATTTTCTTTATTTCTAATGCATTAAGGTAGCAATCATCATCATCAAGTTCTAAAGACAGTGCCTTGTCGTAACAGCCACGTGTCCCTGTTCTTCGCTGTTTCTTTCAACTGGGCGTATGATGATATTCCCATCTCGCGTGCAACACTCTTTAAGTATGCTGTCCTGGGTCAAACTCTTGTTTTCTTCCCCACCACTTTGCCTTCGAATATGTTGGTTTCTGATTTCTGAAAAACTGATTATTCCTTATTACATGTCCAATCATTTTTGCTCTCCTTTGTCCAATTGTTTTTAAAAGGCATCTGTTTTCATTTACTTCTTCTAGCACTGGTTGATTGCTTTTTCTTCTATCTTCCCACTTTGTTTTTGTTAATTTTCTCCTGGCCCACATTTCCATTGCTTCAAGCCTGATTCTTTCCATTTTCCTGATTGTCCATGTTTCGCATCCATATAACAAAACGCTCCAAACAAATATTTTTATGAACTTTTTCCAAGTCTCAAAACTGATGTGGGTATTAAGTAATAAGTTCTTCTTGTTTTGGAATGCTTGTTTAGCCAAGGCTATTCTTCTCCTAATCTCAGTATCACATGTATTATCATTGTTTATAATACTCCCTAGGTAGCAGAAGGTGTCAACCTGTTCTAGAATTTCATTTCCTAATTTAATATTCGTTATGGCATTTTCCTTCCTCTTGCTTATTACCATTATTTTGGTCTTCTTCTTGTTTATATTTAACTTATACTCTTCTAAGATTTTGGAGTGTGTAAGGATCATTTTATTCATGTGCTTTTCCGAGTCGGCAATTACTGCCATATCATCCGCAAAGCGGATACTGTTGATGCTTTTCCTGTTCACTTTAATTCCCTTGGTCTTTTCTTTCATTCTTTCAATTGCTTCTTCTATGAATATGTTAAATAGATAGGGTGATAGAGGGCATCCTTGTCTTACTCCTTTTCTTATTTTGGCCTCTTTTCTGCATCCATTTATGTCTATTTCTGTTTTCTGAGACTTGTACAGAGTTAAAATTACTCTTCTATCTTTCCTATCTAGATCGATTTTCATCAATTTATAAAAGAGACCAATCCACTTTATCAAAGGCCTTTTCCAGGTCTATAAAGGCCACATATGTCTTTCTACTTATTTCTATCCTCTCTAATATTTGTCGTAATACTAAAATTGCTTCTCCGGTACCTTTTCCTGCCCTCAATCCAACTGGTCTTCTCCCAAATGTTGTTCAATTTTCCCTTTTAGCTTTTTTATTATATTCAGCAGAATTTTTGATGTGTGAGAAAGAATGGAAATGGTTCTATAGTTTAAGCATTCGTTTTCATCCCTTGTCTTAGGGATTGTAATTGTTTTGCTCTTCGTAAAATCCCCAAGTAAATTCCCTGTTTCATAACATTCGCCAATCACCTTGGACAGCCCTTCCTTAGCCTTCTCTCCGAATTGCTTCAATACCTCTCCAGGTATATTATCTAGGCCTGCTGCTTTATTGTCTTTCAAGTTTTCCAGAGCAAAATTAAATTCTTTGAGGGATATTGACGGGCCTAAACTGTCTATGTCTGTGTCTTTCTCTTCTCCAATATATTCATTGCTATTCTGTACATTTATTCCAATGTACAACTCTATTCTTTCCACCTTTCACCAACATTTTCATTTGCAAAAAGTATATTTCCCTTTTTGTCTTTTATAACATTTGATTTAGTTCTTTGTTTGGGTTGCAGGGTCTTGATTTTTGTATATACCTGATCCAATCTCCCCCTCATCAAATCCTCTTCAATGTCTTCACTTCTTTCTTTCATCCATTTTTCTTTTTCCTCCCAACATTTTTGTGTAATTCAGTTCTTTAACTTTTTGTACTCTCCAAAGTCTTTCCTTCTATTCTTGTTTCTGTCTTCAATGAGGTTTAATATTTCTATAGTCATCCATGGTTTTCTTGGCTCTATTTTTCTTTTTCCTAATATTTTTTGTGCCGCAGTTGATATGTATTTTTTCATGTGTTCCCATCCTTCTTTTTCCCCATTGAGTTTATCGGTCGTATCTGCCAGTTCTTGAGCTACCTCCCTATCTTTCAACATATCTAAGCACCATTTCTTTTGTATATTTCTTTGGTATTTCTTAAACCTAATTTTGTATTTTGCCATCACCAGTACATGGTCGCTGTCCACATCCAATCCTGGATATGAATAACTAGACTTTATCTGGTTTCTATATCTTTGTTTTACTAGGATATAGTCTATTTGATGTCTTCTTATGTTCTCTGGTGCTCTCCATGTGTATCTTCTTCTTTTTGGGACTTTGAAGAATGTATTGGAAACTATCATTTCATATTGTTGGCAGAACTCAAGCAGTCTTTCTCCTCTGGTATTCTTTTGTCCTAATCCAAATTTACCTGTCAGTTTCCAGCAGTAGTTATCCCCAACAGATACATTAAAATCACCCAATATGATTAGATTATCTTTTTCTTCCACTAAATTTATTAGTTCCTTAATTTTATCATATGTTTGTCTTAGGTGGCAATAGCAATGGTTTCAATTAAAAATTACCATACAATTTATACAGTCAAGTATTCAATGAAGAGATTTATTTTCATGTTGGAAAGCTGTGAAAAATGCAATGTACGTATTTCACCATATCATGTCCAATCTGTTTAGGGCTGAATAATTGTTTTCATTGAATGGAATATTCCACTTAACCATATGTTTCACAGGTATTTTTTCAATAGTATATTTTACTGGTACAGGCCATATTAACTGGCTACTATCTCATTTTACTGCATCAAAATTTCACTGAATCAAGTACCATTGTAAAGACTTTCCTATACATATATGTGTTGGTGCATTTTCTTTTAATTAATGAGATAATGTTGTTGCATACTATTACACTCAGCAGTTTCAGGTTTCACTTCGTCTATGTTTACAGTATCCATACTTAAAGAATATGACTTGTACTTTTCCACAGATCTTATTTGGCTGGTACAATGCGTTTCACCGACTTACATGATCACCAAGTACAAATTATTGGGAGTACTTGTACAGATGGCAAAGATGAGGGTGGTGGTCCAGGTTAAGGGAGGAGGTGGTTATATGTACAACAGGAGTGGATGAGGTTTAGATGGAGGGAATGCAGCAATGGGAGGGAGATGGGGGATGGCCAAGGAACATAGGAAAGGAGGAAATGAGGGTGTGGTCAGTTGGCTGAAAGGGTTGGTTTTCCCGAGGTTAGTCGGAGGAGTGAAGAGGGCTACGGGAACAATTGCTCGTTACAGAGAGGTGTGTTGGGGTTTGTCAAATGTCTCCATATCTCAATTTGTTCGAGAGCATCTTTTTTCGATCCCTTGGGAAGAGTTTGTTGAATTTCAGGGAAAAAATCACGTGTGGTCATACTCCTAAAGTGCTTTGAAAAATGGAAGGAGGGATGATTATTTCTAAATAACTTTGCATGTTCCTTAGTGCATCCCATGATGCTCCTCCCTGTCTGCCCAATATATGCCATGTTCCAACTATTGCATTTTAGTTAAATTTACCATTTACGAGAAGCTTTGAAAGGGTTAAGGGCGGATGAAAGGCTGTTTCTAATGAGGTGGGGCTCCAATTGGAAATTTTATCAGAGATATCATCCAGGAATGGGAGAGAGCACCACTTGAAGTCTGTCAGTTCTACCGGTTGTGAGAAGGAAATCCTTTTTATAGCTGTTTTTTTCCTCAGCATTCTGTGGACTAGGTTAGGTTTGTACCCTTTTTTGGCAGCCAATCAATTAATGGCATTAGTTCACAGTTGAAATATTTTGGGTAAAGAGGGATGTGTTGGAGTTGGTGAAGCATCGTGTTAAGGGCAGCATATTTATGTGAAAAATGATTGACAGAATTTTTAGGAATTATGTGATCTCTGTAAGTAGGTTTTCTGTAAATTTACATACCATGCCATAATTTCCTTCTTCCCTGTATTCCTTGGCCACCCTCCCGCTACTATGTCCGAATTTGCTAAAGTTCCCCCGCCTTATACCTTTCCAACTCCCCCGACCACATCATGCCTTTGTATAACTACCACCTCCCTTACCACCACCTCCCTTACCACCACCTTCTTCCTCCCCCCTACCCAATCTTCTGCTTTTGTAGCACTTCTTACCTGTACTGGTATTTCCTATAATTTGTACTAGATGATGCTGCAAGCCAGTGAAATGCATTGTGCCAGCTATATAAATCTGTGTAAAAGTACAAGATTTATTCTTTAAGTATAGTTCGGCTCTTATTTCAAGCTTATAAGCTACACTCTCGTGGCCCTAATGGTTTTGATCTTATATTTTGAAATCAATTTAGAGCTCTTCATACCATCCTGTATTGTTTACATTGAAACTGAGTAGTAATCTTCTACTGGGTTGTGCAAACAAATGTGGCTACATGGCATGATCTAAGATTCCATCTCACTTAATTTTTAGATTAATCTGAGTGTGAACATTTTGTCATGGAGATTTCAGCTAATTTGCTACAAAAATTTACATGCATGAATTTTTTATTGGATTTTAACAAATTTTTATGGTTAAAATGAAATTTCAACAGTGAAATCTAAGACAGGTGTTAATTTCAAGTGAGCATGTTTGGAATTCTTTAGTTTTGAAATCTTGAAACCTTGCCTACAGTCTTATAGTCTTGATGCAGATTATATAACTCACAGATTTGAATTTAGCTCATGTCTTAAAAGGCACATTTTTAATACTCAGCCATCAACACTTGCCATTAGATTTTTCATGTTTCCCCCTGCCTGGTTTATGAATATGGTCGCTTGCCTTTATTTCTCTGTCTTCGATCATTTGTATGTTACATTATTTATTTATTTATTTTCACTGCCCCGAGTACAGCACATTAGGCCATTTTATGTTGGGTGAATAACAGTAACAACGGACGAGACACAGACACCCATGTCCTGGACAGATAATATTCTACCCAGGCGGGACTCGAACCCGCGACCCTCGGGTTGGCAGGCGAAGACTTTACCCCGCCGCCACCGGGGCCGACAATTACTAGCTTTTCCCACTGTATGAAAGTTTCTGGAGCACTAAAGAAACTTGAAAATTTGGACAGGGTAACAAGTTGGCTGTAGCCAGACAACTATTGAGTGACAAATTCCAAGTGGACCCATGAGGTTGCAGCAAACATTGCTGGTTACGGTAGCTGCGACTGTGGGCCAATTCAAAGGAAATAGCTGCAGTGGGTTTAGAAATGATTATGGACAACTCGCGCCCTTTAGTAATCCGATTCTTTATTCGCTGCTTCCATTTTTACAATCAATCAGTGACAGCAGTGACAGACGAACAATAACAGAACATGCCATTCAAAAAAAACTTTGCAAAACATGCATCAGTGTGCGCATGTGCGACGCCTGCTCTAGTCAAGATATTGGCCGTTACTCAACCCAAATCCAACTGTGGGAAGCTCAAAAGCTGAAAATTACACGTTGTCTCTAAGTTCTACGGTATATTGCATGTTTTTCCTCCTCTAGATACTCCCACATTAGATCCCTCTTAAATTCCTTAAATTGGCTACCACTTTTTATTTCATGCAGAATTCCTATCATCTTCCTTGCTTCCCTAGTGTTCTCCACTCTAATAACTCTTCAACATACCCTCTCCTTTCAAAACATACTCCATCTATTTCTTCTGCCTTCTCCAGACCTCTGCTTCATCTCCTCTCAAATCCCTCCTTGTTTGTCCTCCTAGCCCTTTCAATCCTTTTGCAAACCCACATCTCAAATGCCTCAATCCTGCGTACATCCTCCGTGCACTGTGACCAAGTTTCTGACCCACAAAAGTTCCATTTTAGAGATTTCAACAGCCTTTTCTTTTTATCTATACTCAGACCCCCCCCCCCCTCCCTCATGAATTCCCTTCTCTTTGAAAAAGTTCCTTTGACCAGGGCAGTTGTACACCTTATGTCCCTAATGCTAAACCCATTCTTCACCAATGTAGTTCCCAAATACGTAAACTGCTCAACCTGTTCTAATTTGCGGTTCCCACTCTTATATTCAGCCCTGCCATCTTACCTCTGACAATTTTGATCTCTTTCGTTTGCTAATGGTTTATCTTGATATCATACCTCTTGCACTACTACTTTAATAGGTACTTTCTTCATTGACGAGACTCTAGTTGAGGGTGATGCCTGAACTATGTGTTTGTGATTACTTGATTATTTCTCTCTTAGAACTCACAAGTAGGAAGTGAATTTATTAGGGAGGAGAGATCGAAGAAGAGCGGAAGTTTAGTAAGTGATAATTTTGGAGTTGTGACGTGGAGTAATGAGTTAGATCTGGTAGGACACAAAGACACGCTGATGTTGATGAATTAGGTATGTTCGCATCCTAGCCTCCCACCCCTACCCCCCTACTCCCCAACTGCCTCCCAAATTGATCTGAAAAATGTAGAACACACATGTATTCTGTTCCTTGATGCTCTCTCCTTTCTGGGAATCAACAGAGCACTCTGAACCCTAAGCCCACCCCTTCCTCTACCCCTCCTTTCCCCTTCCTCCTCTCTCTCCCCTTCTTCCACCTCCCCTCCTTCCTCTCTTCCCGTTTAACCCTTCCGGTGGCAGTCAGACATACCTCTACAGCTGAAGAAGACCGTGGAGGTGGTGGAAAATTCGAAAATTTCTCGTGTGAATCTTTTATGTTTTCTAGTTGTCACTGCCACACCTCGTGGATTTTATTGTTTATACATCGCAACTAGTGATACTTCCTGAAAAAAATGTTATGTATATAAATTATTTATACTTCACTTTTGGAGAAATAGAGATATATCTTGTCAACTTCCTTTTGAGGACACGATCCTATTGAGAAAATCAAACCTAGAATTAGCCAGATTTTGTGAAAATTTGCCAATATTTTTTATGTGATTTTGAATTATAAAATCTGGTTTTAAAAATGTACTGTTATACTTTATTTTTCCATTGCTGTTGCAATATTTCGAGTTTGTTAGTGACAGTGATAAAAAATTATTGGGGTTGACAAATTTTTTTATTCTACCAAAAATGGTTGTCGTATACCAGAATGTTAAAATATAATTTGATCAATTCGTGTTTGTATTCGAGATTTCAACGTCTTGAAGGCCGCCAAATGTCCTCTTTACTACGTTTTATTATAAATGGTGGTGCTGCAATATATTTGCAATGTCTCTTCCGGCATACACCCATTTCTGCCCAAACCCATTCGCATTAATTTTGGTAGAAATCGTTGTTGGATGTTGCCAAACTGATCCCCAATTCGGGGGCTAGCAGAAATTTAGGGCAGGATTTTCTGTTTTTCGTATCATTTTCGTGATCATTATTACTGTGTTTATATTAATCCTCGCTCGGATAATCAAGTCACAAAATCCGTGGCAAGACATCAATGATTGGAGTACCTGCTTGTTAGGTAGGGCCTTTCCAAAAGGTGTCCTCGGAGGCGAACGAGGTACCCAACCTGTGGGTCAAGAGCGTACCCAGGGTCTGAACTCGAACTGAGGTAGCTCATGTAAGTTCAGAGGGGAGTGGAGGGGCCAAAAGGTGCTTTTGCACAGTGTTTCTGTTAATTACACTCAGCTAAGCTACGAATTTGTCTTATAATAGGCAGCTATAGCCACGCCTGCACCAACACGGTACCCAATTTGACGCTATTTTTTAAATAACGGTTAAGAAAATGAGAAACAGTTTTAGGCGTAATTTTGTGTGAGTCCTTCCTGCTAGGAAAGTTTGACTAAGTAGGTATCTTCGCAGCTTTTACCACGCGTGATTTTATTTTTCACGACCACGGTTTCATTAAAGAGTAATGCCATCAGATATTCCCATGTAATTCCGAAGAGCTCACTTATATCTCTGAACGCTTATTGGTATTATTCCCTTCGCAGGGTTCGCCCGTGATGTGTTCGCTGGAAGGGCGCCGGAATAGTCGACTAGGAAAGGACTTCGCCACTCACTTTAAACATCACCCCTGCGTTCTCGCTTTGCGAGGCATGAAAATCGAATAAATTGAAGACAGTGCGAAAGGCGTTGATGCGTGTTCCTTGAGTTCTCCGTTTTGATGGCAGTGAGGGCGAAATGCGTTTGATCGCTGAAGCGATCGTCTGGGTTTAATCTGGTTCACTGGTCGGAGATCCATTAATCAGTCATGGTGTCCTTCCACATTCGGTCAAACGGTCAACTTGAGCAGCAATCCCAAGATAATACGCTGTGTTTTTTAGGTCAGACTGTTGACTCTACGTCGCTTCTTGTGTTGTTTACACTATCTAAAGAAAAGAGTATTTGGAGTGATTAAACACGTTGAGACCCGTTCGATGAAGTATTTTATCTCGTCGCTAAATGAAAGGGCGTTGCCATTCCTTAGGTATATTCAATGGAGATTCTCGATGGATTTATTCGGAATATCATATTTACTTTAGAGGTGAGGTAGATTACATGAATGCCGAGCTGAAGAATGAAATCGTGTCCGGAGATAGGGGTCTACACCAATAGTAAACTAACGGACAATGGGACGTTTTACATCCACATATGCTTTAGAGATAGGTCACCTGTACAAATGATTACGTGAATAGGAAAACTAGTGGGAACTCTTATGTAAATTTTTCAAACGCAAATTCAGTCATTTGACACTATGTTCTTTCTACGGCCCTGCGATGAACAATGTTGGAGTACATTATGAGCGCCGTAGATTTCAGTTATATTATGTATTATTTAGATAGTTGAAACTTATTAATTCAAAATAGCATTGATTCTGGAAACGCAGGTCTTGCGAAATTGATAAATAGGTAATAACAAGGGACCAACGATGGAAGTGTCATTGGTCCCTTGTCATTCTTTTTGTCTATTAATGATATCACCCCGTTGTTACGAACAATATTCGCCTCTTCGCGAACGACGCAGTATTCTACAGGGATTCTACACAGAGTCTAACAGAATTGCGTTGAAAAAAGACGAAGATGGTATAAACAAATGGTGCAGTACTTGTCTGTTAGAATAAAATTTTTTAAAGTGCGCTGTTATAAATTTTTGGAAAAAGAATAACTCGTTCTACGGAACGTATTCAATTTAAACTGAATTATCAAATGTAGAGTAGGTAAAATACTTAGGTGTGACCCTAACTCGGGGCTTATCCTAAGGGAAGCGCAAAGGGAACTTAGCGGACAGGCCAATAGTAAAATGGAGATCGTTGAAAGAATACTAGGAAAATGTGACAAGAAAGCAAAGGAGAGTTATTATTTTTCTCTCTCGTGTGGAGTATGCCGCGAGCATAATTGGGGACCCTTATGAAGATGGACTAATTTCAGAAATAGATAAAATACTACGGAGAGCACAAGATTTTTTGAGGATTGCAGAGATACACCTCGCCGTGTTACTTAATGGTCGAAGGAATTAGGTGGGAAATGTCTATCGGAGGGAAATGATATTTAAAATGTTTCACGAAAGTTTGACATTGACTATTTTTTGCTGGACGTTTAATATATTTGCTAGAGATAAACTATTATGGTAGAAACAATCACTTGCATAACATAAAGGAAGTCCACTGTAGAACCGATGAATTAAAAGTGTCATTTTTTCCACGTACAATAAGAGAGCATAATAGCTGCGGTAGATAAGTTCTATGAGACTTTGACTCTCCCTTGGTAGAGTAGACTTTGAGCTTGTGCTTGATAACTTACCATCATTATTGACAACTCACCCCATATTATATTTCCAGCATGATTTAGTGTCTTGCAGTATTAATCATCGATCCCATCAGTAACACTAACCAATGGCTGTATCTTAACGAGTGCACTGCATGTTCGTCCACGTAGTCCTTTCGTAGATTCTTGTCTGACCGCATACTGTGGTCGTGACAACTTATAATTGCCTGCGCCTTGCTGTCCGGGGAACGCGCGTTCTGATTTGAACCGGTAAGAATGCTGCACGCTACTGTCTGTAAAAAAAAAAGCAAGATATCTGAGTTTGAGATGCTCTATCGTCCAAACGAGGAAGCCGATTTCAATGCAGTAAAATTCATAAGAGAGCTTGTTCATTTCTACGTTGGATAATGTACTTTAAAAAATCCTCCGCGTGTTAGTATTTCCTGTACTTAATTTTTCTCAAAAAAGTACCCGTTTTTGGCGCGTAAAATCCAGTTGTCCAACTTTGAGCGCTTGATATACCCGTGATTTTCCTTCCAATAGCTTGCAATTTTGATATAAGAAAGCAAAATCTATTTCTAACAGTTTTTAGAAAACAAATTGTTTATATCTTTAAAATTGAACAAGTTATTGCAGACAACGCAAACCTCTGCTAGCTTGGAAACTAATGGCTCAATTGAAAATTGATTGAGACTGTTGGATTTAGTATTAGATGTGGTTTTCTTATATCTCCGTAGAATTAGATTTGGCTTTCTTATATCGAAATTGCAAGCTATTGGAAGGAAAATCACGGGTATCTCAAGCGCTCAAAGTTGGACAACTGGATTTTACGCGCAAAAAACGGGTACTTTTTGAGAAAAAATTAAGTACAGGAAATACTAACTGGCGGAGGATTTTTTAAAGTTCATTATCCAACGTAGAAATGACCAAGCTCTCTAATGAATTTTACTCCATTGAAATCGGTTTCCTCGTTTGGACGATAGAGCATCTCAAACTCAGGTATCTTGCTTTTTTTTTACAGACAGTAGGTGTGGTATCCCCCCGTGCCCAGCACCCCAGCGGTGGCTTGCGCGGCGTTTCCTTTTCGTATTTCGCATTTGTGTATGTTGAAAAAAAGCGGGACAGGGATTTGGGCCACGATCGGCAGCATGTTCCTTCAAATGACATCTCAGGTGAATCGATTAACTGTGTACGAGAATCTCGCCGGAAGAACCGGCTCATCGGGTCACGGGCGTTGCGATCGCATTCTCTCGCGTAAGCGGTTACTCGTGTTAGAAATGATGGTAATCTACGATTTCAACTCAATAAATGGTACTTTTATTAGCGCGAAGACACGTGTCCTCACGTGAACAGCTCAACACTGACTCTCGTGTGTCGTAGTGACGTCGCTTATATATGTATACAGAAGGTGGTGACGCCATATCTTCATTTGACGGAACCTCTCTGGCATTACCTCCAGTCCACGCCGCTAGACCAACTTGTCCACCATTTGACGATGAAGGCGATGGGATCCTCCATCTAACACACGCATGAAATCTTGTCCTTTTGATAGCATCGGATTGCGTTGTGGTACTCCAGTCACTTCGTCGTGCTTTCCGCTTGTGCCGTTGCTGGTTATTTGTATCCAATTCCATCGCACCTCGTTTGCGGATTCTTATATCTTTCCGATCGCGACGAGGTTTGGTGTTGGGATAATGACCGCCGCCAGCCGTGAAGATTCATCGTCGAGTATTTAAACCGATATTCACGGGGGCAAAGTTCGATGCCTGCCGCTGAATATCGACTGATTCATTCCCATCGTTCATCTGGGCGTGACTCATTTTGGAGCGCAAAAACCAAGGATGCATGTCTTCATATTGCTCTTGACCAGTTCCCGTCGCATTAGTCCGGCCGAGAGACGATAGCTGAGCGGAGCAGCTATCCCCGCTGATTGCCACAGAAAAGTAAGTATTACCCGACACAAAGCGTTTCTTTTTTAGTATCGTTCATCCATCGCTTTCAACCACATTGTCCAGTCGAAATTTTAAGGTCCATAACGCCCAGAGAAAACAGCCGCTTTCAGGTCATTATGCTGTTCATCATCATCACGTCGGAGAATTCAGTGGACAAAAATCTATATTTCTTCTGTAAACTTGATACGTGCAGGACAGGATCGCGACGTCGCGGCGAATTGCCTCATGGGGCCGTAATCGTGGTATGCGGATGGATCGTCTGTTCCGCCAATGTTAAACCATATTTTGACAGGCACGCGAGAGATTGTGAATCTAAGTTGCTAGAAGATCACCCGTTAACGCTTTTGTGGGCATCCACCCTCTCGGCGGATTTGTTAAGGAGGTTGTCTACACGCAGTTTATTTCGACTCATTTGTCTTAGGCTGTGTTGCGGGAGGATTCTTCGTCGTCTAACCTGAGTGATGACGAATTTCGACGTCACTGCCGCGACAACTCCCGGTGATAGAATCAAGGTGCTAGTAGAGATAGTCGTTAGTCATTGAGTGCACATGTTAATAACGTTTCAAGTAAGTAAAAACAGTCCTACGACTACATTTCACTTAAGCACATCTGTTTATGTCGTGGGAATCATCATGTGCGGAGTGACGTGAATGATGCGAGAGTTGTATTTTTTAAAATTTCGCCTTAATGCAATGACTTGGGCTTACTGCGCGGAATCCGCAATTTAAGCGAAAATCACGTGCGAATTGGTATTTTTGTAACAGATATGACACCTTTGATGTTTGTTGGCCACCTTCATAAGAGTATGAAACGTATTATTTCGCCCTTAGAGGAAGATATGTAGGAATGTACACGAATTATTTTGATTAATATATCAAGTACATAAGGCTTTGTGTTAAAATGGCGAGAAATTGTAAAGAAACCAACTCGATAACATGCTATTTTTCACTTTTATGTATAGATAAATATCAACCAATACGTATTAATATGCTAAGCTTCACGCAAATCTAATAATAAAAACAAAAATCGCTCCGACCACTCGAAAAGAAAAGGGATTCTCCGAGGATGTGATGTCACAATGGTGATATCACATCCTCGGTGGTGATAATGGAGAAAGACTGGACTGTTTGGGCAAAAAAACGTTCAAGGAAAGACGTTCGGCCGTCAGTCCCAGATTGTTTTCTCACTTGCGGAGCAGGCAGTGCAGGCGTATTAGGAGCTATGCAAGGCTCTTCGAGCATAAAATACAATAGGTGTCATTTTCCCAAAACTTATGTATTATTTTTAGAAACTGCTATACACATTTGAGGATTTTTCTAACGACTCCTGAAGAAAAGCGGGATCGAATTGATTATTCCTAATTTGTTTCCTAAAAATAAAGCTTATGTCCAGTTAACAAGTCTACACCGAAGAAAACCAATATTGAATGTGGTGTTTAGTAGTTACTACTGCCATACAAATCCAATCCAAATTATTGAATTCTGGAGGAAACGCAGATTTTTTCTCATAAACGGGCGTGCATCGTGCAATATAGATTTATTCATCGACCAACCGTTTTTCCGACGTGTTTTATGTTAACGATATAAGGTAATTTATCCAGAATTTATGGCTGTGGGTGGGCATTCGATTGTTATGAAAGAGTAAACGAATATGCTTTCTATGGTGAAGAGGAGGACTCATAAATGGAAAGTGGAAAATACTTTCGGAAATTCCGCACATTTCTGTCATATTGGTCGTACTTGATATCAGGTGAGCATTATTCCCTACATAGTTGATTTTACGAAGAATCGAAAACCAGTGCACATGAAATAATTATGCGCAAAACATTTTCTGAAAAAGCCCACGACATTCGACTCAATTGAGTGTATACAACTCCCGCAATTGGGTTCACCAAAGTGGATGGTTGGAAAGAATTTTGTACGAGTGTAAGTTCTATGTGATAATACGTTTAAACCTCTCGAAGAAATTCCCATGTGAAGTGCCTCAGTTTTAATAAACCTGGAAAGCGATTTTCTTAGGAAAATGTCTTCTTTAAAAACGTCCGTTGACCGATTCGGCGTTCTTGAGGGTACCTGGAGCGAGATGTCGTTTCGCTTAGCATTCAACTACCTGCCGCTCTACTTTTCGGGATATTTGCCAAAGAACGGAAGCTGTTTTCCACGGGATATAATTCGCACATCCACTCCAGAGAGACTTATCTTTAACAAATAAGGTATTCTTAACGCCTGGATCCCGTTGGAATTTTAGCACTGTGCAGTTAATATATTTGCTCTACAGATTCTAAAAATTCATCAATTACTCACCGCAGTTATTTTTACAGAATCGCAAAATCCTTCCGCTGTGAAGGCATTCTCATCGTACGCAAGAAAAAGTGTCAGGTTAAAGACTTATTTTGATACATTTATAATTACCGAGATTTTTTGTTGTATTAAACTATATTTTTGTGCCATTATTATTGCAATGCTTGTTTCATTCTTCTTGAAACTACTGGAATCAATAAATAAGTTGAACAAGGCGAATATTATGATAACTTGTGGGGAAAAATCTCCGTTAAACTACCTTAAGAGGGAAACCCTCCCACTCTCCTATCGTTCTAGTTTTCAAAATGTTGTCGGGAAACGTCGCGGAGACGAGGAAGCCTATCCGGTGCGAAGGGGCTCACCCTACTTCATCATGACTCTAGCCCTCGTCTTACCCATGGACTCAGCCGTACTTCACTCCGTACTTCATCATGACTCTTACATACATCTTATCCATGGACTCAGGAGGCGGCGCTCGGTGCCCACATTGTAACGCCTTTCGTGTTTTCTTTGGTAGCGCTTTATTTACCGTTCTTTAATACACCTCTATCTCTTTCTCTCTCCACTCCAACAATCCCCCCTCTCCAAACTTAAACAACTCCCTCACAACCAACGGCGACCATACAAAATAAACAAATTAAACATTATTTCTTGGAAGGATTCCGCGAGTCATATACTAGTTTATATTGCTGTTTTCAGGTATTCTCGTCGCGTGTTTAGTTTTTCTGACTACAGTTTCTCCCCTCTTCCTGGGGGCGACTTCAGGTCCGTTGGACATTTTGTAATTATTTATTGTTATTATTTATTTCCCGTTGTTATGTATTTCGTTGCTAGTTCAGTTGACCATTACGTTCATTTGCTGGACGTAGATTCAAAATGTGCCTCCATTGGCCGCTCCTCGCTGTGGTCCGACCACTCCCAGGTCGAGGTCGCGGCGAGTGGGTATCCATCCTCCCGATTGAAATTTGATGGATGTTTAACCAGTTCTACTGCTTCTCTGATCAGCCTGGGAAAATAACAATTTTCCCATTGAGAGTACTCTCGCTTGGTCAAAGGCAATCTGATGTCCTGGCTCGAACCACGCATGTTCTCTTACTGCGGAGAGGCTCTTCTTTTAGGTGGCCCTCTGGTGCTCTTGGATTCTACATTGAATTGCTCTCCCCGTCTGGCCGATGTAGGATTTACCACACCTACATTTTATTTCATAGACTGCTTCATACATTAGAGCGGGAATTTTGTCCTTGGGTTTTGGGATGATTTTGAGGGATCTGAAGACGCCCCCAGGAAGAGAGGGGAAACTGTAGTCATAAAAACTAAACACGCGACGAGGATACCAGAAAGCAGCAACATAAATTAAACATTAAAACACAAAAACAAGAAATAAGAGAAAACAAATCACCCTAAATAAATAATAAACCTATTAAACATTTAAAACCCACAAAACAAACAATAACTCAAGGAAAGGAGCTCGGCGTTACAACCTCTCGAGTTCTTCACGATATTGAAACCCGGAATCTTTCGGCCGGGCTGGCTTGAGACAAAAGAGTAGCGGGAAGGGTGCACTCAGCGCTGCTGTCGTTGTTGAGATTGTGACGTGGGGAGAGGTCGAGAGCGTGAATAACACATCTTTCAACGGTCGCTGATAAGGTGACCTCGATCGCGGATGCGTCAGTTCCGTCGATGGTTTATTTCCGCAGCGGCGTTTGTTTAACTGTCACGGAGTCGTGCTCGTTTTAGTCCTGGCTTTTCGCCATCCCGGAAAACCCCTGACCAGCCCACGACTATGCTTCCATTTTCAATAAAGATACTTGGGTCTTTTCTACACTTTATTTGAGACTTTATTTAAATAGAGCGTGGAAAAGAGCTCAGTGTTATTATTCAATACGTACATCTTTCACTTGCACTAAGTCAAACCCGATAAATAATATGAAATACATTAATATAGAGTCGGTTTTAATAAAATTGGTGCATTATATTGAATAAAGTAAATGTTGAAACTTGAATGTAATTAAATCCTGTTGTATTTTAGAGATACAGAGAGATTCGCTGCCGAACTGATTGCTGCACACAACCATTCATTATTCCCGCGCACCATTAACCGACCACAAAAGCAAATCGACATGATAATCAACTCCGTTAACACAGACACAACTTTCCTCCGTTCCATTTCCAACTCAATTATCCTACTCCCTCCCTTTTTCATGGGTGCTGTCCTATTTAACACCCCTTTTCAGGTGAAAGCTTAGTAAAAGCTAATTAGCTGACAGGCGCGTGAAATTCACGCCAGGAGGGCCAGCTACTTCCCTGAAACCGTCTGTTCCAAGAAAGTTCTTCGATGTATAAAATATTATAGTTGGAATTTAGATTCATCTGGGTGCTCACTTTTGCATCATCCATGTTTAACCGCTCGGGAAATCTGGCGCCTTATTCACGAAGGCCTCCACACGGTCGAACCTCGGGAAATCCGTTAAAGTGTCGTCACTGCGACCGACGAATCTCCACTTTTGAATGGCCTTATTAAAAGTTTTCGTGTCTGTGATGTCAAAATTTCGTCACTGTCGAGGATCGTGAATTTCGAGGCCTTGCCGAATGACCCCCCCTGGTCCTTAGCCCTATGCTCCACCCACTCGTGTGCCTGCATCGATGCGTGACGGCATGGATGAAAAGTAATGCTCATTTAGGTCTATGCACTTATCAGGGTATCTACCAAGCGGCGTGAGGACATTATCACAGTACTCATTTCCTTTTGAAGTCGGAGAACTCGACGGGGAAGCATTAAGTCTGAATCACACGATACTTGACCTTGTACAAGTACGAGGATGCTAGCTAGCATACTAAGAATTGTGCAAGGTCAAGTATCGTGTGATACAGACCAAGCATACTGGAAATCCTGCATGATCGCTAGCATACTAGCTGGTATCCTTGTTTTCGTAATTGGTGCGGTACTAGTTCGATACTTGCTCCTAGTAGGACCTAGTAGCCGCTGACCAATCACTTTTGCTCTTTGCAATGCGGTCGTCAATTTTTGATGTCAGCGCCTCCATAGTCCCTCGTGACAATTACAATTTCCCGCGAGCAAATAAACAACTCAAACCTCTCAACAACACACAATGACTTGGGTACCTGAGGCAATCGAGGAAGGCTATTACGGCAGCTGCAGCTGCTGAAAGCCGCATTCTTCGTTCGAAATCATCCATTACGCTCGTCAAACTCCTTCCGCGACTGTACTAGATCAAAGATCTAATAAAAAGACCTTGTGCGAGTTCAAGTATCGTGTGATAGCTCCTAGGAAGGTTTCAAGCATGCTAGGTTTCGTACTAGAAATCCAGTAGGTACTTGCTAGCCTTCTCGGGCTTGTACAAGGTCAAGTATCGTGTGATTCGGGCTTTATGAACAGTGGTTCGCAGTAGATCCATTGGAATGCCTTTATTCACGCAGTTAGAAAATGGATTTCACGCTCTTTTCTTTTGGTCTTATTGAAAGGCCGCCTTCATTTCATCGCGTTCTCTTCATATCTACCTCATGTTCAGTCACATTCGTAAGCATGCTTGGACGATTCCGTTTGCTGGCTCATCTGGACCTTCTTTCTGGACCCAGGATATGGCCGGCTTCAAAGGTCGGCGGCAGCAGGGATGACGATGGATTTCGGTGAGGACGGTAGCGGTGGACCCTTCATAGGTCGGCGGCGAGAAAACAAATGATAGGTGGTAGGCGTACTATAACATTGACACAGCAGTATTTACATGTCATCGGAAAAACCAACATTTTTGACTCATGAGAATGATTCGCGCGATTTAATGAATGAATTGGTTAAAGATTAGGAAGTAATTATTTATTAATGCTTATTTGATGATAGTAGTTTCACTATTTCCATATTCGTCAAGCTAACGTGCAACTCCTCAATCTGAAATACATGTTTATTGAATTGAGTTGAGAAAAAGCCTTGCCACTCAATTCAAGAATTATATTGTGCTTGGTCCTTACATTCGAGCGAGTGGCATATGTAATTTGGTCGTTGTTTAACTCGTTAGGCAATGCCATATCAGCATTTATGCGTGATCAACTCCACTGTCCGAACATGCAATAAACAATAGCCACAACCTGAAAATTTTCTCCCCGTGGTTGCAGCATCAACAATGGATAACTAATATTTTGCCTTAATATTTGCCAATTGGCTGATTTAAGCCGCTCTCTGGTTAACGCTAGTAGATTAATGATGCTATGTAACCTCAAGGAAGGCTATTTTCGTTGGATAACAGACCATATTTTCTAAAGCCATTATAAATTAAAAGTTTAAACATCTTGAATATACCGTAAACATTATGCGCATCGCTTAAAAGAACCATTTACTGAAACAGAAGGGCTCTCTAATCATCCAAATAGGATTCATTTTTGAAAGGCAGTGGGTTTTCCCGCTTCTCGGCCAGCTTCCGCCGCGACAGAATTCAGTCCAGATGCCAGGCTGAAGATTTGCGGCCCCCGCTATCCATCATAGCACAGCTCATCGGTCTGACGTCATGATTTCTAAAGATGTGTCCTCATCGGCCGAGTACCACCACTTCCGCCGCCGCCGCCGACCTATGAAGCCGGCCACACTGAGTGAATTCTGTGGCGGAGGAAGCTGGCCGAGTGGCAGGAAAACCTACTACCTTTCAAAAATGAATCCTCTTTGGATGATTAGCGAGCCCTTCTGTTTCCGTAAAAGATTCTTTTAAGCGATGCGTATAATGTTTACGGTATATTTAAGATGTTAACAATGAAATTATAATGGACTGAGAAAATATGTTCAGGTATCCTACGAAAATAGCCTTCCTTAAAGTTGTATAGCATCATTAATCTAATTGTGTTAACCAGAGAGTGGCTTAAATCAGCCAATTGAAAAATATTAAGGCAAAATATCAGTTATCCATTCATGATGCCGCAACGTCGGGGAGAAAATTTTCAGATTGTTGCTATTGTTTATTGCATGTTCGGGCAGTGGAACTGATCACGCATAAATGCTGATATGACATTGCCTAACAAGTTAAACAACGACCATATTATGTCACTCGCTCGAATGTAAGGATCAAAGCACAATATAATTGGGTGGCAATGCTTTTTCTCAACATATTTCAATAAATATGTGATTCAGATTGAGGTGTTGCACGTTAGCTTGACGAATATGGTTATATTGTAACTACGGCCATCAAATAAGCATTTATAAATAATTACTTCCTAATCTTTAACCAATTCATTCATTAAAGCGCACGAATTATTCTCATGAGTAAAAAAATATTGGTTTTTCCGATGATATGTAAATACTGCGGTGTCAATGTTATTGTACGCCTACCACCTTTCATTTGTTTTCTCGCCGCCGACCTATGAAGCCGGCCACTCTTCAAGGAGCGATCCTGGGCCGCGTCATCAATTTCGTCTCCGAAGTTTTGCTCCCACCCTTCCTTCGATTCTCTTGTGTACAGAGCGCCGGCGAAAGGTCGTGGCGCTAACCGCGGCGCGGGAAGGAGGGGAGGCAGAAGGAGGAGGGGGTGAAGGGGAAAATACGGAGGGGAAGAGAGGTGTTGTGGTGTGGAAAGGGAAACGAATTCCTTCGCGGAAAAGGCACTCATTTACAAGGTGGCGAGGTAGTAAAAATCTCCCATCACTACGACTTTAGCCTACAGCCAATCTTGATGCCTCATTGTGAGACGAGTTGAAATGGGATAGCGTGGTAGTAGTGAGACATCCCACTTCTCGAAGCGTTAGTGTTCGCTGTAATCAGAAAAGTTTTCTAACTCTCCGCATTGAACAACCTTCCTCCCAAGTTTCGTAGAATTTTGACATTTATGATGGCTCTTGCCTCAGGGTCACTCGTGCCAGATATTCTGAAAACTGAAATATAGCATCATAAAGTGTTTGATGAACTGAGATGAAAACAAAACAGGGGTTTCGGGATAGTTTACTTCAGTTTCAGCCTTGAAAGTGGAGATGGCTCAAATTACAGCAGGAAGTCGTCCATTTGAACGAGAAAGCAAATTTAAAATTTTAACTAAAATTCTCTACAAGAAGCTAAAAGCCCTAGCAACTTGAGTAATAATGAAATATAGGAATATTACTTCGTACTTCTAAAAGTTATCAGCGAATTTCAGCCGTAGTTGAAATCAAAACGCGGTAGTTCCGTACGAATGGCGCTGCAGTCGGCTCCTATGACCGAACAAGTGTGGGCATTAAATATACATTCGTAGGATAATGTGGATATTTTGTACGTCAATTTTGGTTTTCAATATATGACACATTTTATCGGTAAAAAAAGGATTTTTTAACTGAATAAATAAAAATGTATATCAACTATATAAATGAATAAAGAAAGGTATTTCAACTACACCAGAACCAGAGCTCTCTAATCACAATACATGGAAATTAAAAAGAAGCAATGATCAGGAAAGGAGTAAGGCAAGGATGTCCACTTTCACCATACTTGTTCAATCTTTATGTTGAAGAGGCTATAAAAACTGTGAAGGAGAAAACTAAAGGTATCCAAATAATTGGAAGAAGAATTCACTGCATTAGGTTTGCTGATGATATTGTGACCCTGGCAGAATCAGCCGAAGATGTGAATGGAATGCTCCGAATCTTGTCCACACTTTAGGCGAAATGGAAATTGAAAATAAATGTGAAGAAGACCAAAGCTATGACGGTATCTAGACACGAAAACGAACCCAATGTAAATATAATGATAGGGGGATCGATAAAAAAACAGGTTGAAGAGTTCAGCTACCTTGGGAGCCTAATTTCAAGAGATAAGAGAAGCACCTCTGCAGGAAAAAGAAGGATAGCCTTGGAAAAGAAGGCATATGAAAATTAAAAAAAATATATTCTAGGAAATAGCCACATTGAAGTAGAAATAAGGAAATCGTTTGCGAAGACGTTTGTATGGAGCACACTGTTATATGGCTGTGAAAGCTGGACATTGAGAAAGACGGAAAAATCGCTGTTGGAAGCTATGGAATTGTGGATATGGATGAGGATGACAAAAGCAAGATGGACTGACAGAAAGAGCAATGAAGAGGTGCTGAGGGAAATAAAAGAAGAGAGAAGACTGATAAAAGAGATGGAGCAAAGGAAGCTTAAATTCATTGGTCATGTTCTTCGACATAATATTTTTTTAGAATATATATTGGAGGGAAAGGTGCTCGGCAAGAGAAGCAGAGGAAGGCCAAGAAAGAAGTTCCTAGACGATGTACGAAGTACGTTGGGACTAAAAACATGTGTTGATTTGAAGAGTGCTGCAGTACACAGGGACACATGGCTGCAGAGATAAGGGTTAGCCTTTAGAGGATTATGATGAAATAAAAATGTGAAATTTAGTTTTTTTTCTGACTCTCTTAGTCAGGCCACAGCTGCCTTCAGTGTTTTTGTCGCAAAGCCGTACACTGGGCAGCACCAGGAACTTTTGCGAGAGCCGTAACTCAGTACTTGTCGTGATCTTTGATGCGTACACAAGTTGTGAGATGATCGGTGGGACGAAGTGTGGGTGATTATTTTTTAAGGTTTGTGGCACATGGCTGTGAGATGTGGGGCAGTTGGACGGGAGGGGGTTGAAGTGAAACGTGAGGGGAGGGGAGGGGCGAGAGGGATGAGGGGAAGGGGAGAACCGAGGGAATGCGTATCGCTTTGTTTAAATTCCCCCCACCCTCTAAAGGTTCTGAGAGGTTTCTCTTGTTCACTCCCCTTCGTAAAAAATTAGGCATTTCCCCGCGTTGTCCGTATCCTATCTTTCTATATCTTGATAAGGCGCTGATATTGTTGGGGAGTATGATATCCCTTCCTCAGTTCGTCCGCTTGACGTTGCCTCTATCGACATCGCGTCTTCGTCCTGCACTGCCGAAGGTAAGGTTGTATTAGCTTATGGTTGAAAAGAATGGCGACTGAATTTCCTGACAGTGGTCGAATGTGGGGCGTTTTTTTGTTAGAGCCACTTTTATAATGGAATTGGGCATGTATATATACCTTCCTCAGGGTGGATTTCCGGTATCGCGACCTATCAGCGTCGAAGACCCTTATTTTGGCGCGTTTTTCCTCAAGAGTCATTTCCATGTGTTGTGGTGCCTTCGGCAATCGTCTCTATTGAAAATTTCCTTTACTTTCTCTATGTAAATAGCCTCCCGGATGAGTCGAGAGAAATAGTATTTTCCTACATGTCATCTCCAATATAACGCAACGCAGCGGAACCCAAAAGAAATAGAATCAGAAATGCAGTGAATTTTAAACTATAATTTCTTTATGCAAACCTGAGTTCTTTGAAAAAATTGACGTTGAATTTGTTACCCATATACACACCATTCACTTCAAATATTTTTGGCACGTTCATGCGTTTCATGGCTCTGACATTTTTCCCCTGGAACTGTCCGAGAGTTATATTACATCTGAAGTAGTAGCAATTTCATCAGAGTAACACCCAAATATTCTCTGTTTTTCTCCATCTTATTTCGTACTTGAAGACACTCTAGTTCAACATGGTACAGTCGTTCGCCATCCTTGATTTTCTACTTTATGGTGGACCATAAACAGTCTAGTAAGCTATTATTATCCAAGCCATGATTTTAAATCGCCCCGTCCTCCAGTATCCACCCACCATACTGACGGCCAACTGCGCTGCCCCGAGCCCCTGATCGCCATTTCAAATAACCACCACCAATTATTGTGACTGTATTGGTCCTTGAATATACTTTCATCGGTGGCTCCGGCACATCAATTCGTCTACATACTTCCATTTCAGTCTCCAACTAAATTCAGTTTCCTTACTGTGCCTGTATGTATTCCAAGAACCTGTTGAGCGGCTGACATCACCATTCCTGTATTTGATTGTTTTATTTCCACCACATATCGAGGCTTTGTTTGTTCGAAACTACTTACTGACTTCAAAGAATTAATATCGGAATGTCCATGTTTGCCATATTTCCCATTACTATCCGCATCCTCAAAGGATTCTTTACAAACGGTACCCTACCGGTCAGTTCAGAAATTCTATTCAGTGTGCCGCTTGCCATAGATTGAGTAGGAGCATTCATTGGTGATAAAATCGTGCCGCATGTATTTTTTATGGAATGTAATTCACGCAGCATTGCTATAACACCTCCACTGTATCTACAGCTACATATTAGCCTCGAAGCCACCTCGATGGTGTTTGCAAGGATGGTAATCACCAACATTCACAACAGTGTAGAAAAGTCACTTTCACCAACATGCACCACTCTACTCGCAGGCCAAAAATGCTTTTAAAAACTTTTGTATTGATCTATAATGCAATTACCGGAACGATATACAAGGGTCATTCAGGGAACATGCGAAAATTGGTGTTAGCACTACGCGGCTGATTTAGAGACATTCATTTGGGAGCACATCAATTAATCAGCATGTCACCCTAATCAAAGACAGCTAATCAAACACTACCTGTCAACTAACCTACTTCAAAGTCTTTACGCAGCCATTATGGTGTCTTATCGATCGCGGGAAAAACTGCATTTTAAACATTTCTGATCCACAAAATATTTCCCTTATTTGATTCTCGTGATCTGATCCACCGTAGAATGCTGGAGTTCGTGAGATGAAAATGACTTCTTCGGAAAATAAATTGGTTTTGAGTTTACGTAAAAGATTAAGCCTAATTTTCAATCGAAGGTCAGAAAGCGATTCCTATCCCAGTTGTTGCAAGGGGTCAGTGACACACAAGACTATCATATCGGCCTTTCGCATACCTTGCTGAGCTTCTCTGAACGCGCTCCAACTCTGTTTTTAGGCCTTCCTCATGAGGATCCTAAACACTGGCAGCGTGTTCCAAGTGGGGTCAAACAAGGGAGAAGTCGCTGATTTCTCTAACTTTACCGTCGCACCTTGCAAGTTTCCTTCCTACAAATGCTACTTTATGATTTGCTTGACCAGTTCCCGAATATGTTTACTCCACGAGAGGTCGTCATTAGTTAAACTCCGAGATATTTTACAGAATCTATTACTACTTATTGGGTATATTGTATGTAACAGCTGTAGTGAGGGGGATTTTTTTTCTGTACCAGAAGTTCAATTCAACACAATGTTTCAAATTCAATTCTAGCTTCTACTACTTCACCAATATCGTTAATATAAAAGGGCGAATAATATAAAGGGGACCAATGAGGGTGCTCTGTGGAACACTCGAAGTGCCTTCATTAGTGATGTCGCTGTTTAACACTACCCTCTGCAACTACTAAATAAATCTACCAATTAAATTACCCTTGTATTTTAATTACAAGGGTAATTACTTTCGTAATTATCCTGGTAAATATATGTATAGCAATTAATGTTGAACCCCTTGTAATTTATCTGCTATATCTATATTGTTGGGACATTAAATATATAGGTGTCCCGCTAAGTCAAATACTTCGCTCTAATCAGCCTAATTTCAGACTTAGCGACGGCGAAACACATAGGAAACATCTGCGGCGATGAAATGAATAAACTAAGATTTATCAAACGAGGTGTAGCAAGGTTTCTGGATGAAAAAGTGAAAGTGAGGTCCTATAACGCTCTGGTTAGGCCACTTCTCCATTAAGCCGCGATCATTCGGGACTATGCACAGAGAGATTCAAATCGATAAATTGATGAAATACCAAGTCAGCCTCACGCTTCGTTGCAAAGAGCTATGAGCGAACAGAGAATGAAAAATTTCTGATGGAAGTATGATTTAGTTTTTTCCCGGCGAATAATATCGAGGAAGTCTTCTCGGGTCTTCCACCGGGATAAGTTTTTTTGCTGCCGACGTTTCGGAGTCCGACTTCGGAGTTCGGAGCATACATTTGCCTTGAGAATGGAGTACGAGTCGGACTCCGAAACGTCGGCAGCAAAAAAACTTATCCCGGCGGAAGACCCGAGAAGACTTCCTCCATATTGTTGATGGAAGGCTGAGGCTAGGAACTATGCTACAGTGACTCGAAGGTCGCATGCTAGCCTCAGATTATTTGAAATAAATCAGTTAAAGGAAATTTCCAGAGGTTATTATTTTAGCCCAGCAGAACTGCACACATACAAATGATTGGAAGGACAAAATAAAAGAGGTGCACTGCAGTATAAATTGTCGAAGTGTCGCCGTCGTCTCTTTACCTCACTATTCTCTTTCCCCTTTTCGCCGCTGTCGTCCTAACAATCCTTTGTATCTGCCCGGAAGGCGGCTTCTATCGTAGTGTGGAGATGTAAATTCACTCTTTAAGATCCGGGGTCTAATCCTGTGGGGCCACTAAGGTTGCTTGTCTTAACCCAATATATCTGACTTTCTGGGGGCTAAATCGTTAGAAAACTCAGAGAAGGCAATTGGCCCCACGTTATGGTTGATTAAAGTTATGATTGCCTTTGTGACTGGCGGGGCTATCTGAGAAAATTAAATACTTTTCTGTAAATAATTGAGAATGCGTCGATTGGTCGAGCGACTTTATATTTGAGATACACGCACGATGCAATGGAACAACAGGCTAATCAAAAATCAATTCGTTTGAATATTAAATGATACGAAAATTCTCTGTTTGATCTCTGGAGATTTTATCACAAAGGTTTTGGAACGAAAATTGTACCCACTTGTTTCCCTTTAATCGCTGGGCCATTGAAATATTTTCTTTGAGCGGAGATTGCAAAGTCAAGCTTTCAGTTTTTTGTATTTAAACTCAGTTACTGCTCTTACAACAGCGGCGCTAGGGAACTTGAGGTTAAGAAGTTCGGACAAACTTAGCTAACGGCTCCATCGATGCCTAGATAAAAACAAACGCAACGCTTTGAGAACAGTTTACTTATGGAACTGAAAGGATTGATGCCAATTTCCTCAAAAATCGAGCTTCCCCGGCTTTTAAGTAGCACATCTGACGATGCAGAATGCTGCAGTCAATGCAGAAATTAGCAGCAAAAGTAGGACTTAGTTAATTTTCGACGACATGCGTTGTGAAAAAAATGCCTGAGACTTGATTTAGTGGAGACGTGTCATTGTAACGAAATAAGCTCATGATGCTCGCTCTTCTTTACTCTGAGGTGTTATTTCGGTGGTCGGAGTGCTGATCACGAGCCACTAAGTGCACCTTTTAATATCTTTCCGTGTAAGCCGAAAACAAAGTCTCGGACCTCACTGAAGAACATCTGTTTACACGGTAGAAATAACTAGACATGTAGAATTATAAATGATGCAAGAATTTCAATTTAAGCTTTTCGTCTTTAACGGCGTGGAATTCGCAATTTACGTAAAAACCGTATGAAAATCCGTGTTATTCACTGGGAATGAGACCTTTGATATTTGTTAACAATCATCGTAATGATGTGAAACGTTTTGTTTCGTGCTTATGAGAAAATCTGTGCTCATATAACTGAATTATTTCGAAAAATGTGTCAAAAGCCATAAGACTCCGAGTTAAAATGGCATTGAAGTGCCCCATGAAACCAACCCGGTGATGTGTAATTCATTTCACTTTTATCTTTCCATATTTCTGATGAGTACACGTATATACCTGCGCGAAGTTTCGCACAAATCGGTACATAAACGGAAATCGCTCCAGCCAACGTAAGCCGGGCATGGTATAAAATGTTAACCGTCATTTTGAAGGTTCGTCTTGAAAATGGCGGTTACCAGTGTTTCAATGAAACTTGACAGCCTCAAGGTCGAATTGACCCATTGACTCATTGGTCAATCCTAAGGTTGGTTGACTGCAGCCCTCTCTCACTCCCTATCAAATGCTAGTTCCCCATACTCCCTGGTATTTATTCCTTTGTATTTTCTTCTATATTTACCCCATTTCATCACCCTTTGGCCCTCCTCTGGGGAATTTTCCCTCTAATTAAATCCATTAGATGTTCTTAGTTTACATATAAATGAACCATAAAAGAGGATAAATACTACCTTGTTACTAGTTTTTACTGTTGCATCTATTCTGTGCGCCTTAAAATGAAGTGGCGCACCAGTCACGGATAAGTGAGTTAGGAATCAGCAAAAAGGATGTTTTTTTTAGTTACTAATCACAATGGTCCTTACTGTTGTAATGCATCCGCGGGTAGTGAGAGAGGGGAGAAAATCCTTGGAGCTTACTGTTCGGAAATCCCATTTAGGACGACATTTAGGGTTTTCATCTCTGGCCTGCAGACGTAGGGTGAAGTCAGAATATCTCATTGTTCACCATATTGGCCTCCATTAACATGGGATGGTTCTCTCGAGGCTGGATATGTGGGCATGATTTTGTCCTGTCGCCTGAAAGCAATGAACAGAAATAACAGAATGGTGCTTGATGGTGTTTATCGTGCCAAATAATCATGGGCAATCGGGAGAATGATGCCGGAATTGCGGTGTGATGTGTATATAATGTGAATCTAAGGTAATTTAAGTGTTGATTTGTTTTCATATACCACTTTTTATAAATTTTCTATGGTGAGTTGTGCTGAAGTGTGTTAGAGGTGACCCTAAGTTTACATATATTTATAGCCCTGAAGGTGGAATAATTAAAACTCCGAAAAGTCGGTTAAGAATTGGTGTTTTTATTATATTTACGACCTTACCTCGAGAGGACCATCCCACGAAGTCAGAATAATATAATCTACTTTTCGAGGAGAAAGCACTCCATGCCTTCTCAAATGGTATAATTTGGCATTTTCGCATCGTACAAACTGGTGAATCGCGCATTATCTCTCGCGGTGAACGTGATTCGTACGTGGCGAAAATGATTCCTCTTACTCCATGGAGGTCCGCGACGACTTTTAATTGGTCTCTTAATTTGGGTGCTTTTTAAATTTTAGGACTAGTGGTACGTGGGATGTCGTTTCACAGAGCCTCACAATCCTATTGATTTACTTGTTTTGGTCTGTGTTTCATCTTCTTGAAGCGGCCATGTCCAACTTCCGGTGGGATTTCGCGTGGTACCGTCATTAGATTCATGTTGTTCCTATTATTGCATCAAACATTGTTACTTTCAACGCTGATCCGATTCCGATAAACATGAAATATGACCCCGGGAGTCAGACCTGGATGATAATGAGGTTGGACTCCCAGAGAATTCACTTTTTTGGTGCAAATGAAGGACACAGAAAATCAGGGAACGTTATCGAGATATGAAAAAGAAGAACTTTCTGGAAAGTTCTTGAAAAAACTCTGACGACTTCTCAGTTATTAATTTATCGCAGTCTTGTTAATCCTTAAATGTGCCTACTTGAGGCTATCCTTTTAAATGTTTGCATCCAGCTCAGTCAAGGCGAAGGCCGGTATTCTTTTGCGTTTCCTTGGCATTCAGTACATACTTTGTCATGGTAATTAACTTGGGAAGAACAGGGATCCGTACTAACCGAATCGCAACTATTTAAATCTTGATTCAATTGCTTGCAACCCCGTGAAAATCAGGAATACTTTTCATGGCAGACATTATTTATCATTTCATGTGTTTCGGCGATTTTTTTGCTGAGTTTCTCGGGGACTTTCACATTGGTACGTTGTCAATAGAAATCACTTGCTGTAAAACTCGCAGAGCGTAGTAGAAAATGAGAAAATCCAAGAAATGAGGAATAATGACAAGAAAAATAATAAGATATCTGAAAATTGAGTTATTTATGATATCTCGGAAACACGGTGGCACCAATCGCATTCAGCCGTAACCTCCTGAGAAGCCCAACAATTAAAGGGGCGGTATCTAATGCTTACCTCTTCCCCTTAGATTTCCATTGCTGATTAGTCTATAGATAGAAGGAAGCGTGTTAGAAAGAATTCATTTCATGTTGTTATCAAGCCTGTTTTATATTTATCCTGTGCTATTTTATTCTTATCAAAGGAAGTTCATATTTATACTCTACCGCTTCAAGCGTTGCTGTTTCTGCAAACAAAATATCTCATGCTTAAATGCGTGACGATTTGGTCGCTCTCGATGCGACAAATATTCAAGATCAAACTTTTCTCCGCCATATTTCTATGACTGTGTTATGATTGTGCGCCCTAGACCGGAAATGTGAGCATGATTTTGTCCCATCGCCTGAAAGCGTGTGACATATAATTGAGGCGAAAAGGAAAGATCAGAATCCATCGAATACGGTGAAAAATTCGTGTCTCGCTGTTACTCCATCGAGGAGCCATACTTTGGGAAGAAAGCTACTGGAAACATGTGCCTATGATCATAGTTGTCCATCGAATGTATCAATTCATTAGAAATTTACTTATTTTGTAGATTTTCGCAGCTCATGATGCATCTCTGGTAATCTTTGGGTTCTGCGAGTATTTTTTGTATTATTTTTTGCGACAGTTGGGCTTTTTTCAGCAAGACGAAGCCGGCAGCAGAGCACGGCGAAACTGTCGCCAAGAAAAATACAAAAAATACTCGCAGAACCCAAAGATTACCAGAGATGCATCATTAGCAATTTGTTATACCTCGAGGGAATCCTTGCTGATGACATAATCTTGAGGAGTTAGTAGAGGAGGAGAAAATGGACCTGTCTCGCTACCAAAAGGCGACTTTTCCATGTATAAAACCACTCTTGTGTTCAGGAACAATAGGGTACCCATCAGTACATTATCCGAGAAACCATAAACATTTCATCCGTATTAAAAATTTTTTGAACCTGCAGAAGGGAATGAACTGATTCGTATTCGCCTAAAGAATTAATTGAACTTGCTACTTCTGTCAGAATGAGATGGGATCCATCTCAATCCGTCAAGCTTCCTTTTAGTCTGCGAGTGTGATATTCCAATGCTTATACATGCAAACAAAATTTCCACCACACTCGTTTATCTTGATATGTTCATGTCCTTCACACTCAAACGTCCTGTTGGTAAGAAGTATTCGGACACAATCTAGTAAAAGGGAAGAAGATGCGAGAGAAGTCAATGCGTGACTTGAAAAAAATGGCGCGACTTTGAGGAGATTAGGTTTTTATAATCTACCCTGTAATCCCAATTTCCCCACCGAGTCGATATCTGTTTAAAGAACATTGCTTCGTTTTTCAATGGTATCTGGCGCCACAGTGTCTAGTGGAGTATGCGACAGATATCAGATGTGAGATAGCGTGATTCATCGAGACGAATATTCCAATGCCGTCCTTGAAATACACATACAGTAGACATTCGATCGATAATCTTTTATATCAAGATAAGTATTCCGTTTGGCACTTAAACCATGCTCCATTGAAGAGTGCATGTTCAAGCCCATTTTCGTTGGACTTTGCACAAACTTTACCCGAGATCATTTTTGATGGATTGGATATCCTACACACGACTCTTGGGTGGAGGAGGTGAAGTAAAGGGTCTTCAGGCGGAGTGTAGCTCATGTTTTCTGGTTTCAAGGATAAATAAACTCCGAGAATTTCAGTTGGCGTTGCTGGATCTCTTTTACTGGGAGCAGAATTTCAGGAGATAGAAAGAAAAATAAGTACAATCAATGGTTGGCGAGTTCACTTTGTGGAAATTATTCATCTTAAAAATGAAAACACTCTTTGGTGGACGACCTTTTGAATCGATTGCGACGAAAACGTGCCATAGCCACATCCACTTCATTTTTTCCCGTCCAGCACTAAGTGGGTGAAGTTACCCTTCGTTAATGATTTAATATATAAACTATATAGTCATTTCCCGAAAAATAAATACAAAATTTTCGTGTGTAATTCTGTGACTGTGATTATTTAATTATAAGGATGAAATTGACATGAATGATAAAAGTGGGGTATATTTACTCAAGTGTGATACTCCTGAATGTAACTCTTGGTATGTTAGTCAAACTGGACGAAAGTTGAAAATATCGGAACATTTTTAATCCTGTGTCAATGGTGACAAAAAGTCAAATTTTGCAGAGCATCTAATTGATGAGGGTCACAGATCCAATTTTACCCCTAAGCTGTTACACGTTTGTGAAGTTACAAGGGGGGGAAGTTGGACCTCCTGGAAAATTTTGAAATTGTGTCATATTACAATGTGCACGGCGATAAACTACTCAATTACATGATCCCTTCAATCGCCTCACTCTTGTTCTGTGGGCCAGTATACCCCACCTCCATCCCCGTAGTGCTTCAGCCTGGCGTCGCCACCTATTTGTTCCTTCCCCTGCATTTTTGCCCAATAACCTCTCATCCCCCCCCCCTTCTTTCAGCCACCTCCCTCTCCTTGAAATCTCTTATATAAACTGTGCTGTCTCTTGGTATTCTACTCTGAAGTCATGATAATGGCCTGAAAAGGCCGAAACCGGTCGATTTGTGTTTTTAATACATTGGCGGGAAAAACTAAGTGTTTTCATTTTTAAGAAGAAAAGTACTGAGTGGGCAACGATTGGTCGCCAGCGGAGATTATAAAGCCAGGATTATATCTATCGAAATTTGCGCATCTGCAGATTTGTTCATGTGTGAAGAAACTGCTTACGGACAAGCATTGCTTAACGAATGATTAACGAGATCACCTTTGGATTATGGCCGAGTCGCATGCCCGTCGACTTTCACCGTCACCTTGGTGCTGCACGGCGGAATCGAGCCAAAATCGATGGTCTCCGTGCATCATTCGTTTATCACGATCTGATGCAAGGGTGCGGATTTCCACCGTCGTCCTTTGTTCGTGTATCGCCTTCAAACAATGAGGTGTGCCTGCTTCGACGCTAGAAGACGTGAGCCGTCGCACGAATGTTCCTCAGGGAAGTGTGATCGGTCCTCTTTTATTCATTATCTATGTCAAAGGCCTAAGTTCTATAGTTAGCAGTAAATTAAGATTAATTACAGACGATACAGTTATCTACCGTGAAATGAACGAAGACGCGGACTTTGAAGCTCTGTCATCGGACCTTAACAACGTTCATTCGTGGTACCAGGAAGTGGGGGTTAGAATTCAATTTCAGCAAATGCACCACAGTTCACTTTCTGCAAAAGTCAACACAAAAATGCCATACCTACGCTGAGGGTGGAGTAAACACAAAACCTTCAGATACAGAAAAATATCTTGGAATTACCTTAACATCTGATATATCGTGGGGATTACACATACAGAACATATGTGGCACAGCATTAACGAAACTCGGTTTTGTTAAACGTATAATAGGAAGGTCCTCGGATGAAAAAGTCAAAGAGAGATACTACTTCGCTCTGGTTAGGCCACACCTCGAATACGCCGCGAGCATTTGAGACCCTGGTCAAATAGATTTAATCAAAAAAATTAATAAAATACAAAGGAAAGCAGCGCGCTTCGTTAAAAACTGCTACGAGCGTACATATGGTGTCTCACAACTTTTAGAGGGATTAAGGTGGGAGCCCCTAGAGACTCGGAGGCTACACGCTAGGCTTAGGTTGCTTGATAAATTCAGAACTGATATTTTTCAGAGCGACATAGAGAACATTATCATGACTCCTCACTACATCTCTAGGTCTGACAGATGCGATAAAATAAGAGAGATACACTGCCGAACAGATAGGTACAAAAACTCGTTCTTTCCGCGCACAATAAGCGATCACAATAAAAATTTATCTCACTAAATACACTCCTATAATTCATGTCACCATTTCATCTCCAAAACACTTACACCTTTACAAGGCTGGTGATCTAACACCCCCTGCCACACGCCCATGTGGCGGTTCCCGGAGTAATATGTAGATGTAGATGAATGAAAGCGACGTCTCAACACGCCGCCGAGTTGCCACAATGTAAAAAGCATGAAAAGTCAGCTGTAGTCAATGGATGGAAGTCAAACATGAGTGTAAGGAGCTTCAAACGATGGTTTCGCAGATCATCAATACGATTCACTTGCACCACATTTATGATTATTTGAGCGACATTATTCCTCATAATTAAGACCATATGTATTCGAATTATACCTTTTCCAGCGGCTGTAAGAATCACGGTGCAAATATTGTAATATTGATGGCTGAAAATGTGTTTTTGGACAACTGAAATTCTAAGTAATTAAATAAATGTTGTGGGATCGGTTCATAACGTCATCTGACGTCTTCCGATTTACTTCCGATTTCAAATGCAACTTCCTTAAACCTATAAGCCCGGCTTTGTCCGATTTGCTTTAAACGCTAGATTTTTGTTTTTTTTTTATTTAATCAGACTGTCGGTTGGGTAACGGGAGGGATATCGATAGGAGAATATATTGACTTTGGTGTTCAGATATTGAAAATGATCAGAAATGCCAGAAATCTCATAAAACCTGGCCATAATGTCGCCTGCAATCTTGGTGATTGACGTATCTGGGTTTTCCATACACCAAATAAACAACGAGTTTTGAATTTGGATTCGCAACACAGATTTGCTTCAGTTTGATATATTCAGTTGAGATTCTTTTGTCTCTAGGCCTCTCGCATCTCCCCCATCGCCGGCTGATTTCCGACCTTAAATTCCTACGCTCTATCATGACCGTTTCCCTCTGCTCTGATCATCTTCTCTCCTGTTTTTCACTCGGCATCCCTGTCCGCACCACTCGCGATGCAAGTCTGTTTCACACACCCAAATTCCGTCTCTCCACCTCCCAACGTTCCATTTTCTACCGCCTACCTTCATTTTTTTATACCCTTGCCAATCAGTCACCCCATATCCTTGACCTTTTCTCCTCACGCAACATCTTTTCTTCCCAACTTAAACGCATTGTGTCCTCCTCTTCTTCCTTCCTGCTACAATAATTGACTTTTTCTTTTTCTAGCTGATGATTATTGTTCTTATTGTTGAAATGAATAAATTTGTAAATTTCACATAGGTGACTCTAATAACGACCAATTTCATCATTAAGCGACATCGTCAGATGACCTGATGGTGTCGCACAGAGACGAAACTGGTCGTTATTTAAGTCACCTATGTGAAATTTACAAATTCATTCATTTCAACATGAAGCAATTTAACCAAGTCACGCCGCAAACCATTCAATTGTTTCCAATCATTGCATTTAACCAATTATGTGGTACGAAGTCACTCGCACGGGTGCATATACACCAGGGTTGAAATTCGCAAAGAAAAAAGCATTTAAAATGCCCTAGTTGCTGTTTTTGGCGTTTTAATAAATAAATAAATGTATGTAGGATCGGTTCATAACGTCATCTGACCTCTTCCGATTTCTAGCCTCCAAGTCTCCTCGTCCTTCCATAAATCTTCTTCCGATCCTCTCGCTCTAATTTCTTTATCCACTCCCTCTTTCCGGCTCTTCTTAGGCCTTCCTCTTTTTCCCTTTGGATTGTTAGCTCCAAGATCTTTCTTGGTAGTCTATCCTCGTTCATTCTCTTTACATGCCCGTACCAGATTAGCTCCTCGGTCATGATGTCCTCCATTATATAGTGCTCAACTTTCATTATCTGTCGTATTCTGTCATTTGTAACTCTTTCTATCCTTCGTGATCGTCCCGCAGCTCGTCTCCAAAAATCCATTTCAGTAGCTTTTAATGTTTATTTTAGTACGTTCCTTTATAGGCCAGACTTCACATCCATACGTTATTATTCTTTTGAAAATGGCATTGTGTGTTCTTGTTTTATTTGCTTTCGATATTTGTCGGTCCCACAGGATGCTGTTTAATAGCCTAATAACCCTTCTTCCGTAGACCAATTGGTTCCCTCGGAATCCTAAGGAATTGGAACCAACCATTCCGATTGGAACCAACCATTCCGAATTCCTAAGGAATTGGAACCAACCAATTCGAGAGGTAGACTTTAGTGTATCTCTATCACCGTATCAACCCTTGAAGGTCAGGTTCGAGAACTCTCGATCAGCAACGACCGGAATAGGCTTCTGAACACATATTTTAATGCGGTTGTTCACCTTTTCTTAAAATACTCGGTCTTAAATTAAAGTTTGGATTACCAGTATATCTTGAAACCAAATTTCAAATGCGGAAATCATTTGGTAGGCTTGATAAACACCTCATAGCACAAAGTAAGAAACCTACCTGCCTGCATCTGGGTTCTGAAGAAAATATCAATGCCACTAAAACAGGCGGCCATGTTGAAAATTCACAGTGACGTCACAAGGCTGTACAGAATCTCGAACTCAGTTGCTAAAAGAGTCCATTGTACACATTCTAAAATTGCTCGCTTACCGGCGTATTCCATTTCAAAAGCTCCTTAGCATACCCAAGAAAAACTCTCCAAAGATCATATGAGTGCATTTGTCTTGCAATATTTGTTAAACAAATCGCTACTCAAATGTGGCGGGTAACAATACGTTATGACCTTACGGTTAACTATCAGATATTCATAATTATATTGAATACTAATACATAATGGCTTGAACCATCATTTCCAGTATGCAAAATGAAGTGTTGATATAAATTATATCAGTCTCGAGCTAAATCAAAAACAAGTGTTCTCCGTATTTCCATTTCAGCCATTTCTATCCATTTCTAACCATTTCCATCCATTTTTGTCCATTTCCGACCATTTCCATCCATGTCTGTCCATTTCCGACCATTTATAGCCAATTCTGTCCATTACTGTCCATTTATAGCCAATTCTGTCCATTTCTATCCATTTTCTGTCCATTTCTAGCCATTTCTGTCCATTTCTATCCATTTCTGTCCATTTTTAGCCATTTCGCGATCATTTCTCAACAGGCGCACACCATTTCTCAGAGTTGCATACCCCTCGGGGATAGGTGAGGGAGGAAGGGTGGATAGAAACCCGGCGTCGGCATTAGCCTGCTCTTAACGAAAGGCGCCAAGGTGACCAGAGGTTTAACGTCTCATCCGACAGACGGAGTACTGTACTTGAAGTGCCCTCCACAAGACACTCAAGTAGGGATCGGGTATCGTCAGAAAAACATCCTCCTCTGCAGGGATTCGAACCCTGGCCGCCCGTGTGGTAGGCGAGTACTCCCTAACCACCACGCCAACCCGATCCCCGAATAGAGGAATTGTGTTCGCTTTTCCGCCACTTGGAGTTGAGCTGGAAGGCATTTATATATGTTCTGACCTTGTGGATCTGTACTTGTTACTTCAAAAAGCAACATTACCTGTAAAGTGTGGCATGTTCACTCGGCGATAGCATCATTGTCGGACATCTTGAGGAAGTAAGCGGGAGAGGAGGAGAAGAATAACAGCGGAAGACCGACCGCTCATGTGGAAGTATCCGGCGATGACACCTGGAAGAAACGTGAGCCAGATTTAATGCCAAAAAATTCGACAGCGAAGATTAGAATTGTTTCCTTGAGACGAAAACAATAGGTTCCATCTTTTACGTCAATCGGACACCCCAAAGATGATACGATCGAATGACCACCGATTGTCTCCGACATTTACTTTTTTTCGGTAAATAATCTTTTTATACGTTGGAAAAGTATACTGACAGATAACTGAAAGACTAGATAGCTGTTTTTTTACTTTTCTAAGACCTACCCATTTTTAACTCTATAAACCCGAAGCGACACTCATAAAGCCATATCCAACGAATAGCTTGGTTTTAGGCACGAAATAAATCCTTATTTAAGCGTTCGGATCGATTTTGAGGAACAGTTCGTCATTTATACTATGCATTTCAACAGTTTTTAGCGTATATGAACATTTTTCCGAGCACGAAATAATATTATATCCCTGATGCTCTCCACATGGGAACCAAGGCTACAGTGACGGCGATATGGTACAGCCTTTTGATGCCACCAATTACCCAAAATGGCGGCAGTATGATTCAGCGCAACGTAATATTTCACCACTTTAAATGTGTTATTAAGTAAATATACTGCCCGTTAAAAATTTAAATGCCATTGCCAGTATTTCTTTTTTAGCGTAAAGTTTGGGATTCGCAGATAAAAAATAGTCGTGCTCAATCCTATTAACGGTATTGTCGAAAGTATGAAGAAACAGTTGATGAAATGCACAAGAATTTGGACCAGAGGGTACTTATTTAAATATTTACGCATTAGAAAATGACACTACATCACTGCTTTGAAAAACATAATTTGCAATGAAGCCATCTGGAATGACGTCGGCTCATTTAAGGTAGTCCGAGCGAGATAGTTCCCTAGTCATAATAGAGACCATATTCGAATTATACGTTTTAATTTCACCAGCTACAGGTGATATCAAGTAAATATTGCATTATTAATGGTGCAATAATATACTTTTATATGACAGCAATTGTAAGTAATTAAATGAAAATATCCAAATAGGTCTTTAACTTGACTCATTTTTTTCGCGCGGTGCGTTTGAAACTCCTTCAACACGGAAGATTCTTTGCGATACCCAAGAACCTACTGCGGTGAAAATATGTTTAATTTGAAAGTATAGTTGAGAAAACATACAAACTACACGCTGTTAATTTTTTTACGACATAAGTGTTAGAAATACCTCATTTTGTAAATAATGTCTCTCTGGAGTGCATGCACGTACCATTTCCCATGTAAAAGGGCTGATATTTTTGTTGGCAAATATCTCCGAAAGTAATGTGGTAGGGAGTTACATTTTTGGTGTAATGAGAAGGGTGAGATATTTTTCTTTAAAATGAGACCAAATTCATTGATTTCTAAGTAAAATGATATTTCGCTCAAACTACCTTAAGCGTGAAGAGCGTGCGTGTGCTCTGATGTGAAGCGGTGGGCCGTGCTGTTTTTATGGGAATACAGCTAGGTGTTCCGTCGTTCACAAATATACTGAATAATTTATATGCGCAATTTAATTAACCCAACCGAAAACGTGTAATTTTTCTACCATCACCCTCGTTCCCGATGGAATGCCTGAAATGGAGAAGTGTCGACGAAAGGACATCCTGCCAGCAAAATAAACTACGTGCATCCGTGATGACGACTTCGATGAAAATGTGAATAAATAACGTATTTCACTTGGGCGAGCATGTGTGCCCGCTAGGTAATTAAAATGCCTATACCGCAATCTCTGTTCGAAACGCGTTTTACTGCGTGTTACGATTGATTGAAATTAATTTCTGCCGTGGGTTTTTCATAGCTGTCCCATTCTGGCAGTGTTGTATTTTTAAGTAATAGTAAAATAATTGTGTAGTTTTTATGCATGAACTTCAGGTAGAAACGTTATAAAATTTTGCGGTGAGTAGGATAATGTTTACTGAAAGCTCAATTATATCGCTCTTCATTTTAAGCCTGTTAAGGTTTGATTTTTATTTAGTTTTTTAAGTTATTCATGGATCATAAATTGTTGTTATATAATAAAAAAAAACGATTACAAAGGTTTCAATCATATTTATCGCACTTAATATCCGTATCTCTTGGTATCAACACTGTTTACTTATCGTTATACCAAAATGCGGAAAACTTCAAGCATCATCGATATTCTACAGTTCCGGGAAAAAACTTCAGTCAAAATCATTTAGTTTCTCCAAATCCATCTTACTTCATCGGATCCCAGCTATAATTTTGCTGTTGTTGTTGCTTATAAACTTTAACATTGCAGCTGATAAGATCCAAGGATAGTTTCTTGTGTATGCCTTGCACCAATTACAGGCTGGCTCCGTCGCATCCACAAAAAAACAGAAAAAATAACATTCTTTCTATACTTACCAAAGATAGTAACCTATTCGCTTAGTATCGCTTTCTGTATTAAATACTTACCTTTTCCAACTTCGACTAGAGACCTGAGCTCAGTAATATCCAACCCGCTGTGTGCCTTCTCTCCAAGTGATTACCTCGACTGACGTCATAATCCAGCCAGACAATGGTAACTTGGGTGTGCGTATAATTTTCTCGGGAATTCCACCGCATTTAATTGTTGCGTAGTACCGAAGTTTCAACGGCATTCTCCTGCTCTGGTGACGTTGGGCGAGTCGTTCGTTGAAGCGTTGGCACAATAAACCAGTTAATCCTGCTGGAATTCCTGAGAAGAATTTACGCAAGCATTCGCCCGAAAAAATGTTAATTCTTTTATAACACCTGTGCGTTTTTGAATGGGCATATTTGTTGAGAGTCAATGTACCTCCTTTTCGTTACTTTTCGAGAAACACGCTAAACTTGTTTGCAATTTGTACAGAATTAGGTGTTCTCACAGTTCGAAGAATATGGTAGTACCTAACACTCTTTTTGATCACCATCCTCGTAGGAGGAACACATGGATGATGCCAGGTGATATTGCCAGATACCAAATCGACTACATACTTGTCAGAGTCAGGTACAAGAACCTAGTCAAGCAGTGCAAGAGCTCTCCCGGTGCGGGTTTAACCAGTGACCACAACCTAATACTCGTGGACAATCACCTTCGACACAAGAAAATCAAGAAGATAAAACACAAACCAAGGCGGGACACCAAAATACACGCTTAAGAAGGAAACAGAGAAAGATTCGCTGCAGCCGTCGACAGGAAACTAGAAAATGAGGAAGAAATGGCCATCGAAGAAAAATGGAATGAGCTGAAGATGACAATCACAGGGGTAGTAGAGGAACAACTGGTGAGTAAGATGGCCAACACGAAGAAGCCAAAGATAACGACGGAGATTAGGTGACTATAAGAAGAAAGAAGAAAATACAAGAACCCCACAGACGAAGGTGAGGCAACCCTCTACAAGAAGCTAAGGAACCAAGTCAATCGAAAATGCAAGAAGGCTAGGGAAGATTGGATCGAAAGCTGCGGCGAGGATGTCAACGAAAACATGAAGAAGAGAAACACCGAAACAGCATACAAGCCAGTGAAGAAACACTTCGGAGAGAGGAAAACGAGAAGCAACAACATAAGAGATGCGAATGGGAATATATTGATGGAGGATGAAGACATTGGGAATAGATGTAAGCAATGCGTCACAGAACTCTACCAAGGGCCGATGCCGCGGGAGGAAAACCTAATGAATAACGAGAAAGCGAGGTTGATGAGGAAGATCGGGGCCCACTCATACTGAGGAGTGAATTCAATAGAGCAGTAGAAGACCTCGAGAAAAACAAAGCACTTGGAGCAGACAGCATCAACGGAGAAATCATCAAAGTGCTCAGAAGTAAAGTCAAGGATAACCTCTACGAGATAATAAAAAATTGCTACAGTTGTCAGATTAGGTCAAATATCTTGGAATTACCTTTAATTCAACCTATCATGGCTAACACACATACAAAATATGTGAGGCACAGCAATAAAGAAACTAGGATTTGTTAATCGTACGATAGGAAGGTCCTCGGATGAAAAAGTCAAAGAGAGATGCTACTTCGTTCTGGTTAGGCCACACCTCGAATACGAGTGTTTGACAGCTTTAGATGGATTAATGCGGGAACCCCGTGAGACTCGGAGGCTACACGCTGGGCTCAGTTTGCTCGAGAAATTCAGAACTGGTGTCTTTCAGAACGACACAGAGAATATTACTTTGACGTCACACTACATCTCGTCTGACAGAAGCGATAAAACAGGAGAGGCATGTAACCCTTATACTGGTGGACTTTGGTCTTAGGGGCGGTTTTATGAAACGATCGGAATATTTAAAAAAAAAACTGTCTCAATCAGACTAAGAGCTATAGACATTGCTACAAACGAACGTTATCCGACCGATGTTTGTTCAGAAAGTGATGGAATTAAAATCCGAAATGTTATTTAATCCGTAGGATTGTCTCGAACCTAAATCTCCATAATTCTTCCGAAATGTTTTTTTAGAGGGTAAAACTTTTTAAAAGTGAATTATTGGAGGATTTTAAGTGGATCACAGTTTTTATTATGGTCACCTATTGCATGTGGAAAGAACGACTTTTTGAATCTCTCTGTTCGGCAATATACTCGTGTTCAAAAAAAAACTTACCACCCGAAGCCGAAAATCTTCCAAGTCTCGAGCTGGCTCAGGGTTGGGTCTATTGTGTCTGCTTGATCCGGGCTCTAACCGCACGCTCATGGGTGGGGAAGCATAGAGATAAGTAAGGTCGGTCGGCGAACGAAGAATAGCGGGAAGTCGAACGGCAAAATCGTCCTTGTTTTCGGTAGTTACAAAGCTTTAGGCAAGACTCGAATATCCATTTCTCGTTTCCATCGGCGTACAGGAAACCTAAGCTGAAAGTGATGGGGTCTTCCCTTTATTAGGTCGAAGAGCGAAGGCTATTACCATCGATGAAATAGGTTGAATTATTTCAAATGAAATATAAAAATTAATCCTTTACTTTTAAACTTTAGGAAGCAACAAGCCCTCGCCCAACAAACGATAGTGATCCATTTACCAGGAATATATCGCAGATTTGTGTCACTCAGAGGGGTTATATCACGTTGAATTGGATACCAAAATCATTCAATTCACTTAATGAGTTTTAATACCAATAAGTGCTTTCCTAAACATATTTAATTATTCTACGGTAATATAAATGACACTTACTAATTTCATATGTTTATTACAACGACTATTTTATTTATTGTGACATATACTTAGCGTCTGAGGCAGTAAAATGTGTAAACCACGGAATGTGGCCCTCAAGTATATCATTTTGATGGTATAAGGTTTTTCTTTGTCGTATAGGGTAAAATTCATTGTAGAACATTAGAATTTAGCTTAAAATAGGAACAATTGTGAATACACATTAATTTATTTATCATTCACGTCCTAATCAGCGATTAATTTTAGTCATGCCGAGTCTTCTCAATTGTTTCACGCCTGTTTATACGCTGTGAACAGGGAATCGAGAGGATAATGATTGTATTCACTACATCGTGTTCCACACTTTATGCTGAATGCCCTTGCTGAATTTCAATGGGCTCGTTTAACGTAGACCTAATACACGCAACCATCCCCTGGATGATGAAAAGGGCTAAAAGTAGGTCTAAAAAAAGGCTCAGATCTATTTCCGGGACTTAAATTGCCCAATTCTCGAGTGCACGGCGTCTCTCATTGGAGGCTAATCTCAGTTTATCTCTCGCTTACCTTGAATCTCACCTTGCCTCGTGTAAACCGAAGAGTATCACGGGCCTTGGGCCATTCCGCCCTTCAGATAAGGAAAACCCTTTACCGCCTCGACACACGTGTGATTCCACGCCACTGCCCTTTCTGTCGTTTCCGAGACTCCACCGTCAACTTTCGCGACCTTCTCGTCTGGAGAAATGAGAGCTGATACCCTTATCTGGGTCGTTTTGCTTCAGTGATAATAGGCGTGGAGTCGGAAGAACAGAGCACGATTTTATAATGAATGAGAGAGTTCCGAAAAGTTGCAGTTTGTTTCCTCGACCCATTTCCGAGCAGATTTCTCGTAAGCTTTCGGCCCTTTTAGATTTACCTATGCCGCAAATCCACGTTTCCGAACCGTGAAAGTCCTTGCGTCATAACCATTTCACATTCCTCGTTCAGCATACTCTCCACCACTTTTCAGCCCATAAACCTAATCTCTTTCTCCCTTTTTCTCGTTTACCGAGCCGTCTCTCATCTCTCTCGTCCTTCCGCATTCCTTTCCTTCGCAAACCTCCATCCTTATACCCCGCGATGCTTTAAGGTAGTCCGAGCGAGATAGTTCCCTAGTCATTATGGAGACCGTATTCGAATTACACGTTTTAATGTCACCAGCTGTAGAACACAGCAATTAAATATTGCATTATTAATGGTGCAATAATATAGTTTTGTATGATAGAAATTGTAAGTAATTAAATGAAAATATCTAAATAAGTCTTTAACTTGACTCATTTTTTTCGCCCGGTGCGTTTGAAACTCCTTCAAAACGGGGAAGGTTTTTGGTGATACCCAAGAACCTACTGCGGTGATAATATGATTAATTTTCAAATATAGTCGAGAAAACATACAAACTACACACTGTTAGTTTTTTTACGACATCTAAGCGTTAGAAATACCTCATTTTATAAATAATGTCTCTCTGGAGAGCATGCACGTACCGTTTCTCATGTAAAAGGGCTGGTATTTTTTGGCAAATATCTCCGAAAGTAATGTGGTAAGGGGTTGAATTTTTTGTGTCATTTGAAGGGTGAGATGTTTTTCTTTAAAATGAGACGAAATTCATTGATTTCTAAGTAAAATGATATTTCCCTCGGACTACCTTAAGTATCCTTCCGCCATTTTGATTCCGTCTTGTCTTCTCCATTTTCTCCCTTACCACCCAAGCATTTATTTACTTGTCTTCCTTTATCTCCATCGCATTTTATAAACTCTCCATTCTCTCTCTCTACCATTCGCAGTCTCCTTTGCTACACATGTTCGCCGCTTCGCTCCATTACAACTTCTTCAACTGCCCATTGTCAGCAGCTTTTCTTGAAGATCCTCATCTTTCGCATCTCTACGTTTTATACTCCTAATGCCAATTGCTCTCAGTTCACGCGTCCATGACCCGCAGTGATGTTTCCGATTATTTCAAACACCGAATGCAATCCACCCATAAGATTTCATCAATTTGGACTGACCTGACGATTTAAACCTATTCCGAAGATTACACCCAAATTTATCGTTCTCCACTATATCGATTCGTGTTTTCCCATAGCGAAAGCATTATATAATTAGTAAATTCAGGCTTCACTTTGTGGAACCTCTCCATATCGGAATACAAAATATTCTATTATTGGTCTACTTTATTTTTTACGACCCGAGTTTCGTCACATAATTACATCTTCAGGAACAAATATCATCCCTTCCCCTCCTCCCTCTGGACCTGATTTGGTACATATACCTACCCATGTGGAATAATATTTGTTACCTATAGATGTCATTATGTGACGGAACCCGGGTCGTAAAGAATAAATCTATTTAGTGGACCAATACTAGAATAGTATTTGATTTCCGCGAAAATATTACCGCTCCTTCCCGAATTTCATTCTTTTATCAAAGATTTATTACGTGCTACCTAATGAACTAAACCAATCTAAATGCCTTTCAAATCTCTGCTTTACGGGGGTGATATCAGGGCTGTATCTGATTAAGTTGTTGAGCATTATCTTGGCCTTTTCTCTCAGCGCATTGTTTTGAATCATCGTGTTTATCAAAAGCAGATTTATTTCCAACACCACTGAAATTATCTCTTCTCCAATTTATATCCATAATCAGCGCTTTTCTTGCGCGTTTGTGTCGCCGCTGGATTCCTTAAGATTTTTTTTTTGTTTTTAAGCTAATGATAGCAGCATCTTTGACAAAATTATCGACCAAGGAGTGTTTTTTTTTCAAATGAGTCAATGGATATTCATGCATTCATATAATGAGTCAATGGATATATCTGCAAATCATCACTCCTACACCCACGCTTAGATATGCGTCGCACCGTGACTCGTGAAATTTCTCTGTGGTAACGTATGCGAAACATCTTTTAGAAATGATAAATGAAGTGAAAGTTGGTATATTTAAATATTATATAGGTCATGGTGGAATTAGAAAAATTATAGATACTCTCTCTCCTTATCATACCTTGGATCGCACCTCGTGTTCGTAAAATCTCTCTTTTCAGTTCAGATCTCAGACCTCGGGAAGCTACTGCGTCAAGCATGATTACCTCGGGGGTTTCGAAGGATTGTAATGAAATATTTATAACAGATTTATCAAGACATTGAGGAGCCATCAAGTCTTGTACGTACATTTTCTGTGCTTGATTTGCACACCCTTCTACATCTACATCTACATAATACCCTGCGAGCCGCCGCATGCGCGTGTGGCAGGGGGTGTTAGGTCACCAGCCGTGTAAAGGTGTAAGTTTTTGGAGATGGAATGGTGACATGAATTATAGGAGTGAATTTAGCGGAGCTCGATTTTTATTGTGGTCGCTTATTCTTCGTGGAAAGAATGAGTTCTTGTACCATCACTTTCATAAGTCGGTCCACACGGTGAGCGCGACCATCTCCGTATTCTGCAGAAATGTAGTTTCGCGTACTGCATACGCGTTCCATGACTTTTGGGGGCCAATTTCACTGCTACGACTAGCACAACGTGACTTTATTTTGTATACGCTAAGAGACCTTCTCCCTCCGACAACGAATAGCCGGCGTTCATTTTAGCAGTGAAAATCAACGGGAATGAGTCAAGATTTCATTAGGTCAGGAATAAAAGTGTAATACTTAAATTGGGATAGTTATTTTCAGGATATTACCTATGGGAACAGAAATATTACATAAAATGCTCATACGTCAGAGGACAACTTTAATATTTTGTTATATCACCATTATTTTTAATTACAAATCGTAATCGTGGTTCAGTTGACCCAACCAAAAGCTCTTTTACACGGGAACGTCGGCTTAAAGGATTCCAAACATCCCGTACGTGGGCTTCTAAAGCTTCCTCGGTTGGTTCTCCGTCGTATTGCCACTCATTCACCATGATAATCCACACATTCTCAATAGGGGATAGGTCCGGGGAGTTAACTGGCCAGGGTAAAACAAAAAGTCGACAATTATCCTCAAACAACTGCTTTGTAATGTTCCATTTGTGGATCGGACAGTTCTTGACAAAATCCACCTCCTCACTCTCGGGAACGATTTCATCTAGCTAAGGCAGCAAATGAGCCCTTAGTATTTGAACATAGTCCACAGAATTCATTTCTGCTGGGGTTTTCACCAACGGTCCTGATCCGACTGCAGAAATTGCCCCCCACAAACTCAGGCTGATGCGACTAGGATTTGGCGTTCCAAATTAAATGCTCTGGGCTACATCTATAAAAGAAATGATCAAAGTGTAACTTCTTAATAAAATTTGGCACTCAACAAATAACTTCACGCACAAAGTCATAATAACTATTACCTTTCATTGCTTGGACGCCAAAGTTCAACCTTCCCATCTTAGTAGCTTCGGAATGATTTTTCGTCCGAAAATATAACTAGGCCCCAATAAGACTGGTCCATTTCAATATACCTGCTGGCAAAATTTAGTCTGATTTCTCGCTGGATTTCGGTCATGGAGGGTTTCTTGGCGGCCCTGTGGTGCTTAATTCCGCCCTCTACAACGCGGCGCCTTAACGTGGAGTAGCTGCAGTTTAGATTGCTGCTTCTCCTCAACTCTGCATCACCACCGACGGACAATGGATTCTGGCGAATGGCCTCCCTTATATCCTCATCTTCTTGCCTGTTAGTGCACCTCGGACGTCCACTCTTCGGTTTTGATACTTAAGATACGTCACCCTCCTGATTTCTTTTAAGCCACTTATAAAAAGTTTTTCGGTCAACGTTTAAGTGTGCCGCTATTTGTGACGCACAGTTTTCCTGTACTCAAATAAGGACACTATTTGCCTCCTCTGAGATGCGCTTGAATGTGCGTTGCCAGGCATATCCATTTCCTCGATATATCAAGAATACACATTCCTGCAACACGTAAGAGTGAAAAGTGTTGACATATACTTTCTAATGATTTATTTAGCATCATTAAGATGTCTCTTTTCAGATGGCAATGCTGTCGAGGTTGCTTATGTCCTTTTGTTGCATGCTTAGTTACACAAAACAAACAAGAACTTCCCAACTCGCCGTCGCAGCGCCATCTCTGGATCAAATCATCAACCACAAAATTCAACATGGCTTTAACATAACTATTCCCACTTAAACAAAATGCCTCTGTCTGAGAACCTTTGGAGTCGGGGGAGTTGGCTGGGCAGTCTGCGACGGCAGTAGAAGACCATACGAAGGTCTTCTGTACCATTGGGAGTCGGGGGAGTTGGCTGGGCAGTTTGTGATGGCAGTAGAAGGCCATACGAGGGTCTCAATCGCGAGTGGAAATGAGTGAAATTGGCCCTTATGAGTCGCTGAATGCATAGGCAATACCCGAAGTTCGAATTCAGCGAAATAAGAAGTTGGCCGTGCTCACTGTGTGGACCGACTTTTGAAAGTGATGGTACCTATCTGTTCGGCAGTGTATCTCTCTTATTTTATCGCATCTGTCAGACCTAGAGATGAAGTGAGGAGTCATGATAATATTCTCTATGTCGCTCTGAAAAATATCAGTTGTGAATTTATCAAGCAACCTAAGCCTAGCGTGTAGCCTCCGAGTCACTTGGGGCTTCCACCTTAATCCCTCTAAAAGTTGTGAGACACTATATGTACGCTCGTAGCAGTTTTGAACGAAGCGCGCTGCTTTCCTTTGTATTTTATTAATTCTTTTGGTTAAATCTATTTGACCAGTGTCCCAAATACTCGCGGCGTATTCGAGATGTAGCCTAACTAGAGGGAAGTAGTATCTCTCTTCGACTTTTTCATCCGAGGGCCTTCCGATTATACGTTGAACAAAACCTATTTTCTTAAATGCTGCGCCACAATGTTCTGTACGTGTAATCTCAATGATATATTAGAAGTTAAGGTAATTCCAAGATATTTTACTGCATCTGAAGATTTAATGTTTACTCCACCCACATTATAGGTATGGAATTTATGTGATGACTTTCGCAGAAAGTGAACTGTGTTGCATTTGCTGATATTCAATTCTAACCCCCACTCCTGGCACCACGAATGAACGTATTTAAGGTCCGATGACAGAACTTCAAAGTCTGCGTCTTCGCTCATTTCTCGGTAGAGAACTGTAGCGTCTACAAATAATTTTATTTTGCCCTTCTACATCTACATCTACGTCATACCCTGCAAGCCACCCAAAGGGTGTGCGGCAGGGGGTGCTTTCGCACCAGGCATGCATGAATGATATGGTAGAACACCGACATTACATTCAAACCCGCTTACCACACATGCAAAGCGCCAATTAAAAATCTAATACCCAAGAAACATTCTATCTTCAATCGTTCCAACATGCAAGGGGTACAAAGACTACTACTACAGATTCAAAATCTCATGCATAAATAAAAACATCAATATTTACATCATGCATAAATAGGAATGTAGAAAATATATAAAGGAAGATCTACAGTCTAGCTAATATCACTATTCACGCTACTCATGACGACGATCACAGCTGTTATGGTCCCGAATGGCATGCGGAAAAAATGACATTTTATACCTATCAGTTCTACAATCTATCGCTCTAATTTTATTGGCGCGATCTAATCTGCCGTAGTACGAGGGGGTTAATAGTATGTTTTTCACGTCGTAGGAGAAATGATTTTCCTGAAATTTAGTTAGGAGGTTAAGCCTATAATTTAATCTACGCTGTGATAGCGATTCCCATCCTAATTCTTCTAACAGTCCAGACACACAAGCAAACTTATCGTAGCATCGTTACACAAACCTGGCTCCCCTTCGCTGCACGCGATCTAACTATGATATCAACCCCGCTTCGTATGGATCCCATACACTAACAGCATATTCCAGATGATTGAAAAATAATAACGTTCTTTCACTTTTATCATAACATTTTCCGAGTACTCTCTTGATAAAGCCTAGCTTCCTGTATGCTTGACCGCATATTTCCCGAATATGTTTTCCCCAGGATATGTCGTGAGTAATTGTGACCCCTAAGTACTTAACAGACTCGGCGTGAATAATATCCGTATTATTAATTCTGTAAGCCCTACCTGGCCTATTTTTCTTTTTCCAAAAGCTGACTGCTACGCACTTTTTTATGTTTAGTTCCATCTGCCACTTTTCGCACCAAGCATGAATAGGAAGTAGGTCGATTGTTAACGAGTCGCTATCTTCGGAATTGTTAATATCCCTATACACAACCGCGTCGTCTCCGAAGAGTCTAAGCTTACTTTTAACGACGTTGCTAATATCATTTATGTACAAGAGAAATAAAAGTGGACCAATTACACTTCCCTGAGGAACACCCGATGTAACGCTAACTGTGTTTGACATGATACCGTCTATGACAACCCTTTGTTCCCGCCCATGTAAGAAGACTCTTACTAGACGTAGAAATAGTGTCGCGCCATGCATCAATCCTAAACTATAGTTCTTGCCACACGAGTTGCAACACATCGCGAGCGATAGCAGAGATTGCATGTTCGAATCGCTCTAGCGATTGTGTCAAATCTCGTGGCCAATGGGGGACGCGATGCTTTATATAACTCCATGAGAATAAGTCTCATGGGGTAAAGTAGATCAGGTGAGCGTGGAGGATTGGCATCGGCATAAGTCCGTCCAATCCAACGATCAGGAAATTAAGCACCCACGGCTGCAAGACAATTTGCGGGAGTCTCATCTCGTTTCAAGATGAATTCGACGTTATCTTCCTGTAATCGAGGCGTCAAGGCCACCGTTGCAGCACAGTACTAGTGCACCACTGCCCGTTATAGTTTGATCCGCCAAGAGAAATGACCCGTAAACTTTTGACTCAGACACAGCTCGTGACACATAAACTTGATAAGAATGACGGACGTGATGTGCAACTTCATGAGGATTTACCTTGAGCAATGCGAAAGTTTGTAGTGTGTCTCAGTGTTCATACGGAAATCCTTTGATTGCGACTGCCGTTTGTGGGTCGTGATTGATTGGATGGTTTGACATGTTGGTTTTAAAATATTTACATCGGAAAATAAATCGGAAATTGACTCCTAAATGAATGCGTTACGCTTGGCATTACGTTGAAGATCCTATAAACACTTGAACAGTGTTGGAGGAGACTGCTCACCGCAATCATTTCGTTGTTTCAACGGTCACCTCAATTCCGCTTTGTGGTCTGTTATGTGTGGGATGATGTTTATAAATATGAGCATCGCTTTTAAATGGTGTAGCTTCTTAAATCGAAGTGAAAGGTTAGCGATTGCAAGTGAAAGGAAATGATGTTCTTATGCAATGAACTGTCACAAAAGAAAAATTTCCACTCTCACCTGTGGTGCGCGACTCTGATTTTGTCATCTCCTTCTGAACTCTCTCTCCAGCAAACCTCACTTAACTAATTAAGGGCTCTCCCTCTCAGTTTGAACTATGAATTTTATTCACAAAATATTACGAGAAAGAAAATGAATATCCCTTTACAAAAAACACCATACATATGTTATACTATTAAAATGCACAACACATATTTTGCCCTTCACGGTAATACTCCTCTTCAGGCTCATAAAATTGAACAGTCCATGCACTTTTTCTCACTTGAGTCACTTCACGTTTCTTCTTCTTCACATCACAGAGCATATAAAATAAATGAAAATCACTCATAGAATTTCCTTACCGATATCCGCACAGGTGGATGCTGTGTTCCTTGCCAGCTAAATTCCCGGATACACCCTGCGTTGAAATACGATTGCTCCTCAAGCAGCTGGTCCCCGTTGGTACACAAAAATAAAATAAATTCATCTGCTCAGTTCCACAAGAGTCCTTGATTATTATCAGACTGCCCCCTGTACCCTTCAGCGTGCCTGCTTAAATACCCTTTCTCTGCCCTCTGTTATGCCTTGCTTAGCTGCCATTAACTAATTGTTAGGTGTCGCCTAGCTGCCATTAACAAACTGATGCGCGTTGCTTAGCTGCCACTTACAAATTGTTGTGAGTCGTTTTCGGAATGCCCTGAAGTTTCTGATATTTTATGCTATGGTGGAATTAAAATGTTACAGAATGGTTTTCAGCAAAATGTATATCCGCCATAAAGTAATTTATTTTATTAATTTGCTTTCATCGAGAATGTCTGTGCGTTGGATAAATTAAACGTTTGAGGCTACTAGCGGGATTTATAGATTTTTGTATCAAGCAGTATGAAAATTATTCCTTAGCGAGAGTTATACCTTTAATTGAGTGTGGCCGAGAATATTTGAAGATAATTTGGACATTCCACGGATTCCCCCGGGGATAATAGAAACCCTTGAAAAGCGGTTTTGGCATTTGTAATTGTGACCGACAAAGGTAAATAAATTCTATTTGCTAATGGTGTCGCTGTTGCATGCTTTAGTACTTTATGGAATGGGTGTTTAAGAGTAGACGCAGCTGGAGAAGTATTTATCATTACTCGTTCTAATAAAGCTATATGTCTGACTTTATTAAATCAGATTTTCCAGTGAGGTAGTAAAATTTATTCATTATCGTATCCGGGTGTAGAATGTATTCAATGTGATTCAAATCGAGTAATAGAACATAAATCAAGGTTATTAAGATACATATCGCAGGCTTTTGAAATCCAGGAATGCTCTATTACTATTTAAAGAGTGCTGTTTGGAGAGTGGGTCATATGACGTGAGGAACAGGAGGAGACCAGTTTCCACAGATCCAAGAGACTGGATTAAGGAATCAACTACACAGGCTTGAAACAACTGCAGTCATGATTTTTCTATAAATGAAGAACAACTCACAAGAACACATGCAGTGCAGTATTTTTCTTCCTGTTCTCCACTAGGTATCTCAGTTTGTGTCAGGGTTGTTCTCATGGTCGTAATTCTTTGCTGTCTTAGCTTGCAGGGCCTTCCATCCTCATTAACCCTTTCAGTACAAGATGTACATTTGTGTAACTCTCGATCTTTTCTATGTATACCCAAGCCCTTCATTTGTGTATGAAATAAATGTCCAGAGGTACTTTCCTGGCAATCATTACTAGCTGTCTAGGTAAAAGACTCCTCAAAAGAGTGCGCTGGGCGCAAATATTTCCATGTCATGGAGGTAGATTTCTCGGGTTTCCATCCGACATGTTTCGGCAGCTTACTCCGCTACCATCTTCAGGGATGAAGTGGCGATGACAGTTAGTTAAAAAAACATAAAACATAAAATGATACATTATACATTAATGGGGTCCCGTTTTAGGATGTCTCCTCTTCAGGGTTGATTGATATTTACAGTTTAGAAGATTTGTAGGAAGTGCAGTTGCATATTTACATAAAAACAAAACAAACAAAAGTATATACAAAGTATTGATTAATGTGTGATTGACATTTGTTCCGGAATGGCACATGGCCTGGCATTCGCCCTAAGTCGTGAGGAAAACCGTCAAAACCTCACGCAGGCCGCCGTATTATGCTGTGTATTTGATTGAGTTCTGTATGCGTTGGTATTCTCAGTGTCTTCTCTGGTCCTTGTGATACGGGCGGGGGTCGCGGTGGTGATGATGGTGGTAGCGGTGATGGTCGGCGGTTCTGAGGGTGACGTGTTACCGGTTTCTGCAGTGGTTGGATGCTTTCCATGAGTTGCATATGTATATGTCCTCTGTATCTCGTGCTGGAATAATGGATTTATATTTATGCACAATCTGATAATTATTTACAAGTACACAATTTATTTATAATCTGATAATTATTTACCAGCATGCAATTTATTTTTAAATGGTCATAGATTTAAGTATTTACATTAGTCGAATAATGCATTGCACTTGGTCTTAATTTTCTACTACTCTGTGAGAAAATAAGTAAGTTTGATTTTCTTCTTGGAGAAATTTGTACAAGATTATATACAAGTGGCTGTATGTTCAATTTAGATATCAGGCGAGCCGTGCAAAGCACTTTGTCTATTTAATGATGCCACTATTGAAGCTGAAAATTGCTCAATTGCATTTGATTAATATTTACAATCCCCCAGAAGAATGAATTCAAAATAAAACTTAGAGTGTAGCATGATAGTCGTTAATAATATTTACAAGATCATATCATGCTGTCAAAATCGAGTAAAGAGACAAAGAACTCAGGCATATTAATATGTGCTGCGTTTCATCTTCGCAATCGTGGCGAACTGCGAGTTCCAGGAGTACGCCGCCTTCACAGAGTACCCCAGAATCTCGCGGGCCTCGTGAGTCTACGATCTCGGCTACAGTCGGGCGGTCCTTTGGGTGAAGGTTCGCCAGCACCAGGCTCAGCAACCTTAGAAGTCCTGAGATGGTTACTGGCTCGTCATTTGCAGGCACTTCTGAAATGAAAGGGAGAGAGGTTAATGGGACAGTTAGACCCAGCCCCGCTGGTTCCTTCGGGCGCTGGGAGCACTTCCAGTCCCCGGCGTGATGCTCTCCGCCGCAGTTGGCGCTGACACGCTGCGGCGGAGTGGTTACCGCCACAACGTGGGCACTTCAACGGCTTCGTGCCCATTGATGCCAGGTGGGTGTACTCCTGGCACCGCTGGCATCGAGCAGGTTGGGGGCGAGGTGGGTGGGAGGGCTCAGTGCGGTATCTTTTTCCGCAGTAAATCAATCCTTCGTGTAGTTGGCGGTGGGTGGAGGGCGACGACAGTCAAGTCAAAATACGTTTATTTCCACACCAAAGAATGCAAAAATAACAAAGAACAAAAACAACGGTGTGGGCCCCGCTTTAGGCTGTCGCCTCTTCAGGGTATTCACTGGACATTATTAAACTGGTGCGGGAAAATATTGGCCCGGCATTCGCCCTAGGACGGTGGGAAACCCGCTAAAACGCATCATACGGGATAGACAGTAATGTAGTAGGCTGGATAGGAGACTTCTTACATGAACGCGTTCAAAGGGTGGTATTAGATGGTGTCAGCTCAGGTGAAGTAAAAGTTACATCGGGTGTTCCCCAGGGAAGCGTGATAGGTCCAATTTTATTTCTTCTCTACGTAAATGACTTGAATACAGTAGTAAAAAATAGCAAGCTGCGTCTTTTTGCCGATGATGCAGCAGTGTAAGAGGAAATTAGAAATGAAGAGGACAGGCAGTCTTTAGCTGAGCATTTATATGTGATTGATGATTGGTGTGATAGTTGGCAGCTAGAATTAAATTTGAAGAAATGCGCGATAATGAACTTTTGGAAAAAGAATGGCTTTCTCCCGAAGAGTTATTGCATCAAAAAAAAAGAAAATATCTAACGTAGAATCTATTAAATACTTAGGCGTCACCATCACTGAAGACATGTCATGGGGGAAACACATCAGGGAAATAACTAGTGTAGCAAACCGTAGATTAGGATTCGTAAAAAGGGTTCTAGGCAAATGCGATGAGAGAGTACGAGAAAGAAGCTATTTTACACTTGTCACGCCTCATTTAGAATATTCCGCTAGTATATGGGATCCGTACGAGGAAGGTATGATAAAAGAATTAGAGCGCGTGCAAAGGAGATCCGCTAGATTTGTTAAAGGCCATTATGATAATTGTATAAGTGTTACGAATTTAATAGAAGAACTAGGATGGGAATTACTATCAGAACGCAGGTTAAAATATAGGTTAAACCTGTTAAGTAAATTCGAAACCGATTTATTCACAGATGACGTTAGATATATATTAAGAACCCCTGCGTATTATGCTAGGTTTGATCAGATTAACAAGATTAGAGAGATAGATTGTCGTCCCGATAGATTTAAAATGTCCTTTTTCCCGCGTACCATAAGAGAGAACAATAGGCAGCGTAGCAAAGGGATAGGTAGGTGAAATATAGTTAGAGTAGTCTGTAGTGCATGATGCATGTAATAACAACCAATAATCCCTTTTCTTTTTACGTAGATACTAACCATCTAGCTGCATGTGACCCTGTTCTCTAGCATGCCTCCCTTTAATATCCTAGTTGTATGGCAATAGTGCATGTTTGGTGTTCTTCACCCCCTGCCACACACCCTCGTGGTGGCTCGCAGGGTATTACGTAGATGTAGATGTACTTGGAAAAATTTGGCCGACAAGCAACCTGTTTACCAAAAATTGCGGTCGACTTAGTATTTTAAAATATGTGTTCTCCTTGTCACATAACATTTATTATGTATTAATATTTATTACAAATAACAAATGCATGCATAAATGTAATTTACATTACTTAAAATGCATTTTTGTTCATTATTAAAAAAAATGTGCAAATATGTATGTGAGTATAGAGAATGATTTCCTTGAATAATATCGGTGTTACGAGACGAAAGTAGTTGCGTGAAACGAATTACAGCGAAGTATCTTGTAATGAAAATAGGGTGGGACTGATAGGGTTAAATGGTTCCTCAATCGTTAAACATTAACCTAGACTGTTTTGTTTCTAATTATAATGCTACTTTTCTTGTCTTGCCCATAAAAGGGAACTCTTACCTTTTCTTAGAGCCTTTGATCGTTACTAAATTAAGTAGTTTTCACCTCACAAAGGAAATGGTTCCAGGATTGACTTTGTGGAAGTCATTCATAGTAACTTAAATAAAACTTTGTATACTCCACTATAGGTTTAATAACACGACCCGGGTTTCGACACTTCGTGTCATCTTCAGGTGCAAATACGACATTTGTCACTTCATATATACAGGTTCGTGGTGGGGAAGGGGGAGGAATCTAGGAGGGGTGGGGGTGTGGGAGGCGGGCGTGGGGGGGGGAGGTGGGAAAGGGTTAGGGGGTGGAGAGGGGGAAAAAATCGTAGTTTGTGTTTTGGGAAAGTCAACTACAATTTACACTGTGGGAGTTATGGTTTGGGTATATGGTGAGGAGCCATGATCACATTTAAGTTTACGTTTACTTACGAACGTTTACTTATGTTTGTAAAAAAAATTAGTATCCTTATCTACACTTTTTAAAAAGGATATTTTTTGTTTAAAAAGGCCCTGTTTTCGGCGCTCCAAACCCGGTGGTCCGACTTTACGCTACCACAATTCTCTTAATATTTATTCTAGAGATGATATATTTTAATATAAGTTAGCCACGCATGTTTTTAATATATCAAAGGAAAAATTGTTTCTATGTTGAGTTTTACACGAACTGTTGTAAAAGTTGTAAACCTCGGCTAATTCCGAAACTAATGATGCGATAGAGGTTTGAGTTATACCGTTGTAACCGCAATAACGCTAGCTTTATAAATATGTATATAGTTATTAGTCAAATATCCTGGGATTTTCAATAAAGATTTTTAATTATATGTATTTTACGCGCAGAGAAAGCAAGGTTTACAACTTTTACATCAGCTCGTGTAAAACTCAACATAGAAACAATTTTTTTCCTTTGATATGTTAAAAAAATGTGTGGCTAACTTATACAAAAAAATATCTCATCTCTAGAATAAATGTTAAGAGAATTGTGGTAGCGTAAAGTCGGACCACCAGGTTTTGAGCGCCGAAAACAGGGTCTTTTTAAAAAAAATATCGTTAAAGTTTAGATAAGGATACGAAATTTTTTACAAAGATAAGTAAACGTAGAAATGATTATTCTATCTTATGCATTTTATTTCGTTAAAATCGGTCGACCCTACTTGAAGATACAGCGTCCTAAACTCAAAGGACTCGACTTTTTTAATGGACAGTCCATTAAGTAAGGCCAGAATTCCCACCCTCTTCCACGCTTCCCCAGTGTTCTCCCCTCCATTTCCCTCTCCAACATTCCTTCTCCTTCCAATACGTCCTCTATCCATCTCTTCTGCCTCCTTAGAACCTCATCCACTGGCTTCCTCTGCTCTCCATCCATGCTCAATACCTCCTCCACTTTTATATTCAGCGCGGGTGAGACAATATAAAATATGACTTTTTTGATCGTGGACGGATAACATATTCAGTGGACGTTGATGATCATTAAGGATGTTATCAACCATGGATACTTGAACAATCGTGAGATAGCGTAAAAAACTTTGAAGTGGAATACTCGTTGAATATCTTTCTCTGATATGCTTTCTCTGATATGCAAGATCCTATCTTGCAAAAAAGTCACTGATAGTGTTAAAATATGGAAGAAATTAAGAAAACAGTTTTTTAAATGAAAACACATAGTTTTTTCCACCAATGTATTAAAAACACAAATCGACCGGTTTCGGCCTTTCCAGGGGAGCTATTCTGTTTCTACATTCGCTATAAATACGCGGCGATATAATATCGTTTGCTAGAGTTATCGAAGCACAATGCGCGATTCTGTTTCTCCTGACCTTACGACCACTGCGGCAATACGAGAAATAAGCTTTAGTTACGATAAAATGGCGCCAGATCCGTAAAACAGAACTGCATTGTCGCGAAGCTAATCACTATTTTACCGCACGGCCGGGTCGCTATGGCGTCATGAAGAAACAGAATCGCACCCCAGGCCATTATCAAGATTACAGACTAAAATAGCAAGAGACAGCACAGTTTATATAAGAGATCTCAAGGAGAGGGAGGTGGCTGAAAGAAGGTGACGCCACCTGTTTGAGTTCCTTCCCTTGCAGTTTTTTCCAATCATCTCTCATCCCCCCCCCCTTCTTTCTGCCACCTCCCTCTCCTTGAGATCTCTTATATAAACTGTGCTGTCTCTTGCAATTTTAGTCTGTAATCTTGATAATGGTCTGAAAAAGCCGAAACAGGCCAATTTGTGTTTTTAATACGTTGGTGGGAAAAACTATGTGTTTTCATTTTTAAGAAGAAAAATGAGTACTGAGTGGGCAACGATTGGTCGCCAGCGGAGATTATAAAGCCAGGATTATATCTATCGAAATTTGCACATCTGCAGATTTGTTCATGTGTGAAGCAACTGCTTACGGTCAAGCATTGCTTAACGAATGATGATGAACGAGATCACCTTTGGATTATGGCCGAGTCGCATTCCCCTCGACTTTCACCGTCACCTTGATGCTGCACGGCGGGATCGAGCCAAAATCGATGGTCTCCGTCAATCATTGAAATGTCCATGTGATGATCTCCTGCTCTCTTTGAGACCTCTTATGCAAACTGTGCTATGTCTTGGTATTTTAGTCTGCAAACTTGATAATGGCCTTAAAGGCCGAAACCGGTCGATTTGTGTTTTTAATACATTGGTGGAAAAAACGAAGTGTTTTCATTTTTAAGATGAATAATAATTTCCACAAAGTGAACTCGCCAACCATTGATTTTATAAGAAAACAGTCTTGGCCGACTAACTTAGCCAAGAAAAACGTGTGAAAGTTGAAGAATTTTACTGTGATGGAAATAGAATTACCAGAGATCGAAGGAGAAAGAAAGATATTGTGTAGAGAATAGACAAAGAAAATACGGCATTACACCAGGATATGAGTCCATTGACTGCAAACAACTCAGGATCGGAAGTTTGAAATAAGAATAAAACACGAGCTTCACAAACTTTGTGGCATTCCTCTCTTAATATTTATTACCGATAGGAAACTTTTACAAAACCACAGAACAAATACACAACACCACGACATAGCGGACGGGAATTTTCCCTCGCAAAAGGAGACGAATGTCAGCGATAGCCGAAGTGGAATGAAGGGAAGTGATTCGAACTAACTTATGATCTCTCATGAGAAGAACATATTCAGGAAATAACTGGTCAAGCAAATAGTCAATTGGGATTTGTTGAAGGAGTACTTGGAAGGGGCGACGCAGAAGTCAGAGAAATCAGTTAATTCTTCCTTGAGCTTGGAATGTGCCGCCAGAATTTGGCATCTTCATGAGTTAGTCTTAAAAACAGAGTTAGAACGCGTGCAGGGAAGATCAGCAAGGTGCGTGGAAGGCCGTCATGCTAGACTCGTCAGGGTTACGGACATCTTGCTAATACTGGGACGGGAATCACTTTAAGACTGTCTATTGAAAATTGGAATTTCAATCGACAGTCTTAAAGTGGATCCCATCCCAGTACAGTACAATCCCTGTAATCCGGCCTTGCGGTAATCCGACACGTCCAGTAATCCGGCGTGCAGGGCTGGCGACCTCCCTTCGGCTAATATAATTTCGTCAGTTATAAATAAAAGATTTTTCAATGCATAGTACGTATTTGTTTTATTATTATGTATTTTGGTGTTCGTCAGTTCCAATCGTTCATAATTCGTATGAAGTTTTGGTTACGTGACACCCACTGAAACGGGAAAAGAAAACAAGTTGTCTGAGAAAATAAGATCGCTCGGGCGCGCGGTGAATGTAATTTTGTTGTTACATCCTGCTACAAAGTCGACATTTGCGCATTCAACTCGCTGTTCGGCTCACCGCTGCCTCATGTCTCAACCTGTCGTTAGGAGCGGTAACACCAAGTGACACGATTCTATCAGGTTAGTGTCGCTTGAACCTCTGTGCCGTGAACACGAGTCTTGTGCCCTTTTACCTTTCACTGTGAGAGGAAAGCGAACTGGCAATGTTTTAACCTGAGAACGAGCATTACCGTCTTAATATGTCAGGCCTTGAAAAACGTAAGCATAAAACACTAACTTTGTGTGCTAAAATGGAAATAATCAAGGAACTCGATAAAGGTGAAAAACTAACTGATTTGGCAAGATACTATGGTGTTTGACGTGCTACGATATATGACATCAGGAAAATCAGATAAACTCCATTAATTCTGGCTTAACTTTGTGAAAATCCATTCTAAAGAATTGAAATGAGATATGGTACTTTTTTCACAGTTAATAATGAAAAAATAATAAAAAAACTGTGAAAAAAGTACCATATCTCATTTCAATTCTTTAGAAAAAAACAGAGACAAAATTGAGTGCTTTGTGAGAAGTACCGACAGTGCTACCAATAATAGACAGCCTCTAAAATCTGGTGAGTACCCTAAGGTTGAAGATTCTCTTTACACATGGTTTTTGCGAGAACGTAACAGACACACTCCGGCGGCGAAATCATTAAAGAAAAGACCAGATATTTGTACAACCAAATTATGAAATAAGATGATTTCAGAGGAAGTGATGGATGGCTGGATAAATTCAAAAAGCGTTATGGAGTCCTTTTTCTAACCATAATAGGAGAGACACTGTCTTGTGATATCTCAGCTCTTGATCCTTTCATTAAAAAATTTCAAGAAAAAATTGAAGAACTAGGTCTTGGGCCACATCAAGTTTACAACGCAGATGAGAGTGGTTTATTTTGGAGGCTCCTCCTGCCTCATAAAACATTTGTTCATCGAGATGAAGAAAGTGCGCCCGGCCGCAAATTTCAAAAGGCAGAATTGCGTCCATGCCATGTGCGAACTCTAGTGGTACCCACAAACATGATTTGTTTGGTAATTGGTAAAGCTAAGCACCCAAGAGCATTTTTTTTTTAAATTAAGTATATGAATGCCTTTATTTGCATTAAAAAAAACTTGGTCCTTCTAAGCCATGAGGCTTGTCAGAAGGTTCCATTATTGTATTACATAGTGGCATATTACAACCATAACATTTAATAGTCTAAATAAGAATTACCCTACTGGTATATTGCTTACATTACATTTATATTACATTATAATTTTAATTTCATAAAAATAATTCAATGACAATAACATAACATTTAAATTTATAAGGAATATTGAAACCAAAATAGGAAAAATTATTATTACTTATAAATATCAGGTTGTTATAAGCTATTACATATTCACAATTTCGCTAATTAACCATTGTTTCACTTTTGTTTTAATTTCGGCCAAGGATTTTAGATTATTCAGAGTCTTAGGCATACAATTAAAGGTATGAGGTACAACATACTTTAGCAACCTTTTACCATACGTATTCTTGTAATAATACGTTTCTAACAAAGGACTGTTACGTTTATCCATACAATGTGTATTGTTACATGGTATTTTATGCTCTTTTTTGAAATAGTTCTCTATAATAATAAGCCATTTAAACATTTTATCCACAGTTAATATATTATATTTAGTACACAAGGATGTGTAAAGAGAATTTTCAACTTTAGGGTACTCACCAGATTTTAGAGTCTGTCTATTACTGGTAGCACTGTCGGTACTTCTCACAAAACACTCAATTTTGTCTCTGTTTTTCCTAAAGAATTGAAATGAGATATGGTACTTTTTTCACAGTTTTTTAAATTATTTTTTCATTATTAACTGTGAAAAAAGTACCATATCTCATTTCAATTCTTTAGAATGGATTTTTACAAAGTTAAGCCCGAATTAATGGAGTTTATCTGTTTTTCCTGATGTCATATATCGTAGCACGTCCAACCCCATAGTATTTTGCCAAATCAGTTAGTTTTTCACCTTTATCGAGTTTCTTGATTATTTCCATTTTGGCACACAAATTTAAAAATGTAAGCCTTCCGGTCACATACAAAAATCAAAGCCGAGGATGGGTAACTCGGGAAGTGTTTACTGAATGGTTTCACGAGCACTTCGTACCAGCGGTAAGAATATTTCTTAGAAATAAAAATTTACCAGCAAAAGCCTTTGCTAATTTTGGATAACGCCCCTGGCCACCCGAATGAGGAAACATTAATATCGAGAGATGATCTTGTACAGGTTATGTTCTTGCCACCAAACTGTACTCCAATTTTACAACCAATGGACCAAAATGTGATACAATATATAAAAATCACACTATAAAAAGAATCTCTTATGCAGTGTGATAGTAAAATGTGATGATATTAAGAAATGTCTGAAGGAAATGAACCTCAACGACGAGGTTTTTAATCTTGCGTATGCATGGCAAAATGTGACTTCAAAAACGTTGATTTTTATCTTGGAAGATGCTGTGGCCACTGCACCCTTTAGCTTCCAATGAAAACAAGGCAATAGAAGGATCGGAAATTGGTGCTGGTGATGCAGTCTTGGATGCTGATCTTCAAGAAGCTATAGTAGAACTCTGCGGAAAATATCACCGCGTCCAACAGCTGATGATATAAATGATTGGCTAATCGGAAGTGATGAGGAAAACTTTACATTCATGACAGATAGTGAGATAGTCAGCAATGTGCAAGAAGAAGATGACGTCCAGGATGAACTAGAATCAAATACACTGCCGATTTTACGCACATTACAACACGATGAAGCCATGAATGCTTTCAATACGTGTCTTATAAGTGGACGGAGGAAAACAATGTAAAAGCTGGTGATATTCTTACAATTAAAAGACTACAAGAAAGAGTTTTACTTGAGTCATTTGCATCAAAAAGGCAAAAAAAAACAATAGATAATTTTCTTGTAAAACGTCATTCAAATTAAAATGTACCATTTCCTTTTTATTTTTATTTCTTGTACCATGTTCCTCTCTGTTCCATTCCAACCCCTTTACTACCTTGGTTCTCGGTGATAATTCCATGGCATATGTTGGCCGATATTTTCTGAGAGAATCAAACTCTGTATGCAAATAATCATATACCTATTTCCCTTGTAACTTCCCCGTTATGGATGTGAATGAGGTGTAACTGTTCTTTGCAGAGTCACAGTGGTGTCCAGTGTTTATTCTGCCTTTGTCGGCCATAATCGTTATTATTAATTTGGATATCTATCTTGACTCACACCCTAAGCAGTAGGGAGAGTTAGCGTCACTATATTTACTTGCAAAATTACTCTTTAAAAAGTTTTTTGTGCATTGTGTTTGTTTCCTGTACGTTTCCAATAATTCGGCGTTTTCGATAATCCGGCTATGCCACGGCTGCATATGTGTCGGATTACCGAGATCGCACTGTATTAGCAAGATGTCCGTAACCCTAACGAGTCTAGGATGACGGCCTTCCACGCACCTTGCTGATCTTCCCTGCACGCGTCCACACTCTGTTTTTTAGCCTACCTCATGAAGATGCCAAATTCTGGCGGCGTATTCCAAGCTCAAGGAAGAATTAACTGATTTCTCTGACTTCTGCGTCGCCCCATCCAAGTACTCCTTCAACAAATCCCAATTGACTATTTGCTTGACCAGATATTTCCTGAATATGTTCTTCTCACGAGAGATCATAAGTTAGTTCGAATCACTTCCCTTCATTCCACTTCGGCTATCGCTGACATTCGTCTCCTTTTGCGAGGGAAAATTCTCGTCCGCCAAGCCAGACATACGACGTGAAGGTCGGTCGATGGATGACAGTTGCAGAGCCAAAAAGAGTGGAGGGCGATAAGATGTGTAGTAATTGAAGAATGAATAAGATAAAATGGACGGAGAAAGTCATCAGTGAAGTAATAATACGAAGATCCGACAGGAAAAGATGGTCAATAAAAGTGTTTCGGATAAAAAGAAGAAGAGAACGTATTCGACGCATTTCGTAGAACGGGAGACTCCTGTGAATGACAACGGGTGGAGAGGCGCAAGGGAAGAATGAGCGAGAAAGGCCAAAGATAAAATACTTCAGGTAAATTATGAAGGACGTTAAAATGAAGAACTACGTAGAATTGAGAGGAGTAATGGGAATGGAGAGGAAGGCTTCTTATGAGTGATATAATACGCGGAATGAAAATACTTCAGAACAGTGATTAGAGTCGGTTGAGCAATATAAGCAGGTGTAATTTATATAACTTAGAGGTTAGCAATAACCCACGTACGAAGATCGACTTTGAGACTCAGCAAAAAAAAAAAGACATTCAAGCATTCGATTTTGGCGAGTTGAAGATAAGGTGTGACGTTACCTAAGGAGTGAATTTTTCCAGCATTTGATCTGTGACAATCTCGAAAGTCCTTTGTTCTCTCTTAAATGACAATAGTGTTCCCGCTCCCTGTCGACCGCGAGATTTGCTGTATCATTTACCGTAGTAACGAAACCTAGAATCAACTTCATGTTTTTCTTGCTCAATTTGTTATTTACACGACTAAAGCCATGTTTCCCACGGAATCGACGACCGTTTTCTAGATGGCCACGGGCCATCCGCCGACAGCGGCTGCGTTTTGTTACGTGCCTGTCCAGCAATGCATGTCCAGCAATCATGGGTCCGAATCAATGGGAATTTGTTTATCCTAGAGTTGAGGCCATATACGGTTCATAATTATCTTGGTAGTCGGATGCACCGATAGCCAAATTCTAATCTACTATGAATTTGACAGGATCTCTTATAATGTTGCGGTCGGATTAAGCGGTTTTTTTTAGTGTGAAAAATATAACAAGAGTGTAATTACGTTGAAATGGTAATTTCATGAATGCACTTTGTCTATGGGAGGAAAATTGCAGTATTTTTTTCACATTTGTATATTTTTGAGTTACAAAGCTAGAAAAAGTGTTTACAAAACAGTAGGTCTTTACCTATAGGTAGTTTACAAAAAAAGTAAATTTTCTCCATTCTAACCTGCCCCCTGCTTACTCCTTTATTTTTTTCTAATAGCTCTCCCGCTTCATATCTCGTTTAAATTGCCATTTGAATCTGTCTCCGGTCTTCCTATTGTGGCTCTGGCTTTGATTTTCCCTTTCTTAAGTTCCTTTTGCTAACTCGTCGCGCCTTGCGCCTCGAATCTGCTCATCTGGATCTCGTCTTCATGAAAGCGACTCGTTCGTTTTTTCTCCTCATCCATTTTTCCCCACCGATCCTCGTTTTTGATTCCATCTGTTTAGTTGATCTTCAATGTTTTCAAGCGCTCATTCTCTTTTGTTCCAGTTCTTCAATAGTCTCTCAGCTATCAATCGTACGAGGCGCGTTTTTAAAGTAAGTACCGTTCTGAAATTCGGCCACTGCAGTGCTGCGGTCGAAAGAATATTTGTTTATATTTAATAAACGCGACATTTTCTTGGAAAAACTGATAATTCAGAATAAAAAGTTACGAAAAATTGGTTTAAAATGAAATAAATGCATCTTACCGCATTACATTTCGAGTTTTTGGCTAATTACAGCAAAAATTGAAGTTAAAGTATGGTAGTTACAAATAAATGGCGCTGCAGGCGACGTTCATGACTTTAAAAGAGTTCTCGTTTAACGTATATTCCTGGAATAATTGGCGTTTTTTTGGGCCGTCATTTTGGTTTTGAATACCTTTTGGATTCCATCAGCGAAATCAGGTTTCTTAAAACCATTTTCAAAAAGTAGGAGGGTAGTATTTGTTTTGACTTACGCAGTATCGGCGGTACCTTCAGAATTCAAATAATTCCTCTTGCATTGTTGGAACGCCTTGTGACGTTCCTCCCGGGAGGGCTCAGACGTGATCGTCGATATTTTGGGCGCCAGTACGGGAATAGAATTTCGCCCGCACTCGGAAGGGGGAAAGGTTGAAGGATGAAATAAGTTAAATAAAAATGTAGGTATTCTCTCAGTGTTTGTAGTGTCGGTCGACCACTCGTCGGCTCGAACACCTGTTCATCACCAAGAATGGGGTCGGGTAGGAAAAAGGACAGAGTGAAGGATAAAGGAAATGGAACAACTTCCTCAACACGGAAAATACAAGCCTATACTCACGTGTCTAAACCTAACGAAACCCAAAAGACGAGACTCGTTAGCGAAACAGCTCCCAACGGAGCTCACGGACGAACTGAACTCTCCAAAGTCTGTCTTCAGTCAGTCTCTGTGGATGAACATGTTTTTTCAAAAAAGATATTTCCCCCGTCTCATCAGAGAAGCGGTGGAAATCGCTAAAAACCGTGAAAACTTCAACAGAGACGACGGTTACCCACTCTCCCCTGCTTGGAAAGCACTTTTCCAAGAAGAAACGAATCCGACCAATCAGAGAAGGGGGACCACAAAAAAGGCGCGAAAACGACCCTACATAATACGGCGCCTCCCGAATGGACCTGATGAAGCCAGCAGGACAGCCGGCGAAATATTGTCCTCAACATGAACCGACACGGCGGAAAACCCGAAAAAAGGAATCAACCTCCATATAAGCCCCGCGGAAGCCCTCATCAGTAATTTAAGTAATTAGTGAACTCTCTACCCCTCAGCCCGAGCAGTCTGCGCATACCTCTCTTCTCCACCAACAGCGGTCTCCGCGGCTGTTTAGGTAATCGCGAAAGAAAAGAAAAGCAGTGGGCGCACCTGAGCGCCAGCATTTAAAAGTTACAGCCTGCAATGCGGTGTACGTCGGTGAAAAATCGCCCTCTCCCGAGGATTTACATTTTTTCTAGTGCACAGTAGGAGAAGCTTCAATAACTCTATCGTGGTACAATTTGGTGATAACTCACCCCATGCCACACACCCTTGACGTTGCTTTCCGGGTGTTACGAAGACATATGTGACAGAACCAGGGAAAGACATCATCCCTGACTCTCATTTCTTATGAAATAATTCGTTTTAATGTAAAAAAAATGTCGCCTAAAATGTTGGCACTTTCCACAATCAGTTAAATGAGTCGAAAAACCGAGCGGAAGCCTTCAGCTGTGCTCTCCCTTGAGTGCGTTCGTGGCCACGTGGTGTGAATTCTAGCGCTTAAATAACATCCCTAGTGAAAGTCTGTGAAGACGGAGTAAAAGTACAACCTCTCACTGTTCCGACACCGCAAACGTCCAGTGCACGTGTCTTTGCTTTCTCACTTGGCTCCGATGTTCTTCAAGGTAGTTTGAACGAAAAATCATTTCACCTAGAAATCAATGAATTTGGTCTCATTTTAAAGAGAAATATATCACCCTTCTAATGACACCTAAAATTATACCCCTTACCACATTATTTTCCGAGATATTTGTCAGAAAATACCAGTTCTTTTTCATGGGAAATGGTACGTGTATGCACTCCAGAGAGACATTATTTACAAAATGAGGTATTTCAAATACTTTGATGTCGTCCAAAAACCAACTCGTAGTTTGTATGTTTTCTCAACTATTTTTGAAAATTAATCATATTATCACTACAGTCAGTTCTTGGGCATCACAATAAATCTTCCGTTTGGAAATGCAATTTTTAACGGATGTGTCTCACACAGCTGGTGAAATTAAAACGTATGATTCTAATATGGTCTCTACTATGACTAGGGAACTATCTCGCTAGGACTAACTTAAATAACGTCCCGAGCGAAAGTCTGAGAAGTTCGAGTGAAAGTGCAACCTCTCACTGTTCCGACATCGCAAACGTCCAGTGCACGTGTCTTTGATTTCTCACTTGGCTACGATGTTCTTTAAAAGGAAATTTGGGCGATATGGATGGTGTGTGTGAGAGGAAGGCAAGGTAAATATGACGGCTAGAGTTACTTACGCACAGGGCACAAATGCACCACAGTTCGCTTCCAGCAAAAGTCATCACAAAAATGCCATACCTACACTGTGGGTGGAGTAAACATAAAATCTTCAGATACAGTAAAATATCTTGGAATTACCTTAATATCTGATATATCGTGGGGATTACACATACAAAACATATGTAGCGCAGCATTAAAGAAACTAGGTTTTGTTATGCGTATAATAGGAAGGTCCTCGGATGAAAAGATCAAAGAGAGATGCTCCTTCGGGGGATTGGGTTGGTGTGGTGGTTAGAGTACACGGGCGGCCAGGGTTCAAATCCCTGCAGTGGCGGATGTTTTTCAGAGGAACCCGATCCCTACTTGAGTGTATTGTGGAGGGCACTTCAAGTGGAGTACTCCGTCTGTCGGATGAGACGTTAAGCCGTGGTCCCCTTGGCGCCTTTCGTTAAGAGCAGGCTAATGCCGACGCCGGGTTTCTATCCACCCTTCCTCCCTTACCTATCCCCTATGGCGCAAATGACCTTAGCCGTCGGTCGCCTCCCCAAATATCCAATCCGAGATGCTCCTTCGCTCTGGTTAGGCCACACCTCGAGTACGCCGCGAGCATTTGAAACCCTGGTCAAATAGATTTAACAAAAAAATTAATATTAATTTAATAAAATACAAAGGAAAGCAGGGTGCTTCGTTAAAAACTGCTACGAGCGTACATATAGTGTCTCACAACTTTTAGAGGGATTAAGGTGGGAGCCCCTAGAGACTACACGCTAGGCTTAGGTTGCTTGATAAATTCAGAACTGATACTTTTCAGAGCGACATAGAGAATATTATCATGACTCCTCACAACACCTCTAGGTCTGACAGATGCGATAAAATAACAGAGATACTCTGTCGAACAGATGGGTACAAGAACTCGTTCTTTCCGCGAACAATAAGCGACCACAATAAAAATCGAGCTCCATCAAATACACTCCTATAATTCATGTCACCATTTCATCTCCAAAAAAACGTACACCTTTACACGGCTGGTGACCTAACACCCCCTGCCACACTCCCATGCGGTGGCTCGCATGGTATTATGTAGATTTAAGATGTTACCAGGCGTTTCCTTCTCTCCAGGAACGAGAGTCGTCCGTAGATTGTGATGCACGTGAAGAATCTAACGCTTGTCTCAAGAAGCAACAATTGCCTTACCTTAGTAAATTCAATCCCAGTTAGTCCAGTCTGTAGGGAAATTTGAAGGTTTTTTCGTGATACAGGTTAAGAATAGTCAAACTTTGTAGGAAAGGGAGAGTTATATATACCTATATATTTTTAAACTTCGAACTAGACGTTATAAACAAATTACAGGGGTTCAAAGTTGGCTAAAAACGGTTTTTTAATTCTACAAGCCAAGGTATTCACTTTAGGAAAAAATGTTTCAAATATTTTTTGTAGACAATTAAAAAACGCATAATTTGAGCTATGGTAAGTTTATTTTTGATAATTATTTATTGCAAAAACTTTGAAAAACCCCCAAAATGGCGTTTTTTTGCATATCAATTATTTATTGCAAAAATGACTTTTTTAATACTTTTTTGCTTTGTGATTAAGGCCCCCATTATGACAAAAAAAATAGGATTTATAAAGCCAATTTGGTTAATTTGTTGCTGAGTTATTCCATATGTTTATTAAAAACATGTCTAATGTTCAATGCTGTAACTTTTTATTGGACCAACATACAGGGTCGCATAAAGGCTCATTCTCTTCGTAAAGGTCCAAAATTTAATAATATTAAAGAAAAAAAAATTATTTTCAACCCCTCAAAGTATTGGTCCAACAAAATTGTGAAGTTATTAATGACTAAATGTGCAGTATTAATGATAATAAAGGAAAGATCTCAACAGGACCTTAAATTTTTAACGTTTAAGAATGATTGAGGGATATACGTAATTTAACTTACTTTACGCCACTGGAAATGAGACGCCATATTTTCAGCCGATTACCTCATCTACAAGGGAAATCTTTTTTGTCCATAACATGAAATCAGAATCCACAAATGCGTGCTAAAATTCCACGGTAGCATTTGCTCTCCGGTTTACGTCACTGGAGCTACATGTCGGAATCCTTTCAACATCAAGGAATTGTTCTTCACCTCCTCTTGATTCGCTCGTCCAAATTCTATTCGCGAAATGCGGTCATTTGAACAGCTGCACGATGGTGCGTTTAAGTAAGACAGCCGACTGTACGTTGCTCGCGTAGCCAATGCTTGTAAAGTGTTTCCGCAACCGTCACCTCACCATAGCAACCCGCTAGAATAACAAAAAAAAACAGAGTATCGGTAAATAACAATTTAAATGCGAGTATACGTGCCAGTTTTCATAGAATTTTGAGCAAAGGTGTCATCATCATCATAAGACGATGCACAAAATATATTGTACTGTCTACCTTTTATTACTAAATCGTACTACACGTGTTTCGACTGTTTTGCAGTCATCATCAGGTACGACTAATCTTTCACATAACCAGACATGTGCATATCTATTGAGAGATACATTGGCCAAAACACAATTTTTCAACAAACACCCCCCCCCCACTACTGTGGCTTGGCCAATGTTTCTCTAAATATGTATGCACATGTCTGGTTATGTGAAAGATTAGCCGTACCTGATGATGATTGCAAAACAGTCGAAACACGTGTAGTACGATTTTGTGATAAATGGTAGACAGTACGATATCTTTTGAGTATCATTGAAAATGCTGTTCTACAACATCTCGCCTGATAAAGTAGAATCATCATAAGAGATTGAATAAAAATATTGGAGTGCTGCTCTCATAGAGCTATTGCTTGGTATAATCTCAGAGCTATTGATTGGTGTCATGTCTCATTTTCAGAAAAAAAACATATACTTCTTGCTTCTCCTCGCGAGGCCTTTCAATCTGTTTCCCATTTTCATCTTTTTCTCCTTATGAGATTACAGTGTCTCAGGATGATGTCGATTCCGAGGAATCTTCTCTTCTTGAGAGCATAACCTTTTCCAACTTCTGCCCAGCTAAAAAATTCCTTTGAATTTTTTAGCGTACGTAAGGAATGTAAGCGTGAACGTAAGGAATTCTACATAAATTGACTCATTTTCTTCAGAACTAGTTCCTTTTCTAAGGATCTGTACGGAACAGGAGAGCCTGACTCTATAGCACACACGTTCTGTAGAGTTATTTTCTGCAGAGCAAAGTAACTCCTTACTAACTGTTCTGTAGAACTTCAGCAACTCTACGGAAATATGTGAGGTTTCCGTTGACCCAGTTCCTTTTCTAAGGACCTATATGGAGAGTCGTAGGGAATTTCACAGAACATCCTAAGGTATACTGCAGAACATTCTAGGGTATTCTGCAGCACGTTGTAGAGACTTCCGTAAAATGGCGTTTCAATACTTTAAGGAATATCTACAGAACTTTTTAAGAAATTCTCTAGAAGTATTTATAAGGAAACTATATAGAATTTTTTAGCAGGGTGTGTACGTCATTTCTCACTCTATCCGTCAGTTTACATTTCAGGAATCGCCTCCTGTACTTAGTCTCTGAAACGTATGTTATCTTCTCTGATAGATTTCCGATGGCCCATGTCTCCGGTCCGGAGAGCGCCAAATTCCACTTGAATGTTACTACGTACTGCTTCCTTGTCGGTAATCTAATTTTCTTCGAACACTGCAGTTGCCTTATTTTCATCGTATATGCCTCGGTGTGAGCCATCTTACCCCTGTTGTCAGCTGAACTTATTCCCCACATCATGCAACAACGAAGGAAAGATACGTATTCCACTCACTCACTCTATCATCTCTGAGAAAAAAATTCGCTCATTCGAGTTGGAGGGCAAGAAAAAAAGTTTCATTTCCAAATACCATGCGCACGTTCCCAGAACAAGTCTCTTAAGAAGGAAAATACAGGTGTAAATGAACTGTTTTTGATTCTTTCTTAAATCGCTTTTTATCGAAAGAAACTAATTCAAACTCAGTTTCTCCAAATTATTTTGTGGGGTCGTTGAGAATCGTGCAAGGTCTAGGACCGAATTTGCGACACACTTTTATCCCTTACTCCACACTCAATATCTGTTAAAAGTTAACAGAAACTTACTTCCTTTCAATACAAGAGAAACACTCATTTCAACGCTTATTCTCTCTGTGATAGATTACTGCTGTCTTGTTTACAATGACCTAAACGAAGAATATAGTCTCAAACTCCACCGAGCCTTAAACTCCTATACCTTAGGTTCATTTTTGACCTTCGCAGAGACGTCCACATTACGCCGTATTATAAACAACTAAGATGGCCCAATGCCGAATCCCGTGGAGAGTACTTTCTGGGATCTTTTTTGTATGTTCTGTTTAAAAATATATTACATAAGTACCTGTATGACTTGTTCCTCAGTTGTCCCTCAGTTTCTACAATGTCCACTAGGTCTGATCCCAATCTATTGTATTTCCCAGGTCATCGCACCACTGTTTATAGTAAGTCATTTCTTGTAACAGCCTGCCACGTATGGAACAACATGCCTACTCAAATAAAAAACTGCACATCTGTCAAAACATTTAAAATGAAATACCATGATTACTTACTTTCCCGGGAATGACGTAATTTACTTTCTTTTTTTGTCAAATTTGTTTTCATGTTATTATGGTTTCTTTATTATTATACAATTTTGTTATTAGTAAAGCATTGAACGCATGAGTTTTTGTGCTGTGATTGATATCATCATTTCTTTTAATATAATTATTTCGCCTGGAAACTCTATTCACCATTATTTTTTGTTCTTACGGATTTTTTTCCTGAACAATAAATGTTTTTCTTTCTTTCTATAGAAAAACAGCTATCGACTATTTTTTAAGCACTTGAACAAAAAGCATCCGAAGGGCAGGTAAAAAAACTGAAATCATGTAAGCGAAGATGTCAATCGTTTAGAGAAATGAAGAGGCCTTTGCAAATGCTTTCTCCACCACGCGAGACAATGATCTTGGCAGTTGAGCGCATCACGAGAAAGCACCCGACATTCTCTTTCGCGAATCATTTTCTGTGCCGAAACAATTATTACCGTGCGATTCATCTCCAAGATCTTTTTCCAATACTTTTTTCTACACACTCGTCACTCAACTGACTGTCTTGGGCCGGTGCACATCGGTCGTTACGTTTCAAAAGAAATCTGCCACCGTTTTCTCGGCGGAAAAAATTCTTGACGTAGAAACACTGCCGTGATTGTTGCTCAACGGAGTTCCCCGACGTCATGCCTTTTTTTTTCAGCAAGCATTGCGAGACTTACTAGAGTCAGCCGACAGTGAACCGCAGGTGGGAGGAATCCCAGCAAGTAGGTGGCCTTGCTCACGGCCGCTGCTTCGTTTGGAGTGTCGACCTTGTGCGCACTTGGATGACAGAGAGAATCACCTGGAAGGACGTAAAATATTTGAGTTGAGCATTTGAAAAGTACAGAATTTCCAAAATTATGATAGAATCTTTTGGAAGTTTTCTTGGCAATCCCGAATACATATCGTGGAGGTTTCATGGATTTGATTCCACTAAAACGTTATGAATTAATTGAACCGTTGCAATGGTTTTCATTCGTATATTTGTAATGACAGAAAACGCCTACGTTGAGTGTAATTAAATTTAGAATTTGTAAGAGTATGGTTTCAGCGCCTTTGGGCTGGAAGAGGGCTCGGGAGAGATGGGCTTCTTTTTACGAAATTCTATTCCACTCTGGATGGCTAACTCTAGTAAATAAACTGCATTCGGGATATCGCCTTCCGCCACCGTTTTAATGATGGCAGTAAATGGTATTCAAGGGCCACATCATATAATAACAACAAATATACGAATGAATGCTTCGTCAGCATTTTAAGCGACATTCTGAGACTGAGACACCAACATGAACTACAGTGAAGAAAATTGCATGCTCCAACAAGCACCACATTACCAGTATACTACAAATGCTGCAGAAACTACTAAAATAATCCATAATGTTACCATGAGAACGTGACACAAGAGTCATACAGGGAACATGCAAATCATGGTGTTATCACTACTCGGCAGATGTAGAAACATGCATTAGGTGAAAAGCATGGAAGTTGGCTTTTGAGGTCATAGTTATTTGCTCTTGACGCACGCACTGAAGACACTGAAACTGTTGGTTCTCGACCTCATGTTAAATGCGTTAAGTACGCGCTTGATATGCGTGGAAAAACTCGTACAATGTTTATGTATATCGCAAAATGCCGATAAAAACAAGGAAGATACATATGAAATGTTCTACGCACGAAAATTGATAAATTTCTTGCACAGCTTCGATGGAAAACATGGAAGGTAGTCATAGATGACATCCGTTTGCCCTTAATGGACGCGCAACAGACACTTGAAACGTCTCATTTATATGGCTAAATTCACATAAAAAACCAAAACGTGGACTATTAAATGTTATATGCACGCACATTTGTTAGTATTTATTACACAACTCCTTCGGCAAATATGGAAGGTACCTATTAGAAGTCGCAGGTGATTGCTCTTGACGTACGCACAAAAACGCGGTCAGTGTCTTACGTATGTCGCTGCATGCCGATAAAAAAACAAGGAAGTGTTAATATTTTTGGACTACTACATTGAAAGACGTGGAAGTTAACTTTTAGAAGTTACAGTCGCTTGCTTTTGATGGGCGCGCAACTGACACGTGAAATGTCTTATATCTGTCGCTGAATTCCGATGACAAACAAGGAAGTGCTCTATAAAATGTTACATAGACATAAAATTGATAGTTTCTTTCACAACTCCGATGAAAAATAGAGATAAGCTGAGTTACCTTAATCATATTCACGTAAAAGTGCAAATATTTATTGCACAACTTCGATGAATAGCATGGAAGTTAGCTTTTGATGTAGAAGATGTTATAGCCATTTGTTTTTCCCCCAAGGACTGTTGGAATAACCGCTAAGTTACGTGGTTACGTATGTTTATGCGGCTTGGTTTTTTAGAGCGCGTTAAATGGTTAAAATTTATCGTACAACAGCGGTTAAAAAACCATTTTCGTGTGCGTGACTAGTACAATACAAATAAGGAAATAATGTTTGTATTAATTGTGAACTTTAAAAAGTTATAAACTATAGTGCGGCTGGTCAGTAGGTGCCATTACCCACCCGCGGCGAGGGGTCGACGCCGAGGCTCGGATTCAGAGATCTGGGGGGTTATCACGTAAGCTTCGTATTCAAATTTCGGATTCGGCAGCCTCAGTCGAAAATACGTCACATCCTTCCGAACTTCGTGACGAAGTTCGAGTCGAACTTTGGATTGCCATGCCGAAAGTTTCCGAGGCTTCGAAAATCTCTGTTTCCGAATCGAATTCGCAGCGGAAGTGTTGTTCGGAATCCTCTTATCGTGGTTTTTGTCTCCTAAGTGGTGAATTGAGGACATTATAACGTCTATCTTATAATTCATGAAAGCTGTTAAACCAGCCAAAGGAGTCTCAGGCTTCGAATTGCTTGCATCCCTATCAAATCTCGCACATATTGTCTGAGATAGGTAGCTTTGTGTCATGATTGTAATTATTAAATATTTAGGCGACTTTAATTGATAACATACCGTATTTATTTATATTTGATGAATGCAGAAGCAGACGATTGTGTCACACAATGCATAGTGCTTGTTTTCTTATCAAATTCTCATAGAATATAGGCCGGCATCTTCTGACCGTGACTTGTGTGTGTCCTAAGTGATGAAGTATGAAGATGACTTGTTGATATTATACTGTTTAAAAGCTAGTTATTATAGTCGTTAAACCAATTGAAAGAGTCAAGAGGTTTCAAAGTACTTGTTTACCAATCAAATTCACACCCAGGGAAAACTATTTGCTCGGTAACTTCCCTGAAACTCATGGTCTGTCACTGTTCTTAAAGACTGATATATGATGTGGAAATGGTTTGTGTCTGGATTTGAAACATGTTTTAAATCCAGACCGGCTAAGTCCAGTTACAGACCACTTATAGATCAGATATTAGTTCTCCTAAGCAGATGAACAAGCATCAGAGCAGTTACAGGCCTAATATTTTTACCTGGGACAATGTAAATTTTGCCCAAAGTACACACATATCATGATTATTAACATTATTGAAGATTTACGATGTTTTAAATGTGGATGTACCGTAATTACGTATTGGTCCGACTAAATGAGGGTCGACCCTACCACGGGGCCTCGAGTGCAGGTAAAATTTTGTGCGACCTCAGCAAACGTATTTAAGCCTTGGGACATCCGCAATGAAAATACAGATAATCAGATCCAAGGAATCAGATTATCCAATAAATATCTGCATGGTGTCATCTTAATTCATGGTATTATGTTTGCATCAACATGACATTCACTCTTAGGCTTTCCCATGTAAATAGCTGCGTGTCTTGACATTTGAAATGGACTATAGAGAATATGAGCTATTCTGGATAGGGAGAGGAGAGGAATCATATGTTTCATTAACTCAAGAGCGTCGTCGAAAAACATTGTAATCGTCGCTGTGCTTGAAGAAGTCTTCCAGGGCGTGGCATCGGATTAGGCCATCCACGGCCGCCGTTACATCGAGCCATTCGCTCATCTTCCACCGGACAAAGAGCTGAGTGCAGAAAATCAAATATCGGTTGGGTTCAGGCGAGGGGTACGCAACTTCAAAAACAAGTGTACACCGTATTTCCATTTCCATCCATTTCTAAGCATTTCCATCTATTTCTGTCCATTTCCGTCCATTTATATCCATTTCTGTTAATTTCCATCCATTTCTATCCATGTCCATTTCTATCAATTTCTATCCATTTCTAACCATTGCTATCCATTTCTGTCCATAGTCAACCATTTCTGTCCATTTATATCCATGTCTTTTGATTTCTATCCATTTTTATCCATTTATAACCATTTCTGTCCATTTCTAACCATTAATTTCCATTATATCCATTTCTGTCTATTTCTATCCATGTCTGTCCATTTCTATCTATTTCTGTCCATTTCTATCTATTTCTGTCCATTTTTATCCATTTCTGTCCATTTCTAGTCATTTCTGTCCATTTCTATCCACTTCTGTCCATCTCGCGACCATTTCTCAACAAGCGTACGCCATTTCTCAGAGTTGCATACCCCATGGGGTTCAAGCTCATAATCTCTTCTTCCGGGCCGCTGGCGGAGTTTCTGGGTAGTTATTTTCTAATAGTATAAGTCATTGTGCTGGGTTATCTTGGTGTCATGGATTGGTGAGAAGAGATTTTTGAGATGGTGCACCGGCGTTAGAGCCGTAATTCCAAACATCAGTAAGGAGGAATTATTAGTAAATTAAAGGGAAGACTGAAAATGTTGGGATATTTACAGATTGTGGTAGGAAGGGCAGTAAGGTGAAGGTCATGGAGCATTAAATGTTGCGAGCGAACCGGGGTGCCATTAACATTTTGCGAAGTAGTCTTTTCGTATATTGTAAGTTCCAGTAATGCTGTTCAGGTGAAACTTAGGTATTGCGGGAAGTCCAGGCAGACACTGCATAGAGCAGGACGGGTTTAACGGTGGTTCTAAAGATGATAATTTTTTATTTTTATGTTAGGGGGAGGTTTTTCACCAAAATGGGGTGAATTTGGAGAATATGTGGCTGGTTTTCTGTCCTCAATTTAGGAATATTGGAACTGGCCGGGAAAAAGGCTTAAGTCTCACTATCCAGGTGGCTTGTGATTGGTTGGGTTTGTTTTCGCGCACTTGTTATCTTATCTATCACTGATCTCATATGCTTGTCGACCATATGCTCCTAAATCCCTATTCAAGGTTTTTTCCCCAAACTCATCTCAATAATTCCTACACCAGACGACACCAATTGGATCCATTGGATCGGAAAAGGATTTTGGTATCATTTAGATTAAGGTGGTGATTATTATCGAGAAACTTCTTTAAAACTACTCGGGAAGGGGTATCGGCGTTAGGACCGCGAATCCTAAGATCAGTAAGGAGGAATTATTAGCAAATTTAAGGGAGGAATTTTTCAAAATCACTCAAGTTTTTTTTAGCAATGATGCAGTCCAGAATCATGCTTTTGATAACCAAAAAAGAAAGTTCATAGTACCTCCTTTGATCGAGAAGATTATCAAACCATCACAAAACAAATGTTGCGCCAAATCCACGCTATAATAACCATGGAATGGATCTGGAAGTTGAAAAATTCAGCGTCAACCGAAATCAATATGAAAGATGCTTCGTACTTATTCGCAATTATTTATTGAGTACGACGCATTTCGCTTCTTGCTGCATCGTCAGTTACACTTGTTTACAAAAGATTTATTTATTGATCGTTGTGATAGTAACCTCTATCTAAGTAGCAGGTTTTTGGAAAACACACTAACTTTCGGGAAAGCAGGGGAGCGTATATAAAGGTGTTGTGAAGAGGGAAATTTTGTCGGAAAGGAATGGGGAGGGGTGCGGAAAAAGTAGCTCTTTGCAATGATTGCTTGACTGTCTAATCATTTCAATTTATTCCAACGCATCCATTGTTAAACCTTTTGGGAGAATATGAAAAATTTCTCCGATAAAATCGCTTACACTTATTTTCGAGCACATGTTTGACAAATTGAGAAGTGGAGCCCAAACAAATGATACTTCTGGAGTGACCTTTGATGGGTATAACGAAATTTCGACCTATGTACAATATATAACAACTATTGCAATTGATTTTCCGTTTATTTAATATATCTTACACCCACATAACGATTCTTGATGTCAACGTATCTTAATCCAACCGTAAATTCAGTACCTCTGTTCATATAAGACGATATATATATATATATATATATATATATATATATATATATATATATACATATATATATATCGTCTTATATACGATATATATATATATATATATATATATATATATATATATATATATATATATATATATATATATATATATATATCGTCTTATCGTAACCATCGGTGCACCTGTAAAGACCCATCTTCCACTTTCCCCGTCCCTACTCATGTGCGGAAACATGGCTTGTCCTTTGACAAGTGCTTTGAGGTGGCAATATTGCTCTCCCTTCCCCCGGACGCCCCGTTAATTGACGTGCGCCAGAAGGTGCAGGCCATAATCTGGTTGCTAAAATCGTACGCCGCGCCCGGATTAAATAAAATACATTAATGGCACGCTTCCCGTTCTTCTCCATTTACCCCCTTCCCTTCCCCCCCACCCTCACTTCGACCCCTTCCGCTCTCTCCGGCCAAGACACGAGCTGGTAAAAATTTCCCCTTTTCAAGAACCGTTCGTCAACCGCTGGGAAAAACCCCTGCCGATTTCCTGCCGATTTCGACGCGCTTTTTCTTGATGAGGAATTCCACCCTTATACACGCGAAGATTTGCAGATATATGAGAGTGAAGTAGAGATTAGTGATTGTGAGACTTGTGCGAGTGATCAAGACGACGAAACCGACACAAGCGAAGAAAACATTCAACTGGAGGGTGACCATTTCGTCGAGACCGCAGAAAATAACAAAAATCAATAAAGAGAGGAGTAGATTCTGACGAGTAGAGTGATGACGATTTAGCGGAATTTTCGCCCAGGTGCCGCGAAAATTACCGCGCGCGAAATGTAAACAAACCAACCTTTTCGAATCGTCTCCTTCACGTCGCAAAACCCAGACACACATAACATCGGCTCGTGTCTTACGCGGTCGGCAAAAGTTTTTTTTACCGATAATTTGCATCCTGCATAAATGGTAATATCCCCCCAGAAGTGAGAAACGAGAAGTCGACGAATTTTAGGTGTAAGTGTCCGAGCTTTTACAAACTTTGTGATTTTGTTTGATAAAATTTCGCGAGAAAATGTCTGAAAATGTCTTTCGGGAGCTATGGGACGAAAACGAAGACTGGAACTTGAGAAAGCTCATGAAAAAGTGATGGTGAAAGTGGCGAAATTGTCGCAATTTTTCAACAAAATACAGGCTCCTTTGCAGACTCACGAGGCAGCAGTTATCGAAGGTGATCATGATACAAATAATCCTACTGACAACCAGGATCTAAGTGACAATCAGGACAACCGCAATCCTAACGAAAACAGCGCAGGTTTGGTCACAGCAGAAAGCACGGCAGACGAGATAAAAGGTTCCGACCATGGCATTGTAAATTCTCTTTTCTCACATGATCCATCAACTTGGCCTGAATTTTTAACAGGGTCCGAGCGTGATCAATTAGTATTAGCAGGGCCCCATTATGGATTTTTTCAATCTGATAAAGATTACCCACGGAATTCTCAATCTCGGCATTTTTTTAATGAATACCAGTTCCGTCGCCCAGTAAATGGCGAGAGGGTTCACCGTCGTTGGCTTATCTATTCTCAAACTGGTGGTTCAATTTTCTGTTTCTGCTGTCGCTTGTATGCCATCAACTTAAAGTCTCAGCTTGTTAAAAAATCGGGATTCAACGATTGGAAACATGTCCAAGAACGATTGATTTCGCATGAGACTTCACCGGAGCATTTTAAATGCATGGCCCAATGGACTGAGGCTCACTTGCGGCTCAACAAAAGTTCAGCAATTGATCAAGAGCTGATTTTAGAAGAAAGTTAGGAGAACATCGGAACGTTGGCAAGAAATATTAAAACGCATTGTTGAAATAATCTTGTACTTGGCGGAGCACAACATCGCTTTTCGAGGTTCTTCGTGCAAGTTATTTACGCCAAACAATGGGAATTTTCTCGGCCTAGTCCAGCTCTTGGGGAAATTTGATAGCGTAATGATGGAACACCTTCGACCATTCATGGATTTGGAGCGGAAACATTCCGTTCACATGTTAAGCCCTTCAATTCGGAATGAGTTTATCTGTCTTATGGGAAGACAGGTAAAACTCAACATTGCCAAGAAAATAAAACGAGCCAAGTATTTCTCCGTTATTATGGACTGCACACCCGATGCAAGTCATCAAGAACAAACCTCATTGACCATTCGTTATGTAGATGAAGACCCAGCTCAAGATGGACCGATTAGGGTAGAAGAAAGTTTCATCAATTATAGAATAATCAAACAGTCGACTGGTGAGTCTCTAAGTAACATGCTAATTGATGAAATAACTGACTGTGGTCTGAATATGGAAGATTGTAGAGGTCAAGGTTATGATAGTGGCGCAAATATGAAAGGAATTCATAAGGGAGTTCAAGCTCGCATACTAGAAGAATATCCATTAGCAACGTTTGTTCCTTGTGCTTGCCATAGCCTCAATTTAGTTATATCCGATGGAGCCAAGTCCTCAGTCAAGTCAGTTTCACTTTTTGGCATTCTCCAACGATTATTTGTCATGTTCTTCGCATCGACAAAGCGTTGGTGCATCATAAGTGATCATGTTAAGGGTCTCACTTTAAAGCAAGTTTGTGAAACTCGATGGGAAGCTCGTATCAATTCAATAGCCGCTGTACTGTATCAGTACAGTGAGATTCTGGAGGTGCTACTCGAGCTTTCAGAGACTGTTGACGATCCCATGATCTCGTCCGAGGCCCAATCCTTAATTACACATTTCGAAGATTTTTCATTTCTGGTCTGCTTGAAGATTTGGCATACCTTATTATTCCAGGTCAATCTCGTCAGTAAAACTCTCCAAGGCAAAACCGCAGATGTTTCATTAGCAGTAACTCAAATTGAAAAATGTATCCAATTTCTTGATAATTATCGAGAGAACGGATTCAGTCAATCCATTATAGATGTTAAAGATATAGCTGAAAATTCGGGAATCCTATGTGATTTCCCGAAAAAACGACGTGCTAAGAAGAAAAAACAACTTTCTTATGAAAGCACAGATAATTACGAAGCCACGCCTGAAGAAGAATTTTCGAGGGACGTGTTCTACCCTCTGATAGACACTGTATCTACATCCCTCAAGGAGCGATTCAGCCAGCTCAATGAACACAAAAAGAAATGGGGTTTCCTATTCAATCTAAACAACCTCCCGGAAAATGATCAATTAAAGATGTGTTGTCAGTAACTTCAGAACTATCTGACGCGTGAAGGTATTTCTGACATTAACGGGACTGAACTGTACAATGAACTACAGCATGTCGGCTCAATTATTGACGAAGAAATGAAAAAAACACAAGCGACACCATTGAAGATTTTGAATTCTATCAAGAAGAGTGACCACCAGGACTTATTCACAAACCTGTGGAGAGCTTTTCGTATTTTACTCACGATACCGGTCACGGTAGCTAGCGAGGAGAGAAGTTTCAGCAAGCTGAAACTTATAAAAACCTACTTGAGGTCGTCAATGTCCCAAGAACGATTGTTTGCACTAGCAACGTTATCTATTGAGAATGAGGAAGCTAGAGAATTGAATTGTCAAGAATTGATCAAATCTTTCGCAAAAAGTAAGGCGAGAAAAATTCCATTATAATATTCAATAAATATTCTTCTATAGTACTATGTATTTTCATTTTTATTGTACTGTTTCATTTCGAAATTTTAAAATATCCTTGTATGTTTTACTTTCATAATCAATAAAATATCTTTATTATGAAAAAATGTTTTCAATTATATTTTCAAATCTCCCGATTGCAGATATATCAATGTTATGGGGGGGGGGCACGATCCCAGTTTGCCCCGGGCGCCAGATCAGCTAGCGACGGGCCTGAAGAGAACGTTATTTTTCAATCGTTAGGCCTCATCTGGAATATGTTGTTAGTGTATGGGATCCATACGAAACGGGGTTGATATCAGAGTTAGATCGCGTCCAGCGAAGAGGAGCTAGGTTTGTGAAACGATGCTACGATAAGTTGGCTAGTGTGTCTGGACTGTTAGAAGAATTAGGATGGGAATCGCTATCACAGCGTAGATTAAATTATAGGCTTAACCTCCTAAATAAATTTCTGGAAAATCATTTCACTGACGACGTAAAAAAACATACTATTAACCCCTTCGTACTACGGCAGATTAGATCGCGCCAATAAAATTAGAGAGCTAGATTGTAGAACCGATAGGTATAAAATGTCATTTTTTCCGCGTACCATTCGGGACCATAACAGCTGTGATCGTCGTCATGAATAGTTCGAGTATTGACAATAGGCAGGCAGTAAATCATTATCATTATATTCTGTACTCTCTTATTTATGCATGATGTAAATATTGATGTTCTTATTTATGCATGATATTTTGAATCTGTAGTAGTAGTCTTTGTATCCCTTGCATGTTGGAACGATTGAAGATAGAATGTTTCTTGGGTATTAGATTTTTAATTGGCGCTTTGAATATGTCGTACGCGGGTTTTAATGTAATGTCGGTGTTCTACCATATCATTCATGCATGCCTGGTGTGGAAGCACCCCCTGCCACACACCCTTTGGGTGACTTGCAGGGTATGACGTAGATGTAATGTTATTTAATCGAATTTTGAGTCGTCTCTCAACGCGTGACCCTAATGATTCTTATTTTTAGTTCTCTTTTAAAACAATCGCCGCGAACGCGAATATTCGGAAAGGCTCCCCCCTTCGAGGATACTATCTCATTTGTCTACTTGCTGGTAGCTTCTCCGCGGTTTTGCGAGGCGCCCCTTGGTTTCTCTGTGGGTGGAGAGCGTCACTTCTCCCTCGCCTCATTGTATTCGGCATTTCGCCAGGGTAGTCGCGGGGAGCGGGAAGGGAAGTGGGGGGGGGTTAGATCCCGGCCGTAAGTGCTGGGGCGGCGCATTCGAGACGACGCGTCGAACGTAAGTCGGCTTCAAAGCGTACCGTCACCAAAAAAAAAATAATAAATAAATAAATAAAAAAAAAAATATATATATATATATATATGAACAGTTTGTGAGTCTTCTACGATCTTGTGAACAAGGTGCTAGTGGCACCGAAATATTAAGAAACTCTGTAAGTGTGTTCATTTTTTTCTGTTTTTCTGTGTTTAGCGTCTGCCACTCTCTAGCAAACTGTTCATATATTCGTCACGTGAGTGATCCTAAGATCCTAAGTGATAACGATATATATATATATATATATATATATATATATATATATATATATATATATATATATATATATATATATATATATATATATATATATAAAAGTTTGCCAGAGGAAGGCAGACGACAAACACAGAAAACAAAAAAATGATGAACACACTTACAAAGTTTCTTGATATTTCGGTGCCACTAGCACCTTGGTCAAGGCCAAGGCCAAGTCAAATATCAAGAAACTTTGTAAGTGTGTTCATCATTTTTTTGTTTTCTGTGTTTGTCGTCTGCCTTCCTCTGGCAAACTTTTATATATTCGTCACTTAAGTGATCCTAAGTGCAGTTATATATATATATATATATATATATATATATATATATATATATATATATATATATATATATATATAGGTAGAATTTTAACATGAGTGGAGGGACACACTATTGTATTTTGTATGTACCGGTAGTTCTGAATGTATTAACGTCGCAATGGCATTTCTCAAAGTTTAGTGGCGAAACGCCAATTTGCTGGTAGCTGGTAACTTGTGGCCTGTAAATATAATAGTATTGATAATAAGTATGTATAACCAAGCTGGGATGGCTGTGGCTCCGAGTGCCGCCCATTTCATTCCGTAAAAATCCACTCATCGACGCGTAGCTCAATGAGTTCGGAAAAATATATGTACTCGAGTCTGCCTGACCTATACGCATTTGAGCTTCCGCTAGTCTCCGATGGGACGATTCCATTTCAAAAGGCAAGTTTCTGAGGGTTTGGGGGTGTCACATGAATTAATCTATTTCTCATTCCTATTTATAAAAACTTGCACCTTTTTTTGTGCACGTCTCTACGCTCACTGGAAACTACGTTCACTGAACTCTAGGTTCAAACAGAAAGGTAGAAAGAAAGTGGATAGGAACACATAAAATTGGAGTGTCTGTTCCTATAGGCATATGTTCAGGCCATACAATCGTTCGTTCATTCACTCAGACCGCTCATCCCAAATACAAACATATAAATGTTTATACAGAAAGGTAGAAATAAAGTGGATAGGAACACATAAAATAAACAAACACAATGATGGTGTGAAGATGGAAAGACGGCCGATTCCAAGCAGAAAAAAATTTGACTTGACCGGAATCGGAATCGAACCACGGACCTTTGGGGGAAAAAAATATATATATGTATTTATTTATTTATTCTTATACAGCGCTTACATATCCTCATCCAACAATTCGTCCACTGCATTAGTAACTTGTTTTCCACCAGCATAGATTTGATTTCAGGTTTTGTCCCTATTTAACACGCCATTACATTCTTTTATTTTTCTTATCATACAATTGTGTATTATTTACTACCATGAAATGCTACGAATGTTCCATTGTTTGAACTGGCGCATTAGTATAACGAACTAATGCTTTCTACTGGTGTTATTCCAATCGTAACCGTTGCGACTCATGTGACGAGCGGAGGAAGGGGTATTTGTATCGCCCCTCCGGTGTTGACTCATCTCCCGTCATCATCTCATGATCGCTGTTCACGAATAGGCGACGCTTCACGAAAGACCTCCGCAGTCTTGCGATGGATGAATGTGACCTACGATGAGGCAGGTGCAATGTTACACTAGTGCTTCAGAGAGATTTTCGTGCGTAAGTTCGAGGCATCACGTGGATCGGGAGCAAGACGCATTAGCTTTTGAAGTTGCAAGGAGAAGGCTGGCAGCATTGTATAGGGGTAGAAGAAGGCTAATGCGCTTCTGAGCATATATATGGTGTCGCACAGTTTTTAAATGCGATTAACGTCACTTTCCAATATTTCTCGGTTGGCATGAAGTCGCAGGTTAAATTTTTGCGTATCCGCCAATTACTTATAACACAGTGGCTTGATTAGAATTTACAGAAGCAAATAAACATGCAAGTGCGACACGAACAGATATATTTCAGTGCCTAGATATATTTACCCCCAGCCACTAGCAAAGAGACATGTTTCGTTTGACGCTTGAGCAACGGACTAAGTGAAAGTTTGGGCGAAGTGCTCCCACTTTCTATTTCATTCCCTGGGATCCAGTTGAGTTTCGTCGGTAAAGCAGCTCTTCTAGGTACAGTTGATTGAGCGATTAAATTTCGTAAGTAATGTATTTTACGGTATCGTGTATTGTGTTCAAAGAGCATCGTTTGCAAAAATTAAGTTCTTCAAATTATTCAGTCACTAGCTATAATCTAAAATGCTTCTCACAGTATTTAAGGCACGTTAGTCTGCCAAGTATCTTAGGTTAACCTTAATGGCATCGACCGCTGGACGCATAGCTGTTTGTCTCTAAGAGCTTACTCAACTAGTTTATTAATTTCGTCCGATTGCTTACTGAAAATTCAAATTTAAACTTTATTTCACATGTTTGAGAACAAAAAATATCCCATTATTCAGAGCCATATAATTTTCTACGAGTCTTGAGAAAAGAGGTGTTCAAAATGCTGCTTTTTACCGCGAAAGGTGTTGTGATATTCGATGCTATCAGTTTTTCCACTCACGGCATTGATAACTAGCAATACCACAATCTCGAGACTTGAGCTTTTAACTTTTTACTAATGGTTCACTTAAAACTATCACATGTATAATTCCTTACCTCCTAAGGTGCCTTTGGGTGAATTGAACTTTAATACTCAATTAAGTTCAACTAAACACTACCGAGTTACCAACTGCTGTAGGCGTCTCACCCATATCATAACATTAACAACTGGTAAAGCTTAGACGTGCATTCTGCTAGTCTTTTGTCAGTTGCGGATCCTCGTCCGCGTTGCGCTGCTCGCCAAGATGTTTAGTAAATATTTTGGCGTCTCCCTTAAACGGCCTAGTCAGTGTTTTACATAAAATGCCATTTCGCTGTGGTAACGGCATTCTGTTACGCCTGATTTCTGATAATTTGTTTATCAATAATTTTGCTCTTCGTTTCTGAGTATGTCTTTACTGTTATCTTAAAATAAAGCTTTATGACATAAACTGCTTCTAGATCGACGCGATCTTAATGTTAATCATGTTGTTTATATGTGACCCGCTACCGTAGGTTAAGCTCCAAGTTTCGATTTACTGTTTAAAAACCTTTCTACCGCATGGATGGGTAGTCTATTCTGGTGTAAATCTCTCTTTAATTCTAGTTTCAGTGATCTCCCTCAACAGTCATGAAGTCTACGGCTAAGAGAGTGCTGATAATTGTGGCAGTTTCTTTGATAGTAGTTGGAGCTGTTATGGGTGGATTATGGAGTACGATATTTGATAATATCCTGAAAAGTGTTAGTAATTCATCTTATGGTTTTAATGGTCAACATACTCTTTTGTCTGTGGTATATTCGATTTAAACCTCATACTTTACCTTGAGGCAATTTCTATTGGCATACCGTTTCTTAATATACACTGGATATGCCGCGGTGGTTTTTTTGCTGTTTTCGTGTTATTTAGCATATTCTTCCGTAATTGTTATGCAAATTCTTACAGCAACTGGTATTGACGAATGATTCTACAAGTTTCAAATTATGGAAAGAGACTCCCATTCCAATGTATATAGAATTTTATATGTTCAATGTGACAAATCCTGAGGATGTGAAGGAAAACAAGGCCAAGCCAATTTTAGTTGAATTGGGACCGTATGTTTTTAGGTGAGTTTACTGAATAATAATTGTTTCCATGTATGTCTTGATTTCTTTGAGAAGTTGATAGGCTCATGAGCCTGGTGTTGCTCGTGCTCGCTTAAATTTTGTTTCGTCGTTAAATTGAATGGGCAGTGATTTTATGTGAAACTATGATGAACCAATGTTCATACCTTGTTTGCCCTTAAATGAAAAATCAATTTTTGTCATAGTGGTCTAGAGCAAATTAAATTGAATGACATTTTTCAGTCATTAATACACGTCGTTTAGGCTTGTTATCTCACATAATACTCATTTAGTCATGTTTTACCATGGAGTTTGAATTCTGAGATGCATGTTATAATCAGTGATATCCCATGGTTTAAACAGGAATGTATGAAGTTTGAGGAATATTATGCTTACAAAATTATGTGATAAATGGTAAAAGTACGAAAATTCACTTATCTTGTGGGTTATCAGTTCGGTGGCTTTTGTAAATTACCCATGGGGATTTCTGTTTTATAATTTCATTCTAATCACTGGTGTCCCTCCCATCATCTCTCGTGAAGAAGAGCTAGGTCTACCGAAGGGTGCCAGATGTCTGGCTTTTTGAAGCTGGTGAAGGTTATGTCTGCACTTTCATGATTACCTATGAGTCTTTGCCACTTATGTCACAGCATTGGCTATATGTATGATCAACAGATATGTTCAGACCCTATCAAAATGACAATTCTTATTTCAAATCCCATATTTTAATGCATTTTCATTGAAGTCAACTGCATTTAACCAAGGATATAAATAGGCTGGCTGTTGAGTGTGTTGAAAATAGCAGTCTGTTGCATTATCACTTCAATGATTTTTCACATTTAAGTCCTTCTGATTTTTTTTTGATGCACCGTGAGTGACAAGTTGATACTTTTATTTGAATCTTCTGAGAAATGCATATAGAATTATTATCAGTGGATGAGTAATGTGTTTACAGGTAATGTCCTGCTGTTTTAACAATACAGTTTGTACAAGGTTATTCTATATGTTATTGCATTATTTGAATCTATTGGTCTATTACTTTAAACCTAAAAGGCAATTACGTTCATGTGTTAACCTATGTCTCTGGGTCCTAGTGTTTTGCAATCTGTTATCCTCTCTTCCAAAACCTACTCTTCCAACTTCAAGTTGAAATATTGGGTAATTTCATTCTGCTGTGCAGTCTTACAAGATTTTTCAATGGTGAATTCATTTCAGTCTCCTACAGGTAGCTGTTTTGTAGGATTTTGGTTAGTCCTCATCCTAACTTACCAATATGTTGCATGTTGTCCCATTTTTCCACATATAGATGCCGTGCAATAAGATCCCTCTTAAATTCCACTTATCAACTAAAACCTCATGAAGGAAGTCATCAAGAATTCATATCCTCTTCCTTCCTCTTCGCCCATTTCCCTTGAAATCTGACTTATCATTTGTTGTTTCTTCTAAAATAATTGTAATATTACTTTTGCATAAATGTTCTCTCTTTTTATGAACCTTATTATATATTCTAACCATAGGAAAAACCTTGGTTGTTCATGCAATAATAACATTATTTATTGACCGAGGATGGACAGATCTGGGGAAGAAAATTAATTTTTCATTCTAGTCATTACCATAATTGTCTGTGATATGACTTTCCTATCAATGGAAAAATATAGCATAAAAGGACTGAGAATGGAATGTATCAAGCAAATAATGAGGGATGTTAAAATATGTTAGGAATTATGAAGTAGGTTATGTAGAGCATGTAGATGAGGAGAGAATGATGTAGGGCTGATGATGATGGATGCATGTAGATATTATTGAAAAATGCGCTTGTGGTTTTTTCCTTTTAATTCGATTATATCTGTACTGTTGTCCATGTTACCAGTCATTTAATAATTTTGGTATCTCCTGATTGGCTATATATGACTATCATTGGCAACCATACCTTAAGGTTATTTTTATACTATTTTATTTCAGTGAGGAGCATACTAAGACTAACATAACATGGAACAAGAATCAAACCTTAACGTTCAATCAGATCAGAAGGTGGCACTACCTGCCAGAGAAATCAAATGGATCCCTGGATGACCAAATCACGAATTTGAATACTATGTCTTTGGTGAGTACATTGCTGATGAATTATTGTTTAAATATTTTTGTACCAAGGGTGGGACATATGGATGGTACATATTGATATAGCTATGTAGTGTCTGGGGCTAATGCATGTACTAACTGATTGCCCCAAATTTGTTTTGATGTTCATATTTGTCAATTCGACAAAGTTACTCTGGGCCCAACAATAAGATAAGGATGCAACCTCTCACCAGCAATGTTCAACATGTACTTGGAGGAGGTCATAAGAGAGGCACAAGAAATTGGACTGAGCGGAATAAAGATAAATGAAGAAGAGATAAGCATGCTCCGCTTCACATATGATATTGCAGTCATAGCTGGCAGTTGTGATGATCTTCAAAGCTCACTAATCATAATGGACCAAGTGTTCCAAACTTACCGCATGAAAATAAATGAGACTAAAATCCTAGCATGCTGAGGAGAGAAGCTGAATGTTGAAGTCACCCTGGGAGGAGAGAAATTAGAGCAAGTGGATTCCTTCACCTGTCACGGAAGTACCCTCACGTGGAACAGGAGAAGAGCAAGGGACATCAAGTGGAGAATATCCCGAGCTAAGAAGGCATTCATGGGAAAAAAGGCCCCTGCTGTGCTCGAAGAAGATAGGATTACAAACCAGGAAAAAGCATGTGAAAACCTTCGTGTGGAGCGTGTCCTCCCTCCTGGATTGGAAGCATGGACTATTGGTAAAGCTAACCAGAACAGGCTAGAAGCTCCGAAACCTGGTGCTGGAGGAGGATGCTGAAGATATCATGGATGGACAAAATAAGAAATGATGAAGTGTACAGAAGAGTAGAAGTGGAAAGGACCATGTGGAACACCATGCCAAAAAGAGGAACCAGATGGATTGGACACACCCTGAGACACATTGGATTAGTTTAGCACATAATTGAAGGCATAATATAGGGAAAAGCCCCAAAAGAATTAAAGGAAAAGCATATGGGAAGAGATACCAGGAGGTAAAGGAACTAGTATTTGACAGGAGTGGGTGGAGGGCTGCAGTCAACCAATCTTTGGATTGAACAACCAATAATGATTGTAGCTGTTGGAAATTTAGGTGGAGACTTGTAAAAGTGAGTTCTCAATTCTTTGCTTAAACTAATTGATGCAGAATACTTTGGTGTCACCTTCTTCCTTTAAACTACAACTGCTGATTCAAACTGATTATTAGGAGTGGATCATTCTTTGCCTGATTCAGTGTTGATGTGATACCGATCAAAGCTCAGCAGAGTATTTAAAAAAAATGTTTATTCAGGATGCCTTTTTGATGCAAGAATAACTTAGTGCCAAGAGAGAAAGTTACGTATTTGTATGAAGACTTCTGAAGAATATTTGTTTTGGTATTTGTGCATGTCATGTTTCATTTCATGATATATCTCTTGGAGATTTGTCATATTGGTAAATTGTGGAAAGTAATTAGGATTATAATGCACTCTTAGCTTGATTCTGTTATGATGTTGCACGATCCTCTATCATATATTTCGACCATGTAATTTAGTTTTATGTTCCATGGTGATTGCATTAATATTATTGAGTTTCAGCCTATTAGGTACTTCAATTTTAGACAAATTAATTGTGAAACATTATTGTATGCATATTTATTTTTAAATTGTTTTACAAACATTGTTGCCCATATCTTACAAGGAGCCAATTTATTTCATTCTGTTATTGTGTGGAAACTGCCACCAGTTGATGTATCAATCAATGGTGTTTTATACATATGAATTTAATTTAATATTGTAATTTTCATTGTTTTTGATTATATCAGAATGCCTTGCTCTTAACCAGTTAATTTCTTGAGTGTGAACTTAATCTTGGAAAATTTAGCCTGGGTGGAATTAGTAAGAACATACATATATCCCCATCATACTTTGGCAGTAGTAGTACTTATGGCACAGACTCTGTCAAAAAACATTCAATTTTGGGTGGCAGGCCTGTAAAGCTGACTGAGTTTATATAATGTCCTCTGTTTTGCCCCATCTGTACATAACTTCAGTTACACTCAAACTCCTTGCATGCTCTCCTGTGCTTAAGAATCTTAGTATTCCTTTTGTTGAGTCTCCTCCTCAACATTCATTGGTCACTTTCTCCGTCTACCTCTTCCTTTTTCTGCATTCCCTCCTGTGTTGTGCATCAGCTTCATTATTTGACTCCCATCCATTCTCTCAATGTGGCCAAAACAATGAAGCAGGCTCCTTTTTTCGATGCTCATTATTGGGGCAACCATTCCACATTCTTAAATCATCAACTCTAAGTTTTGCCATACAATGGAGTACATTTTTGTATGTTTTATATGTTTGATGTCATGTTTCTTCTTTGTGATGGACCGATGGTAGATGTAAAGTTTTTGTAAAAATAGAGATGGAAAGTTAAGCAGGGGTTGAGGTCGTATATTTGGACAAATAAAGTTCTACCTATGACTATAGATAGGCCGTTCTGGAAATCACAGTGGTGATTTCCATACATTACTGTGAAATTTTACGTAATTTACCACAGCCCCTGATAATTACCATAATTTTCGGTAATATTCACCTCTGTCTCAGATAATTTTTATACCGATATATTCCAAATATATTATTTTAATACAATTCTATATATATTTCATAAAATCTTATTAATAAATTAAGGCACATAAAACTCACTTGTGGAATTTTTTACTTGAGGAATGTTTGTGGGGCTATTGTTTTTAATGGTTTGAATGAAAATTTTCATACCAACCTAAGGTATGCCAAATTGCGTGTGTTGTTAACCCCTTGCCATTGTAACTGGCTTCACTGTTAAGTCTTCTATTGACTATCAATTACAGAAAATTAAAAATTACTGGACAATCATGGTAGTTTAAAAAATTATCGTAATTTACCATAGTAATTTATCTTAAATGAAAACTACAGTAATTTACCCATCTCTATCTTTGACGTTCCTCCCAGTACAGTAGACCCCCACGTTATGATGGGTTCACTTAACGTTCTGCATGCTATTGCACGGGAATTTGATTTAAAATTTTGACAATATTTTACATCCACAATTTGTTACATATTTCTTTAAATTTCAACCCTTATTTGTAAACAGACTGCATTTTTTTATGATTGCACTATATTTATACTAATTTATTTGTGAAACTGATTCCATGGCTGGTAAAATGCTGGTTCACTTTACGAAGGGTCCTGTGGAACGGGGTTATGTCATAAATCGGGGATCTACTGTATTTGCATAACTCTTCCACAAGCAGTCAACAAAGGCATTAAAATAGTCCCCAAGCTCCATTATTTCAGCAGTCACCCTCATCATTCTTCCAGTTCTCCTTGATCTAAACGACTACTTAGCTCTAAGAGTCATTTACGCTCAATGTTGCTGTTTCTATTCCTTCATCAAAGCTACTCAAAAGACTCCGTGATTCCTATGAGCTCTTGGACTGCTGCACTAAAGCATTGGCGTATGGTAGTGTTCACATATTTACATCACGGTCCATCTCACCAGCATTATTACTGCAAGAATCTTTAACACTTCCATGAAAACATTCAATTGTCATTTAGACATTACAGATCCTTGTTTTATACCTTTGTTTAAATTTCATATATTTCATAAAAACATCATTTTTTTCAATTCTAAAAACAGTACAAAAAGCGTGGCAGTTTTTACCCACCCATTGTGGGATTTCTGTTAGTTAAGGGTTTGAAATTGTTTCTTTTTTTCAAGTAACGTTAATGTCATTTTCGTGTAAAGATATTTGTGACTATTTATTTTGTATTTTGTTTGAAACAGGTCTTGTGGAATAGATTTTAGCTATTCTATGCTATGCATAGTAATCTCTGGGCGGTGTTTATTTCAGTTGAAATGATGAACCATAGATAAAATTCATATTAAATCTGGAATGTAACTTTTTCAGGTTGTTTCATCGATGAGTCGCCTGTTTTCAAGTGATATGATCCCCTTCTTAAACTTGTTTTTGGATAAAGAAGGATCACTTTTCATCACAAAGACTGTGAGAGAGCTCTTATTTGATGGTTATGATGATAAAATCATAAAGTGGCTGAGAAAGTTGGAAATAATCACTCATATCCATATTCCATTTGATAAATTTGGATGGTTTTACATGGTAAGGCATAACACTTTCATGTACATAAGTTACTTATTTTATCATAAGTTATTGCCTGTGTGTTTATGGTTTAGTCAGTGTATTATTGGACTGAATTTTCTTTGTCTTAACTTACGAGTGGCTGAATTAATAGGATTTCAGTTGTTACCTGAGCCATATCCAGTGTGAGGAACATGGTAAATGTATACTCCTGTCCAAAAATAACTTACCACCTTGGAGCCGAAACATTTCTAAGTCCTGAGTCGGTGTCGATGTGACAGCACGGTCGAACCACGCCCCCTGGGGACCTGGGAAAGCAATGAACATCCAAAATGAAAGAAAGGCCTTCCCTCCCACGGTTGGGATGAGAGAAGATGCACGGAGGGAACATTTTGACTTAAGAAAGGGTGGAGTGGGGGAGTACCCAGGCCAAGAAGGGACCTTTCTAAGGGGCGGGGGGAAGGGTCTAGGCTTCTGTTCACTCGTCTGGGTGAGAATGAAAGGACGATGGCTCGTTTCAGTCGCTCCAAGACCTCTCTTGATGACAACTGCTGGAAGACGTGGAAAGGCCAGCCTTCATCTTTATCCCTGTTGCTCGTTCAGTTTGTTTTGAATAATTATTTCATACACTTATTTATAAACATTTAAAACTTTTGAAGAGTTGATTAGTTTTTGTTTAATGAAATTCCTAGTGGTTTTTATAATCTCCATGGTTACTTACATGCCAAGATTGATCTAGAGTTAAGTTACTTAGTTTTTTCAGTAGCTGATTCAATTTTATAAATATTCCCTTCATTTAGTTACTTTTACAGTGAATGCATAATGAAAGTTCACGAAGCCCATTTTAAGAAATACATTTACGTGTTAATTTCTCTTCCATCTGAGGGTTTCCCATCTTCTTAATGCATGGAGATCACTGATGGGGGGAGATGGGGGAAGGGAGCTCTGATTGCAGTTTGCCAAATGTACTCTTACTCAAAGAGTAGGAAGGAGATTGATACCTCAACATCTTTACTGTCATGTAATATGTCTTTAAACATCAGAAAAGCATCATACTTGACTGCATTTTATTACTTTCTCCATGTAGATGGTATACCTCAGAGCCCTTTTTTCAACATACCATATATACTTGAGTATTAGCCTACCTCATATATAGTCTCACCCTTGATTTCTCAGCAAAAAATGTCTCTTTCCGATAATTTGTGTATAGCCCATCCTGGGGAATGTACCCTTGAGCTATACCAGCTGAAAAATTTTTTCTTTTCAATTCTCATAGATTGACTTTCATATTCATGGTATTTTGAATGAATACAGTAAACTTTGTTTTTCCACAATGAATTTCATATCTTGCGACCATGGTTTCGATGATGAACGTCATCATCAGGTGACGTTAATCGTTGAAGTGATGATTGACAAGTGATGTTTAATGTCATCATCAAACTTGATGTTATTTAATTCATTGTGGAAAAACAAAGTTTATTCTAATCATTCAAATGTTAAGTAAATTCCATAAAGTATTATCAGAAACCACCAACTATATTCAGGGTAGTTTAGTGGGGATGGCTCCTCACCTCCATTTCCACTCAGTACTTTGAATTAGACACCGTCTCATGAACTACCTTTTGTTGAACTACCTCCTACCCTTCAACCTGTCTGGCATGGGTGTGGCTGGCTGCTGTCAGCAGCAATATTAATTGCTCCCTCCACTCCATCTCTTGGGGTCAATGGAATGTTCAAGTCCTTGTATCACACCAAGTTGAGTCGAGACACACACAGAATCTTTCCCTTGATTTAGCAGTCTAGGCCATCATAATTTAAGTAAAACTGTTGGTGGAATTTTAAAATGTAGGTGAAATGCAAAGTTGGAATCTGTTCCTGTTTACTCCTGTGTAATCTTAAATGCTCCCTTGACAAATGATGGCATCCATTGCCTTCCCTCATAAGGGGTTGGTTATTGAGGTACTTAGTATGAGATATCATTTCGCATGAAATTCAATGAACTTCATACCACATCATATAGAAACATATCTTATACTTCCAATGGCAAAAAAATATCCGCCACATACCATTATACTGTTGGAGATTTGTGCCATAAAATACCAGTCATGCTTGCATATGGGTGTGCACTCTGGAAAGAATCTGTGTAAAAAATTGGGAATTTCCAACAGAGATATTTTCAGGAACTTAACAGTGTGTTATTTGTATTAATTTTCCACTATTTTAAAATATAAATCGATTATTACAGTAATTGTAACAGATTTCTTCATGTTGATTTTCTGAAAAATGGTTTCAACCACAGGGTAAGGAGTGCATAATTCTCATGTATCTTTGAGCAATCATTGCTGACTTTTCTCCAATCTTCTATGACCCTTTTGCTGCTAGAGGGCTCGCTTATGGGCCTCAGTGAAAACAGCTAATGACCAATTTGTCAAATAGCCTTTTTAGCCATATTAATATTCATTTGTTACTGCAGAAATATATTTTTCCTTCAAAATTCAGTCCTACTTTTCAGCATTCATTTCCAAAGTGTTATTCTAAACTTTGAAAAGTTAACATCAATGTAACACTCGATTTTATTTCTTAGTAATGCTACACTCGTTTTTCTCCCTCCTTTTTTATTCATATTTAGTAAAACACACTTCCTTTTATACTGTCTCTCATTCAACTCACTCAACACTGTGTCACACTTCCTTTTCCTTCCACACCATTTCACTACTCCCCACTTTTACCCCCTGGCTCGACACTGTCCCCAATGCATTCTCCCCTTTTATAAACAAACTCCCCATTGCCATGGTATTGTTTATACTGCAAGGCTTGCCAACCCAAGAGTGATGGATATGATACCCATTACACAATGAAATGATTGTATTCATATTTGAATTATTTTGGTGACAGTGTGTATTTATAATCACACAAAAATGGCCTTAGCAGTCACAATAATCCTTACTTGGAATCCCATTTATTGAATGAGGAAGTTAAGTGCACAGAGGACTAATATCCCTGATCCACTAATGTCTTTCCTTAATAATAAGCTAATTTGATGCCTATAGAACTGTTAAAAATATTATTATGCATGCAATGGATAACTAAAATTGGGTGATTTTTTTGCTTTTCTTGAATTAAATTACTCATTAATTCCAGAGAAACAACTCATGGGCATATGATGGTGTTTTCAATATGTTCACTGGAACAGGAACTATTCAGCACCTAGGAAAAATGCACTCTTGGAATTATTTCACTGAGGTTCCTTATTATGATGGGCATTGTGCTGATGTCAATGGCACTGCTGGTGAACTTTGGCCTCCCTATGAAACTGAGGATGAAATCACAATGTTTGTTTCTGATCTTTGTAGGTAAGGGAGTGCATGCCATTGTGTCTGTTGGACACTAGATATTATCATTATAACAATTTAGGATATTTTCTTCATTCATTGTTAAAACTTCAAGTAATGGAATCCCAACACAATCAAGGTTACTGGTTGCTGGATAATGTTTGTCTTACCAAACATCTCCCTTTAAAACCTTGAATTGGTGTTTGGGCTTACCTGAACTGGATACTGCAAAGTTGTCTTGAATGAACAATAATTGCTCTCCCTTATTGAACCACAAATACCACTTGGAATGGTGAAAGCCAGGTTAATTATTTTATCATTTAGGCCCATTTCACTCCATCAAATTCACGTAAAATTCCATTCGAGACCTGTTGAACTGGCCTTCTGGAATAGGTATGATGTTGTCTTGAAAGCTCTTGAAAGGTTTCATCGCCATTGAATTCTTCTTTTCTAGAATGGCTCTAATTTGATCTTGAAAGGTATCAACCAATGAGGTTGGATTTCAGACTACGAGGCATAAGATGGTCAACATGAAGGTTGAGCTCCATATGGGAGTGCCTCATACTTTATACTATATATATAATTATAAAATATTGGTTTAGTGTAACATATGCACTATCTATTATGCATGAGCCACTGTACTTTAGACCGTGAAAGTATGTGTACAAGTCTAAATTAATGATAAAATATTTCTAGTGATGAAAGGATAACAAGAGCAGTCTCTCTCTTAGTGTTTTCGTATACCTTATGTTTTGAACCTTCATTAGTTTATTTTGGCATACAATATTGATCTCTGCATTTTTATTGATTATTACTACCGTAGTTGATATTTATGAATGTCAACTGTTGGAACTGGAAGAAGTTAATGGATAAGTATTGCTCCCAGACTTAACAAGCGAGAAGGGACACTTGGGTAGTCATGGAAATTACTGCAGCTGTATTAATATCCTTCCAAAATACAGAGCTGCTCTGGATGGTATATGTAATTTATAATTTTTTTGCTCACAAGTAAGACACTCAGAGAAGGAATATAAAGAATATTTTGCACCATTAACTGAATGTAAACAGCGACAAGCACAGAAGCTTGCAAGAGGCCATGCCATTAGTGAGGAATACAATGACTTTTTTCTCCGTTCTGCCTTAATGACTTATAACCTGGTGGTTAGTGTGTGGTGGTGAAATCTCTCTTTTGAATCAGTAGTTGTGAATTTTTTCCTGCTCTTTTTAGTTTTTTATTATTTGTCTTTCTCTGGATACAGGTAAAATGATGTCATAAAGAACATTGTCAAGTGTTGACAAAAAATTATTTTTGCTTCTAGTTGTGGGCTTTTTTGTTGGCAAATCTTGCCTCAGTGACTATAGGCATATGATTTTGAATCCATCATCTGCAGTTCAAGATAGTGCTGAGATTCATCTACCTGATGAATGCCTTTGCCATTGACAATGCTCATTCCTATTTCTGTGGCAATTTCTTCTTGGAGGCTTTCATTGCAGCTAGTCAATGAAATTTCAACTATTGCTGCATTCACATCATAAATACATGTTTTTTTTTAAATAAAAACATGTTAGTAACCACTGTACGAATGGACACACTGTATCTGTTCTGACTGACACAATGTTCTGTATCATGGTGACGGTTGGTGTTTTCATACTGCCAACATAACTGACCCCTATGATTTTGAACTGGTGGGGTCAGATAGTCAATTCTAGTTGGTGAGACATCTGGGGGTTGGTGAGGCCCAAGTGACAGAAAGTACAAAAGTGTGAAAAATACCAGATTCTTCAATTGTGGAAATGGCATTAACAAGTAGCACATTTTTCTAACAGACGATTTCTGCAAGATGCTCATTTCTTGACAAATTTTGCATGAATGGGTTTGCAAAGTTCTTCAGTAGAACTATCTTGATTAATATGAGACTGGAAATTCATTGGGCATGGTGGCATATTCATTGTATTTTGAAGATCATGGAACGTCATCACCTTTTTAATGCTGAGATATATCTGTTATTTCTTGTAATTATGCTCCCAAGGTAGCAGAACTCTTTTACTTGGCTTGTCCTTGATTCCCCTATCATTAAATTTATGAGGAGTTTGATCCAGTTTCTTACTCTCCTCATAGTTTTGAACATAAGTTTCCAATCTACAGTATTACAGGCTTTTTCCAAGTCAATGAGGGTAAGGAGAACTTTCCTGTTCACTTCTAGCCTTCTCTCTGGATTCAGTCAGAGTGCCAGGATGGCTTCTCTCGTTCCTTTTCCTTCCTGGAAGCCTAATTTATCTTCTCAAACATTCTCTTCCACTTTCTTTTTGATTATATTCCTTACTACATGTAATAGGATCTTGGAAGCATGTGACAGAGTAGCAGTTGTTCTGCAATTCATGCATTCCATTGCTATCCCTGATTTTGGTATCATAACAGTTATGTTTATTCCAAAGTCTTCGAGTATCTTCCCATTTTCATAAAATTCACACACTATTTTGAAGAGTCTTTCTTTCATTCTATTTCCAGGGCTTTTTAATATTTCAGCCAGTACATTATCTACACGTGTTGTCCTTCCAACATTTAACTTTTGAAGGGCATGCTCAAATTCCCTCTTCATTATTGGGGGCCCTATTGCTGTTCCTGCTTTCAATGATATTTCCTCTTGTGGCTATATCTTAGTCATGATATAGCTTCTCCATGTGCTTTTTCCAATGCTCACAAACTTCTTAGTTGTCTACTAACAACATTCCCCCTTATTTATCCATCTTTGTGCACCCTTTTCTTGGCTGATATTGTAGAGACTTGATTTTCTGTCAGGCTAGATCCTGTTTTCCTATTTGAATATGCTCTTCTATTTCCTTTGCCCATACTCATGTCCTCTCTTTTTCTTCTTTACATATGTTTTCTTATGATTTACTCTCCTGTATTCTTCTATATCCCTCTTTGCTCTTGGCATATTCCTCTTCTCAATGAGGCTTAAAATTTCCTCTGTCATCCAAGATTTCCAAGCTTGAGAGCTATTTGGGAATTTTAAATAGGTTATGATGGAGTCATTACATTACTACTCTCAGCATTCATGGGGCGAATTGTTGAAAAAATACTGAATTTTGACAAATAAATGCACTTATGTGATCCATGGAGAAGCTTTCTTTGATTATGCTAATGAGCTCACTAAAAGTTGAAACGGAACGTGCTGGTAAACGAGCAGTTTTAGATTGTGGAAATATGGGAAACGCCTGCTACCAACAGAATCTAAGATGCTGCACTGCCTCGTGACATCACAGGAAGTTTCCAACATGCCCACCCATTATGGTGATGCTGCTGTTTTTTTCATCATTATGAGGAGTTTTTCAAGCCTAGAACATGATTTTCACATGTTAAATTCCATTTTATGATGTATTGATACTCCAAACTTTAATTTAAGACAGCTGCTTTGGCATTTTGAGAAGTGGTGCACAACCCTATTGTACATGTCTACCATCTTCTCATTCACATGGTTGAATGTTGTAGTGTCACTAGTTTGGCATTGTTAAGCTAGTGACACTGTATAGCTATTGTATTACCAGACCTTCCATAGTTGATAGTGCTATGTAATCTCTCCTTTGTGTCTTTGAGGACCAAACTTGGATGAATTACATTTATTTTGTAAAACATTATTTGTTTATGTGAGTAGGTTACTTTGAGTATCTTTAATTTAATTTTTGAATTTTAAAGTTACTTGGAAAATGCCAGTTTTAAATGTTAGAATGCCCTAATGCCTTACAAGTTCCTATCTCATTAATTAGGTCCATTAATTTGAATTATGAAGGAGAGTCAACTGTATTTGGTGTGACTGGGCGAAAATTTACTGGTCGCAAGAGTGTGGTTGCAAATGGCAGTGAGAATGCAGATAATAAATGTTTCACCAGAGGAGATACCTATCCGAGTGGTGTGTTTGATGTGTCCGGCTGCAAATTTGGAGCTCCTGCTTACATGTCATTTCCCAACTTCTATCTGGCTGATCCATTCTACCTGAATAGTGTTGTAGGATTGAAGCCTGACAAGGAAAAGCATGAGTTCCAGATAACTTTAGAACCTGTAAGTATATAATTCTAATAGTGTTTCTAAAGTGGGGACAAGAAAATGATAAATAGAAGTTGCAGTTTCACGGTACATATCCAATTCCCTTTTCGAGAAGTTTTATCAAAGTTTTGCTTTATAAGCAATAAAGGAGTCTAAGATTACATGTAGTTTAATCAAACATGGTTGGGTTTATATCCTTGCTAATATATAAAAATGTAATGGTGTCTGTCTGTATGTTACTCCATCATGCAAAAACTACTGCACCGATTGAGCTGAAATTTGGGATATAGATAGAAAATATATCTGGTCTTAAAATAGGATATTTTAAAAAGCCCTCAGGGCCCTCAAAGATCCATGGTCCATGCTAAGCATTTGGTATGGTGCAGTGGTTTCATTTTTTTGCTTTTTAAAAGTACTTTCACTCAAGATAGAGGGCTGGGATTTTTTTATCGGATAGTTGAATAAATGAAGTTTCTAATTCTTTCAATCGATTTTCTTTTACGCTTCGTATTTGGCTGAAAATCATGTTTTTTGTTGAAAAATCTAACATTTTTCTCTGAAATCAACAATAGCTTATTTCCTTGACAACCAGAGATTTAGACACCTCTAGCATTTAAATATCTTTATGTATGTTTAAAAGTGGTAAAACAGTTATTTATGTATGTTTAAAAGTGTTAAAGTGCAGTTAATTTACATTCACACTATCATTTAAGTGTCTATTCAATACTCTCTTTCACCACTGTGTTTCTCCTCCTTGGACTTAAAAATATATCCGTCAGCATGCCTAATGGAAAAAAGGGTAGCCTTTCGAAAACATCTTCTAAAGCAAGATGAATCTCTTCTTTGTGAGAAAATGAGCCCTCGCAAGAAAAATGAACAAGATCAGACTTGGATGCTCAAAGACATGACCACAAGCGATCTAATGAAACTCCTGAAGAGTGGTACACGCAAAGGGAGCAGGATGCTGCAAGACACAATTTCCAGCATCATTTCTCTGGTTCTGAGCTTGACATTTCTGATTTCTATGACAATAAATAAGTCACAAGGGCAGATCCTTCAAGTGGCTGGCCTTCAATTGGAAAGTCACTGCTTCATGCTTGGGCAACTTAATGTGGCTTGCTCCCGCGTTTCGACCAGCAACAACCTTTTCATCGACACTCCTGGGGGAAAAGCCATAAATATATTGTATAAGTCTATTTTCTAATGAGTTGATGCAGATGCTTTAATGATGACCAGTGTTTATAAACATTAAACGAAAAATAAATAAACAAAAATACAAAAAAGGATATATCAAGAAAAATGGGAAACTAAGTCAGTCTCCTCCCCATTGTGTTTCTTGGGTTACTTTAAGAACCACTCAAATTTCATCCTAACCTGACCTATGGATGGGTAACTACCTATAAATCTTCAAATATTGACCCATCTGTTTTGAAACTTCAATTTTTTTTAAGATGGTGGAAATTATAATGACGTCACTTCATGCTTCATACCTGAAAGAAGAATGGGAATTCAGCTCAATGAACAACATTCATGCATGAAAATTGGCATGCACAGTAAGAATCACCATAGATTTTTGATTTAGTAACCAAAGCCAATGATTCTGGCTACCCTTTAACCCAAAGGCGCAGCCCAGGTGACAGAGGATTCATGGATTAAATAAACATGGCTGCAACAGCAAATGCTCCTATTGACATTGTCAATCGCTGGTACTCAACGCACATATCAACATTGAATAGTGCAACTCAATTAAGTCATTGAATACAAATATGTGTCTGTATAAAGGGAAGCAATCACGCTGTTAATTCACTCAGAAGATGGCTCAAGAGAATCGGAGGGACGAGGTGACCATCTATCAACCGGGGTGATATATTAGTAGTAATGAGTGTGTGTGGCCCATATTTGGGTTTCCCATGCATGAAAGAGGACCAACAATCACTCATCTCTGCGTGCACCAGGAAAACGGTCAGCATGTCTGCTACATTGAGTACAACGTACAAGATATGTTACGAACTCCTTCAATGACCATGCTGACAGTATTCTTAAGGCTTTATGGTTTCCTTGTAACATAAGTTCAATGTTTATCACACCCATTGAGTTTCAATGGGTACCTTCTGCTAGTATTTCATATTTATCGAAATGAACTTAATTAACAATGGAGTGTGCCAAAATATCACCATGTTAATACTATATTACAGTTGAGTACCCCTAATCCGGAAATCCCTAATCCGGGAACACCCGTAATCCGGCAATATTTCCAAGGCGTATTTCGCGGAAAACAAACTTTTTTGCCGAATCATTTACTTCGTAATTACTGAAACTGTAACCCATTCTAACAAAAATTCTCCCATTCAAGAACGAGTATCGTAAGATTTTTTGAATACAATGTTGTCTATATTACTTATTGTGTATTTGCTATTATTTATTTTACTACTACTATTTGCTACTATTTACTATATTACTTATTGTATTGCGCAATGAAGGTGTTTATTCAGCAAATTGAAGACATCACTACATTTTACGTCGTTGCCGAGACGCAAGTGTGTGACGTCACGGAGTGGACAGTGTCTTACCTTGCATGGCGCGCGCATGTTTGCTTTGTACCGAGCGTTGACGGCGCGACGTGGACAGCAGACAGCTCATTGAATCGTATTAAACACAGTGGAATAAGGATTGCAAGGAAAATTGGAAGCGATGAAAAATTTTTACTTATCTGCTGTATATACTCTTTGATGTCCAGCAACACGTTTATATGTTATACCCATTCCTTTCACTCAGCCGTTTTGCGAGACTACCGGTTGACCGATTTTATTTTTGTGAATTTAGAAGAAGTTTATTTCTTTTTTTTCGAATTACTTGTCGAATTATACAGAATTTATTCAAACTTAATTGAAGTTGTTATAATTTATCGAATTCCCGCATTAAAAATATCGCGGACCCCATAATTATGCTGGTTACTACCACAGCACCCGTAGTCCGGCAAAATCCCTAATCCGGCATCGCTCGAGTCCCGACCGTGCTGGATTAAAGGTGCTCAACTGTATGTTGAATTGTCTTCTGAGACATCAAATGAGACACATGATTAGGATTAGTAACAATTACAGTAGAAACCTGATAATGTGAGAAACAAAAATGTGAAGTTTTGATTTTACGAAGCAAAACTTTCGATCTTCATGAAAAGCCTTTTCTAAACGCATGGTGCTCTTTGAAAATGTGGAGTTTCGGAAGTATGAAATTTTCAAAATTACAAACCTCGTGTCTGGTCCCCAGGAAAAAACGGAATTCGTTTTTACGAAACATTGCGAAAAAGGCATCAGAAAAAATCTTGTCGCAGATGAGCAGAGAGCAATGCTGATGCGTAAGATGAGTGAAATTCAAATGATAATGCATTCCTGCCTCATATATACCCCAGTCACTATGTGATGTTTGACGTATCACACCTAATATCAGCTAGACCTCGAGTGATGGAGATAAAGGTCTCTTAAACCATTATGTCTCTCAATGGGTGGTTGTTTTTGTTTTTATTCAGAAGCATTGCTTTAGTGTTAAAAATTCTATTTTGGTTAAAACTCACCCATGGTGCCACATGTGTCATACTTGCTGTCATGCCCTTGGATTGGTGGTAGTTCAAATCCAGAGCCATGCTCAGGGACAAAAATAACGCCTTAATATTATGGGAAATACAACATGGGTACTTGTCATAGCCACTGACTATTAACATAAATTTGTGGCCCTAAATGCCTGTTTTACCATGCATGAACCTGTGCTAATGAAGGAAAGGATCCATCAACTCTAGCCATGAACTTTCCTGTGACCCTCCATTCAATGCCATGGATCCCATCCTGAGAGATATTTTCTTTCACAACCTCTTATAACACAACCCCTTACTGCTTCTACACTTTCACTTGATGCCCTAATGATGCTTCCCCGACCTCCGAGTATTGCCCGTTATCCCTCTTCTGGCTAAGGCATTCACATGAGTCATACTAAGCATGGTCCCCCTGACTTAGGTGCCGGCTAGACCCTCCTACCTTTTCCCTCTCATCTTCCTCCTACTCTTTCATGAACTCTCTGCCTCCTCCAGGCAACCCCGTCAAAGACACATGGCTATTCAGAGAGATGTTCATATCTTAAGCACAAAGTTGTACCATCAGCGGAAAAATAGCTGTAACTTAGAGTGGGAAAGAAAAAAATTGATAATGGAATGGCGAATGTAGGAGCAGGATAATCTCTGTGATTGAGATGACGTTTCTCTTTCACACTTCTTTGAGTGTTTAAATGATGGCAAAAGATAAAGCATAGAAAGATTAAAAATAATAGTTTTAGTTTTTAATCAAGTAGCAGAATCACAAATTGATGCGAAGGCTTCCGTGGTGCTGTGATGATAAGGGCAGCATTCTTGTGGGGTTTTTCACCCCTTTGTTGTTTTTAAAGACAGCAAAAACAACAACGCGGTGAAAAACTCCAGAAGAATGCTGTCCCTATCAACAGAATCACAAGCCCAAATCAGCAAAGTGAAGAGGGACTTCAGAACAACACTGATAAGAGCTGGATAGGAGAGTTACCATCATTGGAAGTGAAGGCATTTATCAGGTGGCGGGTGAATCACCATCTTTGCTAACAAAACTCTTGACAGAGATTACATAATTTACCTCCACAAACAGTCAATGGTATATTTTCTGTGGCATCATTTTTATGACCTCTTGTAAGACCCTCGACTCTCAATGGGGCGTCGGCGATAATTTGGCAGGGATTTCAGGAAGGAAACTCAAAATTACTCTAAGTAATGCTCTTGATTGCGTTCACATATTCTAGAAGCCTGCTCCCGACTGCCGCATAATCACGGCATCGCTTCCCAGCGGCCCCCTCCACATGCCCCCCTCTGCCCCTCCTCTTCCATCCCTGGGTTCTTTCCTCTCGGCCGTATTGTCCACCGCTGCATTTTCCCACGGAAGGTGGGAGAATGGGAAGTGGGAAAAGGTGCGCATACGACCCATTGACGGCGTCTCTGGAGGAATCCCATGACTCGGAAAAGGGGGAGGGGAAGTGGGAGGAGAGAGAGAGAGAGGTGTAGGTATCCGATCTGCTTACTCCCTCTGTACTCTAGACTGCTGACCTGCTCGGTGGCTCGAGGTGGGGTGGGTGGTCGGTGGGTGGGGAGAGGGTATAGGAGAGGTGGAGAAGGAAGTTGAGTTGGCATTTGTGGTACTTACACTATTATTTTACCTTCTGAAAAACCGTACTGTTTAGAACCGAAAACAGCATATCCTAAAATGATGGTGATATGGAAAATGTACCAAATCATGCCCAGTCTAGCAATTGGTTATTGGAACGAAAGTATGTTTCCTCCCAAGTGTGTGTATTCACGAGATGATATGGATGACACCACAGATAGAGAAGTGAGAATGGTATCTTTGGAAATGGGCTGAGTCCTCTGCTCTTTTTCCCTATCATTGTGTAATGAATAGAGGGTGACTTGTAGCGAGGTTGAACCTGCTGCTATTGTACTACTTAGAAGTCAGAAACAAATGCTTATCTTTGATGGCTATAGTAGTTACTCCTTCCTGCTGAATGTGGATTAAGATAATTCTTAAACAGTTGATTTTTATATACACTTTAGTTTTTATGCACAATTTTATATTAATAGTTTTCTAAGTTTCAATTCAAGTTTTCTAAACTGGGTGGAAATTTTGCCAACACCGTAAATGCAGACTTTAAACCATTTACAAAGGGAACTGCAAAGTATTAGTTATTTTGGGAATTGTTTATGTGTATTGGTATTTTTTTAAAGAATGACATCAAAAGTAGTGACCATACATCATTTGAACATGTTGTCAAAGACCGCAATAGTTTGGGAAATGAAAGTAAATACTTTTCATGATTTATTTATTTATTAAAAGGTTCCGAAATAGCAAAGTACCGATTTTTTTCAGTCCTGATGGCTTCATTATATTGAGTTTCTACTGTAATCCCTCATTGACCCTTGCACTAAAATATGTTCCATTACCGTTTTTTCCTAACCTACTTCTTGAGAAGAATGAGCAGCTCCTTTTATTTTCTCTGTATCACATGATATTTCAGAAGTTATTTATGGCACTATGGAGTGCTTCTATTCTAGATTCACCATTGAGGGTTTCCCTTCTACATGTGTCATGTTTCACTGTTATCAGCTCTTTTTGGGAGCAGTGAAGCAGTTTTGTTTTGGTTTATTCATTGATGGCCCAACCATAAGATTTTTTCAATGTTGTTCTTTAATAGTAGCTATGTTGTACTGATGCATGGATAGAAATAGGAGCAGGAATGAAAACAAGCAAGCCTTGATAAAGTCTGTCATATTCAGGAATCAATGTGCAGATCAGCTAAGGAATTGCAGTCAATGTTAGTACATTTTAGATTACAGCGTGAAAGTTATGAGAAGAAATGATTGATGAAGATGGAAGGCAAGGATGCTTTCCATAGCTGGAATGGCTTAAGTAAATGTGAAGTAAAAGTGAAGCTGAAATAGAAAAGGTGAAGTGACTTACTTTTCTGTGAAGTATTTTGGATAATTATCAATGCACTTTTGCTGGAATAAAGCTGTGAAAATGGATTGTAATAATGAATCTACAACAAGAAGGAAGAAATTGATCAGGACTGTGCAGAGCCAATATGAAGAGATTATTACAGTAGTTCATGTCGAGCATAGCCATATACAGTCAAGAAAATAGTCAATTTGAAGCTGGACCTGAGGTGGAGGCTTGCAAAGGATGATATAGGATTAGCTTGATGGCAATGAAGAGGAATAATACAATTTTAGATATGGTAGTGAAGGATAGGAAATTAAATATTGAGAAGAGGTAGTCAAAGTAGCTGCAGGAAATGGAAACTTTTGGTGTGCTGAAGAAGATGATGGAGTGAACAGCTTAGTGTGGGGGGTGTAAAAGGTATGAATAACTTAAAAAGTGACATCTTGAAGAGTGAGTTGGTGGTTTTGAAATATTTAGTTTCTTCAAAAACCCTCGGATACATGCCTAACAATCTGTAGGTTACCAAGGGAATGGACCTGATGGTTAAGGCTGGTGAGAGGATTTTTTTCTTGAATAAAAACTCAAGCAATTGAAGTTTTTAGCAAGTCAATCTAAATTATTAAAGGATTAAATCCAATGACTTTGAAGGAAAAATAAATAAGTTAAAATTTCCTGTCCCTACGATGCATAATTTAAGACTATGAATGTGTATTCCCTATAATTACTCTTTCGCAGTATAGCAGATAGGTGGGAAATGAATTCTCCTTTCACTGGATCAAAATTTTGCTATGTGCTGTCACACTATGAAGTCTTGACTGCTCGTAAGTATTTGTAGCTTTGTTTAGCTTTTGTAACGTTTATTTTATTTTTATTTCAGAGAACTGGTATTCCTATGAGTGTGTCAGGCAGACTCCAACTGAACCTGCATCTTCAACCGGTCAAGCATGTGACGTAAGTGAGAATGAAAATGTTTCCTTGTTGTGACTGCAGTTGTACAGACATAAAACATCATATTAGTGAATGGTTATTGGCATCCATTGTCTCTCTTATTAATTTAAGAAAAACCGTGAAAGTCTGGTAGTAAGTCTTTTATGAAATATGTCCTTGAGTTAGGAAATTAAAAACATAGCGCAACTTTCAATTTTCACCCTGGAAGAATTAAGAATTTCCTTCAATGTAGTGGCTAGCTCATTTTGGGAAGTTTATTTTCTCACTCCTCACTTGTAAATTGAGTGATCTATCGAATATTCTGTGATCATTTGAAAAATCTGAATAACAGAATGAGGAAAGAGTTGTCTGGAATTGTAAAATGAAAATTGATGCCATGATTGGAAAATTAGGAATGTATATGACTCAAAGGGAGTTAGAATTGATAGATGGGTTGGGTAAGGAATTTAATGGTGAAAGGAATAGAACTTTTAATTATGATGCTGATTGAGAATATGTATTGGAAATGAGTGCATCACTCCCATGACCTCCCGTTGCATCATTTTCAAAGCCAACGCCTGTGCCGTTGTCCATTATACCCTCTTTTTATCGTGTTTGACTGAAAGGTTGATTATTTTCCTATTTGCCTCTGAAAAACCAAGTTTTGAGCTGCAGAAAAAACACCTAACTCAGGATACTTTAAAAAAAAACTGTCAACTCCCGAGGGAGTATGCAGAACACATTTATTTTTACTGGTACGAAAATAAATTGTTCTGGGCTTTTGCAGTTGCTGGACGCCCGCTCCTCTCCTCATATTTCAACAATGTTCAACCTCTTCTAAATTACTGAAACCACCAAAAAATTGTCGTACGGGGAGGAGCAAGGTTCCTGAAGGCCCGTTGCAAAAGATCAAGGCTTTCAGAATCGTTTAAACCACTTTTAAATTCATAAAGAATCATTGCACGTAAGTGCTCTCTTGCCTGCTCCATTCTCACAACACCTGAAAGCCACATAAACAGAAACAAAGGAAGACAGTCCTCTTAGGGACAGCGATAAGCCAAGCAAGCTGCAACTTGCACGCATTACTCAGAAAGGATTCTGCTGTTGACCCACTTTCTTCACCCGCAACCCAAAACACAGTCTGCCTCAAAACTTTTGTAGAGACCTTCGTATTAAATGGGGGTTTACACTCAGGATGTCTTGCCAAATATCGTTTATTTCAATATTGCAAATTTTTCACTTTGCTACTGTTTTTGTTGTTCCGTGTTTTTGTGTCCCAAATATGAGGCCATGCATTTTTAGCTTAGTTCTGTATCATGACAGCTCAGTAAAATGAATCATGGTCCTTTCTTAGCATTAATAGAGGAGTTATGTGGTTGTAAATATTGGTTAAATATCTATAATACAGACAAATTAAACTGCTTAGAAACAGAAATAGATGGCCAAACTTCTAAAGAAAAGTGAGATTGTCGTCTCCTTTACACTTTTGACATTTATTGAGGTGACATTTCTAAATTGCATCCTGCCATTTTGGAGAAATTCTGACGTGGGTTTCAATTGCCCTATCATTCACATTTTTTAGTATTAAGTACTAATATTTGTCTCTTCCATTGTGTAACAAATTGTGAGAATCGAAACCAGTAAGGCCTAGAGTACTTGTGTAAGGCCATTTATACAGGGACGTTAAACGAAACCAGAACCAAGCTTATAGTTTTGTTCTGGAATGAAACTATAGGCTTTCTTAGCCATCATCTCCTAGTTAAGGTGCAATCATTTCTGCCTTAATGTGTAGGTTGATGACATACGAGGGACTGTTGACCAATAAGGCCCACTTTGGGGCCCCTGAGGTCTTTCTTATGGCCCTGGTGCACTCAATTATTTGAATGGAAAATTTCAGAACAATTCATCCTACAGTTTAATAGCAGAAAGCAGACATAGCTGGTTGCAGACAGAGAATGCACTCTTATTTCATTCATATAGCTATTGGTTGGATTGTACTTAAAATCTTCCCAAAAAACAGGTGGGATTTAGAAGATGGAAGGGGATGATGACTCTGTCGGAGTGCATCAGGATGATTTTATTTGTTGCTACAGTTGTGATGTGTTGCTTGGCTTTCTGTCTTAGGGAAGACAATTTAGATAATGAATAGAGTATAATTGAAAGTTGGGTCTAGATTTGTTCTATTGTCTCCTTTTCCCCTCATATGCGTGGCCCATGAACTCCTGGATCACAGACTACTTATTTTTTGGGGCCACAAAGATAATATTGTGTCACATTCATGTACATATTGTGTTACTGGTAAAGTAATCACTTCTTTGATTGATATCAATTCCTCTACTTAATTAAATGATTTTAGTGGGTTGGTAGTACAGAGAAGTGAATATCTTTCACTTATTCTCCTCCATCTTTTTGTCAAAGTTTTTCTTTTTTGCCATTTCTCATCTTGTTTCCTTGTCCTGTGAAGCATTTTCCATACAGTCACCCATTCCCCACTTTTCAAAATAAAATTTTCTCTCTCTTCTAGTAGATTATAAAAATAGCTAAGTGAGATAGATATTTTGCTGAATTGAAAATTACAAAAAATCCCTTCATCACACCAATGGCGATTATATAAAAAACTGTGGTCATAACTGTAGACAAACTGCTAACTTACAATTGACTGCTGCTCTCTCTCCCTCCCCCCACCCCATCCATTTCCATATTCCCTCATCTTTCATGGCATGGCTTTCATGGCTTCCTAACACCCTTTTTCCTTGAACTTCTGCAGTGGCTTGCAGGGTAGTAGGTAGATGTAAAGTATACTTTTTGTCTGTGGGAGCGCAGTACCCAAAAGGTATGCCATGAATGGCCTCTGGATCCAGGTTAAAATATTAGTGGTAAGCAATATGCAGTCAGTGTAAGTCCCACGTAATGAGAGCATGCAACGAGAAGCTGGAAATAATGTGGAATGGCCATTAATTTCCCCACAGTTTGAATGCCAAGTAAATCAGAAATAACAGGGACATGAAGTGTCTTCCACTGGGATCATTCAGTATAGTGAGTAATTTTTAGTTAACAAAGAGGAAGAGCTTAATATTGGACAAAGTCAATGAAATATGTCTGCCTATTATTATCTTTTTGAGTCCTTGGATTCAAACTGTAAAGGTATCTCACAGGGTTCAGTGATAGAGCAAAAATCCATTTCTTTGCATTAAAAAATTGATTCACTTCTCCGTAAAAATTTTTAGTTTACATTTGCTTTGAGTCATTCATATTTGCATTCTTATTCAACTAAATGGTGAATGCTACTCATAGTCAATACTTTAACTCTGTTCAGTATGAGAACTCTATTTATAGGCTGATAAAGGGGAAGTTATTTGTGTTGGGTGGTTCTTCGGACACTTAAGAGAGTGGATCCAATGGGAAAAGGTGTGACTGAAATAGGTGATTTGTTATGTGATGGAGCATGAGTTTGCCTGTCAGCAGCTGCACATACTGTGGCGCAGATATTACATTGTTCTGCTGCTGGTTTAGAGTAATCAACTTACTGGAACATAAGAAGTTTGAATTCTTATGACTCTTATGGAAATTTTCATGGTAAATTTAACTTTAAAGCTATCAATTACTGGAAATTAATTATACTGCATTGACAAATATTGCCAATACTTGAACATAATTTTGTTGCTGCGCATGCAAAAATTTAATGTTTGTCTTGACAATTTTGGAAGAATGAGTGGTATATTTTCCTCATGTATGTTTGTCTTTTTTTTTCCTGGAAGGGCCTCCAGGCTTGTGGAAAGTAATCCGGGAGAGACAAAAAAAAAAGCTACACAAATATTCCCTCTAAGATATCTCCTAATACTTAAGTATTCACATAATAAAGACAACCATTCACCCCATATTTTCTGGATTTGTGAGGGTGTACTCTATTTTTTTTTCAATTGTGAATACTTTTATTTGCAGGATGTATGAAACTGTTCCTGATATATTTATGCCAATGTTGTGGTTTACTGAGAAGGCAGCTGTCACTGCAGACCTGGCAGATGAAATGAAACTACTTCTCATTGTCCCTATTGCTGGAGAAGGCATATTTTTTGGATTGCTTGGACTTGGAGGATTTTTACTTCTTATATACATATTGATTACCCTCCGAGGAAATTGGAAGGGGGCTGATGGAACAAATCTTGTTGATGGTGATAAATAGACAAGGTAACAATTGCGTGCAGTTAAGAAAGAAATGGTTGTGGAGAGCATTGCCTTACTACCATGTTATTGATCTGTGATATAATGCAGCTTAATTTCCATTATTATAAGTGACCTTAAAATGAAAGATTCCATGGGTATTCAATACATTCCCAGAACTAGTAAGCTGTGACTATAACTAGAATTAGAATTTCCCATGATAATGGTGCCTCTGAAATAAAATTTAGTGGTTTAACAAGAAAAATATTTTGTAAATAAGGAAAAGATAATGTTTTATTACACATGGCCTCAAATTGTGTTGAAAATGGGCAAGTGTATTTTCTCCCAACCCAAATTGGCCAAGATTTGGTATTAATGGCTATTTTCAGTGCCTTTCATTATTATGAACTCATTATATCAGTTTTGACTTTTATTTGCGTTCCCTGATTTCTTGAATGTAATCATGTATGAATTGATAAAACATCTTTTCTTAGTTTTTATTGGGGCCAACTTGGGCTCAAATGGAGTGACTAACTGGGATTACTTAGCTGATGTCTCAATCTGTGTTCCTAAGTAGTGTGCATTATACCTCGCCCATCAATCAAAACCAAAACTATGCATTTGTTTTTATCGATGTGCAATATTTTTTTCCTTTTGCTGGCTTTGTTACTTGCCATGTTGCCAATGTATATTTGCATATTCATGGCAAATATGTATTTATGTTACCTCTGCCTACATTATTATTGTTAAGGTATTTGCTCAGATTTGGTCAATTAACTTCTTTATTTCACTATGTGAAATGTCGTATGTTAGTGTGAATGTGGATGAAATAATTGTTGACTGTTATTGAATGCTGTTGTCATTAAATCATACATTTTATTGGCTGTTGAATGAGTGAATTAAAAGAGTTAAAAAAACAACTATAGTTTTGGCTCCATTTACTCATAATATTTTCCTTAGGAAGTCATTATGATGTGCATTACTCATAGTTGCTCCACATACTTATTGAAAGCCAGTTAACTTACAGTTTGATCCTTAATATCCTCTTATCTTGTTTCGGATTCCCTTCTTGTGGAATGCTTAATAGGCACTGTAATTATGACCTAAGATTTCTTGACCAAAGGAAGCTCCTGGAATCAGTGTTTGTTGACTTAAACGGTTCAGGTGCATGGTTATTGAGCAATCATAGTTCAGAATAACTTTTGATGCCATGGATTATATGTCCAAAAACAAGCACAATGTATGACAGCCAAAGTAGTGAGTATTATTCACCTGAAATAAGAGGATTCTTCAAAACCAAAAAATTGACAATAGTAAGCGGAAGTGTTACGCAACTGCCGAAAGAGGGAGCGGAGCACCTTATGGGTGTGGCAGTTTTCATTTCTAACAGATGAGTAATTATCTCACACACCCACACCCCTCCCCGTTTCCTCAAACTCAAACCCATGTTTCTTCGATACTTTGAAAATACTTATTATGATAATCCTTTAGTCATTAGATGTGCTGTTTGCTCAGCTGAATATAAATATTTAACATCAAATAAGTTTTTCTTGCATAAATCTTTCAAAAAGTTATATTTTAAGTCTACATGCTTCATTCTATGTACATCCCAATTGCTCAGGGCTTAAATACATGCCTGATTGTCCTCAAACGTTTCTATCACACCAAAAAGTACTTTTCATGGACATAACTGTTGCTTTACCCAAGGATCCTCTGCAATTGCAGTTGCTATGGAGACAAATTCTGCTTGCGTGGATGATAATGTGACAAATGATTGTTTCCTGGTGGTCTCAGAGACCAGATCACCATACTCATCTTGGAGAAAACCAGGTATGGATGTCCTGTTTGTGATTACCATAGCAAACACTTGAATGGATGTATAGCCATTACTTTAGCTCCAGTGACCCCAGTCCAAAGTCCCTTAGACATACCTACAGGGTTTGTCCCAAAAGTAATGCATCGCATTTTTTTCTGATGCGACTATACGTCGCAGACTGACTGGGTCGGTTGGGGTAGGTGGTGGGGGGGGGGGGTCTAAGCTTTTCAGCAATTTGCGTGCCAGTCGCCTCCGAGCTCTTGGAGTGTGTACATACGTTATTTTGTGAACCCCTATAGTGTGACCTCGTCGAGGTAAAAATGGAGCAATCTCTCAATCAACGAGCAGCAATCAAGTTTTGTGTTAAACTTAAAAAGACGCTGCTGGAAACTTTTCAAGTGCTTCAGCAAGCTTTCGCGGAAGATTACCTCTCTCGATCTCAGTCGAACTGATGGCACAAGATGTTCCTGGAGAGCCGAAGGCCGAGGGTAGAAGAGACAGAGTTCCGAGAAGCACACGACGTCATCGCCACGCCCCAAGAAGGCTCGAATGAGCAAACCAAAGGTGAAGATCATGCTCATTGTCTTTTTTGATGCCAAAGGGATTGTGCGTCATGAGTACGTACCTCCTGGTACGTAAACGCTCAGTTTTACAAGTCAGTGCTCATGAGATTGACCATTGACCAACAGAGTGGCCCGCGTCCGACCCGAGATCAGGAATTCGTGGAAACTCCACCATGACAATGCGCCGGCACACACCGCCTTCGTTGTCACCCACTACCTGGCCGGCTTTTCCACTGAAACGTTGCCACAGCCACCGTACAGTCTGGACTTGTCACCGCCAGACTTCTTTTTGTTTCCCCGCCTCAAAAGGGAGTTGAAAGGTGCACATTTCGACACCATCGACAATATCAAGGCTACCTCGACGAGGATTCTCAAGAGCATTCCCACCGACGAGTTCCAGAGGGCCTTCCGGGCATGGAAGAACCACTGGCAGAGGTGGATCGATGCGGAAGGAGATTATTTTGAAGAATATTAGGCTGTTGTATGAATTGGATCAATAAATTTAAAAAAAATGTGACACATTACTTATGGGGCAAACCCTGTAAGAATGTGTTGCCTAGAAAAATGCAAAATTTCCACTTAAGCCAGCGGCAAAAGAGAATGGCATGAGAGAGGATAGGGTTGATTTTGGGAGTCTGGGAGAAACAGCCCTTTCGTTAATACTGAAATTTTGTCGCGGGAGGGAGGAGTGGAAGAACGGTTGACCAATAAAATAGTTGATATGCAGTTAGAGATCGAAAATTCGTTTTATATAAAGTGTCTGTGATGTTTTTCTCGTGGTTTTTACTTCTCTGAAATCGATAACCTTGTTCGACTCCAGTGGGGCAAGTGTTCAAGTTAAAGAATAACACATGTATTAGGGAAGGCGATTTTTGGTCACGCATTACCACAATTCCTCCCATCCCCAATGCCAGACAATGTATGATTTAATTTTCGATGATGCGTGCAATTGCGATTGCCATTTTGAGCTCAGGGTGTTGAATAGTTTCGGTCGAGCAGTGAGGCAATGTGTGCGTCAGAGCCTTAGGAGTGGCGATGGGTCGCGGGGACCATAGTCAAGGAGGGAAAGTACGGGTTGTTTGTAGTCATGCAGACATTTTTCGTCTGGTGATAGTTCAAAAATAATTCAGATACCCCTTGTCTAACACTAATATCTAGCACAAGATGATCTTGAACCAACTGACCTTTTCCTCGTAGACTGTGAAAAAGACCTCAAATTCCCTTACCCATAACAAGTCTTAGTTAATATTTGATTCGCTCCCGATAATCATGGCTTTGTCGATGTTCCCTTTAAAACTTGGATGTCTCGTAGGTTTTGACTGGCCAAATGCCTACTCGTATAATTGTTCTCTTCCGTTTTTCCTATATTTCTTTAAAACTCTGCAAGTATATTATCTCTTGCCACCACCTTATTTCTTTTCATCGAGACATGAAAAGAAATAAGGGGGTGGGAGTAGACACCATGCCTGCAAAGTTTCTAAAGAATATGTGGAAGAACGGAAGAGGAAAACTTATCGCTCTAATTCGTGAGATTTAGGAGGATGGAGTGCAGCCGGGGGACTTCACGTAGGAAGTACTAATTTTAAACCGGAAAGAGAAAAGTAGAATTGTGCGAGTATCGTAGGACCAAAAAGCATAATATCCCACGCGGTCAAATCCGTCCTTAGAATAGGAAATAGAAGGCTATGAATTCCTGGGCGACGATCTGATGACGTTATGGTCATGAGAGAGACGGGAACGAGGAACACAATGGGAGTGATGTGACGCTAGTCAAAAGAAACCTAGTATATGGACAGGAGGTTTTTGCTTGTTTGCACATTTCGAGAAGGCGTTTGATAGGGTGGACGTGGCGAAATTAATGGAAGTGCTGAAGAAATTAGGGATCCATTTGAAGGACAGATGTCTCATTCAGAATGAAGATAATTGAGATGACCCACGATAGGACAGAGTTAGATAGGGGTGCCCAGTGGGCACTGCCCACTATTGTTGTTGCTTGTTAACTTGTATTCGGAAGAAATGGCAAGCATTAGAGGATCAGTACAAAAGGAATTGGATGAAGATAAAATATGAGAAAATGATGACATTTTGTTGTTGTAAGAGGGCGGGGTCGAATACAAGGGTGGGAAGTCACAAAATAGGTCAGGTAGAGTAGTTAATGTGCCTGGGTATTATTTTGGAGGAGTCTGGGTTCAATGGTAGGAACATACGATGTATAATCGTTCTGACTAGAGAGACGTTTTGAAAGAGGAGGCAATTGATGAGGTGGGGGGGCTGAGTAAATGCGCAAAGAAAAGGCTCATGTAAACTTGAATATGGAGCGTGGTGCTGTATGGGTTGGAGGCTAGGGCATTGTAAACTGAGGATGAACAGTTCAAAGTAGATTCGGAGGAAGCAGCAGAGATGGATGGAGGACATCTACATCTATGAAATACCGTGCAAGCCACCACTAGGGTGTATAGTACTAAAGATAACTAAATCAGGCAAGAACTATATCATGCCGGAAATTTCAAGCCGGGTGAGAAGTTAAAATGATGTTAAGGTAATTAGCGCAAGTACAAATCATATTTTACCCAGTCAGGGACAAAGTATCCTTGAACTGATCTATCACAACTATTATGCTCTCTTATCATGCATGTAAAAAATGACATTTTAAATCTATCAGTTCTGCCGTCTATTTCCTTAACCTAATGCCTGTGATTCTTTCTACCATGATAGGCTCAAGCAAAATATAATGATCGTCCGGCAAAAAATAGTATACACTAAACTTTCGTAATAGATTTAACCTATATTTTTTCTCTTCGATCTGATAGAGGTTCCCACCCTTATTCCTTCAACAATTCAGTAACACGGCGATGTTTATTGTTACAACTTTTTACAAATCTTGCTGTGCTCTGCTGTATTCGATCTATATCTGAAACTAGTCCTACTTCATAAGGGTCCCATTTACTAGCGACCTACTCCAAGTCGTGTCTCACGAGAGAAAAATAAACCCTTTCCTTTTGTTCGTGCGCACCAGCGTGATTTGTTATGTTTTTGCCCTTTGTTATTTTTTGTTCCTTTAAACCTCCCGCCATCTCCTTTCCCTCGTTCTCCTTATTTCATCCCTGTTTTGTTTGACAAAGAAGAGGACGCTCAAGAAGGTAGCGCCCAGGGGTGTTAAATGCTCCGGGAAGAGAGAGACTAGATCGCACGGGCAGCAGTGCGTGTGCAGTGCGCGTGCATCAAGAAAACGCGTTCTCTCCGGCGATGGTCTGTCGGAGGTGCAGCGGCGGAATTAAGGTGAGCGTCCTCTCATTCCCCATTCTTTTTCTTTCCCCTGTTTTTCATTCCGTATACCCTTCCTTCCCTTTATCACGCGGTGCGTACGATCCTCGTGGTCCCGTATGCGTGAGCGTTCATGGTGCCGAAACCCGGGAATCAGGAATTATAAGGGGATAATTTCTAATATAGTTTAATAAATTTGAAATTCGTGTGCAGCTTAGGTGCCGGTTTTAACTTAATTAACCGAAATGGCCGTCACCAGAGAGGCTTTTGACGCTCAATTCAAGCTATTTCGCTTCAAAAGAGACCAGTTTAAGGTGACTATCTTGACCGCCTATTCTATAGCGAGCGAGTTAAGTACATTGCAACTGGCTGAAATTTCTACCCATGCGAAATATGCAGCGTTTCTCATTCGATGTTCACATTTGAAAGAGGTACATCAATCTTATCTGGGAGCGCAGAATGAAATCCTCGAATACTGCTGCATTAATAATCGGATGGAAGTTTTTTCTACTGATTTGGAAAACGCCAAGGAGGTAGAAGACATTTTTTATTTCATTCTTTCGGTGTTTTCCCGTATCTCTGAAAATCAAGCTGACGATGCAGGAGCTACTTCCCATTCAGTGCCGATGCAGAAAAGTAGGCTTCCAATAATCGAAGTGCCTAAGTTTTCTGGGGCAGTTTCTGAATGGCCCGCATTCCGCGATTTATTCAGATCAGTCATACATGAACGAGAGGACATTTCTCGCATTGAGAAGTTTTCCTACTTGAAGTCGGCCTTGCAAGGCAAGGCTCTTGCATTAATTTCTTCCGTCCCATTTGGCGACATACACTATTCATCCGCGTGGAAGGAATTGAATGATTATTTTGATAATCCCAGAGTGCTCGGGTTCAGTTATCTCGATAAACTTTTGGGGTTTTCGACAGCATCTTCCAGAGAATTATCTTCGTTGCAGCTATTTGTGACCACATTTTCTGAGATGCATGCCGCATTGAATACTTTAAACATTCCAAATTTGGGTGAATTTATTCTTTTCCGATTGGCAGTTCGGGCTGTGGACTTTGATACATTGTCCCGTTTTGAGGAAACATTGGAGGGGGAATTATTTCCTTCGGTGAGTCAACTAATTGATTTTGTGAAGAAAAAAATTAAAATTCTCCAAACCTCGGGTGGTAGCATTTCAAAGGATATAACCCCTCGCACTAAGCGACATTTTCCACAGTTTTCGCTGCCCGTCTCCGTTCGGGAAACGTCACCTAAGAGGGGCAGTAATGCATTCACCCGTGATAAGTGCTTATTTTGTTCTGGCTCGCATTCGTTGTTCCAATGTTCCCAATTGATAAATTTGGAGTTTGCTGCCCGCTCTGATTTTGCTCGTTCGAGAAAATTGTGTTTTAACTGCCTGCGCCCAGGCCATTGGGCCCCGAAATGTCAAGAGAGAAATATGCGCTGTCAAAAATGTAAGCGTTATCATCACACGTCTCTTCACCCGCCTAGTGAACTGCAGGAGCGCACCAATTCAACTCGGTAGCTCCCCCATTCAGCTCTTGAGAACAGGGGTGGTCGTGAGCCACATGGTTCTGTAAATAATTCCGGCTCAGCCATGCCTTCGCCTCTTGAGTCGTCTTCACGGGCGGCCTCGCCTTCCGCGATATTCTCCTCGATCGCTCAAAATGATCTTTCGCGGACAGTCATCTTGGGAACAGCAGTTGTATTAATTGAAGAGGGAAATGGGACTTTGAAGCCCATTAGGGCTTTGATTGACTCCGGGTCGCAAATCTCCGCCATTTCCTCCGCTGCCGTCGAACGCCTAGGGTTGACCGTAGCTGATTATCAGGGCAAACTTTTTGGCCTAGCTCTAACACCATTGAGAAAGCCTGAAGGACTTGTCTCCTGTGCGCTCGTTCCTAGGAATGCGTCATCGCCTATGCTACGCACAAATGCCGCAGTTCTTCCGAAAGTAATGAATAAACTTCCGACCGCTCCTCTTCCCTCTTCTATGTATTTTTCAAGGTTTTGTCAATCTTCCCCTCGCAGATCCGGCGTTTGATAAACCATCGCCTGTGGATTTCTTGCTGGGGATGGATTTATTTCCCCACCTTTGCCTTGGTGGGCGGAAGAAATTATCAAATTCAGACATAGTTGCTGTTGAGTCAATTTTCGGATGGGTGATTATGGGAAGTATCCAATCTATATCACAATCACATTCGGATAACGCTGGGTCTTTCGCTGTGTCTGAGGAGAGAGATATTCTTCATGTTTTAAAAAGATTTTGGGAGGTAGAGGATGTGTCGGCTGAAATTAATCGTGATCCGGTGGAATTACGATGTGAGGAATTATTTAAAAGCACTCATCTCCGAGATTCTAGTGGAAGGTAAGTCGTTTCACTGCCTTTCAAAGAACTTCCTCCTCCATTAGGGGAATCCTATTCTCACGCGGCCTCGCGGTGGATTAATTCGGAACGCCGACTCAATCGGAAATGGCAAGGCAAATATTCTGATTTTATGAAACAATACGAATCGTTGGGGCATATGTCTAAATCGCAAGGTCGAGGTTTGTATTATTTGCCGCATCATGCTGTCTGCAAGTCTTCAGCAGACGGCTGAAAGATTCGAGTGGTATTTGATGCCTCGGCGCGCACATCATCAGGTAAATCACTGAATGATGTATTGTTGACTGGCCCAAAGCTTCAGGGTGATATCTTTGACATATTAACAAGTTTTCGAACGCATGCTATAGCGTTTATAGCAGACATCACTAAAATGTATCGCCAAATTAGACTCAATCCGAATGATTGTCGTTACCAACATATTTTGCGGCGAGAAAATCCTTCTATTTCACTCGTGGATTTTGAATTGCAAACCGTTACAGGATAGTTTCTTCGCCTTTTTTGGCCATTCGTGTTTTACATCAATTGGCTGAGGACGAGGGACACAAGTTCCCACGCGCTGCGGCAGTACTGCGACGCGATACATATGTTGACGATATAGTTACGGGAGCTGGCTCACTGTCTGATGCTTTGGAATTACAGCGCCAACTAATTGGTTTGCTTTCCTCCGGCGGATTTCCTTTTGGAAAGTGGGCCAGTAATTCCTCAGAGTTACTAGTCAATTTTTCAGAGGAGGAATGCGTGACGAAGTCTTATTTTCACACTACAAAACTTTCCTCCTTGAAGGTTTTAGGTTTGTTTTGGTCACCCAAAGATGATACACTGTCTTATCATGTGAATTTTGATACAATCGTCAACTCGAAAAGGAAACTTTTGTCGAACATCGCAAGGATTTTCGATCCTATAGGGGCCTTAGCTCCATTAGTATTTTGGGCCAAATCATTGATGCAGTTATTGTGGCTTGCAAAGGTATCATGGGATGATCCTCTTCCGGAGGGAATAAAGAACCAATGGGATAATTTTCTGTCACAGAGCCATCACCTAGAGCACATTCGAATTCCCCGTTACATTTGTTCGCAGTCGCCTTCCGATTACCACTTGCTCGGATTTTGCGATGCATCCGAAAAGGGGTATAGTGCGGTGGTTTATTTGAAAATAATACCGACTTCGGGAGAAAGGAAGGTCAATTTCCTGGCAACCAAGACTAAAGTAGCTTTTTTTAAAATCGTTGACCATCCCGAAATTAGAATTGCTGGGAGCCCTTTTATTGGCAAAATTATTGACCCGCCTATCATCATCACTGCGCGAGAAAGTTAACCTTACTAAAATTTATGCTTGGACTTACTCCCAAATTTTTCTAGCTTGGCTGCGGTTGCCTCCACACTTGCTGAAAACATTTGTGGCAAACAGAATTCTAAAGATTCTTCACATGATTCCGCTTTCGTCATGGAATCATGTTGATACCTCAAGGAATCCCGCAGATTGTGCATCGCGCGGACTTACGCCTCGACAGCTGCTCTCGTGCGCTCTTTATTGGAAGGGACCAAGCTTTCTGAAGGATGACGATGCTCAGTGGTCATTTAAATGCTCTAACCAAAAGTTTGCACCTGATCTTCCTGAATTGAAAGCACCTGTTTCCGTGATTTGTCTGGTTAAGGATCAAGAATGTCTTTGGAATTGGATGAAAACTTATTCATCCTATGTGAGACTAGTTCGGGTGATGGCGTATATTTTGAGATTCATTGGGGCGATGAAAAGGGAACGAAGAAGTACGGAATTGCCGATTGTAGGATCTGAGTGGACTAAAGCTCTATTTCGGTTGGTGAGATTGGAACAACTTTTTCACTTCGAATCTATTATTGACTCACTTCATGAAGGCAATCGCCTGCCGCTCGGTATTGCTCGTCTTCGTCCCATATTGGATGACGATGGAATAATTAGGGTGGGCGGTAGACTTATCTATTCCTTGTTACCGTCGTTAGGTAAACACCCTATGCTACTTCCTAAAGATAGTCATCTTTCACTTCTTATCATTCGCCATTACCATTTGGTATCTCTGCATGGTGGTCCACGTGTAGTGGAAGCCTTAATTTGTAGGCAGTTCTGGATTATTTCGGTTCGGACCCTCATTAGATCGGAGGTACTAAAATGTACTATTTGTTCACGCTATCGTGGAGTGACTTTGCAATCCAATTATGTCGGACCTTCCGACTGCTAGAGTTGTGCCGCAACCGGCGTTTTCTTATGCGGGAACGGATTACGGGGGTCCATTCTCCTACAAGCTTAGTAACCGGAGAAATGCCTCCTTGGGAAAGGCCTACTTATGTGTATTTGTTTGTTTTGTTTCAAAGGCGGTGCATTTGGAATTGGTTACGTCGCTATCCACTCCGGCATTCATTGCAGCCTTTCAACGATTCATTGCACGCCGAGGAACCCCGCGTGTAATACATTCTGATTGCGGCACCAATTTCGTGGGAGCAGATAAGTTTTTAACGGATTTGTAACACTTGATCAGATCAGCTCCTCATAAAGAAGCTTTGTCTTCAATATCTGCTGCGTCGGGTATTCAGTGGAAGTACAATCCTCCTTCGGCGCCACATTTTGGCGGACTATGGGAAGCTGGTATAAAATCAGTAAAGTACCATTTGCGCCGATTTCTTCATGGTCATACTCTAAACTTCGAGGAATACGGAACGTTATTTTGTAAAATAGAAGCTGTTTTAAATTCTCGACCGTTAACTCCCATATCATCTGATCCCTCGGAGGTTGATTGCCTAACGCCTGGTCATTTTTTGATAGGCCGTCCACTAATAGGCCTGCCTGGCCACATTTCAGACGAATATACTCCGCTTCCCGTTAGGTGGCGACTGGTGGAACAAATTTATCGCCACTTCTGGCGTCGGTGGTCGCGGGAATATCTACATACCTTACAGCAGCGAGCGAAATGGACGCAAATGCCTCCGAATGTTAAGATCGGTGAGTTGTTTTTAATACGCGATCCGAACCTCCCCCTATTCTGAGTGGAGAATGGGGCGTGTTATTCAAACATTCCCTGATTCCACGGGCGTAGTTAGAGTCGCGGAGTTACAGTGTTCATCGGGTAAATTCAAAAGACCGGTGGTAAAGTTGGTGCCTCTACCAACTTCAGAATAGGTTTCGTTTAAGTGATCAGAGTTAAGACTTGATTTTCTTTTTCGCGAGTAGCGCGTTAATTTTCAGTTATTACCTTCTAATTCCCTATCCATGGCCTAACCCACATCCTGTAGTAAGTCTTCCAGATGGGCCTCTGGGAGTGAAGCTATAGAACCCCATACCCAACAATGGATAGGACTTAGAATACAATTTGTTTATTGTTTAAGTGAATTTCACCGAAATTCAGGTAGGCGGGATGTTCGTGCGCACCAGCGTGAGCCCCTTGGTTATTTTTTGTTTCTTTAAACCTCCCGCCATCTCCTTTCCCTCGTTCTCCTTATTTCGTCCCTGTTTTGTTTGACAAAGAAGAGGGCGCTCAAGAAGGTAGCGCCCTGGGGTGTTAAATGCTCCGGGAAGAGAGAGACTAGATCGCACGGGCAGCAGTGCGTGTGCAGTGCGCGTGCATCAAGAAAATGCGTTCTCTCCGGCGATGGTCTGTCGGAGGTGCAGCGGCGGAATTAAGGTGAGCGTCCTCTCATTCCCCATTCTTTTTCTTTCCCCTGTTTTTCATTCCGTGTACCCTTCCTTCCCTTTATCACGCGGTGCGTACGATCCTCGTGGTCCCGTATGCGTGAGCGTTCACCTTTACTTCCTCGTCGCATTTTCCCAGTATCCTTTTAAAAATCCCAATTTACGATTTATCTGTCCACAAATTTCCCGTGTGTATTTCCCTCAGGACAAGTTCTGAGTAAGAGTCACTCCTAAGTACATAACAGACTCTACATATAGTAGTTCGGCATGATTGTGTTCATTTCAGTGGGAAAGATTTTTATTTTTCCAAAAATTCATGACATGCACTGTTGAAATTTTATTCTTACCGCCAAGTATCTTACCATTCCTTTATAGCATCTAGGTCTTTCTTCAATGCAATTCTATCAGACCCTGTGTTGATATCTGTGTACAATGCTGCGTCGTCCGCGAGGAGGCGAATTTTGCTCGTAACGACGGTTGTGATATCATTAATATACAAAAGGAATAATAAGGGACCAATGAAACTTCCCTGGGGTACAGTGGATGCGACTTTAACTGTATCTGAACTAATGCCTTCTAGAACTACCCTCTGTTCGCGATTGTGTTAGAAATCTTGAATCCAGTGTATTATATCGTGATGTATTCCGAAGGCTTTCAGATTAAAAAGCAATTTCGATGGCGGAACTTTATCACATTGAAGGAAAGTAAGGAAGAAGGAAAGTTGAAGCCAAATGATGGGGGGGGGGGGAGGAAAGTGAGGAAGCGTGGAAGAGGAAGGAAGAAGATGGGAATTCTCGACGCAATAAGAAGAGGACGATGATATGAAGAATAGAAGTGAAGTTTAACGGCGGCACATCTGTACGGGCGAAAACGGGACGAGGTGCCAGAAATTGAATTGTTATGATAAAGATTGTCGAAATACCAACCAAGCATGATTTAACACTTTCCCGGCGAATTAAATTAGTGTACATTTCTCGGGCTCGCCACCGGGTAAGATAGTCACAGGCAGCCGACGTTTCGGGTTCCGACTCGTTACCCATTCTCAAGGCTACTGATGCGAGCTTGAAAAGACTGTTTACTTGGGCGCTAGGCGGGGCGGGATTGGTGTAGCCTCGATTGTTGTGGTGGAGGAGCGTTGACCAGCGGGGACTTAGCTCTGGCGTTCTGAATTCTTCTCAGAATTCTATTCCAAGAGTTGCTGATCGTGTAACCAGTATCCCGGTTGAAGGATCACCGTAGGCATTTCCGGCTTGGTCAACCGGAAAAATCAGCAGTAGTTGAGCATAGCCTGAGTCGGGACCATAAGATCATTTGGGATGACACGACTGTTCTTTGGCGATCCGGCCAATTTTGGGATCGCTTAACCAAAGAGGCGATAGAGATAAGGTTGGAGAAGAAGAATTTCAACCGGGATACTGGTTACACGATCAGCAACTCTTGGAATAGAATTCTGAGAAGAATTCAGAACGCCAGAGCTAAGTCCCCGCTGGTCAACGCTCCTCCACCACAACAATCGGGGCTCGACCAATCCCGCCCCGCCTAGCGCCCAAGTAAACAGTCTTTTCAAGCTCGCATCAGTAGCCTTGAGAATGGGTAACGAGTCGGAACCCGAAACGTCGGCTGCCTATGACTATCTTACCCGGTGGCGAGCCCGAGAAATGTACACTAACCAACCAAGCAGCTGATAAAAAATACTCAAATGAAAATAAAGCATCATTTTGGTTGAAGATAATGTAAAAATATTTTATACGGTTTCAATTTTCTCAATATCGATTAGAGTTGGGTTTATAAACCTGGAGTATAACTTAATTTTTCCGATGTGCCCTCAGGTCAACGACTATTAAAGTGACTCACCTATGACTCACCTGATCTGAATAGACACATTTTTTGCCGAGTTTCCTGTTCATTGCATTTGCAGTCCCGAGCTGCCTTTCATCCCATTTGCTATGTGTTACTCAATTGCGATGGCTCCAGTAGTCCCTGCTATCTTTCCATCTTACCTCGCTCGGACACAAGATGTCTACATCCACCCTCTCTCCATTTCTTGTCTTGAATTCGTTAACATGCCCAATTTTACCCAAGAGATTTGCTAAATGTTTTGTATGGAGTGTGGTGACTTACGGCAGCGAAACATGACCAGTCAAAGAGAAAAATGAAAAATACTTAAGAGTTAAGTAAAAGTAAAGTTTCGAAATGTGGTCGTGGAGAAAAATGCTTAAGGTGAAATGGACAGATGTAATGAGAAATATGGCAGTACTAGTAACGATAGGAGAAGAAAGAAAACTGCCGAGGGAAATAAAAAAGAAGAAGACAGCTTGGATGGGACATATATTACGCCAAAATTGTCTTTTTAGAAGAATTATTGAAGGAAAAATAGAAGGAAAGCTAGGAAGGGGAAGAAGAAGAGTGGGAATGCTCGATGACATAAAAAATGGTTGAAGTTCCAGGCAAGTATAAAAAGATGTTGAGGACCGACTGCGATGGAGGGCATCCAGTTGAAACTTGTCAGAAGACACATTCCACTAAGAAGAAGAAGGAGAACATGCCCACCAATAGCATAGTTCTCACATTCCCCATGCCTGTTCTTATCGTTGCGTCCCTCCTCTGCCTTCTTTTCCTCTCAACTTCTGCATTTGCCTCCACTTCCGAACAGATGACGACTGCAAGGGACTCGCTTTCTCATGCCTCCCTCCCTCCCTCCACCCCCGGGCCGAGTCCAATAATTACCAGGATAAATTTTCCTTCGATATATGCGAGCTCTCCACCACAAGGCTGTTTTACCTTGGGAAGTGTGCCCAAATATAGTGAGGAAGACGAAAGAATAAGAAAGATGACCCTCATAACATTCTGACATATCTTATTGCAGAATGTTTAAATTGTCTTGAAATACTCTCGGGCCATCTCGAACTATTATACCAGTTTCCTCTTCCAACTCATGCAGGGACGGAAATCGGTATAGCTCGGTGCATCATACATAGTGTTTGCATAGAAATTATTTTGTAATGCACATGAATGGTAAATGCGATGGTTTCGGGCTTAACTTTGTGAAAATCAATTATAAAATCAGGTGAAGATGTTGCCTATGCAACGAAACCGGTCATACAAATAAAAATACCTGTGGAAATTCACTAAGTCATTTTCATTATAGATCACATAAATGGTGTTTATTTTGTCTCAACTTGGCTGATCGAGATATCGAACGACCTTGCTTGACGCACTACTGGTTCTTCTGAAGACTGTGGTTACAATTAGTGCTGGGAAAGGAGGGCGTCCTCCGGTAATTGAATCGGTAGTAGTGATTACGACACTCCTCCGGTTTTCTCCGGTACTACCGCGGTTGTTATCGGAGGTTACGGAGGAAACGGAGATTTCGGAGGACGCGGGGCCTTTGAGTGCTTGTAGGTAGGTGTTGGACAGAGTTGGGAAAGTTACAAAAAAAATTAACTTATTAAAGTTAAAGTTAATCTCGGTGAAGAGTAACGAGTTACTCTTCTGAACAATACATTCAGTAGTTTTCGCAGTATTAGGCTACCAATAATAATAATGTTTAGTGAAATAAATACTTTCAGAAATCATGATTGTTACGTTTAATGACATACACAATAAAAGAACACGTCATAATTATCGAATGCCATCTGATATTTCTTATAAACATATGTGTGATACAGATCTCATAAGATTCTAGTAAATATAATGGGATATTATCGGTGGTGATGGTCAATTTTCCGAAGAAGCGAAGAAAATTATTCTCTACGAAAAGTTTCCCCCATCTAATCTCATTGAAACATGAAATACTATCTGGGCTCGAACCTAGGCCTGAATTTTGGGATTTTCGTTTTTTTCCTGACTCATCGGAAATTTAAGAACCTTCCATGAAAATTTCATTCCTGTAGCTTGATAAGAAATGCTCAAAAACCATCCTCCTTAGAAACCACCGAAATATTGCGTGACGTAGCGTTTCGGAGCAATGGGAGGTACCGATTGCTTTCCAGTGAACAACTGCTCCGCTTCTACCGCTCATTTCCCAGCACTGGTAACAATAGACGTAATGAACCAGATTGCTTATGACGTCATCAAAAGTGGACCCAAGATATATCCCATCCGATCACGTGTCATTTGCACGACTCCGCTTTCCCAGGCATAGCCGAGTGTCAATTTCGTTGGTTTGATGGCTAATTATAGTAGTTAAAATGAAGACCTCTTTGCATCACTATGAATGCGTGTAATGGTCCTTTCTCTTTTCTTGGAATAAGTTTTTACACTTTCACGACGCATTTGTATCTCGAAAGTTTCTTGTGAAGTGTGCAATGCGATTGATTATTCAAAAAGTGAATTTATTACTTCTTTAACTTCTTCAAAAGACGCCGCTGGAAACTTTTCAAATGCTTCAGCAAGCTTTCGCGGAAAATTACCTCTCTCGATCTCAGTCGAACTGATGGCACAAGATGTTCCTGGAGAGCCGAAGGCCGAGGGTAGAAGAGACAGAGTTCCGAGAAGCACACGACGTCATCGCCACGCCCCAAGAAGGCTCGAATGAGCAAACCAAAGGTGAAGATCACGCTCATTGTCTTTTTTGACGCCAAAGGGATTGTGCATCATGAGTACGTGCCTCCTGGAGAGACCGTAAACGCTCATTTTTACAAGTCAGTGCTCATGAGATTGACCTACAGAGTGGCCCGCGTCCGACCCGAGATCAGGAATTCGTGGAAACTCCACCATGACAATGCGCCGGCACACACCGCCTTCGTTGTCACCCACTACCTGACCGGCCAGCGCACTGAAACGTTGCCGCAGCCGCCGTTCATTCCGGACTTGTCACCGCCAGACTCCTTTTTGTTTCCCCGCCTCAAAAGGGAGTTGAAAGATGCGCATTTCGCATGAACTATTTTACGTTATGCAGCCGTCATCCCACTGAGTGACTTTTATCATTATTTTTACGATTGTCTTTACATTTGTGATGAAGCCCACCTTTTGCCAAAATCTCCTGATCAAATGTTTTCCACGTGCCAACCAAAATAATTCGAGAAAAAAATATTATTCCTGACCGCTATCAGTGTGCGAAACCGCTTTCATAGTCTTGTGAGAATTTGAAATTTTTCCATAAGTAAGCTGGCTTGCGCAAACCAGTATTGTCTGAAAGATGTCCCAAAAAAAATTAAAATATATTTGGTATGAACTTGTTTCGCGTGCCAGAAACGAGTAATCGGCGTGCCACGTCTGCCCACCGCTGACCTACTTTCAGCGCAAACATCATATGACATCATAGCATCGATTTGGAGAGAATGCCGGGGCCGATTGTGATGAAACGAACGCCTGTTATGTTTCCCGTAGAATTGCTGTTATTGCGATTTTTTTCATTTTTACCCAAATGCTGTTTATCAAGCGAGAATGAAAATTAAAGTGCATTAGTTAAGACTAGCAGAAATGCCGAACTTTGCCGGATTACTGCAATAAAACTCTTCGGCCTGTCGCCGTCAAATTTGAATCAAATATTGTCTCGAACTCTGTTTCATTGTCTCATACCAACCATTTTCTCAATGTGTTATTTATATCACACTTAAGCGAAGCTTGTGTCCGCGTTCCGCCAGCGACACGGTCTCGGTATCGCAGATCGCGCTATCACTGCCCCTGAATCACATGCTGAAGCGAGATAAAAATCGATATAAATTATTCCTTTAGTTTCATGTTTTTAAAAGTACTGGGATCGTAGTTCTGGATTCAAGACTGAGGCAACGATGTCACGCCCATGTCCGCATTAGTTGTATGAACGGAGATGGTGTTGATCTATAGCTTCTTGTTGATCTATAGTCATTTTCATGCTCTGGCAGGTACGATTTAAAATCGTAATACGCACTCCACTATTGGCGTTTGAGTCCCCTCTCCTTTTTTCCATCTTTCGTGTAATAAAGTCAGAGGTGTCCGTAAGTTTCTTCCATATACTATCTCAGCTGGAGAAAACCCTAAACTTTAGTTTGATGTTCTGACGGCGAAGAGCATCGCTGGTATCGTCTTTTCCCATTGTGTCTTTTCAAAACAACTATTATACTGTATTCTCATTATCTTTTTCATAGAACGATGTAACCTTTCCACTGGGTTCGGCTGAGGGTACACAGAATTATACGCCACTGGTACACAGAACTATATGCCATTCGTATTCCAAGTCTCTGCAAGAAGCACTTTGTTAACGCACTCACAAAATAAGCTCCGTTATCACACTGGATCTCTTTAGGGAATCCAATACGACTGAACATGACTAATAAGAAGTTACCGATTGTTGCTGATGAAACATTTTTTATAGGTATGGCCTCGGGGTATCGGCTGACCATACAAATTGTCGCTAAAATGTATCTATGTCCGTTTTCTGACTCCGGCCAAGGGCTACAAATATCTACATTTATTCTAGAAAACACTTTCTATTACAGGTACTATTCTCACCGGACTCTACTTCACATCCCCACCTTTTCCAACTTTTTGCTATGCATCACAGGTTCTTATATAGCTCCCCACGTCTTCGTAACTTCCGGTCCTGTAGAAATATCGTAACAATTGCTTTTTGGTCATTGAGACACCCAAATGTGAAACTGTTCCCTCGTGGCAATTTGCCAAAAGATTCTGTCTATGTATTCTGGACACCACAATCAATTCTTTTTTGCTCCTTCAACGGATTGCACTTGCTGCTCAATAGCACGCCATTCCTTTCTTCGTGCTCCTCTCCTATTTCCGAAGTCTGCAGTTTATCTCTTTCTTTCGAGAGTCGCTTTTCCAGATACCGTCTCATTTCTCTACGATGTTATTCTGCTTCTACACCCATCAATCTTAGAATTTCAGGCTCTTCAGTATCCTGTTCTTCAATTATCTCTTCCTCCTCTCCTGTTTTCCAGCCTCACTTGTAAAAACCTCTTCCTCTTCAATCTCTTGTCTCGCTTTTGCAACTCTAGTCGTCATGGCATTCAATATTTCTGGATGAGAATCTTGAATTTTCTGTCGCTCAATCAGCTCTGCTGTCTTGTTTCCGGAAAAGCAGTATCCTCTGTCTAGAAAACTTCGAACTACACAAGCTTTGGAAAAACCACGCCCAAAGTATCTCACAATTTTTATCTCCGCGACAGGTAAGCTTACTGATTCCTCTTGAAATGGGGTACTCACTCTAACAGGTTCTCCTGTGTACGTTTCAGGATTTACGTATGTACTCGCTATAACATCCATGTCCCTTTGATATATACGTGGCAGGTCCGCTAGATTTATCGTCCTTGTCGACTCCGTCAAATTTCTCAACTCTGCGTATATCTGCACGCTCATCAGATCCTTCCTTTTCATCTCCTTACGCTCTATTCTCTGCATTAAATTGCTCTTCTTGAGCAAATTGCTTTACACGATTCACTTTACACGTTATCCCATGTCTTTCTCTGGATTTTGGACAGTTTGCCTTAAAATGAGAGGGCAAATAGCTGATATAGCAAGTCTTCTCCGCTCGCTTTTCACATTCCTTGTGGTTTGGCTCCTTCATACTGCTTGACCTCCAAGTTTGCAAATGCGAATTGTTTGTTTTACCATAAGGAATGGTTTGCCTTAAGCCACCAGTAAATGCCATATGTCGTTCATTTTTATTATACTTGACATAATTACTTGAACTATAAAATTTCGTCTTTCTGGGTCCTGAAGTTTGCCTTTTTTCACTGTCCCTCTCTTCACGTACAGTGAGGTATTCTTCAACAAACGAGGTTACTTCGTCAGTAGACTTCAGTATGGCCCATCTGCCAATAAATTGATCCCTGATTTCGTGCGGACCCCTCCTTTTAATTTGTTCACAAATGATTCGATCCTTTATCCTCCTCAGATTACACTGGTCGGCAAAATGAAACTATTTTTTGCTCCCACGGACGAAAATAGGTGATTCCTATAGGTTTCGAGCTTCTGAGTTCGAATCCGTAACCCGTTTTTCTCCAGGACGTACCAGTTTTCAGGGAGGAGGGGGGGGTGTTTCAATATACACCCAAAGATGCTATTCTCTACCCATAATAATTTGCACGTTATAATTTAAATATCAATATAAATTATGCAGATAAAATTACATAAAAAGTTAAAGTTTAACACTTACGTGCCACTTGGTCTCTTCTCCGGCCTCTCTTTCCCTGTAAGCTTCCAAAATATTTTTAGCAAAGACCCCGTCATACTTGTGGCTTTCCACAATCTTCATATTTAACTGTATTGTCTTACCTGCAGCACTCACCGTAGTCCCTAATTCCTCGGTCATATATCTCAGTTCTTTCTTCTTAGCTTTCCCTATGAACCACGTTTTCCCTATGAACCGAAACAACCATCAAAATAACATAGAACAACTAGTAACGTCTCGAATATCAAACAAAATCAATGCGATAACTTTTTATTAGTGCGTGGCACGACGTTTCATAAGGTGAGACAGGGGTTAATTCAATGAAGAGCGCATTTTTTTCTATTTTTAAGTACATTCTCGGGACTTTCTTGTCCCATTGAGTTTCCATTAAGTTGGTACGTTGAGATAGGCCGTCACATAGGCTTTACGTTTACATTGGAATAATTATTTGTAGTTCATGGATTAAAATGTTGAGTGATTTATTATTCTCTCAACAGGAATCAGATAGCCAGTGTTTAGTTACCTGGATTTTGCTAGAGTTTTCTTTAAAACACGATTTTATAAATGGAAGAAACTTTGTGAGTATGATTGTTATCAGGGCCGGCTCTTGGTTTTTTGGCGCCCCAGGCGAAAAGAAATCTGCGCCCTCATTAAAGCTCCTTCCGGAGGGTCTGGGGGGGTATGGAATTTCAGAAAAATATTTTTGTTAATAATTGGTATTACAAAGAATTTTATTTTTATAACATTTGATTAATGACTGGGATATGTAAACAAAACTAATGTCAACTTTACATAAAATTCATATGCTTTAATGTCCACAATGTATTATGTTAGTTGAAAAAGTAGTTCTAACAATGGCTTTGCATTATGTCTTTTGCTTTGACGACTTATAGGTTAATAATTATAAATCTAAATTAGTATTAGAAAAGCTACATAAGTTTTATATTAGCTAAAAAGTCTACAGCATTATGTACAGTTCACTCAATAACAAACAGAAACTCACAGTTACGTTACAGATAGTTTTTCTGTTTTTATAGCACTTAAAAAATACACTAAGAGTACTTGATGTTGGTTGATGTTAGCTTATTGCTTTCTTAACTACGGTCTCAAAGTCATTTTGAAAATCTGTATGACAGTATTCATACTCCTAATGGTACTTTTCTTGCTTTGCAAATTTTTGTATGAGGGCTTCCGAGTCTGTGTTTCAATAGAAATTGTCGCCAGACCCACAAGTCTCTCCTGGCACATTATACTACGCAGATAGGTTTTAATTAGCTTAAGTTTAGAAAAACTTCTATTTTGTAATGACAACTTAAATAAAATAAAATACCCTTCACCTTTCATTACCTAGTAATTCCTCTGCCTAAGCAAGTAGGGCGCCGAAGTACAAAACTTTTATTTGGTTTATGTTCTTAAAATCCCCAAATAAATAAAAAAATCCTCAATTTTCCGCCCCCCAAAATGTTGCGACCTAGGCGGCCGCCTAGGTTGCCTATATGGACGAGCCGGCCCTGATTGTCGCGATGTTTCATGATGAGCGGATAGTTACCTAAATCTTACCGGCAATATTGACAAAAATGTAATATTTCGTCATAATTAATTTAATAAAAGATGATTTTTGTGTTGAAATTTATTTAATGGATTTAACTGAATCTTAATGTACTATCAAGTTGTGGGTAAGCATAGTTTTTCGACTTGCAGTGGAATTAATTGCGAAAAAATACCAGTCATTTTACAGTACGGCACTGTTTTTTTTGGTTTCTACGAGTAATCATATCATCTATAAGTTACCATCTGCTGGATCACTGCGTGAATGAAATATTTGAATAGACTACAATAGACTTGTTATAGTAATAATGATTTGCAGAAACTCTTCAACTCGTTTTCCGAATTATTAACATTATGCCGCATTAATGGCGACGCGCCAATGCATACTGGTTAAGGGCAGTTTAATATCATTTGTTTACATCTGACGGACATATCACCCTCTAAATTATCATATTAAGACTTTTGTAAGCATTTTCCAAAGACGCTTTTCTTTTTCAATGTATTTATCATGTTACTACGGAATGAATACGTCCACTTTTTACAGATGTTGTGACTGCCGCTGGAAGACTTTGGCGCCACGCTCAGAAAAGTGCAGAAAAGAGCGTTGGGCACATAAGAGCCAAGTTTTTAAAACGATGCTACGATAAGTTGAGTGGTGTGTCTGGATTGTTAGAAGAATTGGGTTCGGAATCGCTATCACAGCGTAGATTAAATTATAGGCTGAACCTCTTAACTAAATTTCAGGAAAAGCATTTCTCTGACGACGTGAAAAACATACTATTAACCCCCTCGTACTACGGCAGCTTAGATCGCGCCAACAAAATTAGAGAGATAGATTGTAGAACCGATAGGTATAAAATGTCATTTTTATTATTGAGAGCATGCGAAAATAAATAAAATAACCTCATTAAGTGATAACTCGTTTCCTTCAATCACGTTCCATTTCGAATTGAATTTTCTTTCTGGAAACTCCTTTTCTTGTACACCAGGCCCTCCTTTTTAAAATAAAGTTTCCGATTCAATTTTTTTTCTGTCACACTTCAGCTTCAATGAACGGTTCCTTTATCTTGAAGAACTCGATCGCCTTATCATTGGTCTCAACTTTTTCCACAAGGGATATTTAATGCACCCATATCACGTCAGATGAATCTGTATGACTGCGCTGATGTAAATATGTTCTACATCTACGAAATATGTTGCTTTATCAAGAGAATACTCGGAAAATGTGATGAGAAAGTGAAAGAACGTTGTTATTTTTCAATCGTTAGGCCTCATTTGGAATATGCTGTTAGTGTATGGGATTCATATGAAGCGGGGTTGATATCGGAATTAGATCACGTGCAGCGAAGAGGAGCTAGGTTTGTAAAACGATGCTACATATGATAAGTTTACTAGTGTGTCTGGATTGTTAGAAGAATTGGGATGGGAATCGCCATCACAGCGTAGATTAAATTATAGGCTTAACCTCTTAACTAAATTTCAGGTAAAACATTTGTCTGACGACGTGAAAAACATACTATTACCCCCCTCGTACTACGGCAGATTAGATCACGCCAACAAAATTAGAGAGATAGATTGTAGAAGCGATAGGTATAAAATGTCATTTTTCCGCGTATCATTCGGGACCATAACAGCTGTGATCGTCGTCATGAATAGTGCGAATAGTGCGATTAGCAAGACTGTAGATCTTTTTCTTTATATTCTCTACGTTCTTATTTATGCATGATGTAAATATTGATGTTCTTATTTATGCATGATATTTTGAATCTGTAGTAGTAGTACTTGTATCCCTTGCATGTTGGAACGATTGACGATGGAATGTTTCTTGGTTAGTAGATTTTTAATCGGCGCGTTGCATGTGTGGTCTACCGGTTTCAATGTAGTTTCGGTGTTCTGCCGTATAATTCATGCATGCCTGGTGTGGAAGCACCCCCTGCCACACACCCTTTGGTTGGCTTGCAAGGTATGACGTAGATGTAGATGTAAGAGCAGAAGGGCATGGGAGAAGACGAGGGCGTAAGAGCGTAGGGTGCAAGGAGTTTAAGAGACTATACTATACGCCGTGGTAGGGTGTCCCCTTTGAAACGGAACACTGTCTATAATTTGTGCAGTTTTGCGCGCTGTCTGCCGGGTCAAATATGCGCTATTTGTGGATTTTACGCATCATTAAACCCAGTGCAAGGCAATATATGTATGGCCATACATTCATCAAAATCCATCCCTCAAATGGATTACTATGTCAATAAATGTATGAAAGATCAAAGTCTATTGGTAATTACGGAAATCACGTCTTAGCGCAGGCCTTTTTCAACTGCCGAGTAAATACCACACATGTCGCTTGACCCATGTTGGTGCCGTTTCGACCGTTTGCCATTTAATCCTTGGGAGAGCGATCTATTGTGATAAAGATATCTATGGTGGTATCACGGGTGGTAGCACCCTGTATCGACCATAGCCACCGGATTGGATTGCGCCGACTCTTTTTGACAATTGCGTGGCGGAACGTAGACGGCTCTGCCCTCGGATGCATGGTAGCGCTATGCGCGGATTTTACAGAAACCACGTTCAGGGAGCCGACTTCGCGCTTGTTCCCAAGTGCTTTCCCCGCTTTCCCTGTAAGTGCACCGAGACCGTTCTCACATTCTGAATTGGAGAATGTCGTCATTTGCCATCATTCCTTAGGAACAGATCTATAATCTATCGATGAAACTTCTTTGAAACAATTGCATTTGATAGCTTTGTAGAATATGTGGTTCTTATTAACGACTAGTTAGTTTAATTGGTTGAAGGACTAGATGTAAAAGACATGAAATGTATTCCTAGCGAGTGAAACTGTAATCCCTTTGAAAAGTGTGCTAATTTGTTTCAGAATATTGACGTACACTGAATTTCTGTAAAAAAAGGAAATATCTGTCGTCATTCTGAAAAATTTCAATGGGTTATTTTCCCATTCGACTAGTGTCCCTTGTTTTTGGTTCCTGGTGGATAATGAATATTGAAAAAAAGATAAATGATCAAAACCTATACATATAAAAAGACAGATACATATTTGCTGATGAAAACCAGTCTATGCTGATGCATTTAAAAGTTTGTTTTCTAAAGAATTTTGAAGCAAATATTTTGAAGTACGACTGCATTTCAGAGGTGTTTTTTGCTGAAAAAGTTAAGGATCAGCATTGAGCGTCACTCATTGCTATCAAAGAAATCCTCGTTATGACGTTGACATCGAAGACAATTTTTGAGGACATCAATGAAAGTTTTAAAAGATTCACAATGGGAATGAAATTTAATGACATCAGTTGCTGAGGATGAAATTTAGTGTAAGTATAAACAAAGCTTTCTCTCCTTATTTGACGCTATTAATGGAAATGTGAATACAAAAGTGATTTTCGGTTCGAATAATACCTAATAGGATTGCTTTATATTCATAATATCAATTCAAACAGGTATTTTATTGCGATTTTTCATGAAAATCTTTCAAACTCTTCGTATCGCCGTAGTATTAGCATTAAGGCGGATGAGCCAATCCAAAGTATAATTAGTTTTAAGGACACTTCTTATTCCATGTCTTCATTTGTTTCTGATTCAATTCTATTTCCTTATGGCAGTAAAATTACCTGAGAACGCTGACTTAATCGTACTTGCTTCATAGAAATGGAATCTGTTATTCTCTTCCTATGAGTGTTGCCCTGAGACACTTGACCATTGCTGAAAACCAGTCCCATTGCGATGTTTGGCAAACTCGTAAAGCATTTTATGCATTTATTGCTCGACTGTAGCGAGGTTATTGTCGTGGACAAGGCCAGATATGTAGTATTTTTCATCTACAGCGGAATTATATGTAGTCGACGTCATCTTTACAGTTGCTACGAACACTCAATGTGAATGGCGTATCTCAATGAAAAATACTCCTATTTCATCTCCTAAATACTCCTATTTCACTCATCGTTGGTCGTTCAGTCACAAGATTGGTTGACTGACGCTCGCCATCCCTCCCTGTCTTATGCTTGCTTGCTTAATTCCAGAAAGTTCTCTTGAAGTTAGTCCGAGCGAGATAGTTCCCTAGTCATGATAGAGACCATATTCGAATTATACATTTTAATGTCGCCAGCTTTAGAACACATCATTTTTTTGCACGTAAATTTTGCATTATTAATGGTGCAATAATATAATTTTATATGGCAGAAATTTTAAGTAATTAAATGAAAATATCTAAATAAGTCTTTCACTTGACTCATTTTTTTCTACCGATGCGTTTGAGGGCGGAACCTTCCTCGGAAACTTCAAAACGGAAGGTTTTTTGTGATACCCAAGAACCTACTGCGGTGACAATAGGATTAATTTTCAAATATAGTTGAGAAAACATACTAACTACACGCTGTTAGTTTTTTTTTACGACATCTAAGTGCTAGAACTTTCCGCGGACTACAACCGGACGGACATGGTGAAAGGGCTTGCGCGTTCCAATTACCCTTAGAGCTGGACTGGCGGTAGCAATTAATATTGCTCCCGGTAGGGTCACCCATGCCAGATAGGTCGAAGGGTAGGAGCCAGACGAAAGGTAGTCCCGTGAGAGTGTCACGTGAAACACACTGTCGGGAAGCGGGGGTGGGAGTCTCCTCTCGACTACTATCCTACCCAGAAATATGAATGTCGCACAAAGAGAAATGAATCCTGGCAACTACGGGACGCCGCCCGGGCGGGTGTCGGACCCGGCATCGGAGGAGGCAAGGCCCCCGAGGTCGTCATCACGCGAAATCCTTGCACAACACAGTCATCACAGGATACAAGGGGGGCTATTACCTAACTCTGGGCGTTAAATAACGACGACATTAAATAGCGACTCGCCTCGGCCGAAAATAGCGACCCTAGCGATTACCTAACTCAGGGTAGAAATGTTGAAGGGGGTCTTTATCCAAAAATAGACGGTGTATGGCAAATTCTTCGTTCAAATCTGTTCAAATATCCCCGAATTTGGATCGGCCAATGAACTGCTAGATGTTCCTATGCGGAATAGTGGACCAAATAATGAAGCGTCATCATCAACGAAAAGTAAACAACACTAGACAAATGAGTATCTCTTAGCGACGGCCGTCGTGAATGTAAACAAACCCAGACTTTCAATCTATTGAAGGGGGATGAATACGTTTATCAATAATTATCACCTGAATGAAGTATTGTATCATTTTTATAATATCGTAATAGCTGTTTTCGTGAGTTACGCTAGCGGCATAGAGAGTGACAAAGCTGTGAAAGAGTATTTGCTCAATGCAGTCGAGAAATGACGAGAGGTCGTATCTCATGTGTGCAGAAAATGTGTTACCTATACACTGTGCAGAGGATCGTCCCTTAAAATAGTGCAAAATATGTTTGAGTTTGATTATATTATGTGCAATTCAGTGATAATCGAGCGAGTAATGAAGCAATGTGTGTCCAAAAATTTTGCTTCCATCGATATGTTTTGATTGTCACCGCACAGGAATCAGTGGAAAGAGGTTGTCAAATGCTCAGGAAGTTGGCACACACAATTTTTATACATCTTGTCCGCTTAATTATGTTCGTAGGGATTTTACATTAGAGTAATTTGTTTGAAAGCGACGCGTATGTGAAATGAGATTGTTAGTTCTTAGGAGTGACAAATGAGCAGTAGTGTTAATTAAATTATGAAAGGTGATAAATAATTAAATTAACTGTTTGTTTATCTCTTCGTATGACTGTCGTGTGTCTGAAATACAAGTAGTGCCAATCAAATCAATTCTAGCTTGTAAGCCACTTCCCAGCCGGACACTGATTCATCTCACAAGTACTCCAAAATCTTTGCGATGAACGTCTTCTGAAACTCTGCAATATGTTTACAAACACTTCGCAATGCGCCAAATAATAAATATTTGTTTTTGTCGCATTATTCCTCACCATAAGTGGGAATATTATTGTAATATTTGCCTGGCGAATTCTGGGAAATGTCTCCTCGTCATAAATACCCAAGTCTCAGGAATTCACATCGATTTACAACGCAGTACGATTTAATTAATATATTTTAATGTGCCCAATAATAAAGGATTGAGTTTTTGTTGCATTACTCGTCACCATTATATTGAATATCGTTGTTGTGTACGCCTACCTTATGAGATCTTCGGAATTACCCCTCGTCATTAATACACAAGTCTCAGCAGTTATCATGATTTTCAACTCGAAAACATTTTAACAACATTCAATGATGTGCCTATTATTAAAGGATTGAGTTTTTGTTGCGTTTTTCCTCACCATTACATTGCATATTGCTGTTATGTATACCTACCAAGTGAGACGTCCGGAATTATACCTCGTCATTAATACATAAGTCTCAGCAATTCACTTGATATTTAACTCGAAAATATTTTAATAAAATTTAATAATGTGCCTATTAATAAAGTTTCGAGTTTTTGTTGCATTATTTCTCCTTATTACATTGAATATTGCTGTAACACAACGCGGACCTCCATATTCTTTTCCCACCGCGTGGGAGAAATAACAATTAAACACCCACCATGTTTAACTTTTCACGGTGAAACAATAGGGAAACGGAGGGCAGAGCCTAAGCCGACAATGAAGAATTGGGGAAGGGGACAAATAGAAAAGCACTAGCGGGGATTGACAGGAGAGTTCTTGAAGGGAACGGACGTGTGGTGGGGGTTCTGTGCCATATTCCGGAGGAAGCGGACATTCAGCCGCGATACGGGGGCCAGAGAGAGAGAGACCCTGATACAGGACTACCATTCGTGCAGATGCTGTGATCACATTACGCCAGGACTACGGGTTACGGAGGTTGTAAAGCTAGAGTGACACCAGCCACGTATCAACCTGTATTGTCAACAAGATCGTAAATATGGACTTTAATTCTGTATTTTACATAAGCCATACAACCCAGTTGGGTACAACCCGGATTAGAGGTTGATGCTAGTTTGTTTTATTTACATTGGAGTAATGAATGTTTAAAGAAGATATATGGCTTGATTCAAAGAAGTTGATTATCATAAAATGTTTAAAGATAAGTAAATCATTTGAAGTAACTGTATGAGGTGCAGAATATTACAATTGTCTGGGTCATGACCATAAGTTAAAGGTAAAGATATTATATACTTTGTTTTTGTGTGTCTTGATTCAATGATATGATTTTGTCTGATCAATTAAATTGCTAGTTATCACGTATCGCATGTTGTTTTGTGTTTCTCATGTTATCTACCGCAGAGAAGGCTGGGGCAATTGAAAAAGGTAGGAGACCGTGGTTAATTTATCTCACATTTATTTTCCATTTTTGATACTCACCACGTGGGCATTTTGAGTTAACGATAATAGAGATTGTTTCCATTTCTGACCCACAACGTGGGGCTGTCGGGTTGCATTGTAAATATTTTACATTGCTATTGTCTACCTACTTCTTGAGATCTCCGAAATGACCTTTTGTCACTAATACACTAGTCTCAGCGATGAACATGATTTGCAAGTTGGAAATATTTTAAGAACATTTTAAAATGTTCTTGATATTAAGCGTTTGCGTTTTGTGGTATTATTCTTCACCATTACTTTGAATATAGTTGTTTTATGTACCCAGCAATATCTCCGAAATGACCCCTCATCAGAAATACTCTTGAATCTCAGTAATACACATCGTATGCAACTCGGAAATATTTTTAAAACATTTTGCCATATGCATAATGATATATTTTAGCATTTTGTCACTTTATTTTCACCATTACTTTGAATATTGTAGTTATATGCACCTAGCGAGATCTCCAAATGACCCCTCGTCATAAGTGCACCCGAGTTTAAGCAATACACATGTATTGTAACTCGGAAATACTTTTCAAATATCTCGCAACGTGTCTAATAATAAATGCTTAGATCTTGTTACATTATTCTTCACACCGCCGTAGATTTTTATTATATACCTTGCGAGATCTCAGAATTGAATCCTGCGCAATTACGCCATCATAGTCGCTATTTCCATAAAGTCCCCTCTTGAGGGGGTCTTTATTTTGGGCCGCTATTACTACGAATCTGCTCTTGATAAAGACGGCGTTATGAGTTAGGTAATCTCTCAGGTCGCTATGAGAACTTGGGGTAGAAATAATAGCGACTTTCACCTCATAGCGACGTCGCTAAAAGTTAGGTAATCGCCCCCAAGGACTAAGAAAGATAAGAAGAAAATGAAGAAGAGAAGGAAATTACTGATAAAAATAGGAACTTGGAACGTTAGAACGATGATGATGGCTGGGAAACTGGAAAATATTAAACGGGAAATGGATAGAGGGAAAATGGATGCCTTGGGGCTATGCGGGGTGAGATGGAAGGACAGCGGGGACTACTGGAGTGAAAATTACAGGGTAATCTATAGTGGTGGGGTTGAGAGTGAACGTGGGGTAGCCATAGTATTGAACGCAAAATTGGGGAGGAGGGTAGTAAATATTGAACAGGTGAGCGACAGGATACAAGTGGTAGAAATAAAAGCACTCCCTACAAATTTCGTATTGGTCCAGGTGTACATGCCTACAAGCAATCATAGGGAGGAAGAGGTGAATGGGTTGTATGAACAGATAGAGGAGGTAATCAGAGAAGTGCGGGGCAAGAAGAATCTAATAGTAATGGGCGACTGTAGTGGGGGAAGGGAGAGGCGGGCGGGATGAAGTGGGAGGGTTTGAATTAGGAATGAGAAATGATCACGGAGAGAAGGCAGTTCAATTTCGTAGGAGAAATAAATTAATTGTTACAAACACTTGGTTTTAACACCATCTCAAGAGGAGGTACACATGGAAAATACCGGAAGAAACTGGGAGAATCCAAATTGACTACGAGACATGGTTAGACAAAGATTTAGGAACGGTGTGCAGAACTCGCGGAGCAATTATGAAAATGGAGGAGAGAAGGAATTGGAAAAATGTCAACACCGACGTAGGTAAGGCGAAATACAAGGAGCTAAATTATCAATTACGGCGAATGACCAATCGGGAAAAGGAGAATGGGTGGAGAAGGCAATGCGAGGAAATGGAGAAACTGCAAAAGGAAGGGGAAGTGGGTGCGTTATACGCTAGGGTAAAATTGCTATCGGGAGTTAAGCGAGGGCAAACGGTACCAAAGATTAAGGACAAGAGAGGTAGAATGTTAACCGAGCAGAAAGATATCCTAGAAAGATGGAGAGAATACGTGGAGGAGCTATATGACAGCGATAGTAGAGCAACGAATTTAGATATAGAGGATGAGGGAACTCTAGAGAAAGATAACATCGGGCCAATGATACTCGACAGTGAAATAGAGAAAGCATTGAAAGAGATGAAGGCAAGAAAAGCTGTAGGAGTTGATAACATACCTCGGAATCGCTAAAGAGTTTAGGAAACAAAGTTAGGAAAGCTTTTTTCGGACTTATACGTAGGATCTACGAGGAAGGAGTATGGCCAGAGGACTTCGTGAAAACGGTATTGATTCCTATCCCGAAAAAGAAGAATGCATCAGAATGAGAGGACTTTAGAACAATTAGTTTAATTTCACACGCAGCCAAAGTTTTACTTCGAATAATTAATAGAAGGTTGGAGAGTAAGGCCAAAAACTGCTTAGGCGATGACCAGTTTGGGTTCAGGAAGGAAAGGTCAACTCGGGATGCGATAGAAGTGATGAGAACTCTTATAGAGAGAAACATTGAGTATAATCAGGACGTTTTCGCATGCTTTATTGATTTAGAAAAGGCTTTCGACAGAGTAAATTGGAATAAACTAACGGGATTACTAGGGAAATGGGAGCTCATGAGAACTAACTTGCCCATACGAGCGTGTCAAACTATTATATCTAATAAATCAATGAAGTATTACTAACAAATCATCGATGAGGCTATTTTCTAAGTTTTCCACGTTTAGTTGCATTTACTACAAAATCCCGTGTCCTCTGGTAATTACATACACAATCACTGACAAAGCTGACGCACCTTTAGACCGACAAAATGTCCGCATCATGTCGTTTAGAGCCGAAAAAAAAAAACAACGGAAAATAGGATGTGTGTTGCGGGTTGCCTACCCTCACGAAACTGCCGCGGCGGCACCGCTACAAGTCATCCTATCGGAATATAATTGTACCACTGTTCCTCGAGTAGGACGGGATACATTTTGCCGTATGTCGAACTTTGAATTTCGAAAAAAGTTGTTTCATGACCTGAAGGAGGTAATGAAGGGTGATGGGTTGCTGGAGAGTGTGATAGAGGGGAGGATTTTGGGCAAGCGGGGAAGGGGAAGAAAGAGAATAGGTTTCACGGATGGGATGAAGAAGGGTAGATCTAATGCAGAGGCGAAAAAGGATATACTAGAGGGAGATAGACCACTGAACGTGTAAAAGACCGGGAGGAAATTCTCTGACATTCAACATTTACCGGTATGATTTACATAATAAAATAAAAAAATAAAAAGTGCTATAAATTCCTCATTTTGCAAATAATGTCTCTCTGGAGTGCATACACGACCCATTTCCCGAGGGTTACGCAAATTAAAAAACAAGTGAACACCGCATTTATATTTCAGCCATTTCTATCCTTTTCTAACCATTTCCATCCATTTCTGTCAACTTTCGACCATTTATGTCCATTTCTGTCCATTTATATCCATTTCTGTTCATTTTCATCCATTTATGTCAACTTTCGACCATTTATAACCATTTCTGTCCATTTATATCCATTTCTGTTCATTTCCATCCATTTCTGTCAACTTTTGACCATTCTTGTCCATTTCTGTCAACTTTCGACCATTTATGTCCATTTCCATCCATTTCTGTCAACTTTCGATCATTTCTAACCATTTCTGTCCATTTCTGTCCATTTCTGTTCATTTCCATCCATTTCTGTCAACTTTCGACCATTTATGTCCATTTCTGTCCATTTATATCCATTTCTGTTCATTTTCATCCATTTATGTCAACTTTCGACCATTTATAACCATTTCTGTCCATTTATATCCATTTCTGTTCATTTCCATCCATTTCTGTCAACTTTTGACCATTCTTGTCCATTTCTGTCAACTTTCGACCATTTATGTCCATTTCCATCCATTTCTGTCAACTTTCGATCATTTCTAACCATTTCTGTTCATTTCCATCCATTTCTGTCAACTTTCGACCATTTATAACCATTTCTGTCCATTTATATCCATTTCCGACCATTTCTGTCCATTTATGTGCATTTATAACCATTGCTGTCCATTTCTGTCCATCTCTGTCCATTTATATCCATTTCCGACCATTTCTGTCCATTTCTGTGCATTTATAACCATTGCTGTCCATTTCTGTCCATCTCTGTCCATTTATATCCATTTCCGACCATTTCTGTCCTTATGTGCATTTATAACCATTGCTGTCCATTTCCGTCCATCTCTGTCCATTTATATCCATTTCCGACCATTTCTGTCCATTTCTGTGCATTTATAACCATTGCTGTCCATTTCTTTCCATCTCTGTCCGTTTCTATCCATTTCCAACCGTTTCTGTCCATTTCTAACCATTATTGTCCATTTCTATCCGTTTCTGTCCATTTCTATCCATTTCTGTCTATCTCTGTCCATTATTGTCCATTTCTATCCATTTCTGTCCATTTCAATCCGTTTATGTCCATTTCTAGCCATTTCTGTCCATTTCGCGACCATTTCTATAACAATAAATATTATCACACGCTATTCTCAAAAAACCAGAGTTCAAAAAGCGCATGAAAAACCTGCGAAATATAGGAATAGTTACAAAGCCCAAGGATGAGAAGTTAAACATACACCCCGATATCCTAAATAGTTACTTCTCCACTAGAGGGACGACAATTCTTCCCCGAGCATTCGTCAGAAATGAGACAATCTTGACAATCGATTCTTTTTTTCACACGTGAAACTCGTAGAAGTCACTAGAGCATGTAAAAACATTACCTCAATTGCAAGAGGCTACGATGAAATCCCGATAGGTTTTATAAAAAAGTCATTACCAATGATAGTACCCGCTCTTTTAAATATCTTTGACTCCTCATCACAACTAGGCATATACCCAGCCATTCGGAAAAGAACATTATTGCGGCCAATACGCTCCAATCCTTCCAACCCGAGCTACTAGAGGCCAATAGTATTACTATGTGCCACCGCGAAAATACTCGAGAGAATAGTTTCTTACCAAATTAACTCACACATTAACGAACGAGACCTGCTCGACCCAAGACAATCTAGTTTTAGGAAGGGACTATTCTACTTCGCTTAACTGAAGACATCATAAAAGCAATGGATAATAGGAAACTGACTGTGCTTGTTCTGTTTGATTTTTCACAAGCATTCGACTCCGTGAACCATACTCTACTATTACAGAAGTTAAAAGAGTATAATTTTCTGACAGTGAATTAAAATGGTCCCGATCATTTCTTACCGGGCGAACGCAGGCAGTAATAGGAGAGACCGGAGATACATCTAACTGGCTAAACGTGGACACAGGAATGGTGCAAGGATCTGTTCTTAGTCCATTATTATTCTCTATATTCATTAACGACCTACCGAAATTCTTAACTCACTCACAATATTTTCTATATGCCGACGACTTCTAAATTTACCAACATTCAACACCAGAAAACCTAACACTCACTATTGATAGTCTAAATTCTGATATTGTACGTATTAACACATGGACTGAGGCCAATCGCCTGAAACTGAATGAAAATAAAACAAAGGCCATCATCTTCGGCAGTAGGAACCTTTCCTCTTCGATCAATTTCCCAATTATCCCTACAATCACAGTAAAAAAATAAAGCTCTCCCCAACGAAGAACAAATAAAAAATCTAGGATTAATAATGGACAGGAACTTAAGTTGGAATGCCAACTGCCTAAACATTAAGAGTAAAAGCTACAAAACTCTTCACTATCTATACAAATCCAAAAACCAGTTGCCCACAAACATACGAAAATCTATCGTAAATGCGATTATTTCTACGTTCAATGGTATCAGGCTCAACTATGTGGAAGTTGATATTCACAAATGAAAAAACGACTTCGTTTTCTTCCACTGATTTATTTATTTTTGTAAATGTAAATTACTAAATGACATCCTTTTTGAAAGAATTTCTCCCCTCCTACAAGTCTCTCTAAACGTCACCGAAAGACGAACACCCAGATCCCTCCCGCCCAACTCCACACCCGCTGATAAGTTGATAACCCACCTCCACCTTAACGACCCTTTCCAAGTTAACCCACCCCTCCCTCTACCTTCCATCCCCCGCCCCCACCTTTCTCACCAACACGGTCCTCCTAAGGGTTTTCCCTAATTCTCACCATAACCGCCACCCCTCACCTCTCTCCGGGTTTCCCCTTCCCCCCTCCTAACACCCAGTCTTCCACCCCTCTCCAACCTTCCCCAAGACCCTTCCAGGTATATATTTGCTTGAATTCTAAAATTTTTTGTACTTGAAAATGACCTCTATGTGTCGAAACATGTCGTACCAAAGAAATAAATCAGTGGAAGAAAACAAAGTCGTTTTTTCATTTGCGATTATTTTCCCACATTTTGAAAACTGTTGCGGTATAGTATTATTAATGAAGAAACGAATAATAAGCTTCAGATAGCGATGAATGCTTCTGTAAGATTTGTATGTGATCTAAAACGATGGGATCATGTCACGGACTCGTACAGAAAACTAAAATGGCTCAAAGTAAGAGAAAGACGGCTTCATTTATCTATTCTTTCCTCCTTCAAGATTTTCAAATCAAGATGTCCACCGTACATCTTCAACTCATTCACCTTCAAAAAGGACATCCTTAACCGTTTAACAAGATCCCATCATTTTGACCTACAGATCCCCAAGCACAAAACAGAAATGCATCATAAATCCTTCATAACTACAGTATCAAGAAATTGGAATTCTCTCCTAGTTGATGTTAAAACATGCCAATCTGTACCTTGTTTTAAAAGAAAATTATTTAATTATATATCCATGAAAAACTGTCAACCGTAGAAATGCAGTTAGTCCATTTCAAATTATCATACGTAAACATAATGCTTGAATTATTTTATTGTGTATCATGTATTATTTTTTATCATTTGTTAACTTTTTTTGTGAATATATCATCAAATGAATTCTTGTGAATTCCATATCAACAAGATATCCAATGTAATGGTGTGAACATTGAGTAACACGTATTATTATTTTTATCATTTTTGTATGTTATAAAATGTATTATAATTACTATTTTTATGTTTTTTTAAAAATGTTATGTAAGCTTTATGTTATGTCCTAAAAAGTCTGAAAGACCTTAAAGGTCTACGACAATAAACGTTTTATTATTATTGAAAGTTACTTGAGTAACATTCCCCTCCGAGTCCTCGGCAAGCATCGGGTTTCATTGCCGTCATAATGGCCGAGGACTCGAGAGGGGATTGGCGGTTATCGCAGCCACGTCCAACGCCCATCGGATTGGTGGCTACGCTGCGGTTGGGTCGGCTGTGCGGAGTAGACAGAGGGACCCAAGTAAGACGGCCTTCTGCATGCGAGCTGCAAGTGACTCCGCCTGTGCCACGCAGGACGGAATGCACTTTGCTCTCCAGCAGCGAGCCCTTAACTTCACCGAGCACACCTATGATGAGGACTACCAGTTTAACAGAGTGTCCTGGGTACATTCAAGCTCAAAGAGCAGGTCTTGATATTTCGTCCGTTTCTCCGCCTACTTTGCATCCATGTTCGTTTTAGCCGGGGCCGAAAACTCAATCACGAACATGGAGCGTGAGAGGTGGTCTAGGAGAACGATATCAGGCTTGGTAACCTCCAACTACCTGGTGGTAGAAAAGGAGTAATTCCACCAGATGGTACATTTGTCGTTCTCCACAACTGACTCAATATCTCCCGGGGCATACGGCAGCACAGGAGTGTCGTCGATGCCAAAATGGTGTCGAAGATGAAAATATAACACTCGCAGGGCCGCATTGTGCCTAGCAACATACGCTGACTTGGCGTAATAGCTACAGCCGGAGAGAAGGTGACTCAAAGTCTCCGGCTGGGCTCGGCAGGCCCTGCATCTCGTGTCCGCAACCTCCCCATCTTGAATATAATGCGGCGGTACACGAGTGTGTTTATGAAACCATCCTGGCATGCGAGGACGAAACCCTCGGTCTTAGACTTAAGACCAGCGGAGCGGAGGAAGGCAAACGCCAGCTCCTTCGATAGCCCATGCTTCTCCATGCTTCGATAGAAACATCCATGCATGGGCTTCTCGGTGTGTGCCTTGAGCAAGGTGTTCTGATCGGCCTTTTTGATTTCGAGCTTAAGGACGTCTGCCTTCAACGACAAGAGGGACTTGCCGTCGTTGCAACCGTCTTATTTTGGGTCAAAGTCCATACCGGTTTCATCCCCTGCCCCCTTGGCCGCCTGGAAGAGAAACGCCCCTACTCCGGCACTTTCGTGGTCTCTGGCGAGACTGAGCAGGGGGTCTGTGCTTTTGAGCACTCGGCATGCTGTTCCAAGGACAACTCTGTTGTGGAGACACTCCAGGCTCAACAGACCTCTACCACCTACACTGCGAGAGAGATACAGTCTGGCGACGGAAGATTTCGGATGAAGACTTCTGTAAATGGTCATCATCTTCCTCGTTCCCCTGTCGAGGTTCTGCGAATCGTTGACGTTCCATTTAATGATCCGAAGGTGTACAGCAGGGTGGGAACGGCGAACATGTTCGTGGCAAGAACCTTGTTCTTGCCAGACAGCTCAGAACTCCAGATTTTCCTTAGAGTCTGTCTGTACTTGGCGGTGAGTCTCTCCTTCACTGCTGCAACCTCCTGAATTCGGCTATGGGGGACGCCGAGATATTCATAGCTGTCATCGCACTCGAGGTGGCGAATGACGCTCCCGTCAACGAGGTGCACGTCTTCCTTGTGCTCCGAAAATCTTCCTCTCGTCAGGTGGATGGATGCACACTTGTCCAATCCAAACTCCATCCCTATAGCCTCACTGCACTCCAGTACGGTGTCCAGGGCCACGCGAAGGTCTTGCGTTGGAAACGTAGAGCTTCAGGTCATCCATATAAAATAAATGTGTGACCTTATGCTTCCTGTCACCTGGCACACCGCACATGTATCCTTTCCCTTTCGCAGCCTTAGCGAGAGAGGCAGGAGGGAAATGCAGAACAGCAAGGGGCTCAAGCTATCGCCTTGGAAAACGCCACGGTGGTATGATATCAACTCTGTCGAGACCGTCCGCTTGCCTGCGGTCAGGACAAAGCGCGTTCTCCAGAGTGGTATCAGGCGTTGGATGCAGGACACTACATCTGTGTGGACTTTCATCAACTTCAACATGGCTACAATGAGCTCATGTGAATTGGTGTCAAACGCCTTTCTGTAGTCTACCCAGGCCATTGATAAGTTGCGCTTACGCTGGATGGCATTCTGGCATATGCATCTATCAATGAGCAGGTTGTCCTTACATCCCTCGATTCAACGCTTTGAGCCCCTCTGCTCGTACACCTGCTCCCAAACCGGCTGGACCTGGTGGAGGATAGGGTCGCTCAAAATGGAGGTGAACGCCTTGTATACAGTGTTGAGGCAGGTTATAGGGCGGTAGTTCTTAGGATTGGACAAGTCTCCCTTTTTATGTATTAGAACCGTACGTCCCTCAGTCAGCCACGGTGGAATTTCTTCTCTACCCGAGAGAAAGGACGTGAAGATTCTGGCGAGATGTCGGTGGGTGGAAGTGAACTTCTTCCTCCAGAAGTTATTCACGGCATTCATTCCAGTGGCCGAGAAATTCTTCTTGCTAGAGAAGGCCTTCTTCACGTCACTTTCTGTGACTGAAAGAGGTCCATCCACTTCATGTAGGTGGCAGTCATAAAACATTTTAAAGAGGCCTATGGCCGGAGTGTCTCCGTTGAATGGCTTCGAAGTTTCATAGATATCCTTCCAGAGACGTTCTAGCTCTTTTACGGGTGACGGAGATTTGTAGACAGACTGAGGTGGTCGATAGAGACGGGACGGGTGAAGGAGGAAGGTTGAGTTCTCCCTCACGGCCTTACTCCTATTCAGGAGCTTTTTCCGGGCCGTGGTGAGTGCCGAAACTCTATCAACCGCGTGCTGCTTCACGGTGATCAGCACGTTCTCGTTCAGTGTGTGATAGTGAAATCTGAGGCTGCGTGCTATGCGGCGGACTTTGGTTGTGAAAGCCTGCCCATATGTGATGTACTCCATCAAACACTGAATCCTCGAAGCCTGACGTCTCGCCAGCGTGATCTTGGCCTCCACTTGTTCCAGCCGTTTTGCCGCTTTGTCCTTCCAAGAGGTGGGCTTTTGGGAGTTGGCCATTATTTTGACAGCAGCGTAGACCACGTGGTGGACCGCCCAGAGGTCCGACGTCTCCGTAAGGATTTCGTCGATAAAGCCATTCAACCTGTTCAGGACGTTAGTCCGCAGAGAGGTCTTCCGATAGATATCTCTCTACCTGGTTTGTCGTACATCATAAGTGATTTCGTTTAACAACCGCGTTCGGAGTTCAGAGTCGGCCTGATCTACTTCCTCCCTACTTGTCGGCGGTACCGACGGTGCAGTGGCTGTCAAAACAGCCTGTGGAGGGACTGCTTGTGTCGGGGAGGGTGGTCTGGCCGGTGGTGTATTTCTCTGAACACGCGGTTGTTGGGGAGTTTCCTTTTTTCGCAGGTGGTTGGCATAGTCGCGCAGATTCTGATGCGACAGGTGGTTATGTTCAGGATGCATCTCACACCACAAAGAGTGCATCCTTGCCATATACCCCCTGCGATTGGGCTCGCTGGCAGCATAGCATGCGAGGAGGTCGCCCCTTAGGGTTTCCGTCCACTCCATACAAGCTCCATTCTTGTTGGTGTTCTTATTGTTGCCACACCCAACTCCACTAGGGTCCCCATCCGAGAGGGGCCGGTTGTGGGTGGCACTTCTGGTTATCTTCCTGGGAACCAGATAACTCTGCATGTGGGGTGGTTAGCTCCACACACAGACGTCCACCATTGGCCGGCAGAGCCGTTACCAGGAACGTCACGAGGAGACTGGTGGTCCGCTTTCGTACCCCCATTAGTATTATTATTTCTCAACAATCGTACACCATTTCTCAGAGTGGCATACACCTTGTCATTTCCCATGTAAAGGGGCTGTTATTTTTTGGCAAATATCTCCGAAAGTAATGTGGCAAGTGGTTGAATTTTTTGTGGCATTAGAAGGGTGAGATATTTTTCTTTAATGTGAGACCAAATTCATTGAATCCATTACATTGAAAAGTAAAATAATATTTCGCTCAAACTACCTTAAGCAATTTCATCTTTATTTGCCCTATGTATTTACACCTTGGCATTCCTCTTGGGACTTTTCCCTCAATTATATTCTTCACAAACCCGCAGTGCATCAGTTTTCCCAATCCATTTGGTTCTTATTCTCTGTAAAGCGTTCCATTAAGTCTCTTCCTCTTCAACTATTTTCTATTTTGTTTACTTCTATTTCATTACGGCCAAGAAAAACATGGATGAAACAAGGAAACAAAAAACATGAAAACAAGAAAAACAAAATCCACAATGTACAGGTTAATATTGTTTTCTATAGGGCGCATACTATATACCACACCGTACCGTACGTAGGTATATACCGCGTACCATTAGGTACATACCGCGTACGTACCCTGGGATTATCCCTGTGAAGGATCCCAATTGGGTTTAGTGTGTGTGTGTCTGTGAATGGTCACTGGCGAGGAATTAACGTTCCCATGAACCTTCACAAGGGTATTCTGGTTGAGAGGCTGTGGTTGGTCACTGACGCTACCGTCAAAACATCACAGTAAATATTTTCTGTTCTATCTTTTGACGAGTGATGCCAATAGTTACGGCCATTGGAGAAATATTCTCACCCTATTTTGTCAACTTACTTTCTTAATTACTTCCATGGGGACAATTCTTTTTATTTTCCTTCCTTTGTTGAATGTTTTAAAGGAAAATGAAAAGCCTAGCTCTCCTTAACGTCCCTTCCCCTCCTTTGAAGCTCTCTTCTCCTTTGCATTGCCTCCTTTGATGGACCGCAAGGGCCTAAGATCTAGTTGCCTTGTATCCATCAAAAATTGCAATGAGAATTAGGAAGCCTGGATAGCGTAGAGCTCTGCGCATTTCAACCATAGGTCCGTGGTTCAATTCCCGGTCCAGCCCGAATTTTTCTCATGGAAATTTCTTAAATATATATATAAAATAAAGGAAAATGAAAATGCTTATCCTTGTGAATGGCGTGTAAACCAAATGGCGTTGTCGCAAAATCATACTTTTTTGTTATTTCCCATTTAGCTTTTACTATTTTAGCTAATAGCGTGGCCGGTGAAAGTGTTTGAGCTCCTCGCCGACGATGTCCTCTAGTACGGAAAACTCCAAGCTATGTAGTGTTACGAGGAGGCAGCATGAAAAGGATATTCTTTTTCAATTGCCTTACTCGGCCAGAACGTTTTTTATGATCATTATAACAGAAACAACAATTGCACTTTTCCACAGGATATTTTAATGAGCACGGCGCGTTTCAGCTCACAGGGCCATCATCTGGTACCTGACAAGTCTCGTACCCGATGATGGCTCTGTGAGGAGAAACACGTCGTGCTCATTAAAATATCCTGTGGAAAAGTGCAATTGTTGTTTCTCTCATTATAAGACGAAGTTCCTTGCTTAGTACATTTCTCTTCATTTGGTCCGTGAGCTTATTCTTGGCTCTCCCTCTGATGACTTTTCTATCATTTTTGTCTTCAACTATGTTCTTCGCAAACATATTGTGCCTTAAGGCTCCTCAGCATCCTCCTACATCACCAGGTTTCGAAGGCTTCTAGTCTGTTGTGGTGAGCTTTTCCAATGGCCCATGCTTCCGATCAGTAGTCTGCCTCGCCCCTCACGAATGTTTTCACATACTGTTTCCTCGCTTGTAGTCCTGTCGGCTTTAACCTCAGCAGTTTTCTTTTACCATGATTTTAGCTCGGGCTATATCTTCGCCTGATGTCCGTTTTACTTATTCTGTCTCACGTGATGTCACTTCCTTGCTATAATTTCTCTCCTCTCAGGGTGACTTCTGCACTCAGCTTTTCTCTTCCGCACTCTAGGATTTTCATCTCCGCATTGATTTCTTATTTATTTTCATGATGTATTCTTGGAGAACTTGGCTCATTACGTTTTGTGACCTTTGAAGATCATCGTGATATCCTGCTATAGCTGCGATGTCATCTGCGAAGCGTTTCCTATTTATTTCTTCCCCGTTTTTCTTTATTCTGCTCAGTAAAATTTCTTCTGCTTCTCATATTGCCCCCTCCACGTACATATTGAACAGTGCTGGTGAGATATGTATTTTTGTATAACTCCTTTGTTATTTTAGCTCTTATTTGCCTTCAGTCAATCATTCGAGTCGTGACGACTTGTTTCCTGTATATTAAGTAGATGATTCCTCTGTCTACGTATTCCATTCCGAGTCTTTCCAGCAGTCGGAATATCTTGTTCCATTCAACCGTGTCGTAGGCTTTCTCCAGGTCCACAAATGCTACGTACAACTATCTGCTCACATGCATTGTTTTCTCTGCCATTTCTCTCAGGCGTAGTATAACCCCCCTGGTTCCTCTGTTCTTCCTAAATCCAAATTGATTTTCCGAGAGGTTGCCTTAAATTTCCCTTTCCATCCATCAGCTAATTATTCGTATTAGTATTTTAAATACATGTGGAGATAGACTCAAGGCTCGGTGCTCCTCACATCTCTCAGTCCTTATCTTCTTTAGTTTCACAATGATTTCATTCCTATCAATGTCCTCTGTAAGTCTTCCGATTTTAACTCTTTAGCTATCTTTTTAACGAAACTGGCTGATTTTCTTCGTATTTTATTAGTTTTTTTAGTTAAATCTTTATGACCAGGGTCCCAAATGCTCGCGGCGTATTCGAGGTGTTTCCTAACCAAGGCAAAGTAGCACCTTTTTTTTTACTTTTTAATCCGAGGACCTTCCTATCAATATAAAGGGATGGGTTAACCCTTTCGCGCCGGACTCCTTCACGGAAAGATGGTTTTGGCTGTACGAATGCTATTTCTTCCTTCGCCCTGTGCCTTTCTTCGCCCTCTCTCGCGGCAAGAAATCGTCCAGGTAGTCGCTTCCTACGCTTAATGACCTTGCCTAGCGGGGTGCCGGACCCTTTTCTCGGCAACTGACCAGATATAATCCTCGACCCTTTTCTCGAAGGTAGCCCATCGCGGTGTATTTATGCGGTCAGATTAGTGTTACTAAGGTGATTTACATTTTTTTAAATTGTTGATTTTGCAGGGAATGTCAGTACACCAATGTATACCTTTCATTTTGCACTGCCTTTAGAAATTTTAAACGAAGTTCTACGGTTATTTTTACGGTTTTCAGCAAAAGCGCATTGTATCAAAGACCAACAAATACTTCAAGGGGAATGACAACTTTCAATACACGTCGCATATTCCTAGGTATTTGCACTTTCAGATATTCACATATTTTAGATCCTATTTTAGAGAAAAGAAAATGAGTTATAATGAGAAGAGTGAGGCTATCTTCTTCCAAATATTTCAGTAAAAGCCTACTTGCGCCAATCTACTCTTGGATGTCCCGATTGGGCAGTAATATGTTTTTCCAAGAAAATATTAATGCATTAATGTGCTCAGATGAAAGCATGGTATGGGCTAATACGTACAGCATGTGTCGACCGAAAACATCCCTTATTTTGTACCGTAAATTAACAAATTTTGAGGATACGCATTTATTTGCGTTTATTGCGAAATGCATTTATAATGCATTTGTATTTATAGGTTCTGTGGAGAGATTTATGAAAAATGGTAACTGTAATTTTGGCTCACGGCAAATAACTTCATAATTCAAAGAGAATTTGATTGTATGATTCAACTATTACAGTTTAACATCTAACCTTAACGTCTCCAAAATTTTTCCAAAATGGCGATGAACTCCGTTAATATAAACGATAGAATTCCGTTTAAAATTTTGAACCGAACAGAAGAACATCGAGAATGTAATTCTTAGCATTGATTTCCAATAAATTCAACAAATACGTTTTTAGTTATTCCAACATATAAAAAATAGTTGACCGTGAGGACCTTCCTTGAGGGGGACATTTAGTGCGGGAAAGGGCTGAGATAATCCCCACATGGACAATGAGAAAGGGTTGGACCTCTAGCGCGTGGAGTCTCTAATGACGCTTGGGGCCCTTTTGGCGTGCTTGACCGCAAAGCCGTGTATACACGGCCTTCGGCCTTTAGCGAAGAAAAATTCATGCCTTGTATACACGGCCTTCGTTCTTTAGCGAAGAAAAATTCAAACCGTGTATACAAGGCCTTCGTAGGGAAAGGGTTAATATAAAGGAGCCGGATATAGTGAGATTTCGGGGAATTACTTTTTTTCCAGACCTAACGTGTAGGGAGACATGCGAAACGTTAGAGGTATTACATTTAAAAAAGAACAAGGATTTATGGAGTGCAGAGTAGGAATGTTTTCTGATGGAAGAGTGAAAGAGATTCTATTTTTCTCCGAGTGGTTCACATCTGGAATACACCGCGAGTATTCGGCACCCGAAAGCTTTTATTCATGAACTGGATAAAAACAAAGGAAAGCAGCATGCTTCGTGGATAACTGCTGCGAGAGTATCGGAAATCAGACGTAGTTGAAGGAAGGATTAAATTGGAAACCGTTAGAGATTCGAAGACTACGCATGAGAATTATATTACTCGAAAACTTCCCATATGGCGACACGAAGGAGCTACACTAACGCCACGCTATGTCTGTAGAAAGCGGCATAATAAGAGGGACACATTGACGATCTGACAGGAAACAAAATCAGGTAAAAAAAGGACATGTGAAGACAGTGAGACACAACCTTAAGGCAAATGGTTCACGTATATTTCACCCCTGAAAATTTAATGCTTCTACCACCAGAGTGAACTCTTTTCGCCTAAGCCATGATATTTCTGCTCTAAGTTCCTGACATATATACTATAATGGTGCCACAAAACAAATCCATTGCTCTTAAGAATAGGAGGGAGTGTACAAAGCAATACGTGAAAGGAAGCGAAAGCGGTTTGTAAGGATAGGGAATATTAGAGGAAATAATTGAAAATTTGGCCCAACGACTATTGCTTTTGGCCTGCGCCTGGCATTTTGTGGGAACGTGCGCTGTTATTTTTGAACTGGGATTAGTGCTGCATGCCTGCTGTGGAGTCACTCCGTGCCACACACCCTAGTTTCAGCGTGCACGGTACTTCGTAGATGTAGATGTAAAGTGTGACTTTGCCTTCCCCAAAAGGAAAACAGGTACGCCCAGACCATCAAAGGATCGATTCTAGCCCTCCAATGAATACTGCTTATATTTTCAAACGGTTGGGAACAAACAGAAATGACTTCTGAATCATTTAGTAGTTTAGAACAAATGAGAGATAATATTTCCTACCTTGGTGCAGTTGGAGACGGTTTAGCTCGCACTCCTCAATCCTCGAACTGAAACCTTGCGCGTGAAGCCCACGTATCTCAAGCGGCTACCTATTTAAGGTAGTGCGAGTGAGATTGTTCCCTAATCATAACGGAGACCATATTTGAATTATACGTTTTAATTTCACCAGCTGTAGGACACATGAACTAAATATTGCATTATTAATGGTGCAATAATATAGTTTTATATGACAGAAATTTTTAGTAATCAAATGAAAATATCTAAATAAGTGTTTAACTTGACTCATTTTTTTCACGCGGTGCGTTTGAAACTCCACCAAAACGGAAGGTTTATTGTGATCCCGAATAATTTACTGCTGTGACAATATGATTAATTTTCAAAAATAGTTGAGAAAACACACCGCTGATTTTTTGACGAGATCTAAGTGTAGGGAATGCCTCATTTTGTAAATAATGTCTCTCTGGAGTGCATACATATACCATTTCCCATGTAATAGGGCTGTTATTTTCTTTCAAATATCTCGGAAAGTAATGTAGTAAGGGGTTGAATTTTTGATGTCAATGGAAGGGTGATATATTTTTCTTTAGGATGAGACCAAATTCATTTATTTCTAGGTACAATGATATTTGATAGATACAACTAGTGTGGAATTAACCAAGTTTTATTTTTTCATTAAGAGCAATGATATTTCGCTCAAACTACCTCAATCCTTCATTTCAGCACCCTCGGCTCTCTCGCAGCGATCTGTTTGAACGACCCCTCGCCATTCCCCCACTCAGACCACATGGGAGAAGAAGGTGCGAGATGATTCTCCACCCGTTCCATGACGAGCGGTGTGACACAACCCTTGCAGGTTGTTGCATGTGCCTCGAGACTCTTTCGAGCTTCTAGAGAGGGAAGAAGGATGATGCAACTTTCCTCGGACGTATCATCGTCCCTTTTGCTTTTCGGCGTGTTGGGGTCGCGGGGCGGAATCTCTGACTTCGAGCCGGATTAAATGGGAGGTGGGACGGGGCTTAAAAGAGAACGAAGCCTTTCAATGGGCATCGGCCGACCACGAGCGACCCTCCGAAACAAATCCTCCCCTCAACGCCCTGCACTGCACTACAAACACACCTACACACTGTGGGTATTATGCACGGAGTTGTATGTATAGATACCAAGGATGAGTCGAATCCAAATGTCGATTCTCGATTCCACCGATTCTCAGGGTTAGAATGCTTTCGATTTAGAACGGCGATCGCCGGCGATAGACGGCAGTTGCGCAAATCGATCTTGCTTTGTTCGGCTCTCCTCATAGGGGAGAGCCACCGATAGCCGGCGATAGATGGCTATTCCGCTAAATCGAAAGCACCGCGGCGTGGCGATCGCGGTCCATCGCCGGCTATAGCCGCAAATCGAAAGCACCCAATCGGCATCGAGAATCGATCGCCTAAATTCGATTCCGATTCCATCGATTCCAGATAGATAAATATTCAAATCAAATTTCATTTGTCACATCGTATTTGTCTCTGTAATTTTTTCGGTGTAGGCTCTCGAATTTGTACTTTTTATGTACTACCTCAATACGCTGAGGATATAATTCGCTATCTGTTAATAAATATACTTTTTGAGCGACTTCATTGTCTTTGTTATTTTATTTAAACCAATGCTTGAATTTAAATATTAGTCATACGCTACTGGTATATAAATATCCCACCTGTTGTTAGGAATAAGAATCAATGGAATCGGAATCGAAAAAAAGTGGAATCGACTCATCCCTAGTAGATACCCATATTCTAAAGGCGGGTAATCGTGGATCACTGAGCGCACATTTTAATATCTTTTTTTCAAGTAAGTCGTAAAAAGATTTTTCGGACCAAATTTCACTCAAGCACTGCTGTTTGTGCCTGCTAGGAACTCACGTGACATGCAGTGATAAAAAATGATGCAAGAATTATCATCTAAAATCATTCCCTTACTGAAGCGTGTTATGACTAGTGTTTACGACTTGATAATCGAACTTTAGACAAAGTTATGTAGAAATGTGTTTTTTCGAACATTGGCCTCGGCGTGACACACAGATATTCGCTATCAACAACAATTATTATCACGAGTAATGTGAAATTCCGCATTTGAAAGAAAACCAATTAACACGTAATCGAATTATTTCGAAGTGCATGTAACGTGCATTTGAGCTTCGTGTTAAAATAAGTTTTGAAATAAAAAAAACGAAATCGGTGGGATGCTTTTACTCAACTTTTTTTGTGGATATTATTAATGAGAATGGAATGGATAGTTGCTTCAAACTTGTCTCCGGGTCGATGACTACTGATCATGATGATTATTATCAGTGATGAGAACTTTAATGCGGCGTTTCATGCAAATCCGTACTGAAACAAAACTCTCCCCGACCACCTCAATGAGAGTATAGTTTAATGCCCGTATTCATAGTCGTATTCCTAGGGGTTACCTGGGTGTCCCCTAGCCAGGTAACTCCCAGGAGTCCCCTACGCTCAGCGATTCATAAACTTTACCTGGGTAACACCCAGCCAGGGGACGCCTGGGTAAGAGATTTGGCAACAATCCCGCGGAAAAATACAAATGAACGGTTCCGATAGATGGTTCTCGATGTTTTCGATGCTCATTTCTCACCGTAACCAAGCACGCTATAAACAATAATATTGTATACTGTGACACGATGTTGATGAAAAATGATTGAAGGTATATGAGAGAATGTTTACAATATTTCTTAAATATTTATGTAATATGAACGGTGAGGAAAATGAGGGTGTTTCAATAAGTATCCGTGTTTGTAAACAGAAGACGTTACTATGGAAAGTTGTTGATGCTATGGTGTACTGCCATTAGTACATTAGTATTAATTCTTCCCACGCGTGGGCAGCAGTAATGCTTTAGGGGAGCTTTGGGTAAGCTTCATGCCTTACCCAAGAAATCGACGACCTGGGGAGGTATAGGGGATGGCAGTCCCCTGGGTAACGACTAAGAATACCATTTCCATGAGCCTAGGGGTTCCCCCACACCTGTGGGACACCCAGGTAACGACTATGAATACGGCCCTTATGAAGAGATCCATGCTGTTATCTATTTTAAACACCTTTACAGTGTGAATATATCTTTAATAAGAGCAATGGCAACATTCCTTTTATCTTTTATGCGAGTTTGAAGCAGACTATTTTTGTCGAATCTTCAACACATTCTTGGAGAACCACCCTATTATGATGGAAACGATCACAGGCATAAAATAATAGAAATCGACTGCAGAAACGATAAATTCAAAATGTCATTTTTTTCTCGTACAGAGAGGCAACATATTTGTACGATAGATCAGTTCTATGATACATCATCATCCCTCGCTCGGTAAAGTAGACTTGGTTCTCGGATGAAATATGTTTACTATGATCGTTACCAACTCACTCCGATTGAAATGTCCGGCATGATTCAGCATTTTTTAGTTTTATTTATTAATAGTATTAATTAGGGATGAGTCGATTCCACTTTTTTTCGATTCCGATTCTTTCAAATCGATTCTCGATTCCGATTCTTTCAAATCGATTCTCGATTCCGATTCCATCGATTCTGATTCCTAACAAAAGGTGGGATATTGATATACCAGTGGCGTACGACTATTATTTAAATTCAAGTATTGACTGAAATAAAATAAATAAGACAATTAAGTCGCTCAAAAAGTATGTTTATTAACAGATAGCGAATTATATTCTCAGCTTATTGAGGTACAAATAAAAAGTACAAATTGATAGCCTACACCCAGAATTACTGAGACAAATATGATGTGATAAAAGAAATTTGGTTTGAATGTTTATCCATCTGGAATCGATGGTATCGGAATCGACTTTAGGCGATCGATTCTCGATGCCGATTCTAATCCTGAGAATCGGTGGAATCGAGAATCGACATTTGGATTCGACTCATCTTTAGTATTAATAATACAAACCAGTATCCCGACGAGTGGTCTACATATTTACATGTTTTCCCCGTTGCACTATTCCAGTTTCTGGTTTGTCTGCGCATTGTTCTTCCGGCTGTCTTTTGTTTTTGCGACAAGTGGCCGGGCGAATGTGGGATGTTATGGTTTTGCCTGGCACGAGTGCTAAGGAATGCGTGGAGTGGAATCACCCCGTGCCACAAGCCCTAGTACACGGTACCATAGAGTAAGTACATATAGAGTGGCAAAGAGATAGGGAGATTCAGAGGTGAGTTTTCAAATATTACTTTGGCCAATAGATGGAACATTTGTATCGAAGTAATAACAAATGAACTATGGCACACGGCCACTTCATTTAGTGTCGCATAATTCGCATGATGTTCTTATGATGATTTTGGTGCCTGGATATTTACTAATCGACCCATAGCAACGGAAACAAATCTTATTGAGTCGTAGAGACTAAAATAAACATGTATTTTAAGGTGCATTAATGAGCATTGTCTATAATGCATCGAATTCACGTCAATATGATAAGACATGCGATTACCAAACGCGGAGTCAACTATTTACCGATGTATCATAGCAACGACAAAACAATTGATACTCGATTAAAAGTACACAACAGCCATGGTCAATCCACTCTTCTGTATGTTGATGCAAAATACCGAGTACCACTAGCACCTCCAAGTGGCCTTCTCCGTAAGCCAAAATTCTTCCTCCCCTAAGGTGGTGGAACCTGAGAAATTCTTCCCAAAGCTTTCAAAAATTTATGTCCAGTTTTTAGCATTGCTTTGCCACTCTATATATACTTACTCTATGACGGTACTTTGTAGATGTGGGTGTGAATGAGTGTCCAGGGGGGGGGTTGTCGACGGGAGGGTCAGCGGACGGATGAGATGGAGAGGTTTGAACGGAGGGATGAGAACCGATCCCTTAGAGGCGTTCATATGGATTCCCTTCGTGGCGGGAGCCGCCTTCGGTGTGCATACGCCGCCGGTGCACGGGTCTGTCGCGAGGTGGCGCTCTTTCGGAGGATCAGGGGGAGTACATTAGCGGTGGTCGGAAAGGGGGCATGGTGGTGCGGGGGTGGGAGGGGCCCTTCTGTCCCTTTGGTCCGCCTCCACCGCCCGCCATATAAAACCGCCCCCGCGGAATCCAGCGCCTTTCAATGACTGCGCGTCTGCCCAACGGCGGACTTCGGAGCGGTGGAACACGAGAGCTCCATCGCTCACCTGACCACCGAGGCATCCTCATCCATGGTACGCAAAGATTATTATCTTACTATTTTGCCCATCGCGTTCCGGGGGCCTATTCTGTAGGGCCTCGGACCCTCCGAGCCTCGAATGTGGCGGAATATCGCTGTCACAGCCTCGAAAACTTCTAGTCGGTCCTTTTAAGGTAGTCCGAGCGAGATAGCACCCTAGTCATTATAGAGACCATATTCGATTTATACGCTTTAATTTCACTTTATTTATATTAACTATATTTAGATTTCACTTTATTTATATTCACTTTATTAATAATAAAATACACTTTAATTTCAGCTGTACGACACATCAATTAAATATAGCATTATTAATGGTGCAATAATATAGTTTTATATGGAAGAAATGGTAAGTAATTAAAAAGTATATTTAAATAAGTGTTTAAATTGACTCATTTCTTTCGCGCGGTGTGTTTGTAACTCCTTCAAAACGGAAGGTTTTTGTGATACCCAAGAACCTACTGAGGTGACAATATGATTTATTTTAAAAAAATTGTTGAGAAAACATACAAACTACACGATTTTAGTTTTTTTACGACATCTAAGTGTTAGAAATACCTTTTTGTAAATAATGTCTCTCTGGAGTGCATAAATGTACCATTTCCCTTGTAAAATGGCTGGTATTATTTGGCAAATATCTCCGAAAGTAATGTGGTAAGGGGTAGAATTTGTGATGTCATTGGATAGGTGAGATATTTTTCTTTAAAATGGGACCAAATTCATTGATTTCTAAGTAAAATGATTTTTCAATCAAACTACCTTAAAAAGATGAAATTTGTCGGGGGCTGTGACGTCACATCAACGGATTTACCGAGGTTAAAAAGTGTCGAGTCCTGACTGAACAAAGCCCCTCTCGTCAATCCGGTATGAGCACTGAGCGTTATGCATATTTCATGTCTAGAAAGTTAATTCGATCTCCCGTTTTTGTGTACTCCTGCCCTCTTCCTGCTCTAACCTTCTTTTTTATAATTCGTGTTTCGACCACGATTTTAACGAACCCCCGTTCACACGCCTTCCAAATACCAGTCACCAGTAATAACTATTGTAACTCTAGAAGAGGTAAACAAGTGTACTAAGGTTGGGGCTAACTTGCGTTCACACGGAGAAATTCTTACAAGCATTCGACTTACTTGCGTAAAAAGCCAATATTGTGAAAAGGACATTATGCCCCGTCTCTGTCACTGACATTCCTAATATGCTATCTCTCTAATCTGCGTAATGCTGGTAATGTCAAGGCACAAAAACGTTTATCGTAGTAGACTATCTTGCTAGGGTGCAGCTAATCAGACAATTCGTCGACCGCGGCAACATTTTTGTAATTAGAACGCAAGTGAGTTAAAACTCCTTTTAAGTAATGGTTATGTGAAAACAGTTGAAACCCTGAATGCTTTGGCGAATCCCAGCTTTGTGAGTGTTGTCTTGCTTATCATTCAGAAACGTGGTGACAAGCTGTCCCTGTCTGAATTATGATGATGCGATTTCATTCCATGATGTACGCAATTAACTTCCAGAGCTCTCCGCTTCAGCATCATGCGAGAATGCGTGTGCCTTTATTGTATCGCTCATCGATTTTCTTTTGTACTGGAATGTTTGTAATGGCTACGTCACGAGTATTTGCTTTCTTTCAGTTGGCTGAATATGACCACCTTCCCTGGCCGCGGCGTATTCGACTCACATCCTCGTCTTTGCCATTCTTTGCGTGGCTCGTCCCTTTTTCAATTTCAATTTGTCTCCTCCGTTGACTTCGCTCATTTTGAGTGAGACTCACGCCTCAACTATCGAATGCTTAAGGTAGTTTGAGCGAAACATCAAGTTACTTGGGAATCAATGAATTTGGTTTCATTTTAAAGAAAAATATCTCACCCTTCTAATTACACCAAAAATTCAACCCCTTGCCTCAATACTTTCGGAGATATTTGCCTAAAAATACCAGCCCTTTTATATGTGGGAAATGGTACGTGTATGCACTCCAGAGAGTCATTATTTACAAAATGATGTATTGCTAACACATAGATGTCGTAAAAAACAGTGTGTAGCTCATATGTTTTCTCAACTATATTTAAAAATTAATCATGTTGTCACTGCAGTAGGTTCTTGGGTATCACAAAAAACCTTCCGTTTTGAAGGAGTTTCGAACGCACCGCGTGAAAAAAATGAGTCAAGTTAAAGACGTATTTAGATATTTAACTACTTACAATTTCTGTCACATAAAAATATATAATAGCACCATTAATAATGCAATATTTAATTGATGTGTCCTACAGCTGGCCAAATTAAAACGCATAATTCGAATATGGTCTCTATAATGACTAGGGAACTATCTCGCTTGGACAACCTTAAGTGAGGGTTTTCCTAGGTACTTGTGAAGATTAGTTGTTGCTTTTCATTCGTCCTCGGCGAGGAATCCCTATCTCGTAAACATTCATAGATAGTGTGTTTTGCGGTCATAACCCCCGCATCTTTAATGGGCCCACGTTTCAGTCCAGTAAAGGTCCCCATTGTTGGGTTGAGTGTATCTTGAGGTTGGTCACTGTCGAAGAATCAAATTTTCCGTGAACTACTACAACAAGGACTTTTCTGGTTCAGTGTTTGTGCCCTATGGATGGTCAACGGCGAGGAATTGATATTTCCGTAAACCACCTCAAAGAAGCTTTTCTGTTTTGACTTGTGCCTTCTGTGACAGTGGTAATAATTTAATTTTTTTATTACGGCAATTGGAGATATATTACTCTAACTAGTTATGTCTCAAACTAGAGAGTTACTGGAGAGAAACGTTGCTTTTTGGGATGCAGGGAAGTTATGAGACCGAAATTAAACTTGTTCCACATCTACATAATACCCTGCGAGCCGCCGCATGGGCGTGTGGCAGGGGGTGGTAGGTCACCAGCCGTGTAAAGATTTAAGTTTTGGGAGATGAAATGGTGACATGTATTATAGGAGTTTATTTAATGGAGCTTAATTTTTATTGTGGTCGCTTATTGTTCGTGGAAAGAACGCGTTCTTGTACCTATGTGTTCGGCAGAGTATCTCTCTTATTTTATCGCATCTGTCAGACCTAGAGATGTAGTGAGGAGTCATGACTATATTCTCTGTGTCGCTCTGAAAAATATCAGTTCTGAATATCTCAAGCCGCCCAAGCCTACAGTGCAGCCTCAGAGTCTCTAGGGGCTCCCACCTTAATCCCTCTAAAAGTTGTGAGATACTATATGTACGCTCGTAGCAGTTTTTAACGGAGCGTGCTGCTATTCTTTGTATTTTTTTAATTTTTTTGCTTAAATCTATTTGACCAGGGTCCCAAATGCTCGCGGCGAATTCGAGATGTGGCCAAACCAGAGCGAAGTAGCATCTCTCTTCCACTTTTTCATCCGAGAACCTTCCTAGTATACGTTTAACAAAACCTGGTTTCCTTAATGCTGCGCCACATATGTTCTGTATGTGTAATCTCCACGATATATCAGAAGTTATGGTTATTCCAGGATAAATGATGGAGAGTCAGTGATGGAAAGGCGGCATTCGAGAGAAATTAATACCCCTCCCGTGTACTGCTGGGCTTGGAAACTCATGCGCGTTGAATTTCTCACGCGGTTATTTTGTTTTGGCGCTTGCACGTTTGCATTACGATAGAGTCAAAGGGGGTACATGGGGCGATCTTCTTTTGCTTCACGTCTCTTCGCCGCGAAGACAACGCCCCCGTCTTTCCCGCGTTCTCTTCGCTTCCCCTCCCTCTCGTTCCTCTCTTCCGTGCGAACGAGACCAAGTCCGCATGAATGGACATCCCTTCTCAGTCGGTGAGTGAGTGTGCGAGAGAGAGAGGGAGAGTGAGAAGGTCTGTCTGTCGAGGAACTCATTCGGACGGCGAAGCACCAAGATTCTCAGAGGACGTTTAACGGACCTTAGACCGGCACCATTCCCGAGTTGCGGGAGGTTGAGAGCCGAAGAAGGAGCAGTCCTCTGATCCAATAAGAGTGGCCCTCCGACGAGGCCAGTCACCACCAAGGGCGCACCAACTGGTGAGCAGACGCGAATCCCATCGTCCTCGATGTCTCCGCGTTTCGGATTGCCTCTGGTCGTTCTCTTTTTGTCTGCTCATTTATTCATTCGTACGCACCATTTTTATTACTGACATACATTTTTCATCGGTTGAATGAAAATCCTTTTCCAACCCTCTGTTGGCCATCTTCCTCGTCGTCATAATTTACATTTCCATGTATCCTTGATTCCCGAAGCTTTCACCTGGACCCAAACATGGGTAGGCGAGCAGGGTCAGGCGTCGGGAGGGTCGCTCCTAAAGGGGGGTTCACATGCACGCGTTCTACGCGAAACTAAGCGTAGCCTCTCGCGCGCAGCCAATCAGGTGGGTCTGGGTGCGACAATCTCGCGACCCCTGCTGTCCCGCCGCAGCCCCGAACACTTCGGTCCGTAGTCCCGTCGTCAGGTCTCGAGTTGTCCGGAGGGAGTTCCCCATCTTTATTCAGGAATACATTTCCAGCTCCCCAAAATAAATGGAAAATAGTCCGCGTTTGCATTTTGTTGATTGAATCGTCTTTCTGTGTCAATTCTTTGTAGTATCCTGAGCGCAATTCTTCACCGCCGTTAGACTCCTACTTTTTTTCCTGTGTTTCAATGTCACTGTGTCATAAGTTACACTTTTCACATTTCTTAAGCGGCAGTTCGCGAGGGACAGTCTTTTATAGGATTTTGAATTTTTCCGGAGTTCAAAATCAGCGTAGAGGTCATTTTTAACAAGTCGTTTTTGCCGGAGATGGCTTTCCCTGACGATGAGTCTCAGATAATCTTTCATACAATCTCTGGGGCAACACTTATAGTGAGTGACAACTAAAATCGGCGAAATCTCTCCGACACAAAATTTTCGCACGTCCCCATGAATATAAATTGTGGTTTCATATGCTTGACTCCGCTGTATAGGCTTCGCTCTATCCTCATTTACTATCTCCCTTTCAATTTATTTACTATTTACCATCGCCATTTAACTTTCGCAAAATAGTGTCGTGAGTTAACTTACTCAGTCGCAGCGCTAATCTAATCAACATATGATAATGGTGATTTCGGCGCCGCCATCGACTAAGTTTGCTTCATCAACTCGCTAATGATCGCAGTCAGTAGGAGATAACGTGAGCCTGATATGGCAATTTCTTCACATTTGAAGAGATAAACTAGACTAGATTTCAAATAGTGCTATTTATTTTTGACATCTCAGTGTAACAAAGTAGATGTTAGTGTAGATGCACCAGAGTGGCGGCGCAACAGTAGATAGATTTTTGACGCGTTCGTTGCGTGTGGAATGATTGATAGATCCCCTTGGAGATAAACATCCATTATATATAATTTCATGCACTTGCCAACCATAATTTTTTGAGAATTAATTATTATTTCATACACTGGAATTTGATTGTGTAAGTGATGATGTAAATAATGGAAAAATGACTGAATGAATACAAATCATTTAAGACTAGTCAGGTGACCGCTACTGGTGCGTCTAATGGGAAATTGAATTTGTTATCTTTTACGGGTTTAGACTGGCTTACACTCGTCGAGACTGTCCCCGCCGCTGAAAGTTGTCACCCTAAAAAAACTGAAAATAAATTTTGCGAAGATTTTTTTTTCGTTTGTCAGAAACCATTCATTGGCGTGTCACGTTTGGCACGCGTGCCAAGGTTTGCCCACCTCTGACCTAGTGGGGCATCGTAGTAATCAAGAGTTTTCTGACTTTTCAACGCGTTGAAATTATGGATCAGGAATTTTATCGAACTGTTTCGCAAAAGCTCGTCTTTGATACCGAACGTTTCATTCCGGTTTTCATGCTTGATTCTCTGATAACCCCTGCCACACATCCCCGCGGTGGCTCGAAAGTTGGTATATAGGCGTAGAAAAAGTCTACATTTTATTCTTTCATTTCCCCGCCTACCCAGCTTTATCCCTTGAGTACCGGCCTCCAAGATGTCGCTTGCTCCATCGCCCATCATCTGCCTCGCATTTCCTCCGATCAATTTCAGTTCCTCTATATCGCTCCATATTACATATCGCTAAACCTGTTCCGAACATCCCACTTCCTCGATCCTGCTTCAAATTTATTTATCTTTTTTATGCCGTCGGTGAATTTTCTTCCTTTCATAAGTTCACATTTTATACTCAACCTCTCCGCCACATACAATTCTCTAGCGGTTTATTAAAATTTCCCTGATAAAAAATTCCTTAGAACGTAAGGGATTCTACAGGAATTGACTCTTTTTCTTCAGAACTAGTTTCTTTTCTAAGGATCTGTCCGGAACATGAGAGCCTGACTCTACAGAATACACGTTCTGTAGAGTTATTTTCTGCAGAGCAAAATAACTCCTTACCAGCTGTTCTGTAGAACTGTTCAGCAACTCTACGGAAATATGAGAGGTTTCCATGAGCTTGTAAGGAGTTCTACAGAGCGTCAAAGGGCTTCTGCAGAACGTCCTAAGGAATTCTGTAGAACATCAATGGGAGTCAGCATTAGCCTGCTCGTAACGATAGGCTAATGGAATAGGCCACGGTTTAATGTCTCATCCGACAGACGGAGTACTGTAATTGAAGTGTCCTCCACAAGACACTCAAAAAGGAATCGGGTTTCCTCTGAAAAACATCCTCTTCTGCAGAGATTTGAACCCTGGCGGCCCGTGTGGTTAGTCTGTACTCCAGCCACCACATCAACCCGATCCCCCAACAATAATGGTTCAATGATTGAAATCACGGGAGGGGTTGGGCCCCAATGAGATCTCCGTTTGATGTTATTTTTTCCGACGATAATATATGTCTATTCCATATAAAATCGATATTCCATATCCATTTCGATTTGTACACTTTGGAATGGCTTCCAAGTACGTCTGGTCGAAAAAGGATCCCACCACCCTGTATCTACTTACACTGTTCCTAAATTTAAGACGACCCAATCGTGTTCAAAGCTTTAACTGCAAGGTATTATCGTATATTTTTCGAACGTCTTTGAAGTTCCAATTTCTTGCGCAATCATCTGGTTTATTTAGGCTCGAACCATTCCCTGGAGTAAAAAAGTCTATTTCTTCAGGTAGTCGTCGGCTACTACCCGAAGCATGAAGGATTTGATTTTTTCCCGGCAAATGACTGGCGTAACTTGTTCTCGGACTCCACACAGGGTCAGATTTTCCAAGTTGGTCGACGTTCTGAAGGGAGACTCCTCCATCATCCTAAGGCTTGCTGGATGATTAACCAAGGAAGGACCATTTGACCAGACCTTGGGTGGGATCATAGTTCCTTCTATTTCGCTCTCGTTATCGTGATTCAAGACTCAAATCACTCCAGCTGCGAAATTCTCACAGTTGCTGTGCTTAGAGAGCACTCCATCCATATAAAGTAGCGATTTGAAGCACGTGACATGATTTGAGGAATAGCGATCACGTTTTCGCTCTCACGAGCGCATTTGAAAATTAACGATATCGCGAGTGCATGGATAACCATGATAGCGCCCCTAACCCTGTACGAATCCCGAGAACAATTTCCACTATCTATACGCGACGCATGTTTGTGCTAATGCCATGTCCAGAAAACACTATAAAGGACGCGATGGATTCGATTAAAATTATCTGTTGCAAGGAAATTCCAATGAATATTTTCTCCTGCCAGAGGAATTTTCCAAATTTATCCTCTCATTTTTATTCTACGTCTACATCTACGTACTACCCAGACAGCCGCCGCTTGGGCGAGTGGCAGGGGGTGGTAGGTCACCAGCCGTGTAACGATGTAAAAGTTTTGGAGGTGAAATGGTGACAAGTCCTATGAGAGTGTATTTTGAGGAGCTCAGTTTCTATTGTGGTCGCTTGTTGTGCGCGGAAAGAACGAGTTTTTGTACCTATCTGTTCGGCAGAATATCTCTCTTATTTTATCGCATCTGTCAGACCTAGAAATGTAGTGAGGCGTCATGACAACATTCTCTGTGTCGTTCTGAAAAATATCGTTTTTCCTTTCCTTTCCTCAGTTAAACAAAGAATCTCCTCTCCGATAATGAGTCTGTTCCAAGGACAACACTCGAGAGTTCCTCGTAGCGAAGACGCTTCTTGGTCGCGGTGAATAGTTCCTTCGTTGGCATCTAATCTCTCATCGAGAGGACCATCTCATGACAAGAGTGCGGCTAATTACAACGGTAATTGCGAAGTTTAAGTGGCTCTAGTCTCGTGATGGTCCCACAGCGCACCGGAAATAACTTATTTTGACCGGCTTAACTCGGGAGAACGAAGAGGAACCCACGCGACAGCGATACCTGTCAATGAGGGGAAAGAGCCAATGACGTGCCGCGGATGCGTCAGTTTTAATTATGGACCCTAACCTAGCGAAAATCCAACGCAGTTAATGAATTCACCTCATAACAATGCTAGGGGCTGACGATCGCTAGGCACTGTGCCCGTTAATAATTTATTCTAACCTTAGAAGTTCACTCATAGCCAGATATTTAACCTTATTTAAATGATCTGCATTGCCTTATATCAATGATCGGTATTTATGACTCAATGAATCAAAACTTTGCCAAAGTTTGAGTATCATGCCTTGGGAAAAAATGTCCTGTAATGAAATAATAATTGCGGTCGATAGTTTGCACTTGTCATTTGCCTTTTCCTGCTCAAATAAATACTCTAAAAGCTTGGGAGAAAATAAAATACTTAGAAATATTCCACTGCAATTTATTCTTCCCCGACCGGTTTCAACGCTAGTGCGTCATTTTCAAGGGTACATTCTCCAAATTTTTGGGGAGTGCGCGCCGCATATGTACGAAATTCTCGGGGGGGGAGGGGGGGAGTGGCTTAGTGGGCTAGGGGTTAAGTAGAAAAGGGGGGGAAGTTTGGGGTGGGGGACGGAGGATGATTAATGAGGGTATTTGGAGTAAGCCACGTCAAGTTGAAGGAAGGGACTGCGGGTGTAACACGGAGGTGAACGGAGAACATTTAAAAACAGAAGAATCATTTAAAAGGAACACATCAACGACACCTTGTCTCTTTGCAATTTCAAATTTTTCTAAAAAATCTAGTTTAAAACCTTTGTTATGTACATGTAAAATATTTGGTACAAAAAATTACAGCGGTGTCCAGTTTCAATGATGTGTTTAGCAAAGCTTGACTTTGGGTCATTATTAAATACATAGTTCATATGTTCTCTCGCTCTGGTAATGAATCTGCGACCTGTTTGACCAACATGTACACCTTTACATTAATCACACTCCAGAGAACACACGCCACATTTATCCAGAATGCCTATCATGTCTTTGGAGTTAAAAAGGAGTTTTTCTACCGTCACTGGATTATAGTACTCTATTCTGAACATGTCTCCCGGGATGTGTCACGTTATTTTCCCAAAAACTTGTAGAATGTACCCTTGAAAATGCCGCGCTAGCGTTGAAACCGGTCGGGGAAGAATAAATCGCAGTGGAATATTACAAAGTATTTAATTTTCTCCCATCGCAATGTTATTTCACAAAGTAGAGCCTTCGACAGTTGAACTATTTCTGTAAAGACTTGGTCGTCAATGGTCTTTAAAAATCGACTTTTGATAACTGTTTTTCTGACTCGTTGCCTGAGAGTGTCTTCAGTACCACACTAATGTCCCGCAACCCCGTGAGTATTTCAAACTCTTCATTGTACATGATGCTCTAAATAAAAAATCAAATTGTGTTTATTTTTCAGGTGCATGAGGTTTTCGATTATTGATACCAGAGTCAAGAGTTAACCTGCGTGGAATCGTTTTTAAATGGCTGATCTTCAAACTTCCAAATCTTCAACCGGTCCTGGGACGGACGTGCGGTATGTGAGTTTCTTGAATTTTGGTCATTTTCACTGCGGGTGATTTGGAAACGGCGGTTGTGTGGAGAAATGTCGACACCCCATGTGTTGAAGCTGGTAAACTTTTTATCTACTTCTCATCAATTCTGATGATGGAAAAAAGAGAAAGATATACTTTTAAAATTAAAATATTTCTTTGCTGTTAACGTTTACAATAGAGATAATAACTTTTTGACAATCTTGATGGTGAAATTACTCATAGGAAAAATATTATAATAAAGTCATAAACCCTGGGAGTGAAACGGAGACGCTTCCCGTTTAATTTAATTTTTTTACATAAGGAATTGTGGTTGACATCTGAAGAATACGGTGGGTCGCCAAATAAGGATATTTAAGAAAATATTATTTGAGTTAAACAAAAGATCGACATTGAGTTGAAATATTTTGTATATGTTTTTTTTTAAATTTCTTTTCGTGACGAAACTTTTTCGGTAGTTTGAGCGAAATGGTTCTTCCCACAATGCCGATGACTTTGGTCTCATCTTAAAGAAAAAGATATCTTTCCTGTGGCAAAAAAATATCAACCACATACTATTGTACTTTTCGAGATAAAAACAATACAGTCATTTTGCATGGGTAATGGTTCGCGCACTCGATCCAGTGAGACTATATTTTTTTTAAATGAAGAATTTCTAACGCCTTGACCTCGTCAATGTAAATGTAACAGAGCGTAGTTTGTGTGTTATTACTACAATGTTAAACATAAATAAACCACTCACCGCAGTAATTTCCTACAAAATCACAGAAGTACCTTCAGTTGATAAGGGATTTCCAGCATTCACCGTGAAAACATTAGTCAGGTTACCACGTAAAGCATATATATTTAGTTGATGACTAGGAATTTTAGTAATGTAAAACAATTTTTTCCTTCATTAATTTTGTTTTCTTTAGTTCTTGCTTTCAACAGTGCTTTAATTTAAATATAAAATGTATATGTGGTCGACCTTATGGCAATGGAAAAATCCAGTTCAACTTTCATAATGCAATTTGATCCATTTTCGTTCATGTGCAGATTTGCCTGAAACATTTACACGGGTACGTTATAAGTACAGATAATAGTGGAACAATTACAGGTTACCGATATGATTTCTTGGCAGTTCAAGTGACGTAGCCTTATGGTAGATGGCATACTTACCGAAATAATTCTGTTCTAAATTTTCATATTTTATTACACACACAAAAAAACAACTTTCATATTATTGTAATGGAAGCCAGCGAACGTCAATGCCTAATGCCGAGTAAATAACACACGTCACATTACAATTTCGCTTAAATGTTGAAAGTGAAACTTTGAAACTAAGTCGTAACAATGCTTTAAGGTAGTTCGAGCGAAAAATCATTTCAGAAATCAATGAATTTGGTCCCATTTTAAAGAAAAATATCTCACCTATCCAAGGGCATCAAAAATTCAACCCCTTACCACATTAATTTCGGAGATATTTCCCTAAAAATACCAGCCCTTTTACGAGGGAAATGGTACGTGTATGCACTCCAGAGAGACATAATTTACAAAATGAGGTATTTCTAACACTTAGATGTCGTTAAAAAACTAGCAGCGTGTAGTTTTTTAAATATTCTCAACTATATCTGAAAATTAATCATATTGTCACCCCAGTAGATTCTTGGGTTACACAAAAAACCTTCCGTTTTGAAGGAGTTTCAAACGCACCGCGCGAAAAAAATGAATCAAGTTAAAGACTTATTTAGATATTTCCATTTAATTACTTACCATTTCTTCCATACAAAACTATATTATTGCACCATCAATAATGCTATGTTTAATTGATGTGTCGAACAGCTGGTGTCATTAAAACGTATAATTCGAATATGGTCTCTATTATGACTAGGGAACTATCTCGCTCGGACTACCTTAAGTAAGGCGAAAATTTTTGAACATTAGTCTTACATCATTGCCACATGCATGGCGCTAAGTTTTTCCTTCGACTTACATGAAAAGTTATTAAAGTGTGCACTCAATAAGCCAAGATTTCCGCTCCCCCCAGCCACATTAAACGAGCCATCCTGGCGGGAATAGCCTTTGCCTCTCCACGCACATCATCGCCCTCCTTTGGCTTGCGATGTTCCGTGACTGACTGACTGTCTGTCAATCGTGAGACTTTGTTTGAGATTCATTTGAGCCTTGCATTGCGCCAATGTGCGGAGATTGACCTCTGCTTTGACCCCGTCAACTGCCGTAAATGGTGCGCCAATTTTTCCAGGGGGAAGAAGGGGGCTTTAGCTGCGCCGGGAGGGCGGTGGGAGGCGGATCCCAAGGATCCCCCAACACCTCTTACCTCCGGAATCCCCCCCCGCCTCCCCTCAGGAGACAGGTCCTCCCTCCTCCGTACACAAAGCATGAGGTCCGCATCTGCTTCCATGTGATGCGTTTTTCTTTTTCATGTTGAAAGACTCGCGCCTTTTCCCGTAAAAAAATGCACCGTCACTTGTTCCTCTATTTTAATGACGGAGGACGGTTGTTTTCGCCGAGAGAGAGAATGGGTTAAAGTAACCGATTTAACTCGGAGGCGGCTCTTTCATTACTTACGTAAGAAAAATGATTTCGTAACGATTCGAAAAGAGAAACGATTTACCAAGTGCTGAAGGTCGCTACTTGTGTTGAGAAAATGACTTAATTGAGAGGAAATGCATCTTACATCTGGGTCGGCGGACGGTTGGCGTGGGTGAGCTGTGTGGGGAGGAAAACAATAAGTGCTCGATGTAAGAAGTGTTAGGGAAACTAAACAGACTTGGCGGAAACATATGTGAAATTGTCTCAGGAGACTAAGAACGGAAGGATTTTGTATGGGGAATGGCGACAAGCAGTGATGGTTTTGGGATAACCCGCGTCAAGATTTAAAAAAGCCAACGTTTCTTCTTCTTTGCCGGAGGCCTCATCAGGGCTGAATAACCTAACTGCCTTTTATTATGCATCAATTTATATCGTCACGGTGGTGCAAGAGTGGGAGGGGGTGGTTGTTGGTGGAGAGCCTTCTGGACGTTGCTCTTTTTTCTGGAAATTACTGGTAGCCATGATTCACTTATTCTTTGTCCCTGGTCTCTATTGAAATTCTTGCTATGATTCTTAATTTACAAGGCCTCCCGGAAGATTCTCGTCTTGAAATGTTTTTCTCTGGCGAGACATTTTGGGTTAGTGACGTCAATGGTGTGGCCTAGGGTGGCATGCTCTGCAACCGCTGTATTATCGGCGTATCCCAGTCGAATTTGCGTTTTGTGCTCCTTGATTCTTGTGTTTATTGTCCGACCAGTTTCACCGACGTACACTTGGTCACATGTGCTGCAGTTCAATTGGTATACTCCCTCGGTTTCCGATTTTATCTTTTTCTTTCACGTTTCTGACAATATCCCTTATTTGTGCACGTGGCTTAAAGATGGTGCTTATTTGATGCCAAAACCATCACTGCTTGATGAACATGGACCGCGAAAGTTTGAATAATTTGGGGAATGGCGAATTCAAATCAATTTCAGGTACACCGGGGAATATCCGCATCCATCACGTTTGATATTCTTCAGTTCACACTGCCAGGTTCGATTACCTTTGTAGAATAAATTAAGAACAGCTAAGACCAACGCTCAGTAGAACTCATTCATTCATATATGTTCAAAAGATTGAAATCGACTACTTGAAGAACTGTTTGAGACCTTTCCTAAATATCTAAGATATTTTTGGTGTAGACGTTTGAACTACTGTAGACAAAATTTATCATTGACATCTACTTATGGGTGTCAATTCATTCATGTGGTCATCATGCTCCTCTATATTTTCCTTCCCTGATAAAAAATACCTTAGATGCTGTTCTGTAGAACGTGAGGCTTTCTACAGAAATTGACTATTTTTTTCAGCACTAGATCCTTTTCTAAGGATCTGTACGGAACATGAGAGCCTGACTCTACAGAATACACGTTCTGTAGAGTTATTTTCTGCAGAGCAAAATAACTCCTTACCAGCTGTTCGGTAGAACTTCAGCCACTCTACGGAAATATGTGAGGTTTCCTTGAGCTTGTAAGGAGTTCTACAGAGCGTCAAAGGGCTTCTGCAGAACGTCCTAAGGTATTCTGCAGAACGTCATAAGGTAATCTGCAGAACATCCTAAGGTAATCTGCAGAACATCCTAAGGTATTCTGCAGAACGTTCTAAGGTAATCTGCAGGACATCCTAAGGTATTCTGCAGAACGTCGAAGGGAATTCCGTAAAATGGCGTTTCAATACTTTAAGGAATATCTGCAGAAATATTTAAGAAATTCTGTAGAAGTATTTATGAGGAAACTGTACAGAATTTTTAGTAGGGATTTTCATCGCCACGAGGCAGTTGCACATTTTGCATGGTGACTTGTCAATAAGCAGGGAGAATGCGGGCAACGAGGTGTTACTGGAGAGGACATTCTGAGCGTAGTGAAGGCGAACAGAAATTTAGCTGATAAGTGCTCATGAGAGTGGAAAAAGAGCAAACTTTGCGAATTTTACTTGTAATGGAATTCTCCGCGCTGCAACGATTCTCCTCCCTGCCTCTCCCCTCTTCCCTCCCGCCTCCCCGACCCGCCTCCCTTCTCCAAACCAAAAACACCAAACCCCATCTCTCAACCCTCCCTTACTCCCTCTTGGCCACCACACCCACCTTTTGAGTACGGGTATATTGGACTGAAAATCTGTAATTTGCACCTCAAGATGACGTAAACTGTCGAAACCCGGGTCGTGAATAAAAAACTTACAAGTGAAATTCGCAAGGTTTGATCTTTTTTAAGGATGGGTCGAATCCAAGTGTCGATTCTCAATTCCACCGATTCTCATGATTAGAATCAGCATCGATAGTCGATCACCTAAAGTCGATTCCGATTCCATCGATTCCAGATAGATAAATATTCAAATCAAATTTCATTTGGCACATCATTTTGTCTCAGTAATGTTTTGGGTGTAGGCTATCAATTTGTACTTTTTATCCACCTCAATAAACTGTGGATATATATGCTATATGTTAAGAAATATACTTTTTTAGCGACTTAATTGTCTTTGTTATTATATTTCAGCCAATACTTGAATTTAAATAATAGTCGTACGCTACTAGTATATCAATATCCCACCTGTTATCAGGAATAAGAATCGATGGAGTCGGAATCGAGAATCGAGAATCGATTTGAAATTATCGGAATCGAAAAAAAGTGGAATCGACTCATTCCTAGTTTAAATAAATCCCATATTTTCTAAATGCAAACGAGTAGATTTTACTTTATTTATAATAATTACAGTATGCATGATGACATTTTTAAAGATTGTTGCTACTACGTTAATTCATGAAATCAATAGTACAATATTTGCTCCATGAAAGAGCGAAACCCACCGACCGGAGTCTGTTGCAATATAATCTCATAGAGTCGCAAGCCGTTCTCTGGCGAAGAAAACCTTTCCGATACATTAGCCTTTTGTTGGCGTCAAGTGTCGACGAAGTGAATGGAAAGGCACTTGGTATTCTTCCATGAATGAAACGTACTCGGCTTCGCTGGGCTTCCCTCTCATTGTGTTCCCGTGTCCCGTCGACCTGTGTCTTCTCTGCAACGGGTTAACGAGATAATACTCTTAAACGAGTAATTTTATTTTAACACCGGTGGAAATGCCGCGTGGCTTGTGGTGAAAATTCGAAGCAGGCAGAAGCATATATTGTGAGATGTACTTAAAGACTTTTGGAGCGGTGAATGGCGAAGAGAATTTTGGGCAGTAATAGGTGAGATGATAGGAGGAGGTTGTTTCGTATGATATGAAAATGGGCAGCTGGTTCGAGTCTCCTCGCAGGGTTAAAAACCTACCTCTCGGTCTGAAGCTCTCGCTTATCACCGGGACGGGTAATTAGTGGACGGAAAGGGTAAAAGGATGGGAAGGGTTAGCGACAACGCAGCTACTAGTAGGCCGACACCATGAAGCGGATTGCCATCAAAAGGACGACAACGGGCCCCACCTCCCCCTAGTCCTCGTAGCTGTTGGGTTACCCCAACAACGTTAGACGAGTCAGCGCCAGTATCGCTTGCGCGAAGACTTCCAACACATCTGTAGAGAGCCAGCGAAGCCCATTGCCCAAATTCTTGGGATAGGGTGTCCGCCGATTCCCTTTAACGGTGGACCTAGTGCGGTCTGTCGGAGTACATCATTGGATCAGGGTCCTACCGTACCAATGGATGGTCTATTCGAACCGATTCTGGTCAATTATTAGACCCTTCTCCTCGGTAGTCCCCGCCCACCGATCGATGAGAATGGGCAGGTGATTCGGTCCCCCCCGCGGGGTCTAAAAACCCTCCACCAGGTCTGCAAGCCTTCGCTTATACCTTAGTGGGAAGTAGTGGGAAAAGGAAATGCGAAGGGATGGGAATGTTAGCGAACCACAACCCCTGTGAGGCCTACACCATGAGGCGGATTGACGTCAAAAGGTCGTCAATGGGCCACCGCCTCCCCTTAATACTCGTATCTGTTGGGTTCCCCCAACAACGTAAGACTCGTCCCCGTCAGTCTCGCTTTTGCGAAAACTTACCGCACATCTTTTGAGAACCGGAGGAGCCCGTTGCCGAAAAAATTGGGATTAGGTATCTCCCGACTCCTTTTTACGGGTTGACGCTGTGCGGTCTGACGGAGTACATAATCGAATCAGGGACCACCCTCATGGAGGGTAATTCGGACTAACTCTGGTCAAAGCGTGGGTACATCCGTCATCTCAATACTCCTCGTGTACCCGGTATGAGAATTGGCAGGTGCTACGGGTCCCCCCACAGGGTCTAAAATCCTCCCACTTGGTCTCAAGCCCTCGCTTATAACCTGGTGGGAAGTAGTGGGAACGGGAAAAGGGAAGGGAAGGGAAAGTTAGCTAGCCACAACCCCTTCGAGGCCGACACCAATAAGGCGGACTGAGGTCAAAAGGACCTCAATTGGGCCTCCGCCTCCCCGAAGTGCTCTTATTAGTTTGGTTACCCAAACAACTGAGACAAGTAGCCGTCGGTCTCGCTTTCGCGAAAAACCTACCGCACATCTATGAGAACCGGAAGAGCCCGTTGCCCAAAGATTTGGGATTAGGTGTCTCCCTGACTCTTTCTGGGTAGACGCCGTGCGGTCTGCCGGAGAATGTCCTCGATTCGGGGACCACCGGACCCATGGAGGGTCAATTCAGACCAATTCTGGTCAAAGCGTGGGTACATCCCTTCCTCAGTAGTCCTCGTCTACCCATTCACTACCCATGAGAATGGGCAGTGAATATGAACAGTTGGGTGAAATAAGCAGTGGAAAAAATCACACGCCTGGATTGGGATTCGAAGACAGACCCTTCACTTTCGCGCCGAGTGCACTAACCAGCTTAGCTACCAAGGCGTCCTCTTCCACCGCGAATCTTATGGCTCCGCAGTTCTTTGACTGGATATGAATATTTTAAGTATAAGGCAACTTGGTCGTATTATTTTTTAAATGCGGGATTGGTTTTCCATTGGTTTGCGATGGACCCACCCATGACCTATCAACGTTGACATAACGTCTATGATGATGGCAAAGAATGTGAACGTACCGTTACCCAATAACCGAAATCCCCAAGTGAAATTTCATTGTCTCCTGCGCCATCCCAGAGACCAGCACACGTGATCCGTGGACACTGCACTAATGACGAATCCTTTCCGTCCATTTCCCATTCACACCTCAACCCACTCCTACCCGATGCATATGTAGACGGAGAAAATTTCCTCTATCGCCTGAAATTGTGACTGTGTTACGAAACCAGGCGTGAAAATGAATTCAAGGGGATATTGTGAGGCTTGATTTTTCATTGTCACAATCGAAGAATTCCACAAAGTGGAGCCGGTTTTATGTTTCATAAACAATAAATTTCTTAAGGTAGTTTCAGCGAAATGTCATTTTACCTAGAAATCAATGAATTTGGTCTCATCTTAAAGAACAATATACCACCCTTCCATTGACACCAAAAATACAACCCCTTAGCTCATTACTTTCCGAGATATTTGCCAGGATATAACAGCCCGTTTTTTGGGAAATGATACGTGTATGCACTCCAGCGAGACCTTAAATTTAAAATGAGGCATTTCTTACACTTAGATCTCGTAAAAAATTCAACTGAGTGTTGTTAGTGTGTTTTCCCAACTGTTTTTGTAAATTAATCATATTGTCACCGCAGAAATTCTTCGGAATCACAATAAACCTTCCGTTTTGTTGGAGTATCAAACGTACCGCGTGGAAAAAATGAGTCAAATTAAAGACTTATATAGATATTTTTATTTGGTTACTTACAATTTCCGTCATGTAAAACTATATTATTTCACCATTAATAATGCAATATTTAATTTGTGTGTCTCACAGCTGGTGAAATTGAAACATATATATCGAATATTGTGTCTATTATGATTAGGGAACTATCTCGCTCGCACTACCTTATCGCGATTCCCAAGTTCTGAGTGTCCAATCTTTTTACAGGGAAATTTATTCTTACTTTGCATATCATGTAATGGACGAAGCGTGAGCATAATATTTCTATATTACCGGATATTAATGTCGATAGATAAAACGTAAATTAATATGATCTTTGTTGGGTAACATTTTCTTTTGAATCATTGGATGCCCTTTCCAAGTAAAAGAGATATGTACGTTGGCCCTGAGAGCTACTCCGGGGTCCTTAAGTCAACTCACCGGAAGCTGCATCAGATGAATCGGGGAGAGCACGTGCTCCGAACGGCTCGCGAGTGACCGTTGTGGTCACTTCCACTCCCCGTAGCAGTGGCGTAACTATGGGGGGGGGATGAGGGGGATAGCAACCCCCCCCAAACTCTTAAAAAAAAAAAAAAAATATTCGTATCACAACAATCCTAGTTGTTTGAAATGCAGTAATTAAATGTTTTTGTAAACTTGTAACTTTCTGTAACAAATGTTAAATGTAGCCATGTCTTTCTAAAATACATTCAAGCTATAAAGAAAAATTTTCGTGTATTTATATCCGGTGTGGTGTGCTATTCAATCTGATCCATCCCCCCCCCCACCCCCCACAGCCAAGTCCTAGTTACGCCACTGCCCCGTAGAGACCCTGTCCCAATCCAAACATCGGAGCCGTCGGCCGAAGAGAGACTTTTTCCCTTGGGTGGTTGGCTTTTTCCTCAGAGTGAAAGAGACCAATAACTAATTTAATTTATTACCCACAAATAAAACAAGATCACTGCTCTGGGTTAATGCTCTCGAGCAATTAGAAATTTTAAAAAGACTTCGGAACCCTGACGTCAAATGTCATCAGTGAGTGTCTGTTTCCTTCCCCTTCCCCTATCCTTGAGGCTGTGACGCATTCTTCCCTTTCCACTTCTTCCTAACTTCGATCCTTAAGTTCCCCCACCTCCTCTCTCCCCTCCCCCTTTTTTATGGTTTTGTATATAAAAAGGAGATTCCGGCCATGACTCTTCACCTGAAGATGGTGCTCATGCACTGAAACCCAAGTCGTGCCAGTTTTATTTGTATTGTGGTGTTGTAAAAGTTATACATTTTTTTAAATGATAAAACTTCATACCGCCAAGTTACAAGTGATTTTGTTTTATGAAAATGTTCGTTAAAAGCAGGAATCGATAAAGATGGCGAAATGCTGGAGGTGATGGGGAAGTACCTACCACCATAGAGTAAGTATATACAGAGTGGCAAAGCAATGCTAGAAACTGGACATAAATTTTTGAGAGCTTTGGGAAGAATTTCTCAGGTGGCACCACCTTAGGGAAGGAATAATTTTGGCTTACGGAGAAGGCCACTTGGAAGCGCCAGTGGTACTCGGTGATTTTGCAACAACATACAGAAGAGTGGATTTACCATGGCTGTTGTGTGCTTTTTATTGAGTATCAATTGTTTTGTCGTTGCGATGATACATCGGTAAACAGTTGACTCCGTGTTTGGTAATCGTGTGTCTTATCATATTAACGTGAGTTCGATTCATTGTAGACGATGCTCATTGAAGGCACATTAAAATACATGTTTAATTTGGTCTCTACGACTCGATAAGATATTTTTTCGTTGCTATGGGTCGATTAGTAAACATCCAGGCACCGAAATCATCATAAGAATATCATGTGAGTTAAGCGACACTGAATGAAGTGGCCGTGTGCCAAAGCTCATTTGTTATGGCTCATTCCCTCAAAGTTTTCTTTGTATTTTGGTATTGTAAAAGTAATGCATTTATTATTGATTTTATTAATTTATTACCCATCATAAAAACGTCAATTAGTCAAATTCCGTCATCTTGAATGATGTTCCAGGTTTCAACTTGACTCGATTATTATAAAGGTGACTGTAGGCAGCAGCGGCTCTAGCATGTGTCACATGGGTGGGCCAAGGATGGGCCAGATTATAAAATGGGTGGGCCTAACCTCGAGTTAACGTGGATAAATGCGAAGAACAAAATATAGTTTAAATTATTTATTTATTGACCTTACACGAATGGCACCCCTGTCCTGACATGCCACGCAACAAAAACAAATTATGCCTCAGGCCTTAACGCGTTTTCGAGAGTGCATTCATTTTATATTCACTTGAAAAACAGCAAAATTGATACCACTGGGAAGAAAGCGAAAAACTGTGAAATATAAATTAACAAGCAGTTGTTTACTTACTTTTAAAACAGATTTATCCTTCTGTTGTTGTGACTGATGGCAAAATCATCAACCACTCTTTGCAAGTCAATAGTCTTAGTCACAGTCCTTTCTATTGCAAGAATAGACAAATAACTTAGGCGTTCATCAGACATTGAATTCCTTAAATAACTTTTTACACGTCGCATGCACGAAAATGTTCTTTCACATAATGCAGAGGAAGCTGAAATAGTCACTGCTATTTGACTTAAGTTGTACAAATCATGTAATGCAAGTTTATATTGCTCTAACAACTTGAGCAATGCAAGTAAATTCTCAATCTTCACTCCGGTTTGCTGTTCATGTCTTATGATAAGATTTTTTAGTATCTTAATTTCTGCCTCCAACGACTTAGAATTGTATGAATAATTTCGTGCTAATGACAGTAATATTTGCTCATCCATAAAATGTTCACTTTTTGGGTTTAGACAAGTGATTCCTTTAATAATTCCAGAGTTTGAAATAAAACGTCTCTCAAGCTCACTGTCTATAATATTTAAAATTTTATCAAATACTAAAGATTTGAAATCTGTTGGTTGCACAGGTTCCAGGCTGTCTTTATTCTGCAAATCACAAACATATTCCCCAAGATGTTTTGGCAACTTTCGAATTCTTCCAAGAGTAGAGGAATCTGTGGGAATATCAGCACCTATTTTTGTTGCAACATCTACACTTTCTTTCCATACATGCGTGAAACCTGAGTCTGATATACGCATTTGGTTGAAATGATCCCTTGTAGCTTCTACTAAGTTGATTGCAGCAACAATATCACAGTCTTTGCCCTGAAGGAAATCAGATAGTGACTTGCACTTTTCTAGCAAACATGTAAACAGGCATAAATGAAAAATAAAAGAAAAGTTTAACTTTGCACTAAATCCTGATGCTTCGGCAGCTCGTTCTGAATTTTCTGCCTGAATATTTACTAGGGTTACAATGATAGCTTCAATTGTCTTCTTCGCAGCCAAACAAGAAGCATACTGACAGGTCCATCTGGTGTCACTTAACTTTTTTAATTCCACTTTTCCAGTCTTCATTTTAATTTGTGTATCAATAAACATTTGATGCACTGCCGACCCGCTCATAAAAACATAGAGTCCCTGCAGTGTCATAAAAAAATCTGTAGCCGACTTGATCCCTCTACATGTGGCTACTATGACGAGATTCAACTTATGGTTCATACAGTGTGTGTAGATGGCTTGTGGGACTTCCCTGCTTAAAAGAGCTTGAACACCTGCACAAGAACCACTCATAACGGCAGCTCCATCATATGTTTGTGCAACACAGTAATTTAAATTGACTCCACAGTTTGCTAGTTTTTTTTAATGCAGACTAACAAAGAAGAAGCATCCAATTTTTTTGCAGGTTCAAAGCCTAGAAACCTTTCGTGTATGTTACCATCCAAATAGTACCGAATGACAATTGATAGTTGCTCAGTTTTTGAACAATCTTTTGACTCGTCAACCATTAGAGCAAAATACTGGGCTTCTTTCACTTCATCTGAGATATGTTCTAGAACAATATTGCTCATGGTGCTAAGGATTTCATTTTGTATATCATGATGTATGTATTTTTCCCTTTTAGATTCAAGTTTTTTCCTAACACTTGGATCTTTTTTCCCTATAAGTTCCATTCACTCTAAAAAATTCCCCTTATTCACACTATCTTTCGATTCATTATGACCTCTTTGAGCAATTCCTTGAAGGGCTGTGTATCGAAGTACATCGGCAATAGTTTCTATGTATCCTCTGTTTTCTTGAACTTCTAGAGTATATGTTTCATCTAGCAGAGCAGCAACTGATGCATTCTCTCCAAACTTACTTTTTAAATTTTTGAAATACTCCCAAGCAACTACAGAGTTTTTGTGTGGGACGCTGTTCTCATGCTGCTTAAAGCCGGAATTAGACTCTGTTGCTCTTTTCCAATTAGTGAAACCCTCACTTACAAAAGTAAGCAATTTGCTTTTTGTGCCTTCAGTTTGGGGACGGAAAAATCGACAGGCAAAACAAAATGCAGCATCATTTATGATACTATATTCCAGCCATGGATGAATTTTGTACCAACCAGGCTGGAAATTTCTTTTTCTGTCTCCAAACAAGCGGAAAGGAAAATGCCTTAATAGAGGCTGTTTTGGTTCATCGGTAGGTTTCGTAGATATATCACAAACTGAAGCAGATGGATTAGTACTGCTGGTGCTACAACTGGGAATGGAAAATAAATCTTTACCTTTATTTTCACTGAGTTTTTCATTTTCCAATTGTTCTAATTCTCCTCCTACTTCCATTTCATTATCATCAAACGCAATTTTTTCTACTTCACTTTCTGGATCGTGAACACTAACCTCTGCAGTTACAGATGGAGACGCTGTAATGCCCTCATTTGGTTTAATAACTTTTTGTTGCCGACTGAAGAAATCTGATATGCTAGGCCGTTTGCCATCTTACTACGCTCACTTTCAATAGCACGTGCAATTCACTATAAAAAACCAAACACTAACCACGATGATACTAAAAAGCACTTAATATTGTCGTGCGGTCCTACTTGGGAGCGTTAAAGTCAATAAGAAGCCGATTGGTGGCACTGATCTTTAATTGTATCACCTCAATGGTGGCTCTGGGTCCCTGTCGCTAGATGAGGCCGGAAAGGGACGGGAATTGGTCCGGTCCTGTCTCCGGTGCCGGCGTCGTGGTCCGTCGCGGCTGACTGACGGCTTCAGGGTCTTCCCTCGGTGTCGGTCTCTGCTCCGAGAAGATCTTCGCTCGACTCCCAAATGTCAACTGCCTGCTCTCCCCAGCGACGCACCCCTAAACGCCTTTTGGTCAAGGGGGGGGCGGAGGCAACCTTCAGGCAGGTTGCTGACCCGGGGGTCGCCTCCAGGGTACGGACTTTCTCCCGAAACGCCGGCGAAAGGGTGATGATGAAGGCCGCGAACACAATTGTTCCGACGGCGGGAGAGCGGGCGCGGTCCTTGGGATGGACCCACCCTGCAAGGTGACCGCCCTTCGGCAGGTCACCAACTCAGGGCTCGACCCAAGGATACGGGTATTCTCTCGAATCGCCGGCGAAAGGGTGAATATGAAGGGAGCGAGCACAATTGTTCCGTCAAAGGGAAAGCGGACGCGGCCCTTGGAGAAATTGCCCTGCTAAGGGACCGGTCACCCCTTCTTGACGGGGATGGAGGAGGACACCCTCGGACAGGTCGCCGACCTAGGGCTCGGCCCAAGGATATTCTCCGAACCGTCGAAATGGTGATGTCGAAAGGCCGCGGACTTAGCGTCGGTCGTGGGCGGCACTTGTGTCTTCCCAACATCACCCCGTTTGCAAACAAGTCTTTGGGGGGAGGGGAAAAGTCGGGTTTGGCCTCATCTCGCTTAAGGGTAACCGCAGCTGCTTAAATTTCCATTTGTACAAACAATTTTACAAAAACTTGAATTAATGTGAACAATAATTTGTCAGGACACAATTATGAAATCGGTCATACTTGGATTAACCCACACAGCGATATAGTAAAAATAATCATATAATAAATATTCCTCCACCACGTTAAAGAACATTGTTAGCAAAAATAAAAATATTTATCAAAATCATTTAAAAATAAAAAAGTTCTTAGGAGCATAAACATGAGACGAGATAGTGGTGGGTCAAAGGAAGAAAAAATGTATAGAAAACACACAATAGCATCAAAACAAAAGTCTACACGTGAACAGAACACCATGAGAGAAAAATATTTTTAACTAATACACAGCAACACATTTTTTGTTAAACTTTACCCTCTCACTGTACATTAACACTTTTAACATCACTTGCACATCTCACTAACATCTATGCCTTCAGGGGTTCTTCGTTGTTCACACTTGACACCGGCAACAATCAGTGATTCGGGATACACAACACTTTTTCTGGGGGGGAATGGGGTGGGAGTGGGGATATAAACACTAGGCACACCATCTCGGGGGGAGGAGGGGTGGGAAAGGGATCACATTTAGCTGAAGATGGTGCCTGGAAATCCGAAGTACAGTGTCTCGCGGAAACTACGGCGTCTTATCCATCCTCCAAGGCGGACAAGGTGGCAACTTCTGTCGGCGATGGTCTTAGGTGCGTGGTTCTCGACAACTCGATATCTCTTTCTTCCTCGCCATTAATGGATAGTGCATGGTACTCATTATTTACTTCCTCCACTGAGATTGCTGTGCCACCTTTTATGACCTGCTTGGAGTCAGTGGGACTACAAAGGAGAATGTTCATCGTGCCGTCATCAGATACTTTAGAAATAGACGGGAGCACAAGCGTTTTTCCCTCCGCGGCACTTATGGAGATAACCCTTCCCGCCAAGTCCTGATTGCAAGCGGTGGTTAACAGTAAAGAATTGGGTGGAATATTTAACCGTTTCCTAATGTATGCTGTTTGGCATGCCTCCTGCTGTCCAAGACCGGCGTCGGCAACCGAAGCAGTGATCTCGTAATGCACCGTTTTTGGTCCAGTTGATCCATCTGTAAAGTTAAACTCCTCATTCCCTATCGTTGATTCATTCAACGGCTGGGCCCACTCGTCGCCCATCGTTCCCTTCCTTCCAAGCGTAGCTTGTACTTGCCTTTCGGCTGGGAAGATGGCGGTTCGCCGGCCCAAGGATATTCTCCGAACCGTCGAAATGGTGATGTCGAAAGGCCGCGGACTTAGCGTCGGTCGTGGGCGGCACTTGTGTCTTCCCAACAATATGCTTTTGTTGTTTGCCGTTACTGCAAAGTATAAACCACACGCGCAAACAAAAAACAGAAACTGGGGAAGAACCGGTATAACCTGTAGAAAGTCTTCCAATACCCTTCTCAATTCTTCAATAGTAAGTAAGGTAATGCGGTTGTCCAAGCGGTGCGAAAGGTCGTTGACGGGAGAGTGAAGTCCAAAGAAGGCGTGAGGTCAATATAGGTTCCGGGAGGTGCAGAGGTCAAACGGTAAATCGGAGTCCAAGTAGAGCAGATGTCAAAAGTTAATGAAAAACAGAGTCACATAGATTCCAAAGAGTTAACCAAATAACTGCTGTTTCGTTATCTACCACCGTCTCAGAAACACGAGCGCGAAAAATCGTCGCCGTCGGGTGCCGCCACCAGTCCCAACTTGGGCAACATTGGGACTGGTGGCGAAAAAACCTTAACTTCTCCCACGTTTCTCTCTTGTTTCAGAAAAAAAGTTGTGTCGTTAGCAGCCTAAACCAGTCTCTACAGTGTAAGAAGTTCTGACAATGCCGATGACATGCGACTTTAAATTAATGTATATGGTTAAACCTCGCTTCGGTTCCGTTACTTTGTAAGCGGAATTCCCATCGTTGATAGCAGCGTAGATGTTTGGGTGCTTGCATCCATTGAATACTCCACCGTGCCGCCACCGGTCCCAACTTGGGCAACGTTGGGAAACGACGTAAAACGGGCTTGTTTTAACAAACACAATTTGTTTTAATTTTATACAATAAAGTTTAACTTTGGACTTCGATTCTGAAATTTGTCCGTCTTATTTGGGTGGGCCAGAGGGTGGGCCGAAAAAAATTTGGGTGGGCCCGGGCCCACCCTGGCCCACCCCTGGCGCCGCCACTGACTGTAGGTCATTGCGAGCCCCGTATGTAAAAATTGATAGGGGTAGCAGGGATGAAGAGGAATGGACCATGACAAAAACTAGGGTGAGGGGTAGGTTGTGGTTGAAAGAGAACTGCGTCACAGAGGGGGAGGGAGGAAAGTTGGGGTCAAGAGGGAAGATGAGGTAGGAAAAATTGAATTAAAAATAACAAGATAAATGATATTTTGATACAAGATAATGTGTTCTTGTTCGAGATAGTCCAGTGTGTGTCATTTGCACTGAGTGTGATGGACTTTAGACTTTAAATCATTCTTTCAATAGATGATCTGCAAATCAGTTTCTCAAATCCCCTTTAGTTAAACAATTTTTGTTCTTTTTCTCGGACACAGGAATGCAAAATACTGGAACTTTATGTAGTCAAGTTTTTATTATCGTTATGTGGTTCCTCAACGTAAAGCCTGCGAATTTGACGCTTATTGATTTGTTAATTTCATCAGCTATCTTCTTCTTCTTGATGCTGTACACTATACAGTGCGTTGGCTGCTCAAGCATCGCTCTCTTGCCTCTTGAAACAGGTCCCCATTATCTCTAATCGCTGTCCACTCTTTGATATTTTGTGTCCATGAACTTTTTCTTCTCCCTCTTGGGCGCTTCTCTTCAACTCTCCCTTCCAAGATCAGACTGAGGATTTCCTACTTTTTCCCTCTCAGGATGTGCCCAAGATATGATATTTTCCTCTTCTCAATTAACTTCCTCAGCGAACGATCAAGGCCTGCTCTTCGCAGGACCTCAGTGTTTGAAACTCTCTCGATCCATGAAATGTTGAGAAGCCGTCTTAAGACCCACATTTCAGTTGCCTCCAGTCTTTTCATTGATGTTTTCTTAATCGTCCAAGTTTCCACTCCATACAATAAAACGGGTATTACGTAGCACTGAACCACTCTTCTTCTGAGAGCCAAGGGAGTGTCTTTATGGATCAATGTATATCATTTAGCTGCCGGAATGATGTTTTAGCTGTACCACATCGAGTTTTGATTTCTCTGTCACAATCAAGTGATGAATTAATCATTGAGCCAAGATACTCGAATTCTGAAACTTTTTTAAATTTCGTTCTGATCAATACTGAGTCTTTCATTATGCTTTGGTGCTCTGCATACACACATCCTTTTTGTTTTAGCGATGTTAATCCGGATACCAAATGTTAGTCTTGCTCTATGGATACTGTCTAGTATTTTCATCAGCTATAAGATGCGCGAAATATTGTAGCATAAATGATGTAAAAATATTGCATAACATGACTAAAATTTTCAGAAGCTAACTAAGTCTTTAATTTAACTTTTTTCCACACCGTACGCTGAAAATATCTTCACAACCGAGTATGTCTTTGATTCTATAAAAAATACTCCGGTTAGTCATTTACTTGTGAAAATAGATGAAAATCAATGAAAACCAATGAAAACTACACATTGTAAAATTTCCGACGGAAGCTATACGTTAAAGTTTCCTCACTCTTTAAATTATATATTATTATCGTTATTATTATGACAACAGATTGTCACAGGCTGGCTTAACTTGCTGGCTTGCCAGAATGTAACATTTATAAAACTATGAGTATATTTAGCAGACATTTACATGATCAATCGCCAGCAAAATTATCAAAAACACGACGTGAAGGAAATCGTTGGAAAAAAGTAAGAATTATAATTAATCATTTGATCCAAAATAAATTGTCTGCACCTTTTTATAAAAAAATATCAGTGTTGCCAAGAAAGGGCTCTGTATGAAAACTGTAACAATTCACAATAGTCCTGTGAAAGAATGAAATGTTTTATTTGTTCATTATGATCGAGACTCGTACATCACGAGTCTTCCAATGGTTCCGTTCCATTTCTCACAGGAAGCAACCTCTAATTTTTGTGAATTATCGCTCTATATTTTGTGGTGGGTGGGTCATGCTTGATCATTTTTGGAGAGAGGAGGTTTTTATGATGAATCTGAATTCATTGAATTTTATGTGATATGATTTATTTATTATTATGTATTCTACCGGTAAAGGTAGGTTTTGTTGAATGTCAGAGAATCCCCTCCCGGTCTTTTACACATTCAGGGGCCTATCTCCCTCTAGTATATCCTTTTTCGCCTCTGCATAAGATCTACCCTTCTTCATCCCATCCATTTAACCTATTCTCTTTCCTCCCCTTCCCCGCTTGCCCAACATCCTTCCCTCTATCACAATCTTCAGCAACCCATCACCCATTTATTAAATCCTTCAGCCATCTACCCTGCCTTTCTTGGATTTTATTCAGAAGATTCCTTTCCTCACCCACCATCTCAATAATTTCCTTGTTAGTCTTCCTTTCCGTCCATCTAACCTTCTCCATCCTTCTCCACACCCATATCTCGAATGCCTGCCGCCTACTCTCGTCCTCCCTTCTCAGGGTCCACGTTTCTGCCCCATACAACGCTACGCTCCATATTAAACTCTTCACCAGCCTCTTCTTCACATCCTTACCCAGTTTTCCCATCAACAACTCTCTTCTATTAGTAAACGCCTCCTTAGCTAGCGCTATTCTCTTCCGTATGTCTTTGCTACTATGCCCGTTTTCCTCTAGCGTGCTACCTAAGTAATAGAACTGTTCTACTTGCTCTAGTTTGTGTCCTCCAACTTTAATCACAAGCTTAGCTTCCTTCTTTGTCCTAGAGAATCTCATTACTTTTGTTTTCTTATGATTTATCTTCATTCCAAACATCCCGTACTGCATTTCTAAAGCAACAAGTTATAAGGTTGGCTGTCCCTTCGAAGATCAACTAACCAATGCCTGTCGTCTACGAATCTAACAGACTTTATCAGATGCCCGCCCACTTTGATTCCCACCTCAAGTTCCACGATATTCCACCCAAATTACCATAATAGAAAAAGCGTATTACAACGATTTCAGCGGATTTTCTGAGCGTGCTCAGATGAGATATCCCCCTTGTCAGTCAATAATTTTCGACTCGCGCACCCCTGGTTACGTAACTTGATTACTTTGATGGCGGCCCACTCAGTCGGACCCCACGGAGTATGGGAAATGTGCTTTACCACTTACGTCACCGTTCAACTTTTCTCACGTTCCACCTCGTACATACATTTCCCTTCCATTACGCGTGCCTGAGGTTGCGAACAGCTTCTCCGAGTCATGACTGCGCCAGACTCGGAATCCTCAGGTCTTGCACCCAAAGCTTCGGATACTTCTCGGTGTCCCAGGAATGAATTGTACTTTGGTTTTGCCTACGACTTTAATTTTCTCTGTGTATTTTTTTAGTAAGAGAAATGCACTCGAGTCATGGTGATATGAGCTTTGTTGTCTTTTTGATGAGCAGAAACGCGATGCGATGTCGCTGATGCGAATACTCTGAGCTTTTTATGTACGTACAAGACAGTGAGATCCGAGTCGGGGAAAAAACGCGCCGGGCAAAGAAGGCTGCTGTTTAAAGTAGAAGGGCATGAACTAGATCAACCACTGTGATTAAATGACTAATTATTGGTAGTAGGTACGTTGAAAGAAAATGGGCACGGCAGCAAAGGCATTAGAAGGATGGAAGCGTTTATAGAAGAAAGGCTTTGCTATAGTAGGGAGCTGATGGCAGGAACCATGGGTAATGACGTAGAAGAATAGGCTGGCAAAGGGTTAACCCTTTGAGTGCGGCATGACGTGAGATTACGTCATGGTTGTCTTTACGGCGGTGCTGATGACGTTATATCACGTCATGGGTACTGTGAGTGTTCCAGCTTTCATTATGGGGTCTAGTGAAAGTGAAAAGTACGGGAACAGGCTCCAGGCCTTCAAGATGTATTCGCAGATGAGGGTGGAGAATTGGAAAGTCAAGCGAATGAGGAAGAACTTGGTGTGGTGCGGGTGAGGATGGGGAACTGAGGGAAGAGATGAGGAGGAGGCAAAATGGGTGGCTGGAAGAGGTAATGGGGGAGGAGGGGGTGGGGTTGGGAAAGAAGGGGTTGTGAAGGCCGTGATAGAGGGAAGGATGTTGGGGTAGTGCGGAAGGGGAATAGGTTTTATGGACGGGATGAAGAAGGTAAGGACTCAGGCTGAGATGAAGATAGAAATCATGCAGCGTGATAATCGCAGGTAGATATAGAGTGCAGCATACATATTCCTTCTTCCATTTCAGCTTACATAAACCGGTTGATCAGCTATAATTATTATAATAATGTCAAATGGATTGGTCTCAGTCGTACCACAGAGTTCTACTGTATTTGACTGGTTGACTCGGTTTATGGGGCTAAAAAGTGGCATTAAAAAAATTTGATATCATAAACATTTTGCTTCACTGATTCAAAGTAAATTAATAATGTGTGAATGTTGTAGTTTCCTTAATTTATAAACTTCAACTCGTAAGCGATGACTATAGCGGTGAAATAGTTTGGATTTCCTGAAGCGTGAATGAAGAGTTGTGTAAGAGGGCTGGTGATGGATCAAGACTGCCAAAATTGTGACAGGAGAAGGAATAGATTAACATTGGTCAAAAAAAGACGCGAAGTCTTTGCTGGGTCAGTCATTGAGGGTGTAGTTAAAACTGGAGGGGTAGGCCTCGACTAGGCAGCATGTGATAGTAGGGGAGGAGCTAGACTCCCTCCGAGAGGATAGCTATCGCAATCGATCATTAGAACCTACGACCAATAGGACACTCTTTCGGAAAGGGCTTTCGGCGAGGCAGATATATCACGTAGTCGCTATGCCATCATTGATGAGAACCTCATCCGGACGTGAGAAAATTTCTCGATGGTATTTATTGCATAGTAGGCAATTTATGCGTCAATTATTTCACTATTCAACATTAAGAATCGTTCTAAACTAGATTAAGAAAAATTATACGGAAATCAGCAGAAACGAGTTAAAGTCCATATTTGTTTATTATGGTTTATGAATGAAATCATAAATGATGCGGTATCTAAGTAAAAGCACATACCATTACTTATGGCAACACTAAACAGTGTTAAAATGCTGGTATTCTATAGAAGATTTACAGTAATTTTGCTAAGAAAGCCGTGAAAATGGAACAACGTTTTCACGATCATATGATTTAAACTTCGGCCACCATCATGGATTCTTCAGTCTCGTGATTTGGTTCCCCAGTTGGAATGAAGGAGTTCACTGATTTGCTGAAATTCTACCAAATTCGCCGGTACCATTACGACGTACTTAAGTTAGTCCGAGCGAGATAGTCGCCTAGTCATAATAGAGACCATATTCGAATTATACGTTTTAATGACACCAGCTGTGGGACACATCAATTAAATATTGAACTATTAATGGTGCAATAATTAGGTTTTATACGACAGAAGTTGTAAGTAATTCAAAGGAAATATCTAAATAAGTCTTTAACTTCACTCACTTTTTTTTCGCGCGGTGCGTTTTAAACTCCTTCAAAAAAGGAAGGTTTTTTGTATTACCCAAGAACCTACTGCGGTGATAATATGATTAATTTTCAAATATAGTCGAGAAAACATACAAACTACACACTGTTAGTTTTTTTACGACATCTAAGCGTTAGAAATACCTCATTTTGTAAATAATGTCTCTCTGGAGAGCATGCACGTACCGTTTCCCATGTAAAAGGGCTTGTATTTTCTGGCAAATATCTCGGAAAGTAATGTGGTAAGGGAATGAATTTTTGGTGTCATAGGATAGGTGAGATATTTCTCTTTAAAATGAGATCAAATTCATTGATTTCTAAGTGAAATGATATTTCGCTCGGACTACCTCAAGTCTGCCTAACGTAGGAACACTCAAGGGAAGAAGGCACCGTCCCAGGATCGCACGAAATGGGAAACTTCAGTAAATCGATGGATGTCAAACGGAGAAGCCAGAAATGCCTTGTGAAACCTACTGACCATAAGGCGCAAGCCATTATCATCCAAGCGGGGGTTTCAGGACTGAATTCAGTGCGAGGAACAAAAGACTGCCGAAACGAGATTAATTAAATTAGCCTCTCTAATGGGATTTTCGATACGGCGTCCTATTCCACAGGGTCGCGCCGAGAACCGCACTTTTTGTATCTTTTCCTTCTCTTCCTCCCCCACCCCTCCTACATCCTCCCACTCGGAACATAACCTCCCTCCTCGTCGGTGGCTTTTCCCTTCCTCCCTACCACGGCCCTCTTGAGCGTGCGAAAAGCTGTCTTGTGTCGTTTTTCCGAACGATTGCATCAGAGGATGTTGTTTACCTTGGCGACGACGGGAGCTTTTCCGTGAGTATTGGATGGGGGCAGCTCTTGCTGTAATCTCATTACCGTCCGCCTTAAATTCTCTCGCATATGTCGTTCCGGCCAGCGAAAGTTTTGACAGCCATGTGCTGCGGCTCCAATCGATGCTTTTATGTGCCGCGTGGAGCATCGAACACTTTCATTCTGTGATGCGTAGATACGAAACTTGCCTGGGTTAGCACGCGCATGAATATATATTATGGATTGTTATCTCGTCGCCAAAAACTGTTGTATAGAATTCATGAACAAACAACTTTTTGGAATGTGGTAACTCCTGGTGGTGAAAGACGAAAGTTCTAGTGTACATACAGTCGATGGTTTGTAAATAAACACGTCGTACTGGTTTTACCATAAATATACATGGGTTTTACGTACAAATAATCATAATGCAGTGCATAAAAAATGCAGTACCTACTACACGCGGGACGTAATTGTACATTTTTTTAATATCGTCCGGTCTGCAGGTATATTTAATTCCTCTCCAAATTTAATTACACAAATGCACAATTAACTTCTTAGCACTTCGTGAATTCACTATACGTAAATTTAATAATAATGCGGGATGACTTCATGAGTATTCCCTATGGCCATCAATTCAGTGTTGGTCAAAAGGAATACACTTACCGCCGCCTTGAACAGATTCTTATTTTTCAATCAAAGTCTCCTATTTTGGGTCCTCGTAGACGCATATCCTGTTCTGCAGCCTGGTACGAAGCAAGTTATGTTTAAACAAGGCATTCTAAATTCTTTATTTAAGACGAACGGGCTTAATGCATTCAAATTAGAATCAGAGTCTGGCAAACATCGTCGTCGGCACACGATGGACGTTTCATAAACCTCTTACACATTTTCTGTAATAGGTATTTCCTCTCTAGCATTTACAAAGTAACTTTTAGATCACAATAATAGCAAGATATTATTCAAAGCATCAAGTAATTCATAGTTCCTCGATCGTAATTGAATATTCGCCATAGTATCACTTTAGCAACAATTAACTACGTCAATTGATGATTCAACTGAAAAGACTTTTTCGAAGTGGCCACAAGGACTGGGTGAACTAAAAGTGGAAATTTAGGCAACACGTAGCCTGGGTAACAATTCCAAACATCTAAATCCATAATATATATTCATGAGCACGCGTATCGAGTGTTGTGTTGTGTTGTGTTTTCTCGAAAGTCTGTTCAAAGAGGCCCTTGAGGCTGAAACATTCATCAACGAACTCTCCTGCTTTTCAATGCAGGAAATTTGAAACCTCCAAAAACTGTAAATGATCAGTCCTAGTCGCTATTCGCTGTTTGCCACTAGTTGTGTGCTTCAGGGCATTATTACACCACTGCGTTGTTTACTAAGTCTCAACTTTGTATTAGTAGTGCCTTATTTTACTTCATGTAAAGGCTTAAAAATTTAGAAATAGAGCAGAATTTGAGGTTTTGCTGTAGTTGTATATTAGGGTAGACTCGAAAGCTATAAATGGATGACAGGTTGTTGATAAATGAAATGAACAACTATTTTACAAAAAATTCAAATCAAAATCCGAAGTTTGGGCAGAAAAAGTGCGAACGTTGAATAATGGCTGGGGTGTGTTTGGCTTACAGCGAGAGGACTAACTGTTTGGGACACTGAGGAGTAAGTGATAAGAACATGGCCCACGAAGGAGTACGAAAGTCGAAAACAAGTTTGGGGACTGCTTTGGGTTCCCGTGATCCCGACACCCGTCTATGGTCGAAGGACACTTAGAATTCAATACTCCAACCGTCAATTGCAGCGTGAAACCCTGGATACATTGACCTTTCATGAAGACCAGCCATCGGTGCTGCGTGAGACATCCGTCTCCTTACTCCCGCGGCCTCGCTTGACCTGACTGGTGTTTATTTATACTGGGAACAAATTAGGCAATGTTGTCCACTCTTCCCTTGTCCCAGTGTAAATGGCTGAGGGCAACAGGGTGAAATACAATACAGAAAGTAGTTACAGACACGCAGGTCTTGTGATTTTTGTGAGTCGTGACTCGGGGGTCACGGTCAAGGACTATCATCAAATGAATTCTTGTGAATTCCATATCAATAGGATATCCAATATGAAGGTGTGAGTATTGAGTAACACGTATTATTATTTTTATCATTTTTGTATGTTATTTAAGTCTTATGGTATTTACCAAAACGCCTCTGTCGAATTCTCTCCCTATTGATGTAAAAACATGTCAGTCTGAACATTGTGTTAAAAAAATTACTTAATTATATATTCGTGGAAAAATTGTGAAGTGAAAAAATGCATATAGTGTGTTCAAAAATTATTGTACACAATCATAAGTCTCTTGAATTCATCTTATTGTGTACCATATATTATTATTCTTTTATCATTTGTTAACTTTCTCCGTAATACATTACCGAGATATAATTCTTTTCAACTCCAAAGCAATAGGACATCCAATAATCTGTTTTATATATTGAGTAACATGTATTATAATTACTATCTAAATATATTTTTTAATGTTATGTAAGCTTTATGTTATTTGCTAAAAAGTCTGAAAGACCTCAAAGGTCTACGATAAAAAATATTTTATTATTTTTATTATTATAATTCTTGCAAGCCCAGTCAGAGGGCCGATTAGATCGTGGCCGGCTGGTCAGACGGCAAGTTGTCAGGTCCCGGGTGAGAAAGCGTCAGGAACGTCGTTTTAATCCCCGGGCTGGCAAGGCCGACCGCGCCAGAGAAGTGCGCCACTTTCGTCAGTATGCAAAACAAAGAACAGGAATGTTAAAAACAACAGATAAAGCGAAAACGAAAGAGAGAATTGGGGAGGGTGAGGACCGGGTAAAAAGGAATTGGGGAGGGAGGTGGTAAAAAATCAGTAAAAACAGTATAAAAATAGTCCTGTATTAAAAAGAGGTAACAAATGGGGCCATTTAAAAAATCGATGTGTACAAAAAGATAAAATAAAGGCCGGAAAAATTATCTTAAGTGATGAAGAAAATGCAACGGAACAGCAACTGTAACAATAAATGGGTAAAATCATATCATAAGTAGGCGTTTAATAGTTAAAAATGGCATATGGCCGATTAAAAGGAGCGATAAAAACGTTAAAAACAAAGAACACTATTTAATATGTAATATGTAATAAGTAATATTAAAAACAGGTCCGTTGCAGGTAAAAGAAACTAACAGTCGATAAAAGTGTACAAAAGGTACGTTAAATATGATAAATATCGGAAGGGAACATGTATCAAAGATGCAGATTCAGTAGAAATAAAACTCAGCAAAATCCGTATTTGGTTCTTTTATGTTTCTCCCCTCCCCGATTCTGTTATCCCACCCGCATAGGCATCGTTATGGTGCTGTTATGCACTAACACTCTCCCTAGATTATGGTCTGACAGCGTATTGCCATCCGGACAACTTTTGGCCTGTGTCTGGCATACGGGCGAGCGTGCGCAGTTCTAATTTCAGCTGGGATGAGTGCTGCATGCTTGGTGTGGAATCACCCCGTGCCACACACCCTAGTTTTAGTTGCACGGTATACATCTACATCTACGTCATACCCTGCAAGTCACCCAAAGGGTGTGTGGCAGGGGGTGCTTCCACACCAGGCATGCATGAATTATACGGTAGAACACCGAAACTACATTGAAACCAGCGTACCACACATGCAACGCGCCAATTAAAAATCTACTAACCAAGAAACATTCCATCGTCAATCGTTCCAACATGCAAGGGATACAAGTACTACTACTACAGATTCAAAATATCATGCAAAAATGAGAACATCAATATTTACATCATGCATAAATAAGAGAGTAGAGAATATAATGAGAAAGATTAAATGTTGCCTATTGTCACTACTCGAACTATTCATGATGACATTCACAGCTGTTATGGTCCCGAATGGTACGCGGAAAAAATGACATTTTATATATTTCGGTTCTACAATCTAGCTAATTTTATTGGCGCGATCTAATCTGCCGTAGTACGAGGGGGTTAATAGTATGTTTTTCACGTCGTCAGACAAATGTTTTTCCTGAAATTTAGTTAAGAGGTTCAGACTATAATTTAATCTACGCTGTGAGAGCGATTCCCATCCCAATTCTTCTAACAATCCAGACACACTAGTAAACTTATCATATGTAGCATCGTTTTACAAACCTAGCTCCTCTTCGCTGCACGTGATCTAATTCCGATATCAACCCCGCTTCATATGAATCCCATACACTGGCAGCATATTCCAAATGAGGCCTAACGATTGAAAAATAACAACGTTCTTTCACTTTCTCATCACATTTTCCGAGTATTCTCTTGATAAAGCAACATATTTCGTAGATGTAGAACATATTTACATCAGCGCAGTCATACAGATTCATCTGACGTGCTATGGGTGCATTAAATATCCCTTGTGGAAAAAGTTGAGACCAAGGATAAGGCGATCGAGTTCTTCAAGATAAAGGAACCGTTCATTGAAGCTGAAGTGTGACAGAAAAAAAATTGCATCGGAAACTTTATTTTAAAAAGAAGGGCCTGGTGTACAAGAAAAGGAGTTTCCAGAAAGAAAATTCAATTCGAAATGGAACGTGATTGAAGGAAACGAGTTATCACTTAATGAGATTATTTTATTTATTTTCGCATGCTCTCAATAATATTCAACAACACGTTTCGGTGAGGAAGAACGGGGCCTCAGGGGGTTAGAAAAATAATATGCGCCCTGCTAAAAAATTCCTTAGAAGCTGTTCTGTAGAACGTAAGGAATTCTACCGAAATTGACTCTTTTTCTTCAGAACTATGTAGTTCCTTTTCTAAGGATCCGTGCGAAACATAAGAGCCTGACTGTACAGAACACATGTTCTGTTGAGTTATTTTCTGCAGAGCAAAAGAACTCCTTCAAGCTGTTCAGTAGTACTTCAACAATTCTACGGAATTACGTGAATTTTCCGTTGACCTATATGGAGAGTCGTAGGGAATTCCACAGAACGTGCTAAGGAAATCTGCAGAGCGTTCTAAGGTATTCTGCAGAACACCCTAAGGTATCTGCCTAAGGTATTCTGCCTAAGAGTACCTTAGGATGTTCTGCAGAACGTCGTAGGGAATTCCGTAAAATGCCGTTTCAATACTTTAAGGAATATCTACAGAACTTTTTAATAAATTCTGTTGAAGTATATATAAGGAAACTATACAGAATTTTTTAGCAGGGCGTTTTATGGCATTGACTGATTATTTGTTGCTTGAAAGTAAATGATTATTTGTTATTGAAGGTAGAAGTGTGACTTTTTTTTTAATTAATTTTGATTTTGATCCATGATAAGAAATGCAAAAGTGGTTGGTCGATTCATGAAAAAAGAAAAAAAACTGGGGACGTGACAGGACAGGCGTTTCGGGTCACGCGGGTTAGAAACCTACCCCCCCCCCCCCCGTCTGAAGCCCTCGCTTATCACCGGGATGGGTAAGTAGTGGTAGGAAAAGGTAAAAGGAATGGGAAGGGTTAGGAAAATACAGCCACTAGAAGGCCGACACCATGAGGCGGATTGCCGTCAAAAGGACGACAACGGGCCCCCGCCTCCCCCTAGTCCTCGTAGCTGTTGGGTTCCCCGAGCAACGTTAGACGAGTCACTACCAGTCTCGCTTGCGCGAAGACTTCCCACACATCTGTTGAGAATCGGCGAAGCCCATTGCCCTAATTCTTGGGATAGGGTGTCCGCCGGCTCCCTTTACGGGTGGACGTAGCGTGGTCTGTCGGAGTTCGTCATCGGATCGGGGCCCCGCCGGACCAATTCTGGTCAAAATGTGGGTTCCGTCACCTCAAAACCCCCCGTCTACACATGGCATGACAGGACAGGATTTTCGGGTCTCCCCGCGGGCTGAAAACCTCCCCGCTCGGCCGGAAGCTCTCGCTTATCGCCAAGCATTGGGGGGTAGTGGGAAAGGGGTAAGGAAAAGGAAGGGAAGTTTAGCGAACCACAACCCCTGCGAGGCCGACACCATGAGGTGGATTGAGGTCAAAAGGACCTCAATTGGGCCTCCGCCTCCCCGCAGTGCTCGTATCTGTTAGGTTACCCCAACAACGTGAGACGAGTTCCCGTCAGTCTCGTTTTTGCGAAGACTTACCGCACCTCTAATGAAAGCCGGAGGAACCCGTTGCCCAAAAAATTGGGATTAGGTATCTCCCGACTAACTTTTACGGGTAGACGCCGTGCGGTCCGCCGGAGTACATAAATCGAATCAGGGACCACCGGAGTGGAGGGTCCCATGGAGGGTCTACCCATGGAGGGTCTATTCGGACCAATTCTGGTCGAAGCGTGGGAATATCCGTCAACTCAATACTCCTCGTCCACCTTTGCCCTTGACAGGACAGTCCGCAATTTGAGCTGCGAATGAAGGGTTGAATGATTTTCCCGCTCGAGAGTGTGAGAGTTAAAAAAGTCATCAGAATTCAAATGCCGAGTGAAACGTTCCGCAGAAAACTGCTGCTGTTGTTGCCGTAACGTTATTGACTCGCCACCACAGCTTCTCGCCACCCCCTCCCCCACCCCGAGAGTTGGGAGTTCGCGACGAAGATACCCTCAAGTGACAGTAAATGCTTCCGCAGTCCGTGTCATGCCGACTCTTATCTGATCATCGCTTGCAGAAAATTCTAATTGAAGGAACTATGGAAACATTCTCAATAATATTTATTCAACGCCACTGTAGGAAGGTTCTTTTAATACGCCCCTCGTCATTCCCTATTTATATCAATTTAGGCCTACCTGTGGCATGAAGGCCATTTGCTACCGCTTCAATCATGTTATGAGAAATTACGTGAAAATTAGGCTCAGAAGTTTTTTCACAAATTCTTGTCACGCCATATACGTCACTAATTGGGATTCAAACTAATTCTGAGCAAAATGGAGGATACTGCACTTGCTATTGTATCAAAAACATACTAAATGGTAGATAAAAATTGTTACGTGGCATATAGGAGGTTTCTGTCCATTAACCCTCTTCATGATAACTAATGCGTAATACATACCCTCTGCAAGACGCCCAAAAGCCCGCATGTAAGTGAAAATTTTGTGTATACTTTTCGCCCTGATATGGAACGGCTAATTAATCTACACTCCGATGCTTTATGCAAGTTGGGGACACCAACGCAAAATTACGCGTTTGATTCGAAATTATTGATTGCCGAAGGCGTGTCGTGGGCACGAATGTTCTTCAACGTGTCCTCGACTTAGACCAAAGAGATGAAACGAATTATCAAAATTCTCACCGCGTGATGTTCTGTGCTTTTGCTATTTCTGCGCAAGGATTGTTAAATTCTAACGTTTCTTCTCCCGTACCGGAGGCATCGTCAGGGCTAATGATACATCTACATCTACGTAATACCCTGCGAGCCACCACGAGGGTGTGTGGCAGGGGGTGAAGATCACCAAACATGCACTATTGCCATGCAAGTAGGATATTTAAGGGAGACATGTTAGAGAACTGGGTCACATGCAGCTAGATGGTTAGTATAATACATAATAAGAAAAGGATTATTGGTTGTTATTACGTGCATGATTCACTATAGACGAACCTTAACTATATTTCACCTACCTATCCCTTTGCTACGCTGCCTATTGTTCTCTCTTATGGTACGCGGGAAAATTGACATTTTAAATCTATCGGTACGACAATCTATCTCTCTAATCTTGTTAATCTGATCAAACCTAGCATAATACGCAGGGGTTCTTAATATATATTTAACGTCATCTGTGAACAAATCGGTTTCGAATTTACTTAAAAGGTGAAACCTAAATTTTAACCTGCGTTCTGATAGTAATTCCCATCCTAGTTCTTCTATTAAACTCGTAACACTTATACAATTATCATAACGGCCTTTAACAAACCTAGCAGATCTCCTTTGCACGCACTCTAATTCTTTTATCATACCTTCCTCGTAGGGATCCCATATACTAGCGGCATATTCTAAATGAGGCCTGACAAGTGTAAAATAGCTTCTTTCTCGTACTGTCTCATCCCATTTGCCTAGAACCCTTTTTACGAATCCTAATCTACGGTTTGCTACATTAGTTATTTCCCTGATGTGTTTCCCCCATGATATGTCTTCAGTGATGGTGACGCCTAAGAATTTAATAGATTCTACGTTAGATATTTTCTTTTCTTTGATGCAATAACTCTTCGGGAGAAAGCCATTCTTTTTCCAAAAGTTCATTATCGCGCATTTGTTCAAATTTAATTCTAGCTGTCAACTATCACACCAATCATCAATCGCATCTAAATCCTTAGCTAAAGACTGACTGTCCTCTTCATTTCTAATTTCCTTATACACTACTGCATCATCGGCAAAAAGACGGAGCTTCCTATGTTTTACTACTGCATTTAAGTCATTTACGTAGAGAAGAAATAAAATTGGGCCTATCACGTTTCCCTGGGGAACACCCGATGTAGCTTTTACTTCGCATGAGCTGACACCATCTAATTATACCCTTTGAACGCGTTCATGTAAGAAGTCTCCTATCCAGCCTACTACATTACTGTCTATCCCGTATGATGGCAAATTCGCTAGTAACTTACGTGGGGAACCTTGTCAAACGCTTTTCTAAAGTCAAGAAACGCTGCGTCTACCTGTAAGTTACCTTCCCCGTAAACTAAAATATTATGAACAAAAAGACCTAATTGAGTTTCGCAAGATCGTCCCTTTCTGAACCCATGCTGGTTTGTTATCAATAAATCCTGGCTGTCGAGGTGTCCCATTATTGATGTAACTATTATATGCTCTATAATTTTACATGATAGTGACGTTAATGATATTGGTCTATAATTACATGGCTGTTCCTTATCTCCGCTTTTATAAATTGGGGTCACGTTTGCTATCTTCCAGTCCTTGGGAACCGCGTGTTCTTCGAGGGATTTGTTAAATACTACTTTAAGATACGGAGTCATTTCGCGAGCTAATTCTTTATACACACGAGCTGGAATTTCATCAGGACCTGAGGACTTGTTCGGGCTAATGTTACTTAGTAAGGATACGATTCCGCTACAAGATATATCGATCGGGAGCATTGGTTGTTGAAATCGGTCTGGTATGGTTTCGCGCAAGCTATGCTTAGATTGATTAAAAACGCTCTGAAAAAAATAATTCAACAAGTTAACCTTATCCAAACTGGAAGTTACTATTTCGCCTCTATCGTTTTTCAGGGAATTAACCGTTGACTTTTTAGTTCCCTGTACTTCCCTAACATATGACCAAAATGCTTTCGGATTTCCCTCTAGTTGTTCTCCAAGTAGTTTTCTCTTGAATTCACTAAACGCTTTTCTAAGGGCTGTTTTTGCGGCTGATTTACAAATTTTATTATGCTCGATAGTATTTTTTAGATCGCTATTAGCTACATTTTTCTTCATTTTCTTAGTTTCACGTGGCTAACTCGTTGGCGTTTTAACATTTTCTAACCTCCGCGTTGTACCACCTTGGTTCCCTATTCTCGCTCTTATACTTATGAGGTATATATCTGTTGACAAGTGACCGCGTAAATAGGAGGAACTCTTTCCATGTATTGTCTGTATCACTATTTTTGCTAATGTTCACCAATTTTTCAAAAGATGTCTTTAAGTCACGCCTAAATCTGTTAAAATCTGCTTTACTAAAAAGGTAAATCTTTCTTTTTAATTTAACACTTTTTTCCAGTATTGAGGGAAAATTTGACGTATACTACCTTGTGGTCGCTTATTCCATCGACATTTTCAACTTTAATAACTTTTTCAGGGATGTTTGTGGCAAGTAAATCGAGAACATTCTCCCCCCTATTAGGCAAATTTACTATTTTATGTAGTGCGTATAATGCGAACAGGTTAAGCAATGACTCGCAGATTTATTTGTCCCTACCCCCAGACTTATGACTACATGTTTTCCAATCTATCGATGGTGTACTGAAATCTCCACCTACAATTATCTGTCGTTCATTACTATGGGAATTAATGGACCTGATCTGTTTCTCGAGTTCTAATACTGAGAGTACATCGGAATGGGGTGGTCTATAGTAGGCATAAACGTATATTACTTTGGAATTAGAACATTGAATGGAACACCATACACTTTCTATTATATTATCGGGAATCACTTCTATTTTGCTAACTATTGTGTTCTTAACTGCGATAAATACTCCCCCTCCTGGTCGACCCTCTCGATCTCTCCTGTATACCCTAAAATTTACTGGAAAATTTTCACTATCAGCAATATCGCTTGTTAACCAACTTTCCGTTTCTATGATAATGTCAGAATTAGTACTCTCTATAAGGTGATGGAATTCAGGTATCTTGCTTCTTAAACTACGACAATTAACTACCACAACTGAAAATTCCTCTATTTTAATGTCTGCTTATTGTATTTTTGGGGTTTCTATTTTCTAAATTATTGGGAAAGTTACAGTTTGGAAAGTCATGGGTGTTGTTTTGATTTATATGTTTTTCCTTTTTCGGTGCTTTCTTCCGTCCTGATAAACCTATTCTGTGTTTCCAACATTGCATTTAACAAATGATGTGGTACGAAGCCACTCGCACGGGTGCATATACACCAGGGTTGAAATTCGCTATGAAAAAATCATTTGACTTGACCGGGATTCGAACCCGGATCTCCCAATTGCCGGTCAGGTGTGTTAGCCCTTAAGCACGACCTCGTCTCATGTGCTACAATGTAGACTTGAGGCCTGAACATCTAGTTCGCATAAACCCTCCTCGAAATTCGCCTTGAAGAAGATGGCTTGGTTGTGTAACTTGCTAACACACCTGACCGGCGATTGGGAGATCCGTGTTCGAATCCCGGTCAAGTCAAATGATTTTTTCATAGCGAAGTTCAACCCTGGTCTATACTGTGTTGTCTGATCAACTCGTTATTCTTTGCTATCCTGGTGTATGGCAAGTTATTTAATGGCCCACTATTTGACCTACTCTGTGTCCTAAATATTTCTAATTTATTATCATCTATAAAGCTTTTCCTAGGCCCTAAACTCTGTGTACTCTTTATTATCTGACTTTCTGGAAATGCGCTGGATTCGTTCCCACTAACTGACCTACTCTCTTGCCTACCATCTATGCTAAACTGGCCGGGTATGCTCAAATATCCTGCACGCTACCTTCTGCGATGCCTTGTACGTATAATGGACACCCGAGCGATTTAATGGCACTCGACACGAATCCAGCAACGGCCTAAGGTCCAAAAAAATACGGTTGCCCGAAGGCTCGAACCAGCTCATCTTCGCGTCTAAATCCACTACACCAACTATTCCAATAAGTTGATGATAGTTGCCTGTTTTTACAATTAAATGATAAATCTATTCTCAAGGAGGTGAGAGAGGAGCCGAGGTTGGAGCTGGGGTTGAGCCTTCTGGTTATTGTTCTTCATTTTCGAAAGTACTGGTAGTCACGATTCACTAGTCTTTAATCGAGGTGCCGGAAACATATGTTTTGATGCACAAAAAGGCAAATTTCATCAGCCTAGGCATGATGTCCGGTAGAGGAACAAGCAACGCTGGCTTTTTCACATTCCCTGACGCGGATAATCCCAAAAGAACATTTCATAACGTAAAACAGTGTTTCGTGCCATTTGAGGAGTTGAATCGGAGGGCTGGATAGAGGTCCATGTCTGCCTTAGCATTAGTCACCTCTCATTTATTGGCAACTAGTTAGTTCTATCTTTTGCGTGATACAACGGTGTTGCCCGTAATTTTCGAATTCAAAGTAGTGCGAAACTCACCGCACGTGCATCTACATCTACATACTAACCCGCGAGCCGCCGCATTGGCGTGTGGCAGGTCACCATTCGTGTAAAGATGTAACATTTTTGGAGGTGAAATAGTGACATATACTATGGGAGTGTATTTAGAGGAGATCAGCTTTTATTGTGGTCGCTTATTGTGCGCGGAAAGAACGGGTTTGTACCTATCTGTTCGGCAGAGTATCTCTCTTATTTTAACACATCTGCCAGACCTAGAAATGTAGTGAGGCGTCATGATAATATTCTCTGTATCGCTCTGAAACAAACCAGTTCTGAATATCTCAAGCAGCCTAAGCCTAGTGTGCAGCCTCCGAGTCTCTAGGGGCTCCCACCTTAATCCCTCTAACAGGTGTGTAACACTATATGTTCGTTCGTAGCAGTTTTTAACGAAGCGTGCTGCTTTACTTTGTATTTTGTTAATTTTTTTGGTTAAATCTTTATGACCAGGGTCCCAAATGCCCGCGGCGTATTTGAGGTGTGGCCTAACCAGAGCCACATTATGTCAGCAGTGATTTATGTTCACTGAAGAAAATCTTTAACAAAATGCATCAAAACTGATATTCGAAATCGTACTGGCAATTTTATAACTACGAATGATTTGTGCGCGGAATCGAATGGAACAACGGTGGATGAGGTTACGAAAAATGAGACTGATTGCAATCACTTTGAGGCGCTCGAGGGGCCACCTGTTGTGTAATAAGCGGGTGAAGTGCTGGAAGGCTGCAGGAGATACGACAATCGCTGGAACTAATAAACGAAATGGACAAGGGAGTTAAAGAAGGACCTTGATAGGTTTCTTGAAGAATGGTAGTCAGCTATGACCGACCTTTGTGTCGAAAATAATTCTTCGTTGTTGCTAGGAAAGTGATTATCTACGCAAGTTACTCAATATCAGCCAATGCAGCATTCGTTCAGGCGACGGGGAGATCGTGTCTCGCGAACGACACGCCAATTTGAAAGATCCTCGGGCAATGCCACGACTGTTACTGAAAACAAGTCACCTACTGGTGCTTATATAACAAAAAAGCTTTCTCCTTGACTGGAATCCCTTTCATGATTTAGCCGTTGGAATTTTTGCGCTGGTGTGTGAAAATGAATTGGCGAAAGAAATGACTAGCACTTAATAAATGTAATTTGAAACTTCCCTGCTCCTTATACGAGGATGTTGGTAATCGGTTGACTGCTTATAAGTGCACATGCAGGCAATCGCGGCTTCATCATACGCCACGGCCATTTATTCATCCGATCGTTGATTCATCTTCTTCCATCTCTCTCTCCTCTCACTAGTGTCTTTTTATATCGTCACGACGCAACGCTTTTTCATATCCCATCTTTTGCTTTACGTAACCCGTCTCCTCTTCTTCGGTTGTCCGTCACTGTCTTTAAGGGCCGTATTCATATTCGTTACCTGGGTGTCCCCCAGGTGTGTGGGAACCCCTAGGCTCAGAAATGGTATTCATAGTCGTTACCCAGGTGACTGCCATCCCCTAACCCTCCCCCAGGCCGTCGATTTCCCTGGTAAGGCATGAAGTTTACCCAGACCTCCCCTAACGCAGTACTGCTGCCCACGCGTGGGACGAATTGATACCACTGTACTAATGGCAGTACACGATAATATCAACAACTTCCCATAGTAACGTCTTCTGTTTACAAACACGGGTACTTATTGAATCACCCTCGTATTCCTCATCATTCATATTATATAAATATTTAAGTAATATTGTAAACATTCTCTCATATTCCTTCAATCAATTTTCATGAACATCGTGTAACAGAATACTATATTATTATTGATAGCATGCTTGGTCACTGTGAAAAATGAGCATCGAGAATCATTCAGCGGAACCGCTCATATGTATTTATTCGCGAGATTGTTGCCCTGCGGGATTGATGTATCTCTTACCCAGGCGTCCCCTGGCTGGGTGATCTACTACAGATTCAAAATATCATGCATAAAAAAGAACATCAACAATTACATCATGCATAAATAAGAATGTAGAGAATATAAAGAGAAAGATCTACCGTCTAGCTGATGTCACTATTTGCACTATTCATGACGACGATCACAGCTGGTATGGTCCCGAATGGTACGCGGAAAAAAATGACATTTTTATACCTATCAGTTCTACAATCTATCTCTCTAATTTTATTGGCGCGATCTAATCTGCCGTAGTACGAGGGGGTTAATAATATGTTTTTACGTCGTCAGAAAAATGATTTTCCTGAAATTTAGTTAGGAGGTTAAGCCTATAATTAAATCTACGCTGTGATAGCGATTTCCATCCTAATTCTTCTAACAGTCCAGACTCACTAGCCAACTTATCGTAGCATCGTTTCACTAACCTAGCTCCTCTTCGCTGCACGCGATCTAACTCTGATATCAACCCCTGTATGGGTCACTTAGGTATGAGGCATATGAGGTATGGTCACTTGGGTAATGAGTCACTTGGGAAGGCGAATATTGAGGAGAGGAGAATGGGTGGGGAACACAATGTCATTACATAAGGGCATATTTTCTTGGGTATTCACAATCACGAACTAGTCAAGAAAGTCCAATTTTATACCTTTGTCACAAACATGTAAAATATTCACTTCAAAATCACTGGAATGGCCTAGACTCACCTAAATGTTTTGAGAACGCTGATGTTATTCCTCCCGCCGCTTCGGAATCACGGCTATGTAGACGTTGTTTACGACGAAACACTGGCATGTTTCAATTTGTGTTTTTTTAAGTCTCTTTGGGAAGTATTCCTCTTCTGCAATGCTTGCAATATTCGATTTGGTGAATATTAGTATTATCTGAAGTTTACGGTACATTGACATATTTAATTTCCCCAAACTACACACTGCGTCATTCCTAAGAGGTTACACTCTATACCACATTCAGGCTACACCCTGCGTCATTCCCACAACTGTGAAGGGATCCTAATTGTTTAGTATTGATATTTATTTTCCTTATGTACAATAAAATAAAACTTGAACGATGTATTTTTCACACTTTATTTGGAATACCAAACCCTACAGGTTTCGACACTCTCGTGTCATTTTCAAGGGTACTCAAGGGACATTCTCCCAGTGGCGAGCCCATATATTATATATTCTCAAAGAGGGAGGGAGGGTACTGCAGGAGTGGTTGGGGTAGGGGCTTAGAGGGTGTGATTGCATAGGAATAAGGAACGTGTTGAAGGCCAGGATGATGGAGGAGTGCTTTTTAAAGGCGGGACAGGTAGTAAATGATAAAGTGGGGAGAGATTACACGGAACAATTTCATTTAACAATATCGGTCCCAAAGCCTTAGATGCTGATATGATCTCAAAGTTTTCTAAAAAATCCAGCTTTGCACATTTGTCATGAACATTTAATATCTCTACTATAAAATCCGACATGTGATTAAAACCAGATAAATAAGATGCAAAAATTGATTTGTTATCACCATGAATAAAATAATAAAAATGTTCCTTTGTCCTTATGTTAAAACTTCTACCCGTCTGTCCAATATCGATCCAACTTATCTTTATGTATGCATTGCCCTATAATATATTCCACGTCGGCTAACATGTTATAGAAATATTTAAAGCCCCATGGTTTCCTGAATATTAGCGCTCATCCATGGAGTCGCTCCTGAGACATGTCGTTCAAAAGTGTGTCAACGAAAAAAGAAACCGCAGTGATCGCACCCCTTGTCGAACTTGAAGCTCGTCGCCTGTGAATTTCGAATGGGTTTTTAGTCGACCGATTCGGTCTCAGACACCATTCCTTACAAGTTGCATTATAGCATTTAGGCCTTTGACCTTGTGACATGCGCGTCTCCTAGACTCAGCGTGACTCGGCAAGATTATGAATGTTTTTTTGTTCGTTTTCAAATTGTATCCATCGATTACAAAGATGAGCTTTGTCTCAACGGCACTGCATTCATTCCCCCCAGTTCATTTCAAATGCAACCTCCCTTGGCTGCGGTGCTCCGGGATGACTGGGTCGTGATTTTGCAACATTATGAGTTACCGTTATAGAACTGTATTTAGGAAAAGTAAATGCCAATGAATGATAGCAAAAATAACATACATATATACCAATCACGCCATTCCCTTCCGAGGTAGGCAGAGTCACTAAGTTTCTCTCATAAACACATATTTGTACACCTAACTCTGCTTCAATAATTTCCTCCATAGTGACCTATCCTTGCAAACCTCTTTTGCTTCATATACCCCCATACACTGCTTCATACACGCTCTCCTGTTTTTTACTCTCATAATATTCCTCCTTAGAATGGCCTCAACCACATTCAACTGCAACTTTCTTGGCCTACCTCTCGTATATATGTTTTGATCATTGTTGGTCAGATGTATCTGGACCTCTAACTGAACTTTCAATTGATTTGGAAAAAATATTGGTTCGCCCAACTGTTGGATCAAAATGCATGTTATTATTGTTATAAAAAATCCTTACTCTAATAGGGATAGGAGAGTGCAAGGAAAAATTTCATCTTACGCCTGAATCACACGATACTTGACCTAGTACAAGTCCGAGGATTCTAGCGAGTACTGGATTTCTAGTACGAAACCTAGCATGCTTGAAATCTTCCCAGGAGCTAACACACGATACTTGAACTTGCACAAGGTCTGTTTAGTAGATCTTTAATCTATTACAGTCGCGGAAGGAGTTTGACGACCGAAATGGATGATTTCGAACGAAGACGACGGCTTTTAGCCGCTGCAGCTCCTCAACCTCAATTTACTCACGTACCCAAGCCATTGTGTCTTGTTGTGAGGTTTGAGTTGCTTTTTTGATCGCGGGAAATTGTTATTGTCATGAGGGACTATGGAGTCGCTGACATAAAAAATTGACGATCGCATTACAAAGAGCAAAGGTGATTGGTCGGCGGCTACTAGGTCCTACTAGGAGCAAGTATCAAACTAGTACCGCACCAATTACGAAAGCAAGGATACCAGCTAGTTTGCTAGCGATCATGGAGGATTTCCAGTATGCTTGGTCGGCATCACACGATACTTGACCTTGCACAAGTACTAGTATACTAGCTAGCATCCTCGGACTTGTGCAAGGTCAAGTATCGTGTGATTTAGGCTTAATAAGAAAAAAGCACACTTATACACTTAAACAAGTGTTTGTTACTCCCAAAATACTATTATTTTAGGTACATCTAATAGCTTCAGTGAGACGACTTTAGGTCTGTGTCCAAAATAATCCCACTTATGATTAACAGTGCAGGAAACTAAGACGATAAATTTTGTGGTATGTGTGCCTCAAAATATCACATTCAAGTAAATGAAATACTCTAGGGAGTGTAATGTTTACAATTATATGTAACAAGTGGGACCAGGTGGGACCCACTTACCCCGAACACGTGGCCAAGTTCCCCCATTTCTCGAATATTTTCGCGTTAATTGGACCAACCTAGCCAGAAACGCATTATCAGGTTTAGGAAAGATAACAACCATGCTTATACTTGAAATCAATCCTAGTCTTTTGCGGAAGTTGTAAATATTCAAATGATCCTTGCCACTTAAGGGCGAGTGTCCTTACATAACGTAGAAACACAACGTTTTTTGAAAAATCTTATCCTTGGAAAGGTCACAGGCACTCCAAACAACAAAATGGCTACGAATGAGTTTGGAGCAATTGTTCTAGAAAGAAGAAATTCGCAAGCACGTGTGCTAACCGAACAAGTTTGAAATTTCCAATAAAAAATGGATATGAATTATCGATTGCCTAGTTACCCCCTGTATCTAACAACCCCAGAGCACATTACTTGTTAGTAGACGGGAACGCGAAATTTCCATGTTACGGTAAACACGAATTGATAGATAGTGAACCAGCTGGCTTTTAATTTTGCCTTCTCGGTGTCTCAGGGAGACATGGTATTAGCTTGCTGCTGGTGTTGTGTGATGGATATCAATCGTATTTGAAATCGTGCGAGGAATAGGAACATTTTACGTTAAAGCCTCCTTCTTTCGTAAGGAAACTCTCATATGAGATGCATGACCCCTTCCTCAAATGCAATTTGTTAGTTCCAATTCAAGATTTCTCTCTTAAATTTCCATAAGCATTATCTCCCTACGTCTTATGATCTGCATCTTTAATGTGTGACCTGATAAAAATCTAAACTATTTAAAAAGTCAGTGATAGCACAGCTTTTTCGTCTCGATTCCTTTGTCCATGACAAGGATTCTAATTAAGTATTCCTACCAGCAGCATTTACGCAGTAGAAGTGCTTCTTCTGTATATGACTTCAAGCAAGAGTAGCATTAGATTGCTAGATTGTTAGTTGGGGGAGCCTTCGACAGGAGCTCGGGCACCTAGACTTTGAGTGGTCCATTGTGCCAACCCCATGTTTAACCTGCCTGCCACATGCAGACAGGAGGCAAGAGCGCCGCGGTGGAGGTATAAATGGTCACCCATCCAACCCTCGTCCGGGCCCAACATTGCTTAACTTCAGTGATCTTAAACAGGAACTGGTGTTTCAATGAGGCTAGGCCCTTGCCCAAAAGAGTTAGCATACTTGTACCTCAACATTATGTACCTATACCTTAGATATATGCCTAGTTCTCAATTGATTTTAAAGGTTTTACTCGTATTTAAATTGTAAAAATAAGAAAACAAAGTAGAGATTAAGCGTAGGTATGAGCCCAATATAAGCAGTATCTTTATAGGCTTAAAAATGCAAGATCCGATATTGTGATCGTAGCTTCCTTACGTATCTGCCAAGTTTGTCAACGCTTGAGGTGCTTCCTTGAAAGGGAATATCTTTTACAAACACCTAAAGCATAGGCGCCATTCATCCGTCTTGTTATAGAGCTTCCAAGGCCAGTGAATGACTCGGGAAAATAAACTGTTACGTCATGAAGTGACTGCCTTTGTGCTATTAAACTCACTTATCACCGAAGTCAATTAGCATAATAGTAAATAGCGGACGTATTATTCGCTCACCTTTGCTTTTCGCTGTGAAGGATTAGCACACAAAGGACGCCTACGATGATGCTCGGCAAAAAAAACAGTTATGTATCCTCATCCGACAATACTGCTCGCACAGCGATTGAAATTTAGGCTGGCTGGAGTGTTTTCGTCGAGGGACCAACCACGACCTCTAGGAGTAATCTCTTGGCAAATAACTGCTTTTTCATCCGTTGGAACGCGAGTGTGAAACCCAAAGCAAAAAAAAGTGGGGAAAGCAGCGATGTTGGGCTGATGGAACCCGTCACCTTTTAACGCTTGTAGTAATGTTTTATTTTTTTCTGACCAAAAGATTTTAGGTGGGCGTCTTTGTTTGGAAATAAAATCATGTAATGATGTACATTAGGAACATTTTAGGTTATTCATCGCTTCAAAATGCTGCTTCGAGAAGACAAAAATATATTCCACGCTTAAGATTTTCCAATGAGAGTGTTACACCTAATCATTCATGACGTAGATTCCGCCCGTAGATGTTAACTTTTATTCCTATCCACTGAAAACTATGTAAAAAATGCGCGAGATGATGTTAAAATTTGGAAGCGTTTAACCTTAGTTCTTTTAACAGGAATATGAATTATATTGTGATTGATTTACATGGTTATTTTACGTTAAAACGAAGTACATGGCTGCAGATTAAAGCGTCGTTGGAACCTTTGAAATGGATAGTTTTGCCATTTTAAGAGTTTACTGTAGGTATTCCAGTCATTTCTCCTGTGATTCCTCAAAATAAATGGGATTTAATTTTTAAAATGTTAAACATATATGTGTGTGAAGAATAATTAATCCTTATTGCCTCCCTCCAGATCAATTATTACGAACCATCACCCCAAAGTAAGTGACGCTGATGTTCACTAGTGTATTTTGGGTGCAAAGATTTTTACTGTACAAAGAATCCCAAACAGAGACTTAGCTGGATGTGTGATTTGAAATTATTCTATAAAAATCGACATAAATGAAGGAAGTTTTATGCGCGTTGGGTCCGAGGCTTTTTGCCACTGGCTTTGGTTTTAATCATCAGCAATTTTTTGTCGCTGATAATTTCTTCAAACGCATGTAAATCATTTTCAGTGGAAAGTTTAAGTGAACGAGAAAATTAATATGTATTCCAAATCATTATGTATTCATCCTTTCCTTCTATCATCCATCCTTTCCTTCTATCTTCCATCCTATTCATCCATTCCTTCATTATGTATTCCAAATAAATGAAACGGTTGTGAATTGATTTATAAAATTATTCATTTTTGTAACGATATTTCACTTGGCACCTCTTAATTTTCATGCGATCGTAAGAACAAATTTCAATGATACGTGCCATGAATGTACATTGTGGATTGTTATCTCGTCACCAAAAACTTTTGTCTAGAATTCCGTAAACAAACAATTTTTTAGAATACGATGCTGCCTAGTGATGAAAGACGGAAGTTCAAATGTAAATATCGTAGATAGTTTGTAAATAAACACGTCGTACTGGTTTTGCTTACAAGTAATCATAATGCAAAGGATAAAAAATATAGTATTACACACGAGACGTAATTACACACTTTTTAAATATTGTCCGGTCTACAGATATATTTTATTCCTCTCTAAATTTAATCACAAAAATGCACAATTAACCTCTTAGAACTTCGTGAATACAGTCTTAATCAGTCAGTCAGAACCCTAGGGTCCTAATATGATCCAGGGACATGTGGTATCTTCATGAGTATTCCCTATGGCCATCATTGCAGTGTAGGTAAAAAGGAATGCACTTATCGCCGCCTTGAACAGAGTCTTATTTTTCAGTCCAAGTCTCCTATGTTGGGTCCTCGTAGTCGCATACCCTGTTTCACAGTCTGGTACGAAGCACGTTCTGTTTAAACAAGGCATTCTAAATTATTTATTTAAGCCGAGCGGGCTTAATGCATTCAAATTAGAATCAGAGTCTGGCAAACATCGTCTTCGGCACACGATGGACGTTTCATAAACCTGTTATACATTTTCTGTAATAGATATTTCCTCTCTAGCATTTACAAAGTAACTTTTAGATCACAAAAATAGCAAGACATTATTCAAAGCATCAAGTCATTCATATCTCCTCATAAAGACTTTTTTGAAGTGGGTTTTGACTGGATGAACAAAAAGTGGAAATTTAGGCAACACGTAGCCTAGGCAACAATTACAAACGTTTAAATCCATAATATATATCCATGATACATGCATTGGACAAGCATGTGGCCCGATCGGATTCCATGATGCCAAAAAGAACTCGGAATTTTTTCGGACGATTCCTTAACTATGGACATGCATTTCTGAAGCTCAAAACCCTCCCGCTTTCTCATGTCATCCGGAAAACTATATGTTAACGGTAGATAAACAAAGAGTAGGCTTGGAGGGGCTCTCTTTCCTCAGCGCAAGCTGAGTAAATGTAGTCAGGGTCTTGACATTGACACTGAAAGGGATATTGCCGTGCTCCAGTTTTCTGCGCTTGAGAATCTCATAATGAGAGCTGAGAGGGATTTACGTTTTTCACTTTCCCTTCTCCCGCGCATCGCTCTTCGCTGCACCGCCCCAAACCTCCCTCCCCCGCCATATATCCCCTCTTCCTCAAACACCTCGACCTTCCTACCACCTGCACCGCTATCATTGGAGGCTGTCCTTGACTTTTTATGCGAGAATCCACTCCGCGAAAATTCGATGAATATCGCCTCAATAAGGATAAGTAAATCTCATCTTAAAAATGGTATCCAAACATTGGCATTTATCGCGTTACTTTTCCGTGGTATTCGCCTTTAAGTACATCTACATAATACCCCGCGAGCCGCCGCTTGGGCGTGTGGCAGAGGGTGTTAGGTCACTAGCCGTGTAAACGTGTACCTTTTTTGGAGATTAAATGGTGAATGTATTATAGGAGGACATTTAGTGGATCTCAATTTTTATTGTGGTCACTTATTGTTCGCGGAAAGAACGAGTTTTTGTACTTATCTGTTCGGCAGAGTCTCTCTCTTATTTTATCGCATCTGTCGGACCTAGAGATGTAGTGAGGAGTCATGATTATATTCTCTGTGTCGCTCTGAAAAATATCAATTCTGAATTTATCAAGCAAACTAAGCCTATCGTGTGGCCTCCGAGTCTCTATAGGCTCCCACCTTAATCCCTCTAAAAGTTGTGGGACACTATATGTACGCTCGTAGCAGTTTTTAACGAAGCGCGCTGCTTTCCTTTGTATTTTATTAATTTTTTTGGTTAAATCTATTTGACCAGGATCCCAAAAGCTCGCGGCGTATTCGAGGTGTGGCCTAACCAGAGCGAAGTATAGCATCTTTCCTTGACTCTTTCATCCGAGGACCTTTCTATTATACGTTAAACAAAACCTATTTTCTTTAATGCTGCGCCACATTTATTCTGCATGTGTAATCCCCACGATATATCAGATGTTAAGGTCATTCCAAGATATTTTACTGAATTTGAAGATTTTACATTTACTCCTCCCACAAGTAGGTATGGCATTTGTGTGATGACTTTTGCAGGAAGTGGACTGTGGTGCATTTTCTGATATTTAATTCTAACCCCACTTCTGGCACCACGAATGAACGTTGTTAAGGTCAGATGACAGAGCTTCAAAGTCCGCGTCTTCGTTCATTTCACGGTAGATAACTGTATCGTCTGCAAATAATCTTATTTTACTGCTAACTCTAGAACTTAAATAGGTCATTAATATGAATAATGAATAAAAGAGGGCCGATCACACTTCCCTGAGGGACACCGGATGCAGTCTCCTGTGAGTGCAGAACTTTTGGGAGACATTAAAAAAATGTGGAAGCGCTGACGTACGGATTGCGGCACAAATTTATGATTGTGATGTTTTCATGCATTCTCAATCGTTTTTTAAGATACAGTAATAACCCTGTAATAACTCTTATGAAATAGAAAAAAAATTCAATTGTGTGTGCGTTTTCAGCGTCCTGCGTGAAATATTCAGACGAATTGAAACCTCGAATATATATAAAGGTGTTAATTAGTATCTAAAGCTAGAATAATGGAAATCTGTACAAGGGATTTCTATAATATATAAGCTTTTGTAACAAGAATATTGATTTTATTCCCTGATTTTATATTCATGATCTGATCAACCATAATATGCTGGAGTTCGTAAGATGTTAATAATTTTGTCTGTATATAAATTGGTTTCGCATTCGCAAAAAAAGATAACATCTAATTTTCAATCGACAGTTTGAATGTGATTCCCATCCTATTTGTTGCAAGAGTAACACCAACTAGACTATCATAACGGCCTTTCACGTATCTTGCTGACCTTCTCTGCACGCGTTTCTAACTCTGTTATTTAGCCAACCTCATGAGGATATCAAATACAGACAGCGTATTCCAATGGTGGTCTAACAAGAGAGAAGAAGCTAGTTTCTCTGACTTTATCGTCATACTTTCCAAGTACTCTTTTAACAAATCCCAGTTTACGATTGGCTTGACCAGTTATTCCCCGAATATGTTCGCTCAACGAGAGATCATTAGTTAGTTTAACTCCGAGCTATCTTACGGAATCTACGGTTACTTATTGGGTATGTAGTATGTAATAGATGTATTTAGGGGAGTTTTTTTCTTTTCCAGAACTTTATTGCTACACATTTTTCCAAATATAACTCTTGTTGTCACGCTTCGCACCACGGTTGAATTGCCTCGAGGTAGTTCTTTTGCACTTCCTTATCTTCTTTCTTTATTGCTTCGGATTTCCCTGTGCACCACAGCGTTGTCTGTAAATTGTCGAAACTTACTATCTGCTACTTCACCAATATTGATAATATACTCGAGGAATAAATTTGGACCTATAACTCTCCCCTGTAAGACATTGGAAATGACTTAACCTCATTAGTGATGACGCCGTCTAATACTACCCTCTGTACGCCATCGCTTAGGAATTCTCTGATCCAGGAAGAATCATCGTCTTCTAAGCCGTGGGATTTTTGTTTAAGAAGTAACGTTCTATGAGCTACCTTGTCAAATGCTTTTTTAAAGCCAAGAAAAATCGCGTCAACTGGAACGTTTTCTTCCCCGGAGGCTAAGCTAGCATGGGCAAATAGTGCTAATTGAGTTTTGCAAGACATTCCTTCTTCGTGAATCCGTGTTATGTGAATCCTGAAATTCGATGGCTGTTCCTAATCAGAATTTTTAAATATGGCTGTTTCATTAGAAATTTACAGTCTTTCTGTACTACGTGTTTCTTGTTGGGTTATAAAAACATTCCCTGCAAGAAGGGGCTGCAAGTATTTCTGAATATAGTTCTCTACACATGCGGGAAGAAATTTGTATAGGACTTACTTGGACTGAGCGACTTTTACAAATTTTCTATTTCGCGAGCGGAAATGTCAATAGACGGGATCGATTGCCGGTAGCGATCGTTAGCCATTACGGATGTATTCTGAGAAGATTTGGTGAATACGCAATGAAAGTAGGAGTTTAATAAATTAGCTTTGTCCGAACTGTTTGTTAATGACGAGTGGCCGACTGTTGAGGTTAAAAACTGGTGTCATTCGTGGAATGCATTTTAGAACACTTTACATTTGATTATCAAATGTTAAGGGGAAGCGAACCCAAATAAACAAGTTAAAGGGTGGATTTCTAGTCCTTTTCGGAAGGTGATGGGGCCGTGACGCGAGAGACGCTCATTGACGAACCGGCATTCTCAACGATTGAAAGCGTAAATATACTCGATATGTTCAAATATCAATTTGATTATGACCTTTCCTTGAGAAATTTTTTCAATCCTCAAAATGTTTTACATGCTCGAGTGAAGCATGTAGTCGTAAAATCAAGTCTGCGATTTTGAGTGTAAATAGTGACAGAAGAATGGAAATAACATTTTTAACTCCACTTGAAAGATTTTATCGACACCACCTGGGTTTGGACACTTCCATTTAATTTGTTTTCAACTTAATTAGATTAGTTACAACGCGCGTATTTTATCAGTCAACAGTCGAAGATCGTACTGATCGTACTTAGGTAGTTTGTTCGGAGTGCAATACATTAATATATTATTTCGTGTTTTTTCATATGGGAAAAAACATTATAATACCGTTTAGTGCATAAAGACGTTGACTGTGGTGAAATAAAGTGAGCGATATGTCGTCCACTTTAGCAGCCCCTAGCAATCGAAGCATAATTGTTATTCACCAGATTATGATATATGCGAATTATTTTATTTGTAAGCAATAAGATTTAAAAAATAATATTCTCGTTTAATTTGTCGCATAAGGATGGAAAGCATTTTCAAGAAGTAATCCACCTCAATCACCTACAAATATTATGGACACGGATGGCGCTTTTCGTATGTTTTACGAGATGAAGGTCGCATTATGTCTCTTCCATCGTAGAAGGGCTACGAAAGTGTCAAGTAAGGATTTCACTCTGTCTGCCTAGGAATCAAGATAACTTGGTAGCAAGTTAACTATGCGTTCTCCAAGTTCAAAAACGGCCTTAGTAACTTCCTCCGACCGAAGAATATCAAAGTTAAGGCTGAGAGTGGAGTACCATAGCTAAGCTCATTAGTTAATGAAACAGAATGTTTTAACTTACAACCTGTCTTTGGAGACTGAATTAATCATAGTTCATCATCTCCAGTAATCGATCTGAAGATCGGATAGCGCCAGCTCTTTCCTCCACTCTCCTATCAGCTAACCGTTTACTATGAAGGCGTATCAAAGGAAATCATTCTGGAGAAAATGGACTCTTTTGTACCTCATAGGTATTCCCGTTAAGGTAGTTCGAGCGAAAAATCATTTAAATTAGAAATCAATGGATTTGGTCTCATTTTAAAGACGAATATCTCACCTATCCAATGGAACAAAAAATTTCTACCCCTTACCACATTACTTTCTGAGTTATTTGCCAAAATATACCAGCCATTTTACATGGGAAATGGTACGTGCATGCACTGCAGAGAGACATTATTTACAAAATGAGAAATTTCTAACACTTAGATGTCGTACAAAAACTAAGTGTGTAGCATGTATGTTTTCTCAGCTATATTTGAAAATTAATCATATCGTCACCGCAGTAAATTCTTCGGGATCACTAAAAACCTTCCGTTTTGAAGGAGTTTCAAACGCACCGCGCGAAAAAAATGAGTCAAGTTAAAGACTTATTTAGATATTTTCATTTAATTACTTACAATTTCTGTCATATAAAACTGTATAATTGCACCATTAATAAGGCAATATTCAATTGATGTGTCCTACAGCTGGTGTAATTAAAAAGTATAATTCGAATATGGTCTCTATTGTGACTTGGGAACTATCTCACTCGGACTGCCTTAAACGAGGATCGGAGCGTAATCCACGAGGGGAAGCATTTTACTTACGGCAAAAGTACATCGAAAAATTGCTGGAGAAAATTTCTGTCCAAAGTCCTTCGATAAACATAATCGTAATTAGTGTACTCGTCGAAAGCGGTCTCGATGCCATTTCGACCGAGACTCAATTCCTACTCGCATTGAGTCCAACTATTACGCTCTCAAGGAGGGTCAAGGTCAGGTCTTTATTTTGGCTCTTCGGACGGCGATTCGTCATTGTTTGAGTGGCTCGCGTGTCCCGCTGCGGGAGCGCTACGGAGAAGTTCTTTTCGCTCTTTTCGGCGCACTTCCGCACCAATTTCACGGACGCGGACTATGAATTCAATTGAATTTGGAATAACCGCGATGATGAAAGAGCTGGAATGAGGGAAACTGACGGTAATTTTATCAAATTAGGAACTGAGAGCAGTTTTCGCAATTTGATTTCACGACTAGTTGTGATGATGTCCATCATTCTCTGGTCTCGTTCAACTTCCCCTCAAGTTTCTAAACTTGGATATGATGCAATGAATTGAAACTTGTGTAACTAATTTGTGGGTGGAGTAAACATAAGATCTTCGGATACAGTAAAATATTTTGGAATTGCTTTAGCATCTGATATACCGTGGGGATTACACATACAGAACATATGTGGCGCAGCATTAAAGAAACTAGGTTTTGTTAAACGTATAATAGGAAGGTCCTCGGATGGAAAAGTCAAGAGAGATGCTACTTCGCTCTGGTTAGGCCACATCTCGAATACGCCGCGAGCATTTAACCAAACCATTAATAAATTTAACCAAAAACATTAATAAATTCAAAGGAAAGCAGCACGCTCCGTTAAAAACTGCTACGAGCGTACATATAGTGTCTCACAACTTTTAGAGGCATTAAGGTGGGAGCCCCTAGAGACTCGGAGGCTGTACGCTAGGCTTGGGTGGCTTGAGATATTCAGAACTGGCGTGTTTCAGAGCGACATAGAGAATATGATACTCTTACGAACAGATAAGTACAAAAATCGTTCTTTCCGCGAACAACTAAGCGACCACAATAAAAACGGAGCTCCACTAAATACACTCCTATAATACATGTCACCTTTTCATCTCCAAAAAAACGTACACTTTTACACGGCTGGTGACCTAACACCCCCTGCCACACGCCCAAGCGGCGGCTCGCGGGGTATTGTGTAGATGTAGATGTATACTCTCTAAAAAATAACTTCTCTCTATTTATCATCCTTGAACAGTTCCACCATGCAATCCTCAATGCTATTACAATTGTTCCACCAAATTTGCATCCATTTTCATTAAATTGTGAAAATACAATAGCTTTAACCAAGGTGCGTTTTGTGTTTTTTTTTGCGGTGCTCGAGATGGTCGTCTGGGAACTTGCCGTCGTCGTGGCGACGTTGCCAAGTCTCTCGTGAGTAAGCCTCCTCCATCGGCAAGGAGTTTCTCTGTGGCCAGCAAGCCTGAGTTTTTGACTGTCATTACGGGCGTATGTGTTGTAATTAGTGCGGTGCGAATCAGGGATATTCATTTCGAATCGAACCGAGTCTCCCAACATATATTTCGAATCCAATGGAAACGAACTTTTTTTTAAATTCCGGTATCGAATCGAATCACTGAAAAAAAAATTTCGCTTGCGAATCGAATTCAAATCTAAATCAAATGCAAAAGCTTAAGCGCAGTTAAAGTAATAAAGATTTTTACAATATTTCAGGGCCTCACATATATATATATATATATATATATATATATATATATATATATATATATATATATATCTATAGTGGCACAAAGAATAGCACAGAATAACATGTGGTCGTTTAAATGTTCGTTTCGCGTGAGGAAAACATTGTCTAAACGGACGGCGCACCATTTTTGGAATGAGCGCCATGTTTGAGTGCATGCAACGATTCGAAGACGAATCTATCAGATTCGAATAATTCGAATCATTCGGTTTCGAAGCATCGCGATTCGCAGGCGAATCGAATCGAATTAAGCCTGACTCGAGTCGATTCGAATCGATTTCGAAGCATTCGAACAGCTCTAGTTGTGAGTCTACTTATTGGCCTTATAAGTGTTTGTCAAAGGGTGCTGAGTCATATTGAAAACACATGAAGGAAAAGGAAACGGTAAAGAGTAGAATCAAAAAGTAGATATTGGAATTGATAAGTTTTTGGCTTTGCTTTTGTTGTGGTTGTGAATAGATTCCCCCGTGGGAATTACTAATTCTGTAAAAATTTTCTCTTTTAATTTTCGAATGTTGTCAGTCCTGCGGCTTTAATGTGAATTGACTCATCCTCCATGCCAGCCTAACAATTTATATAAAAGTACGTATTTAATGAGCTATGTCCGCCTTGTGACCTTCTAGTATGAATGGGCAATTTTCTCTGTCACTTCAGTGGCAAAGTGTCTCTCCCTGTCCGATCACAATCTTTTTAGCGAAATGCGCGGCTTTCCAAAGTGTTTCATTAAATTCACGAGATGGATCTTTCAGCCTCTCCAAATGCTCTCGCTCTCCTACAGACAAGATGACTTTATGTAAACTGACTCTTATGCCTCTCAGACACTTAGCGACTTGTAATAATGATTATTAAACGATCAGAAAGATAGTGTGCGTCCTTGACAGTAAGAGTCTGATTTTACGGACAACAAGAAGCATTCGGACTGCAGTATCAAGGTAAATGGAGGGACGTCGTCACGAAACGGATCGAAGAGAGGGAAGCGTTTTGATTCCCGCCATTTAACATATCTCCCGAGTTCCAGCATTTTTTCCTGCCTCTCTGCGCCACATCATTAATACCGGTCGAATTACTTATGACTTGCGGAAAGGGTGTCCTGGGGGTGGGGAAATCGGAGCTCTGCTCGGATACGCTTATGCAAAAATTGGCTTCTCATCGGATCATTGAAGCACTTCCGCGCTGTAAAACCAAGGATGAGTCGATTCAACTTATTTTCGATCCCGACTCCGATTCCGATTCTTTCAAATCGATTTCCGAATCTCGATTCCGATTCCATAGATTCTTATTCCTAATAACAGGTGGGATATTGATATACCAGTAGCGTACGACTATAATTTAAATTCAAGTATTGGCTGACATAAAATAACAAAGGCAATTGAGTCGCTCAAAAAGTATATTTATTAACGAATAGCAAATATATCCCCAGCTTATTGAGGTGGATAAAAAGTACAAATTGATAGCCTAAACCCAAAATTACTGAGACAAATATGACGTGATAAATGAAATTTGATTTGAATATTTATCTATCTGGAGTCGATGGAATCGGAATCGACTGTAAGCGATCGATTCTCGATACCGATTCTAATCCTGAGAATCGGTGGAATCGGGAATCTACATTTGTATTCGACTCATCCTTAGTTAAAATACATTATGAGGTCCTCTAATTCTTTATCTGCTAACAGCGGTAAAATTCTATACAGATCGTCAAACATGCCCCTTTTTTCGTTCCTCTTCCACGATCGCACGAGATTGCACCCTCTACCTCCACCCTTAGCGTTTTACTGTCTCTCAATATCACCTTTATTGCTTTTCTGCTCGCTTTGAATTTCCTGTTCCAACTTCCAACGCTATCCTGCATTATGAAGCGCTTTTAAAGTCACCTACCTTATCCTCTGGGCTATTTCTCTCCAATCTTGCCTCTCAAGACGTGCCTGATGCTCATCTTCATTCCTTAAAGATCTCGGTATGGAGGCTTCCGCAAGGATTTATTTAGGTCAGTTAATTCGGGTTTTTCCCGCGTTGATTCATGTTAACGGACAACAGTTTTGCTAACGTTACAGCTAGCGTCGTCAGGTCCTGAATGAGCTACAGAGATTCATGTTCCTTTTTATACCGAACGCCTGAGCTAGTCAGGCGCACGTTAATTGGTCGGCTGGACCTTTGAATTAAATTGTTGTAAAAGACGTTTGAACGTTGAGGAGAGAGGATAACCGTCTTCCCTGTTGAACTTTCTTTGTTTTTGGCTATTTCAATCGCCTCTCGTTGTAGCATAGGGAAATATTTATTTTCTCTGGCGATTATCTTAAAATTTTCTAAGATTATGATGTGGCGAAACTGTTGTCCGTTAACATGAATCAACGCGGGAAAAACCCGGATAAACTGACCTCCTTAAAGATCTCGTTTGGAAGCTATATATGAGTCTCACGGTGAGAATATTGCTCAATAGTAGCTCAATCTTCAGCTTTGAGAATTCGCTATCATCAGCGTTCCTTTCTGTGCCAATATATCGTCAAATATTTCTGAAATACATTGTTATTTAGTTCTAAAAATATTTCAATTACAGGTCTCGTTACAACAACGCAAGTAATACAAGTACCATTATCAGAAATAGGTAAAATTGAAATGCTTACAACTTAATTTCAGTACATGTATACCTTGTAAATTCAGTATCAGCCCTCCTGAGCCACTGGCTCGTCAGGAGGTGCTTGTGTAGGCAAATAAATAATTATGCTGAGCATTGGTGGAGGTTTATTCCATTATTACATCACATCAGTATAATTATACAGGAAAATACATATGTTGAACAGGTACAATTAATTATTTCTCTTGTTATCAAGAAAATAAATTACATACTTTTTATCAGTTAAAAATGTATACAGGAGAATAACAATCCGTTCATTAATTTATATGTCAAGCAATATGTTCTTAAAATTTCTTTTTAATTCTGAAATTGTGATTATGTTAGATATACTAACATTTACATAATTGAGTAATTTCCGTATCATTTCTCTTAACATTCTCTCTCTCTCCATAATTTGTATATGTCTTTGGGATTTCGTACAATTCCGTATATCTTAACTGCATTGAGCATTTTATGTCTTTTTTAACCCTATACTTATTATAATAATTATTTGCTGTTATGAGTATAAATTCAAAGAGCTTATTTATTGGCAGTACACATATATTCTCGTCAAACGTTATAAAAATACACTCAGGTAGTGCTTGTTGCTCATAAACTCCCTTTCCCTCTCTCTCTCTCTGTCTCTTCACATTGGCTTTTCAAGTCTCTAGGTCCTCTTGACTTGAAGCAAGCAAGGCCGTGTCATGGCTCCAAGGGGAATGTACCTCGCATACAGTCTCCACCAGCCATGTCATACCACCGTAGTTATTACATTTAATTTTTCCATGGACCCTTAATTGACGCATATTTTGCCACGCCACTCCTTAACTCCAATGTGCTCCACTCTTAAACTGCTGTCGCTCTCTACTCGCACGTCACAGTTATAGAATTTGATTCATTAAGAACTGCGGAAATGCAACAAAAATTATTGGATTCGAGCTCTATTATGAGACTTCTTACCTCTGGCAAGGTTCTACATCTACATCTACGTCATACCCTGCAAGCCACCCAAAGAGTGTGTGGAAGGGGGTGCTTCCACACCCGGCATGCATGAATTATACGGTAGAACACCGAAACTACATTGAAACCAGTGTACCATACATGCAACACGCCAATTAAAAATCTACTAACCAAGAAACATTCTATCATCAATCGTTCCATCATGCAACGGATACGCAGACTACTACTACCGATTCAAAATATCATACAGAAATAAGAACGTAGGGAATATAAAGAATTAGATCTACTGTCTAGCTATTATCACTATTAGCACTATTCATGACGACGATCACAGCTGTTACGGTCCCGAATGGTGCGCGGAAAAAATGACATTTTATACCTATCGGTTCTATCGGGTCAGAGAAATGTTTTCCCTGAAATTTAGCTAAGAGTTTAAGCCTATAATTTAATCTACGCTGTGATAGCGATTCCCATCCCAATTCTACTAACAATCCAGAGACACTAATATACTTGTAGTAGCATCGTTTCACAAACCTAGCTTCTCTATTCACGAGTTCTAGTCACCAAGCAATCAAGCGAAGCGATGTATTCTGACGGGTCGGATTTAATCGTCGAAGGTGGCCAGTCGGAATCTTAAATTCATCGAGAGCAGAGCTTAATCCTGCATGGAGTCCATCACAGCTTCCGAAGAGGTCACTTGCATATGCGATAGCAGTTAATGGACCATTCTCGTGCGATTTTATCTGCATCTGTGCGACTATGATTACTTCCATCCGCGTGTTTTAAATGCCGGTATTTTAAATGAAATTGAATGCCAGCATCTATTTCGGCTATTTTTGGTGGCATTTGTTTAACTAGTCTTGTTTTGGATTTGCAAGGTGATGAATATTACCCTTTGTTTGTTGCTTTTTCTATGACTACCGACATGTTTGAACTAGACGGTGATGGACATCATATCAATCATTCGCAAGGGTGAACCTATTCTCTCGTTTTTTATCCTGTTCGCTTCAAGGTAAAATATTCATATTTTTTTAGATCGATTGATCCTCATGTATCGACTGTTGGTTGACTCACCAGTATGAGAGCGTCAGACATTTAAGAGTTTACATCAGCCTATGATTAACAGCTAGTGAGAGCACTCCTTACGTCAGAGTATAAGTTCCCATTAGTCAGCCAAGATATGTCATGGATAATGTAGTTAATTTATTTAATGATCACTCTTAATGGGTGGAAAATAATGGAGTCAGGGAAGTCAGTGACAAGATCACTTCGATGTGCGTGTGGCATTAGCATAAATGAGAATATTTTTATTCAAGGTAACCGTTTAATCGGAGAGAGGAAACGTTATTTGATCATAATATTCCTTAACGCGCCGATGATTTTGATGTGTGCAGCGATCTTTATTACGCTGCAGAGCAATCAGCCAGTCGTGGTGAAATAAATATTTTCCGTTCCTGAATATATACTAGGAATTATAATATTGCAATCGTGTAAGTCCAGTCGGCAGCTCCGAAATCATTTGCTCAAGACATGGAGTCGAATACGATCAGCGACTCTAGCCTCGCTGAAGTTCATCGCATTTTTCACGAGTCTAGCGTTTGTTTTTCATATGGTGGTGCTTTTCATATGTGGTGCCGGAGGCTACCATCATCACCATCTTCGGCGCTGCAGCCCATGTAATAGGGCCCTGTCCTTCTTCACAACTCCCTTCCATTCTTCTTTGTCCTCCGCTACTTTTCTCAACCTCCGGACCTCCAGCTTCCTCAAATCCTCTTCTACATCCTCCACCCATCTTTTCCTGGGTCTTCCTCTACTTCTTCTTCCTTCTGGTTTTCCTTCTAAAACTTTTTTCACTACTCTTTCCCCACCCATTCTTTGTATGTACATGCCCTGCCCATCTAATTCTCGATTTCTTAATCTCTGTTTATATTCCATCTTCCCCATACAGCTGCTGCAATACCTCATTCCTTATAATCCTCCATTGTCCTTCATTGACTGGTCCATATATCTTCCGTAGAATGTTTTTTCCAATCTCTGTGACAAATTCTCTTCTCTCACCGTCAACGTCCATCCCTCCGAACTATTGGCCTAATAGCAGTTTTATAGATACTCTTCTTTGTATTCCTGCTAACGGTTTTTTCTTTGAATACTTTTTGCAATGAATAGTATGCTCGATTTCCTGCTACAATTCTCGCTTCAATCTATTTTGCGATAGAGTTATCATTTGTGACTATTGTCGCCAAATATTTAAAGTACTCTACTGTCTCTATTTGGTTGAATATTTTATCTCTGTCTTCTCCTCTTTCCACTTGTTTTTTGGACAAGACCATACATTTGGTTTTTTCCTCGTTAATATTCAAACCCATTGTTTCAGCTGCTTCAACAAGATGCACAAATGTCTCCTCGTTTTCTCGACTATTTCTTGATAGTATCACCAGGTCATCAGCATATGGAATAAATTCATTCATCCTATTGAAAATCGTTCCTCCTTGATTATTTGCATAGCCTCTTGTCAAGGAGGCTACGCAGTTTTAAAATCCAATGGTTTGGTCGCTAAAATCCATCCGCAATATACGAGGGTAAGTCAATAAATAAGTCGCAAATGTCAGCATTTCATCATCAAAATCAGTCTTAAACATTTCATTGGGAACGCTTGGAACATCCACCGTACAGTCCCGACTTAGCCCCCCAGTGATTTCCATCTGTTTGGACCCCTAAAAAATAATTTGGGTGGCCGTCATTTTGATACAGATGATGCTGTAATCTATGAGGTTACACGTTGGCTGCGACAGCAACCAAAGGACTTCTTTGCTGCTGGCTTTCAAGGACTTGTAAAGAGATGGGATAAGTGCCTGAATGTACAGGGTGAATATGTGGAAAAGTGAAATAAATGTCAGAAAGTTACTTTAATTATTTTTGCCTCAATTCAGTTTTGCGACTTATTTATTGACTCACCCTCGTATTTCAAGCACCGATTTATTAGAACCCCCTCTCTCTCTCAATGATCACCCATTGATGTTTTCTTCATAATTGATTTCCACTTACATTTTCTAATTTTGTTGATAGGCTCTCATATGTATTTTTACTTACCATTCACAGAAATCCGTTGGGTTTTTGGTGGCATTTGATACACTTTTTAGCTTTATATCCGTATTCTAAATAAGTGGATGGATTTTTTTCTACGACGGACCAATTTTAATTTGCTCCCATAACGCCATGAAAAGGTTCAAGTACAGTTCATCTACATCTACATACTACCCCGCGAGCCGCCGCATGGGCGTGTGGCAGGTGGTGGTAGGTCACCAGCCATGTAAAGATGTAACATTTTTGGTGGTGAATGGTGACATGTCTTATGGGAGTGTATTTGGAGGAGCTCAGTTTTTACTGTCGTCGCTTATTGTTCGCGGAAAGAACGAGTTTTTTAACCTATCTGTTCGGCAGAGTATCTCTCTTATTTTATCGCGTCTGTCAGACCTAGAAATGTAGTGAGGCGTCATGATAATATTCTCTGTGTCGCTCTGAAAAATATCAGTTCTGAATATCTCAAGCAGCTTAAGCCTATCAGGTAGCCTCCGAGTCTCTAGGGGCTCCCACCTTAATCCCTCTAACAGTTGTGTAACACTATATGGTCGTTCGTAGCAGTTTTCAACGAAGCGCACTGCTTTTTTTGTATTTTGTCAATGTTTTTGGTAAAATCTTTATGACCATGGTCTCAAATTCTCGCGGCGTATTCGAGGCGTGGCCTAACCCTAACCTTAGGTTGACACAATAGAAATGGATACACTGTTCTTGGACGCTTTGGATCCCTACGTTCAATCGAGTCCAAATGGATACTCTGATTCACAGCATTTCTGTTCATCTTTAATAAATTTTAATCGGTTATCGTCGAGAGTTACTTATTCAAAAGGATCCACGTGGAAAGAGGAGCGCTTGGTGACTTTCGAAGGGGCTGGACAATGGACAAATTGCTCTCTGTGAATAGCGTCTTGTTCGCTCAGATTTTTTGTGATTTGAGCGACGGGACCTCAAGAATGGTCAGCAAGCAATCCGCCACGTCGCCCAGCAACGTGAGCAGTGAAACATTCGAGTGGGATTCTTTTCGTCACACCCACGATGAAGTGATTGGTGCGATAAGACAATAGAAGTCATTGTTTAGTTTAGTGATTTAAGCAAAAACCTATCAGTTGATGTTTTTTAATTTCTTTTAATGCAAAATCAATATCACCAACCAGTCTGTTTACTGAGTAACCATAAAGCAAACATCTGCCGCATGGAAACCAACACCAACAACTTCTATATCTAACAATCATATCCATTTGTTATCACATAAATGTATTGCTTTTGCCTCTCTGATCCAACGATTGAGTCCTCTCGAATGAATAACCATGCGTCGATCAGTTCATGAATCATCACTTTTTTGTAATCAGCTAAGTTCTTTGTAAAATTCGCTCGAGTTTTGATTTACCTACGACATCAACTATTTGGTGATGATTGAGGTCAGATTGCAATTTGATCGGTAATTCAGAACAGTGATGAGTGTCTCTTACCCCTGTAGCTGTCTTCTTTAATCTCTATCGGCAAGAATCACTATAACTTAACTGGGAAGACGCATTCGTGCGCGTTTGACTGTTGCAGCATAAAAAGGACATTCAACGATAACAATGCTCACGTGTGTGTTCGATTTTGTAAATGCAGTTAAGATTTTTTTCAAAATTGAAGGAATATCCAATTTTGTGAAAAATGTAAGTAATAAATGAGATGCATTCGATTTAATTTATGATTTTCGTTCGAAATTGGTAAAAATACTGATTTCAGGGTGACAAACCTCAATGTTACCCTCTCACCTATGATCATCATTGCCCGTCATCATCAGAATTATTTTATCGCCGTGTTTTGTTACTGCCATCTTAAATGGATAAAAATTGCTGCGTACTTATTTATAATCGATTTATCAAGTGATTGATTAATGTGACCAATGCACTTGAAAGGTTGGCACGGCTGTCTGATTAATGAAATGGTAGATAAATTTGAAAATTAGTTTGAATGCCACGTCAGAACACCGTCTTAAACGACTGCCGCCCCGTCACCATCATTATCATTATCGTCAACAGTTGTCATCAGTCAGAAGATTGGCTATCAGCAGCTCTCCACTCAACTCTAATGTCGGCTGACTGCTTTATTCCTACATATATTTCACTTTGGCATTCCATTTGACTCCGTCATAGTTTTGTCCCTCTTACCCCATTCTTGGTATTCCTCTGTAGCTGCCGGCTAGCTTGCTGTCGTCTTAGCCGTGATCCCAGTGTCTTGCACTTTTCTTGATATGGGGTTCACGTGTGCTGCTCGCATGCAATTTGATCCGCTTACTTGAACCAAATCATGTCGTTGCCATCTTAATATTCGATTAAGTGACTGTCATTTACCGAGCCCTGAAGCTTATTCTTTCCATGAAGTCCTGATATTTTTATCACCTCTAAGGTGTTCATCAAAGTGGGTGAATATTTCTCGCGTCGTTTCCTTTGGGGTCGAAACGTTATATTTGGAGTGTACGTCCATTTCAACTGGCAATGACTATGTTTTTATAAAGAAATAATTTGGTGACGCCCCAATGCATGCTGGTCACCCTGGATAATGCTGATTTACGTGAAGGTGTATCAACGGTACGACTGCTTATTTCCTGTGACTAACAAGGACCTGTGAATAAAGGCAGTCGTTGTCCTACAACCGAGGTGTATGTTTGGCTCTCACGCAACCCTAGAATTTTTTTAATTGGCGAAAGTTAGAGGTTAGGCAGGAAAGCTCTAAATATTTATTTATCTACATTTACAGCTACGTCATACCCTACAAGCCACCCAAAGGGTGTGTGGCAGGGGGTGATTCCACACAGGCATGCATGAATTATACGGCAGGGCACCGGAACTACATCGAAACCAGCGTACCACACATGCAAAGCGCCAGTTAAAAATCTACTAACCAAGAAACATTCTATCGTCAATCGTTCCAACATGCAAGGGATACAAAGACTACTACTACATATTCAAAATATCATGCATAAATAAGAACATCAATATTTACATCATGCAATAAAAAGAAAGTAGAGAATATAAAGAAAAATATCTACAGTCTAGCTAATGTCACTATTCGCACAATTAATGACGATTTATCAGTATATTTATAGCCTATTTTCGTAAATTTTCGCACTTCATGATTAAATCTTGTGAAATATTTTGGTATTTGCGATTTTTTTAGAGCAACAGTTTCGCCGTGCTATTCTGCCGACGAAGCTGGCAGAATAGCACGGCGAAATTGTTGCTCTAAAAGAATCATCGCAGATACCAAAAGATTTCACAAGATTTATTTGTAGCCTGTTCCCAACCATATTGCATGCTGGACGGAAGTTTGGCGTATGACAAATGGCCGTCTCCCATCTCAAGTTTGTAAGTCCATGGAACTGTACGGGAACTCGAAAGTCATTTAATTTCACGCCCAAGATGTTGCGATTGATGTGCGCCCGAGTCTGCATTGACAATCTTAGCGGTCGAATTGAGACACACAGATGAGGTTATCGCTGCGTTGGCTTACTCTTCCGAGATCGTGACTAATAATCGCGAGCGCATTCATTCCTCTTTACCCCCCCCCCCCACCCTTCTCCCCCACGTTTCTCCCACACCCCCTCCCTCCATCATCTCACCGCCCCTTCCCCCCCCATTCCTCCTATCAGACGAGTCTGTGTCACCATGCAGCCTCACATTTACGCGACCGCGTTCGTCAGACACTCAGCTTATCTCAAACAATGGCGAGTGCCACTTACAATTCGCAGGCCAATTGTCCTCTCCTGAATAGGGCTGCTGATCAGTGTTTATTTCCATCCGTCATTCTGTTTTTTTTTGTCTGAACACGCAATCCGGGAGATTCATCTCAGCGCGCGCTATGCTCGTCGCTTAATCGTTCTCTATATTAGCCATTACTGGTCTTTGATCGTCGTGGCAGACTTCGCAACTCTCGACTGCGCATTTTGCATCTGTTCACAGATTGAACATATCAGTGATGGTCAATAGCACACGATCGGAAGAGTATTACTCGAGTCCTTTTAGTTAAAGTAAAAATGTAAACAAAAGCGTATCAGGCTCAACTTTGTGGAAGTAATTGACATTGATATCCATTTCAAAATGAAAGAAAATGGTAAATTTCGACGCAGAATTATTGCTCATTACTGCTCATAGCCTGACTGAGTTATGTAATGATGTGGTTTTTAATGACAGGTCACCTCTTTTGAACCTTGTTCTCCCTTGTGTCCGACAACCCCATGATAATACTGCCTGGCCTTCACCATCAACGACTTTTCTTCGTCTCAAAGCCCTCCTCCTAACAAACCCCCCCCCCACCCACTCTCTCTGACCCACTGCCCCTCCATTCCTGGGTATATATGGTGGAATTTTTTGGAAAAATTGTGCCTTGATAATGGCATTAGGTGCTGAAACTATGGTCGGTAATTATTAAAAATTCTGTGTGGAAAGTTGCCATTGTCTTTCATTTTGAAAGTAAAATTATTTGCTGGTATTTCATCTTGAATTGACGGGATGGGTATATGAACAACTAAATAGAGGATACAACCTTTAAACACATTTAAAAGCATGGCGCTCGACTACCTTTTATGTGAATTGCACGCTGAAAGAAGACGTCGGATGTAACGGCCGTGGGTTTGGATGACCCACCCAAACCAGAAGTGAAGGAAAGGACTTGTCCGTACATTTCAATGTGATCTCCGAACCAAATGGGTGATGAGCCACCCATTACTTTGGATTCCTCATCCAAAGAAAGATGGACGAATACTAAAGTAACCTTAGTAACGCAACTGCAGCCTGAGATTTCACACCGGAATCGGTAGAGTGCAGCACCTACAACTTTGGATCTCTCTCCCAAAGGACGATGGCTGGCTGTGTTTTGATGCGTCTCCCATTGCTTTTTGTTCTCACATCCAAATAATTAGTTCTGGCTTCGTAACATTCTTGATTGCGTATCTAAATCTCCCAGCCCCAAAGATTTTATTGCATACTATCTCTAGCCGGCATGCGTTGCAATGCCTCTTTTTCTTTATTTGCTTCCAAGCCTCGTTGTTTTCTGCGCATTTTATCAGATTCTATATTCGAAAAATAAAACAATCTACCGTGAAGTCCCCATTGATGTCCATACTTTTCACGGTTTGGTCCACAAATCTTTTCTAAGTTCAAGATCGGTCCATAAACGAATTTGAGACCCAATCCAATGAACTCCTCGTACCTACCCAGGAATTCGTTTAGCACAAGTGATGGAATGAGTTTCCATTCCATGCCTATGCTGCGGTTTCGAAGTAAATAGAATATTCTATTGTTGAATTAGTGTAAAAATGTAAGATATTTGAGCTTAAAAATCCAATTTTAGGAATAAGCGAAGCGTATATCAATATCGAATGCAAGAATTAATAGATAATACAGACAAAGAGACCACTGCACCAAATCTTATTGTACGAACTAATAAATTACGTACCTTTTAATACAATTATGTCTCACTGATACGATTCTGATGCACGTGATTGAGCAGCTCGAAAATGCTCTGCTGCGTTGCTTGCTTTTCGTTCCTCACTTGTTTAAGAAGCTTGCGTGCCAATACTCATTTTTTGAAATGACTCGCGCTCCACCTATTGTAAAATGGATTTAATAATTCAGAAACCTTCGCGGGCGCGAGCATAGCAACTCACCAAATTTTCATCGTAATCTGATGATTGATATTGGTACGCATAGATCACGAACAAACAAACATTCATTTATATATTTTAGATATATTATTATAGATTATTGTATATTGCATATATTGTAAGTCGTACTATGTTTTATCAGTAGAAACTGTGGAAACAAAGATGTTGAGCTTTTAAATTCGAGACAAAAATCATATTTCTGCTGCTTTTCTGGAACATTTCGACCAATTAATTAATGCGGGTGTTACGCGAAATCGAATGCTATATTTATTCTTGAATTTTTGTGTATTCATCGGATCAGGTGTTTGCGCCTGGGTTGAATGAAAGTGCTATGAGCGATATTCGTTCATTAAGAGATTTGCGTTCAACATTGCATACGTGTACTTAATAGTTAATGTGTAAAGACAAGAGTGAAAAAAATACATGTCACCGATTTGGTGTCTGGGTAATAAATGCCATTTTAGCTCGTAGCTTAGTAGTTTCATGGCATTTGACTTATATTTGAAAATAATTCGAGTTTTTATGAACAGTTTTTTTTCATAAATGTGAAATGGCACATATCCTCATGGTTTGCGAGCTAATTTTTTATGGAATTTAGAGTTCATGTTGAGATGAAATAAGAACACTTTGTATAATCTACACAAAACTTTAATGGTATGAGCCCGACCGGTTTCAACACCTTCGTGTCATTCTCAAAGGGGGACAATATAATTCGTTTTTTGCTGAGCACGTGTTTATATGTTTGATTTTATTGAGAACTTTGAAATTATGACGCACGCTAAGCTGTTTGGTTTCGATTTCTTAAATGACTTGGTACCATTACATCATTCTCCCCTCTACCAAGTTCCCGCCCCCTCCTCCCTTCCAGAATATATTTGGTTTTGTCCACCTCCAGCCCGATGCTTCAACCTTAACCTTCATCCTTAGTATTACTTTCCTCGACCCCAATCCCTCCTTCCCTCTTCCGACATAAAATATAAATACGTGCTCGCCAAAAAACGTATTGTATTGACCCCCTTTGGGAATGACACGGAAGTGTTGAAACCGGTCGGTCTCATACCATTAAAGTTTTGTGTGGATTATACAAAGTGTTCTTATTTCATCTCAATGTGATATAGCACGTTTTATATTGTTTAATTTCTTGCTGACAAATATCAAGATATTTCGCCGAGTAAGAACATACGTGTCGACGTATGATTTTTCGGGTTCCTCGCGCTAAACCCAGATCACGACAATGCTCAAATGAAGAAGAAAATTTTATAAATACAATTCTGCCATCATATTTATTACTACGAGTATTGTATTCCCGCTGAATGAAACAGGTGTACTTAAGTGATGTGTGGTCCTAGAATTTTTTTTTAAGATGCTTGGACAGTAATTCAAATATGCACTCTTCGACCCACGATTACCGCTCCACCCGACATAAGGTAGTTCGAGCAAAATATCATTTTACCTATAAATCAATAAATTTGGTCTCATTTTAAAGAAAAATATCTCACCTATCCAATGAAACCAAAAATTCTACCCCTTACCGCATTAATTTCGGAGATATTTGCCAAAAAATACCATCCCTTTTACATGGGAAATAGTACGTGTATGCACTACAGAGAGACGTTATTTACAAAATGAGGAATTTTTAACACTTAGATGTCGTAATAAAACTAACAGTGTACAGTTTGTATCTTTTCTCAACTGTTTTTGAAAATTTATCATAATGTCACCACAAGAGGTTCTTGGGTATCACAAAAAAACTTCCGTTTTGAAGGAGTTTTAAACGCACCGCGCGAAAAAAATGAGTCAAGTTAAAGACTTATTCAGATATTTCCATTTAATTACTTACAATTTCTGTCATATAAAACTTAATTATTGCACCATTAACAATGCAATATTTAATTGATGTGTCCCACAGCTGGTGAAATTTAAGCGTATAATTCGAATGTGGTCTCTATTATGACAATGGGAACTATACCGCTCGGACTACCGTAAGTGTAGTTGTTTGACCAGATCTAATTTTATTCCGGCCTTGTACAGAGGAGAGGGAAAATGTTTGTGTTGAGAGGGAACTCTTTTTCCTTGTACTGCCTCGTGCACATGTAGATGAGCGGAGGAGGGGGTATGCGTGATTTTATCTCCGCCCCCTTCCCTCCCTCCTCCTCCCCTCCACCACGCCCCCGTCTTCCTCATCGTCATGTCCTCCTCTGCGTATCGCATTTATTTTCGCCCTCGCCTTCTCCGAGAGATAACACCGGAGAGCCACAGCGCTCTCGCGTTTCCCGAGGTTGGAATGAGTCGAGAGATGAGCGTCCCGACTCGGACCGTGCTCGCTAAGCCTCCCACATCTGCCATTCCGACCGCGAAATGCGGAAACATGTGGCAATCATACTTTGACCGTCGCCGATTGCTGTTTTATTGTTCGTCTACGTGATAATAACAATGCAAACGATTGGAGGAGTGAAAAATTAAGGTATTCAAATATGAACCCTTTGAGTGCGGCATGACGTGATATCACGTCATGGTTGTCTTTACGATGGTGCTGATGGCATGATATTACGTCACGGGTACCATGAGTGTTCCTAATAGGGGGACCAGCGAAAGTTCCCTAGCGAAAGCTAGAAACACTCACGGCACCCTTGACCTGATTTATTATTATTTCCATGGGCCATTATTTTTTCCGGATAAGACAGGTTTTCGCTTAACCCAGGGTCAAACATTTTAAAAAAAAAGACCTTGGAAGCCATATCACCCATATACCCATAATATGAATCGCCTTAATGGTTGGTTGGACTCAAATTCTCCGTGTAGACGAAAATATTATTATGAAATAATGAAACAGTATCACATTGTATTAATATTTTTATTTGAATTAATTAACATAAAAACTGATCTATAAAGTACACTCATAATCTGTCATTTTTTTCTGTTTTTTTTCTGTATAATTCTCTACGTTGTCGATAGCCCCATTTCAGATATTAAATATATCAGTGTTTCCTTTGGTAAGACTACATTCTGCTAATTCTTTTAAATAAGCCAACATTTCTTTGTACGTAGCATTTTCCAGAGTCGAAAGGCAAAAACTTGATAAGCCCTATTACCACCTCATAAGTCTCATGCAGGCTAATAAGTCCTTTAACCAACAGAAAATCCTCGCCGTACAATAAACCTACTATGGAAAAAAGTATTAATAAATTTTCACTCTAATAATAATTATACGACAGTGAATTACAGCATTGACAAAGACATCGAAAGTATTGGTTTTCCTGATAACTTAAAAGATTTCAAAAGAATTTACTATCTTCAATTTAACTTGTTTGTTTATAATACAGTCTGAATGATTTTATTTGTCGATCGGACATCGGTCGCCGGGTGCTGTTGAAATTAAAAGTTAGGTACATATTTTTTAACCAAAGTGCCCAAAACCTTAATCGAAAAAAACACAATGATATTTCATTCGAAATCATGTGAAATATAGAAAAGTTTTGTTTTTCTTTCGGATAGAGATGGGCATATTCCACCAAGTTAAGGACGAATTCGAAAAAATAACCCAAAACCTTGTTTAGGCTTATTTTGACTCAATCCGTGGAATTGTAGAAGGAGATCTTGAAAATTCTCCGTCACTAAAATTCGATCGACGTCCTTTCCTCCTATAGCTATCATATCCCATACCATCAGGTACTACGTACGCGTGCATATTAGAGCTGTGTCGTTCATGAATGAATCGTTCAAAATGAACGATTCAATGGCATGAACCGAATGAATTGAATCTACGTTTTCCACTCGAATCGTTCAAAATGAACGATTTGATGGAAGATTCAAATCTACCGAATCCAAATCATCATCGTTCAACATGAACGATTTGTGTGGAAGATTCAAATCCACCGATTCCGAATCGTTCATATTAAACGATTTGGATTTCCACACAAATCGTTCAATATGAACAATTTGTGTAGAAGATTCTGCTAGCAATTTTCCGAATCCGCCAAATCCAAATCGTTCAATAAGAACCCTGAAATTAACATTAAACCTACCTAACATTAAACTGGGAAATTTTAATGTTCCTTTTTCAAGCACAATAAAAAATCTAGGAGTGACAATGTCTAATAATCTCTCATGGCTAAATCATGTCCATGACATTTCCAACAAAGTCAGTAAAATTGTGTATCAATTAAAACTAAGCAAAGAACTGTTACCTGTTGAAACCAGGAAAATGTTAATATCCTCCATTGTTTTTCCGCATTTCGATTACTGCTGTTTAGTTTATAATGATATCCCAGATGAACTTGATTTAAAACTTCAACGCCAATTAAATTCCTGTGTAAGATTTGTGTTCAACCTTCGAAGAGATGTACATATATCGCCATACCTCAATGAAATCGGATGGCTTTCCACTAAAAAACGACGAAAATATTTCCTCGCTGCGTTCCTTTACGTATTGTTTCTTTATAAAAATCCTGAATATTTACATAATCTTTTTAAAACTAAGCCTAAAAATACTATTATGACTACAAGATCAGATGCTAACTTAATCTACTATCCCGCTCATCGCACAACTTCTTTCCAGAAGTCATTCCAGGTTGTAGCATCCAATCTCTGGAATAATCTACCAGATGATGTTAAAAATACTCGGTTTTTGAAATCGTTCAAGGCAAAAGTCTATAACTTATTACTTACTGCCCCATAATAACTTATTGGTTAATTGAAGAAAAATGTGTATCTCTTATATTTCTTTGCTTGTTTGTTCTTTACATCATGGTACTTATTGCTATTCCTAAAACTTCTTCCTCGTTGGCTCTGTGATTTGTCACTGGAACGTTGTGTATCATATGCTTTTCTTTGTATAATGTTGTTGTTGTTGTAGTAGTGTAGTGATATGATATGATTTCTTTGTAAAATGGAACTCTTTTGTCATATTTTCCTGTTAGTTTATCGCTCACAATGAGTAAGTTGAGTTGATTTCATGATTTTATATTTAATTAATTCCATGTTTAAATCTACTCTAAGAATTTGCATAAGTAAATTGTATTTGTTCTTAGAGGACAAGAGTCCTAGAACGATAAATATCTTTCTTTCTTCTTTAAATACCTTTAAAACACCTTGTCAAAGGTCTTGTGTTTCCGAATTGGAGCATCACACTTCACTTTTTTGTTTATTATTTTGCACACGAATATTTGAAATGCAGTAAGTCGACAGATTCACATGGATTCAAGATTCACATGGATTCGAGATTCACATGGATTCAAGATTCACATGGATTCGAGATTCACATGGATTCGAGATTCACTCGTGGATTTGGTTCATTTGGTTCATTATGAACGATTTAAAGAACCGAATCATTGCCACGAATCAAATCCCATGAACCGAATCCACAAAATGAACCGAAATTCCCACCTCTAGTGCATATTACCGAAAAAACCGTTCAGAGAAATATTCGCGGAATTCCATATGCTCCCATATATTAACGAGTGCCTTAGCAAAGAAAACTGTTCATTAAATTGATGTAACCTTACGTGAGATTGAAGCCTCGATGATTCAACCAGCACTTAGGGTTGGCTCGTTGCCCGGAATGTAATCACTTTGTCAAGCCTTTCATTAAAATATTGCTCTCAGAAGTGATCTCGCAATTGACTTATAAAAGTTACTCGGGTGGAGGCGATGTGAGAGACAGTCTCGCTCTTGTTCAATCGAATCAATTCTCGCAGTGAATAAATAGCACGTGAAGATGTTTATTCCTCATTATCGCTCACTAATGCCCCGTTTCCATCACTAGGTTTAGAATGTTAGTTAATATGGCGGCTTAACTAACTTGCATTTACGCGGCATAATTTAACCATTGTTAGCATACTGGTGGCCTCTGGAGGAGAGTCAAGAAGGTGATGTATCCCACCTAGCCCAGAGCCCAACAAGCATCGCAAGTCGCTTTACATTTGTTTCCTGGGCTACATTCAGCTGTATTCACGGAACTTTAATGGGCGAGAATAAGGAGTGGACATGCAAATGTTTCGCACGGTTAGACTTCTCATTCATCAGTATTTAAATATACACAAATATCATTTCATGTCTAATCATTACTTAATGCATCGAAAGATGAAAATCGAGAGAGTAAATTTCCATAATGGATCGACGTCTCACTATGTTATACTTTACCATGAAGATACCCCGAGAATATTACGGTATTATGTCGTTTGCCCTCTATTATGATAGATAAAAACAATTCAAGACATTCAATATTTTAAATAACTTCCATTTCGAGTCCTTGCCTCAATGTATGCAGCGGAATTAATGACTTTTTATGACACTTTTAATGCATTGTACACTTCAAGTGGACTGGATCACTTAACTACTATGCTAACTAACCTGCGTTTACACGTGTTAAAAATGATGGTAACCAGCGCCAAACCTAGTAACTACTGCGTACATAAAAAGTTGACTAGGGTCAGCGCCAACCTGCGTTCACACGGCGAACTTTTACCAGGGTTAAGAGTTAACCTGGTTAAAATCTAGTACTTAATGTAAACAGGGCATAAGCGACTTCAGTAGTCTTACGGGTTAGATAAACGAGCTCTCCCCCTCTCCTCCCTCGCTCCCCCTCCCCTTCCCGAGTGTCGCCATGCTCCCCCTCCCTCCCCCCAACCCATAAAACGGACTTGAGGGCGATATGAACGGGTTCCCTCCCCTGAGACTTCCACCCGCCCTCTCCGGCCCAAGAGTCTGGGTTGGGTTACCCATCTCCCCTTGCGTTTGAAGGAAAGAGAGGTGATTAAAGGTAGTTTGAGCGAAATATCATTTAACCTAGAAATCATTGAATTTGGTCTCATTATAAAGAAAAATATCTCTCCCATCTAATGACACCAGAAATTCAACTCCTCACCACATTACTTTTCGGAGTTATTTGCCAAAAAAATACCAGCCCTTTTACATGGGAAAAGGTACGTGTATGCACTCCAGAGACACATTATTTACAAAATGAGGAATTTCTAATACTTAGATGTCATAAAAAAACTAAGTGTGTGGTTTTTATCTTTTCTCAGCTATTTTTAAAAAATAAACACATCGTCACCGCAGGAAATTCTTCGAGATCACAAAAAAAACCTTCCGTTTTAAAGGAGTTTATACGCACCTCGCGAAAAAAGTCAAGTTAAAGACTTATTTAGATATTTTCATTTAATTGCTTATCATTTATGTCACATAAAACTATATTATTGCACCATTAATAATGCAATATTTAATTGTTGTGTCCTACAGGTGGTTTAATTTCAACGTATAGTTCAAATATGGTCTCTATTATGACCAGGGAACTATCTCCCTCGGACTACCTTATGGGTGTTAACGAGGTGGACTCCTGTGAGGTTGAGGTATCATGAGAAAATACGTGGAGTCCAGTTTGGGCCTGCTCCAGGGTTTGGCTCAGGGACCAGCGGCAGCGTGTTTCACTCCCGTTCCGAAGGTCTTTGGTTCGAGATCAAACGACAAAAAAATTTTTCCTGGCTGACCGACCAACTTTTGCATGCTACCCGAATTTTGACCCCACCACTGAGAGGCAGCAGTCTTAGCAGAAGGCATCAATGACGCAGATCGAGAAGATCGGACCTGTATCAACAGCCACAGCTCAGGGCGAGAAGGGAGTTCACGGAATCGGCCGGGGTACAGCAATATTCATCTAAATCTACAAAGTACCGTGCAAGCCACCACTAGGGTGTGTGGCACGGGGTGATTCCACACCAGGCATGCAGCACTCATCCCAGTTCCAATCAGAACCGCGCGCGTTTCCCCGAATGCCAGGCGCAGGCCAAAAGCAGTCAGGACAACGGTACGCAGTCAGACCACAAACTAGGAGAGTGATACGAAGAAGAATATGCTACCATGCAGTATACTACTCAAGATGTAACCACTGGTTAGTATAGTTAATGTGACAAATAAATATCACCACAAGGTACTAAGACATGCAGGAGTATATCATGCCGGAGATTGCATGAGAGGTTAGTATCTACAATTCATGTTAAGATATTTAGCACTACTGAAAAAACCTATATGCATAACCTAGTCAGTATCCTAGAACTGATCTATCACAACTATTATGGTCCCTTATTGTACGTGGAATAAATGATATCTTAAATCTATCGGCTCTGCAGTCTCCTTAATCTTATTCCTGTGATCGTTCTTACCATAATAGTTTGGCTCTAGCGAAATATTTTCAGCGTCGGGAAAAAAATAGTCTACATCAAACTTTTGTAAAATATTTAATCTATATTAGACTTGCTTACTGCAGTATAGGTACTGTGATGTGGAAGGCTACGGGGAAACCACTACATTAGTCTCTCAAGAAGATACAGCCCTGCATTGTAACTCTGTATGACATGATAGCATTCCTCCCAGTAAAATATTCCCCCAATCGGATCTCCGGGTCTCCGGGATCTCAGAGAGAACAATAGGCAGCGTAGCAAAGGGATAGGTAGGCGAAATATAGTTTAGAAATAGAGTATTCTGTAGTGCATGATGCATGTAATAAAAACCAATAATCCCTTTTTTATTATGTAGATACTAACCATCTAGCTGCATGTGACCCTGTTCTCTAACATGTCTCCCTTGAATATCCTACTCGCATGGCAATAGTGCATGTTTGGTGATCTTCACCCCCTGCCACACACCCTCGTGGTGGCTCGCAGGGTATTACGTAGATGTAGATGTAGAATAGGTAATGGAAGAACTCAGCTAAGGGCCGACGCAGCTGGAAGAAAACCTAATGAAGGACGAGAGCGAGGTTGACGATGTAGATTGGGGCCTACTCATACTGAGGAGTGAATCCAATAACGCAGTAGAGGACCTCAAGAAAAACAAAGCACAACGAGCAGACAACACATGAAAGGGGATATTATTAAAGCGCTCGAAAGTGAAGCCAAGGATAACCTACACGACATAATCAGAGATAGCTACCAAAGCTGAACACTTGCAGAGGACTTTCTAAGAAGCGTAATGATTGCGGTGCCGGTGATTCGGTGTTTTGGTTTCGCGACAAACGCCTCTTTTCCGACTTCATTACCGCTATTTTTATGTATTGTTTCGATTTTTGATTTCCTAGATTGGAGAAAAAGCGACTCTCTGTAACTCAAGTTCGTAAAAGGTTCCATGAATCTCCTCCTCTAGTGGATCTTTCATCTCGTACACCGGGTGGGGGGGGGGGGGTTTGCTTGGTATCACTCTCGCTACAACGGATATTAATTCACTCCAATTTGATCGATAACATCTTCTGTAAAAAGTCTTTTCCCGACTTACTCTGACATGGTCTCCTGCTATGTAGCGAACTCTATTACTCCCTGTGAAGTCGTCTATATAAAAATTTTTCCACTCCTGCTATACATTAGTATCATTGAAGTCGGTCGGAGCCATCCTTATTGTTTTATACATCGTATTATTGTAGGAATTCACAACATCTGGGAGGACATCAACGTATCTGCTTGTAAGTGCTAGGTAAAAACACGTTAAGGTTCGCGTCCTGGTCTTTATCATACTTTTGAAATGCTCAACAAACGCTGCTTTTGTATCCGGATTATTTATACAGATTTTTCTCTTAAAAAATGTCGAAAAGTTTTTTTTTAAGCAACTCGGTGCCCTTATCTGTCATTAGTCCGATAAGCTTTCTTTTCTATGTCTTTACAATCCGAGAGAGAGAGGGTCTGTAACGGCGGCACCCCTATTGGAACGTGGAAGGTGAATTATCAGCAATTACTCCCAGTTAATTATGTAGAAATTCCTCAATTTCTCTCTCGTAATCGTCCTGCGAAGTTCGAGGAAAGCCCTATCGTAAAGCAGCCTGCCATAATTTGTGGCATCAGTGCGAAATTATTATAGTGTACCGACTCTCGCCCTGTTTTGCGGTCGCATCCCGTAAAAGGCATGGATTCGGGTATGAGGGATTGATGACGTGGGTGCTTCCCTTTTCCTCATTTCTGAGTTTCCAGAGTGCGGTTTTTCCCTGTAGTCCTCACCCCTCTCTCACCGCCCCACCCCCTGAAGACACTTCCCTCCCCATTCCACCCTCCCCTGGACCTTCGCAGTGAGCGACGAATGCGCCCCTGCGCGAGTCTTTCTGGGAGCTCCGGTGCGCACAGTTTCCCACCGAGGTCAAGCAAGCAGGGAGAAGCGAGTGTATTAGAATGGAGAGGGCGATGGAAATTTGGATATAAAGCATTGTAGAAGGGGGATACTGGGAGCGGTCGCCGCGTTCTCCGGCGTCGGAAGACCTCTCTTCTCCTCGGGGAGGAACCACTTCGCCTCCGGGCGTCGCGTCGTCTCGCTCTTCCACCGACCGCTTCCTGCAGACGGTCACAGATATGACGGACATTGCACGCGAGTGAGTACGGCTAAGTTTTCTCCAAAGGTTTTCCGTAAAGGTCCCAACAGCGACTAGAATTGAATGAAGCCTTGAAGACGGTCGATTTAGCGCAATTAGTCATACCTACTCATATTTAAAAAACATTTCTACGTCTACATACCACCCCCCGAAACGCCGCATGGGCGTGTGGCAGGGGGTGGTAGGTCACCAACCGTGCAAAAGTGTACGTTTTTATGGAGATGAAAAGGTGACATGTATAATAGGAGTGTATTTAGTGGAGCTCCGTTTTCATTGTGGTCGCTTAAAGTTCGCGGAAATAACGATTTTTTGTACCTATCTGTTCGGCAGAGTATCTCTCTTATTTTATCGCTTCTGTTAGACCTAGAAATGTAGTGAGGCGTCATGATAATATTCTCTGTATCGCTCTGAGACACACCAGTTCTGAATATCTCAAGCAGCCTAAGTCTAGCGTGCGGCCTCCGAGTCTCTAGGGGCTCCCACCTTAAGGAGGTTGGTTCGCGACTGAGTGAGTCATAATTCTAGAGGCATCCCGATTGTTTTAGTTATGTACATGAGCCTTTAAAAGAATACTGCTTTGATTTGTAATCTGTCTAATTTAGAGGAAAGCTGAAATATCGCATTAAAATTGAATATTAGGAAAACCAGTTTACGAAAAGATTTTTTTATCGAATGGCGAGAATGGAGTCGTGTAGCGATTTTACCTAATTAAGTAATTAGATTTATGACACCTTTTCAAGAATATATATCACTAGAAATATCTAAAAATTCATGTGATTGTTATTTTACAATATTTTCTCAAGTAAACCCTACATTTACATTTATTTCAAGGTTAATTAATTCCTAAAAACTTGGCAACGCTGTACTGAACTTTGTTCTGCTGTACTGATGTCCTTAGTTGGTGTTTGTTATGCGTGTGCTGAAGTGCTTTCCTACTCTAACACATTGTAAGCACATTGAATAAGTTCTTTTTAGAACTTCACGTAATACATAATAGTCCTTTTCAGGACTAAATTGATCACTGAATGGTGTTATTATGGAGGTCAGTACTATAACGCACTTTATACATTGTTTTTGTATATTTTAATTGCATTTAATGTTATTTTATATATTTAATAAATATATGTTAATTTTGTATAGTTTAATAATCCATCCAAGCGGTTGACGATAGGTATGGTAGCGGATTGTTGAGTGGAAGGTTTGAGGCTCGATTTCCTGGAGAGGGTTATATTTTTCTTCTTTTTTCATAGTTTTTTTCACTAACATCTTCTAAAAATTTTGTTTTCATCATCGTAACTCTCTTTTAAAATATTTTTCCCCTCAAAAAAATGAAAATGGCGGATTTAACCCTTTTTTCGCTGTTTTTTAATCTGGCTCCAGGGTTTACCGCCGGAAACTACTGCTTTTCACAAATAAAGTTTAAGGATGAATGTGCTTTATTAAGTCGTTGACCTTTTGTCGTTATCAGCATTATTCGATTCGATAGGAGCCCTCTAAGTCGAAATTTAGGTGAAATTGGTGACTTTTTCGCGGTTTGCGTCTTTGTTTAGGGCGTTTCGTTGCCTACAAAAAACTGAATGTCAGAATTTCGATCAGATCGACCGTTCAGACGCTAGAGCTCAAAATTGTGAGAAATGATATGGAAAGAAGAGAAAGGAAAGTAATTTATCGTAGATGATGGGCTTATGGCATTAAGAATAGGAATGTTACCTAAGGTCATAATTCAAGTACATATGCCTACTTCTGCCTAAGACGATGTACAGACATGAATTCAAAATCACAAATGTATACATTAGGATTTAAAAATTCCTAGTTTGTATTATTCAGAAATATTTATAATATCAAGCGTTCATTTTTACTGTAAATGCCGCATTTATCAGTCGTTTTTAAGTGATGTAAAAATAATTGTGTCAACAAAATGTTATAGGAATATTTACCGGGCCTGTTTGGGTTATATGAAGCCCTTCGTTTTTTGACCGATGTTTGTCACTTGATCGAGGTGGTACTATATTTTCAAACGAACTATTTACAGCGTCGGAAACGTGCCTCTCTGTTTGAATTCCCACGGTATGTGTAAGTTCACTTCCAACGCTGCCACATGTATGACCGACCCCAGCGCCCCGATCAGCTAACTACTGTGTCTCGGATGAAATTTCTATAATAATCATTTAATTTCTCAATTACTAAGTCGGTAACCTACCGTCATTTTTTCACTAATCAATTTCTTAAATCCTTGTTTATGTCATATCTGTTTTTTGTATAAACGATATGGATTTCAACACTCTAAATCTTTATTTTATGCACCAAGGATCCGCTCCTACTGTACTACGTGATGTAAATATAGCTATTTTTAAATGCGATTATTGGAAAAATCAGGACGGAAAGGTTTATGTCTAATTAAGCCAATCGATAGCGGGCCTTTTATTCTATAATTCCTGCGAATATGAAGAAAATACCATGGACTTTAGTTTTCGGATCAACCTCATTAGTCCCTCTAACAGTTGTGAGACACTATATGAACGCTCGTAGCCGTTTGTAACGAAGCGTGCTGCTTTTATTTGTATTTTGTTAATTTTTTTGGTTAAATCTTGGTGATCAGAGTCCCAAATGATCGCGGCGTATTCGAGGTGTGGCCTAACCAGAGAGAAGTAGCATCTCTCTTTTACTTTTTCATCCGAGGACCTTCCTGTTATATGCTTAACAAAACCTTGTTTCTTTAATGCTGCGCCACATATTTGTGAACGGAATGCTTCAGAATTTAGAACTCGTGAATTTCATGGCTTCTCTGTGACTGCTTAGTGGATGCACCGAGACCATCGTGGCCCTGGGCTAATAAAACGTCACGATAATAGGAAGGTTATTATGCGAGCACAGGGGAGGAAGGCTGTTCAGTGTGAAGCCTCTCTCATTGCTGCCACCAACATAAGCGCTTCGAGGATTGGTGCGACTGAAATCTACCTGCCGTTCCGTTTTGAGCCGTTTCACAATAAGACCTCGATCTTGGGTTCCTATTATTTACATTCACGGCAATGGGTGATTTCAGCCACTTGCCTAATCGCCTTGCGTTCTGGCTTGCATCGGGAAAGTAGTTCATTTCCCCTCCCTCCCTCTTTCTCCCCCTCCTCTCTGAACTCCCCTCTCCGCCGCACCGGTCTGCGCCATGAAGTTTTGCGGGAGATATTCTGGCGTTGCGGCAGTTATAACGGCTTTAAGCTTGTCCGAGCGAGATAGTTCCCTAGTCATAATAGAGTTATGGTATATATTCGAATTATATATTTAAATTACACAACCTGTAGGACACATGAATTAAATATTGCATTATAAATGGTGCAATAATATAGTTTTATCTGACAGAAATTGTAAGTATCTAAACGAAAATATCTAAATGAGTCTTTAACTTGACTCATTTTTTTCGCACGGTGCGTTTGGAACTCCTTCAAAGCGGAAGGTTTTTTGTGATACACCGAAACCTACTGCAGTGACAATATTATTAATTAATTTTCAAAAACAGTCGAGAAAACATATAAACTACAGGCTGTTAGTTTTTCTACGACATATAAGTGTTCCTCATTTTGTAAATAATTTCTCTCTGGAGTGCATACACGTACCATTTCCCATGTAAAAGGGCTGGTTTATTTTGGCAAATATCTCCGAAAGTAATGCGTTAAGGGGTAGAATTTTTTATGTCATCGGATAAGTGAGATATTTTTCTTTAAAATGAGACCAAATCCATTGATTTATAAGTAAAATGATATTTCGCTCAAACTTCCTTAAATTATAATCAGTGCAGTAACACTACATTTGATACTATTTTGAACACTTTGACTAAGCCGCTTGTTTCAGTGCTTAAAAGGTTAACAATGTATTGCATTTTGGATGTATGTAACCCATGCCTGTGATTCTCTATGGAGGGACAATTTGAGTCAACCAGGCAATTGTTAATTCGTTTCCTGGCACAACATTGCCATTTCTGATTGGTCGGACGTAATTAGAAGTAAGTCTTCGAAATTTTAAAATCGACCCAGATGCAAAACACCTGGTTGATTTAATGATATGTTCAAATAAGAAACGCAAAAAGTCTGCCAAGAAACTCTTTCTGTTATGCATTCGTTAGGTAGTAATTCATTGAAAACTTTCCAGAAATTGTTCTCGTGTATATCAGTATTTCCATGCTGTTTAAGGTAGAACGTGCAAAATATCATTTTATTTAGAAATCAATGAATTTGGTCTCATTTTAAAGAAAAATATCTCACCCTTCTAAAAACACCAAAAATTCTACCCCTTACCACATTACTTTCGGGGATATTTGCCAAAGAATACCAGCCCTTATACATGGGAAATGGGACGTGTATGCACTCCAGAGCGACATTATTTACAAAATGAGGTATTTCTAACGCTTAGATGTCGTAAAAAACTAACAGCGGGTAGTTTTTATATTTTCTCAACTATATTTGAAAATTAATCACATTTTCACCAAATAGGTTCTTGGGTATCACAAAAAATCTTCCGTTTTGAAGGAGTTTCAAACGCTCCGCGCGAAATAAGTGAGTCAAGTTAAAGACTTGTTGAGATATTTTCATTTAATTACTTACAATTTCTGTCATATAAAACTACTTTATTGCACCATTAATAATGCAATATTTAATTGATGTATCCTACATCTGGTGAAATTAAAACGCATAATTCGAATATGGTCTCTATTATGACTAGGGAACTATCTCGCTCGGACTACCTTAACTCCATTCCATAAATGCTTCCTTTTCTCTCCACCCCACCCCCTCCAATGAATCTCCCAAGGCAGAGGTGGGTGGGTTGACCTTGCCATTCAGCCAAAATGGCCTTGTTTCGACCCGAGCATCGGTGCTGCCTTGCAAGGGCGTGATTCCTCGGCGTTGGTAACGACTTCTAAAGAGGGAGGGGGCATAAAAACAAGAACGTTTAGTGGGCGAAGATCGGGATGGAAAAAGGAAAGATGTAGGAGGAGGAAAAGGCACTCCCAAAGCTAAATTCGACTCGGGAGTGAGTAAAACAACAAATCAAGCCACGGAAAATGATTCTTACAGTGTTTTATCTTTTATTTTATTCAGTAGAAACGCACCTGGGTTGGGTCGTGGGCATGTCAGTGGTTAAATCATGAATATATATTATGGATTGTGATCTCGTCGCCAAAAACTGTTGTCTAGAATTCCGTAAAAAAACAAATTTTATGAAAGTGCCGCCTAGTGATGAAAGACGGAAGTTTAACTGTTAATACAGTCAATAGTTTGTAAATAAGCACATCGTACTGGTTTTACCATGAATAAACATGGGTTTAACTTACAATTAATCATAATGTATTGAATAAAAAATGTAGTACTACACGCGGGACGTAATTATATACCTACTTTATTAATATCGTGGGGTCTACAGATATATTTAATTCCTCTCCAAGTTTAATTACATAAATGCACAATTAATTTCTTAGCACTTCGTGAATATTACTACGGAAATTTAATAATAATGCGAGGTGACTTCATGAGTATTCCCAAATGCCATCATTGCAGTGTAGGTAAAAAGGAATGCACTTACCACCGCCTTGAACAGATTCTTATTTTTCAATCAAAGTCTCCCATTTTGGGTCCTCGTAGACGCATATCCTGTTCTGCAGCCTGGTACGAAGCAAGTTCTGTTTAAACAAGGCATTCTAAATTCTTTATTTAAGCCGAACGGGTTTTATGCATTCAAATTAGAATCAGAGGCTAGCAAACATCGTTGTCGGCACACGATGGACGGTTCATAAACCTCTTACACATTTTCTGTAAGAGATAATTCCTCTCTATCATTTACAAGTTACTTATATATCACAAAATAGCAAGATATTATTCAAAGCATCAAGTCATTCATATCTCCTCGATCGTTTTTGAATATTCACCCTGTCTCACGTTAGCAACAATTAACTACCTATGTCTATTTACAATAACAACTGAAAAGACTCTAATCGAAGTGGCGCCAAGGACTGGGTGATCTAAAAGTGGAAATTTAGGCAACACGTAGCCTAGGCAACAATTCCAAACATCTAAATGCATAATATATATTCATGGGTTAAATGATGGATGTTGGGATGGATTTTATAGCGCAGGGAAAAACGGCGGGGCAAATATTTATCTAGATTATCGCTCTTCAAAATTTTTACGACTCCCAACCGAGGAAAATGGAGGAAATATTTTGTGGACTAACTGAAAGGCCGTGAGACAGAACATCCACATCTATTTAATATCCTGCACCTCATGGGTGTGTAGCAGGAGAGTGAGTTATCACAAACATGAACTACACTATACCGGTCTTAAGTTAGTAAAACTACTTCTACTAATGCAAAAATATGAAAATACCTGCCAGGAGGTGAAATGTCATAAAAAATCATTGCATTACAGGTATGCTACTAATGGTATAAAAACTGTGTATTAATGTTTTTTGCGACAGTGTAAATGGGCAGAGATACCACATTCATGCAGGAAATATTCGGGACGTGCTGTTAGTCCCACGCTGCAAACAATCGAGCATCAAGAAACAGATGACTAGTCACCTACGCTTCGTATTGACACTCCTAGTTAAAAGTCACAATGGTAGCTTTTTATGCCTGCTAACATTCTAGGGGAAAATTACATTTAAACCCTGTTCGTTATGCATTCTACGTCCCCTTATTTCATTCTCACGATCGAGCATTGTGTCGAAATTCATAAAATATTATTCGTGTCGTCAGAAAATAGGTCGGCTCGTAACGGGGACCGGGTTGGTGTGGTGCCTAGAGTACTGGTTATCCATACGGACGGCCAGGGTTCGAATCCCTGCAGAGGAGGATGTTTTATAGAGGAAACCCGATCCCTATTTGAGTGTCTTGTGGAGGGCACTTAGTGCAGTACTCCGTCTGTCGGATGAGACGTTAAACCGTGTTCCCCTTGGCGTCTTTTTTTAAGAGCTGGCTAATGCCGGCGCCGGGTTTCCATCCACCCTTCCTCCCTTACTTTTCCCCTATGGCGCAAATGACCTTAGCCGTCGGTCGCCTCCCCAAACATCCAATCCAATCGGCTCGTAACATACATTGAAGATTAAGCCTAAGTTTTAAAGCACGGTCTTAATGAGATTATAATCTAATAAGGCATTTAAAATATTATTTACATTGTTTCTGTCTGATACGGTTTTAAACTCTAATGACATTAACATGAGACCTTTTAGATGTCTCAACAATTTTCGTTTCACTCTTCCAAATGCAGCGGCGCATTTCAAGCAAGGTCTAAACGGAGAGGAGAAGCTAAATTCCCGAATCTCCCCGGCCTAGGACCCATTTAACAATTCATGCATAGCTTGATCAGCTATTTCCCGAATATTTTTACATTTAAGGGAGATCATGAGTCAAATGAACTCCGAGTCATTTCACAAATTTTATGGTTTCTAATTGGCTGCTATATGAAATTGGGGTTATTAGAAATAATATCCAATTCACATATTATTTATATACCTAACTGCATGAAATAGACTGTCAATTCCTATTATTTTGACGTCTTCTGCTGTTTTTTTCCGTAGAAACTTTGATTTTCGTGGTTGAGGCAAGGCGGTGGGAATTTCCCTTGGGCCGGCCACATGGTCCGCGGACCACTGACAGAAGGAAAACGATCGCGGTTACTCACTTGGAAAGGGCTACCAGAGAATTCCTCAGTTTAGTTGATTTTTATTGCAGGAATAAGATGCGTACTTTAATAAGAATATCGTTTAGAGGGACCAAATATTTACCACACCTGTGAACCTGAGGCGCAGTCATGAAATCTTTCTGTGAAGCCAGTTCACAAAAAAGGCTTAAAAAAAAAGGATAAAAAATTTCTTTTTCTTCTCTCGGGGCTCTGCGTCATCGTCTTTGCATTGTGTTTTGTGGCGCTCGAGTTTTCCCTTGTCCAATTTCTTGTCGGAGAATGAGGAAAATTGGTTATTAAATCCACCTGCACTTCTGTTCAAGGCCTTTTCACTTCTTTTCCCCGCTACGATCTTTCAAAAGCAATTACCTCCCTCCACATTGCTTGCTATTCGACTCTGAATTGGTCTACCTTCATTTATTTTTGAAGATTAGGAGGAAAAAATGGGGTACACGGAATCTCTTGGAAAATAGTTTGGATTCAAGGAAAAGGCACTGCAAGGACTAAGGACTCATTAGTGTAATCTGAACTCCCAGATTGATCTTGAAAAGTTGGCTAATGTAGGTTTCCTGCGCCCATATAGGAAATAGGAGCGCCATCAAGGGAAAAGGAGATTTATTGAAGGCTATGGAGAAACTTTTTTTCAGAAATGCTTTGTGAAGTAAGCTGATTTTTAAGCTGCTAACCTCTGATATTGGCGCATGTATTTCCATCGCTGTTCTATTTGAAAAAGGGATAAACGAAGCGGCGTGAAAATCTCGACGGCAAGACTTTTTTTATTTCAATTTTGCATTTATCTTTTTTAATGAACTTTTGACCGGCCTCATTTGCATAAAATAAATCTATAATCTTTCAAACAAAAAAGTTGGATGGATACTCCGAGGTATCAGAAGTGCCTACTCCCACTCCGAGACCGGCACCTAGAAAGAGTCGTCAGAGTGGGAATGAGTGTATTGTAGTGATAGGTAGCAGCAACGTAGGCCGAGTGATGGTCCCTCTACGGGAAAGGGCAGGGGTTGAGGGTGTAAGCTACCGCATATGGGATCCATATGAAGCGGGGTTGATATCGGAATTATCGCGTGCAGTGAAGAGGAGCTAGGTTTGTAAAACGATGCTATGATAAGTTTACTAGTGTATCTGGATTGTTAAAAGAACTGGGATGGGAATCGCTATCACAGCGTAGATTAAATTATAGGCTTAACCTCTGAGCTAAATTTCAGGAAAAACATTACTATGACGACGTAAAAAACATACTATTAACCCCCTCGTACTACGGCAGACTAGATCGCACCATAAAATTAGAGAGATAGATTGTAGAACCGATAGGTATAAAATGTCATTTTTTCCGCGTACCATTCGGGACCATAACAGCTATGATCATCGTCATGAATAGTGCAAATAGTGACAATAGCTAGACAGTAGATCTTCCACTTTATGTTTTCTACGTTCTTATTTATGCATGATGTAATTATTGATGTTCTTTTTTATGCATGATATTTTGAATCTGTAGTAATAGTCTTTGTATCCCTTGCATGTTGGAACGATTGACGATAGAATGTTTCTTGGTTTGTAGATTGTTAACTGGCGCGTTGCATGTGTGGTACACTGGTTTCAATGTAGTTTCGGTGTTCTGCCGTATAATTGATGCATGCCTGGTGTGGAAGCACCCCCTGCCACACACCTTTTGGGTGGCTTGTAGGGTATGACGTAGATGTAGATGTAACGTCTTGATGCATTCCGAGTGACGGTGTTCCGCAGGTGATGCAGGCGGTTGGTTGGTGCGGCGGTTCGGGGCGCGAAGTGTTCTAGATTGCAGGTTGCGGCCCAAGTTGGCGTCAACGACACCACGAACCGTGGATCCGAGGATATCCTGCTTTCCTTCAGGGTACTGGACTCAGAGATGAAGCGGGAAAGTAGTGACGAGGGGTTTGATATGACTCTCGCAATCTGTAGTTTTGCCCCGAGGATCGATCGTGGACCGTTGGTTTGGAACCCAGTGGAAGGCATAAACCAGAGACTGTGTAGCTTCTGCACGGACATGGGAGCTTCCTTAGTCGACCTTCGGCTGGCAAGTTGATCTTGTCGGAACCCTCTAAACCGTCCAGATGTCTATTACACGGCCGAGGTTGCTAGCGGTGTAGCGATCAGCATATTCGAACAGTGCAGGCCTTTTTTGGGGTAGAGAGTAGGGCAGTGAGTAGATCACACAGTGGATTATTAAATGTGTGGGTTGCCGTAAATAATGGTAGAAATGGAAGCTCTATAATAAATCAGAATAGCAAAGTATCCGAACGGAATATAAACCGCAGCTTAAATACTTCAAAAACGACTTCCATTAATGTCCTAAGTAACTCTAGACAAGGGAAATGTAAGTTGTGTCTTAGACAAGGGAATCAATTTCAATGGAGGTCATCAATTGCCGTAGTATGAAATACAAATTCGCAGATTATCTCCATTTCATTTTAAGCATGGGCGCTGTTTGAGTGATTGGAACAGAAAGTTGGTTGAGTGAAGTCGCGGATTCTGAGATCTTTACAAAAGCTTACGTAAAATATAGGATAGACCGAGGAGCGAGAACAGGAGAAGGTGAGTTTTATTGCTGTTAAAGACGAGATCATTAGCAGAGCCGAGATAGACTGGAAGACAAATATTTTCGAAAATGGCGGAAAAGATTAGGAGTTGTGCGAAAATCTTCTCTATACTTTTACATCAAACTCTTTGCATCAATTTTTAACAACACCGACGAGAAGTGAGAACTTTCTAGATCTTTTGGCGACAAACATACCTGAAAGCGTCATTAATGCTGTAACAGTGAACGGAATTAGTGACCATAAAGCAGAAAAAGCTAAATTTCATATTGGAATTTGTGGCCATAAAGCAGCAAAAACTAAATTTCATATAATTACTGAGAAAAGGGCAGCCATAAATAGCTATGTGTATTAGTACCAGAGGGCAGATTTCGAAGGTTCAAAACAGGAATTACCGACCTCTTATAAAAAGTTTAATGATGTTAGCCAAAACCATACCACTGACGACATGTGGAATACTTTTTTATCATCGCTTAAATAGCCATGAGTTACGCACAACCAAGTAACCTGAAAATATGAATACGGAACCTAAGTGGTATAATGAGGACGTCCGGAAATTTCTCAAGCGACAACGAATCTGACACGCAAAAGCGAATAACCTTAGTTGTTGACGGTTTTAGCTCTGACATGGTTGAAGTCACATTCGGTGTTCCTCAAGGAAGCGTGATTGGCCCTCTTTTCTTCATTATTTATATCAATAGCCTAAGTTCTCAAATTAGCAGTAAATCAAGATTATTTGCAGACGATACAGTAATCTACCGTGAAATTAGCGAAGACGCGGACTTTGCGGTTCGGTCATCTGACCTCAGCATTGTTCATTCGTGGTGCCAGGAGTGGGGGTTAGAAAAAAATATTGGTAAAAGCACCACAATTCACTTCCAGCGAAAAGCCATACCTACACCGTGGGAGGAGTAAACATAAAATCTACAAATACATTAACATATCTTGGAATTACCTTAACATCTGGTATATCGTGGGGATTGCACATACTGAACATATTTGGCGCAGCATTGAATATATCAGGTTTTGTTAAGCGTATAATAGGAAGGTCCTCGGATGAAAAAGTCAAAGAGAGATGCAACTTCGCTCTGGTTAGGCCACACCTCGAATACGCCGCGAGAATTTGGGACCCTGATCATACAGATTTAACCAAAAAAAATAACAAAATACAAAGAAAAGCAGCACGCTTCGTTAAAAACTGCTACAAACAAACATATAGTGTTACACAACTGTTAGAGGGATTAAGGTGGGAGCCCCTAGAGACTCAGAGGCTGCACGCTAGGCTTAGGCTGCTTGAGATATTCAGAACTGGTGTGTTTCAGAGCGACACAGAGAATATTATCATGATGCCTCACTGCATTTCTAGGTCTCACAGATGCGATAAAATAAGAGAGATACTCTGCCGAACAGATAGATGCAAAAACTCGTTCTTTCCGCGCACAATAAGCGACCACAATAGAAACTGAGCTCCTCCAAATACACTCTCCTGGGACATGTCACCATTTCACCTCCAAAACTTTTCATCTTTACACGGCTGGTGACCTACTACCCCCTGCCACACGTCCAAGCGGCGGCTCGCGGGGTAGTATGTAGATGTAGATGACTTTTTTTTCAAATTGTCTATGCTACATTCCATCAGAATAACATCTCTGCACTGCTTAATCTATATTCATCCAATGCGATCTTTTAATACTTAGGTCGCGGCATGGAAAGTCGCCTGAAATTCATTAACTCCAATATAATGATAAGATTTGACTTTGTATTTCCGCATATTTTGATTTGTAACGACCCGGGTTTCGACGTTCGACGTCATCTTCAGGTAATGTATCTACAATTTCATCACATATATATATACAAATCAACTCAGGTGAGGGCGGTGATGTGGGAGGTGTGAGAGGGCTAGTATATATATGTGATGGAATTTTAGAGACATTACCTAAAGATGACGTCGAACGTCGAAACCTGGGGCGTTACAAATCAAAATATGCGGAATTACAAAATCAAGTGTTATTATTTGAATGTTAACAGATTCCTCCAAGTTACGCCTGATACTACCAATTACATTAACTCCAAAAAAATTACCTGGTCCCGATGAAATTCCCGCTCGAGTTAATAATGAATTGGCGTCAGAAATAACACCGTACTTAAACATAATATGTTTTAAGTCTCTTGTAGAACATCGTGTACTCTACGATAGGAAAATCGGGAACGTCACATTTATTTTTTAAGATCGGTGATAAGGAAGAGCCTAGTAACTATTGACCTATCTCCCTCACGGCTGTTTCGAGCAAAATATTGGAACATATAATCGTTAGTTCATCTGTGGAGTATTTAGATAGCCAAATCTTGCTGATTCAAGACCAGCATTGATTTCGAAATGGCTGGTTCTGCGAAACCTAGCCAGGCCCCTTTCTTCCCAATATTCTTTTCTCTGGAGAAATACTCGTCCAGGTTGAAGCGGTAATTTTTTATTTCGAAAAAGCTCGTGTTTCGAAATTACTAGTTTATCTGAAAACTTACTGATTTTTCTGTGGTTCGGTTTGGTCCAGTGGTTGTGTGTTCGACTTTATTTCGAGGAACAGGTTCGAGACCAGACGAGGGAAAACATTTTTCCTGGCTGGCCAACCAACTTTTGCATGCCACCCGAATTTGACTTCACTACTGAGAGGTAGCTGTCTCAGCAGACGGCATTGGTAACGCTTTACAAGAAAATCGGACCGGTATCAACTGCCACAGCTCAGGGCGCGAGTGAAGTTCACAGAATCGGCTGGGGTATTTATGTGAATGGAGAACATCTGGAGCAGGTAAAACGATTCAAGTACCTGGGAACTAAAGTGACGGAGGTTTGGACGAGTGAAATGGAGATAAGAACAAGAATTGGTGTGGCTAAGGAGGCATTTAGGAAGAAAAAGGGTATACTAACTAGTAAAATGGAGCTGGAACTGAAGAAGAGAATCGTCAAGTGTTTTGTTTGGAGTGTGTTTTTGTATGGTGGGGAAACATGGACGATGACAGAGAAAGGATAAAAGGATAGCGAGTTTAGAAATGTGGATTTGGAGGAAAGTGCTTAACATCAAGTGGTCTGATTGGGTTGGGAATGAAGAGGTGTTGAAGAAAACAATAGAAGGAAGAAAGCCCTTAAAGACCATTGAAGATAGGAAGAAGAGCTGGATGGGACATGTACTGAGAAAGAAATGTTTGTTGCGAGATGTACTGGAAGGAATGTTGGATGGAAACCGCAAAAGAGGAAGAAAGAAAAGAAAGATGATTGATGATCTGAAGGACGGAGGGAGTTACAGAGAGTTGAAGAGCAGAGCAGAGGGCAGAGAGAGATAGGTGGAGGCACCAAGGACCTGTAGAAAGCAGACAACTAGTGATGATCATTGCGATGTGGAAGGCAACGGGGATACCAAGACATTAATCTCCATAGAAGATGCAACCCTGCATTCGAACTACTATGACGGGATGGCATTCCTCCCAGTATAACATTCCTGAGGTATAATAGTTCCCAAATCGGATATCCGGGTGGGAATTAGTCGGAAGGGTACAAGAGAACAAGTGCAGGATACGAACATGTGCGTGTGAGATCTTTAGGGCTGAGCAAGTAGCTCGAGAATGAGAAGCTCATGAAATTGTACAAAGAGGATTTTTAAAATATTGACACGCTAAACGTAGCAACGTTGCTGAATTGTTGAGGGAATTCGGGTGGGAACCTCTATCTGATCAAATGGAAAAAATAGATGTAATATATTAGGAAAGTTATATGTTGACTATTTTTTGCCGGACGTTCAACATATTTTGCTAGAGCCAAACAATTATGGTATGGCACAGGCATAAGATTGAGGATATAGACTGCAGGGCCGATAGATTTAGAACTTCATTTATTTCACGTACAAAAAGGGACCATTATAGTTACGATAGATCAGCCACATGATACTTTGGCCCTTACTAGGTAAAGAAGGCTTTGTACTTGGACTAAATGTCTGAACATCATTCTTAGCAACTCATCCGCATGAAATTTCCGGTATGATTTGGCTCTCGCATGATTCAGTATCTTGCACTACTACTACTACACCCAATTAATGATACTAAGCAATAATTGTATCTTAATTAGAGTAATGCATGATAGCATGTTCGTCTACGTAACACTCTCCTAGCTTCTGGTATGACCGCGCATTGTCATCCTGACTGATTTTGGTCTGCGCCTGGTATCCGGGCGAACGTTCGTGGTTCTGATTTCAGCTGGGATGAGTGTTGCATGCTTGGTGTGGAATCACCCCATGCCACTCACCCTAGTGGTGGCTTGCCTAGTAATACGTAGATGTAGACGAAGTCAAATTGAATTTTCAGCCTACAATAAGCATTTGAGGAGAAAATTCGGTTAGACACATTTCATTCCCTCTTGTATAGAATTTGAAAACTACCGTGACTCATTTGAGACAATAAGGGGAGGGGAGGATGAATTCACTGATAAATAAAACTGCATCGTCGATGAGAAATGATTGAGGATTGGCCCAGAGTTCAATACTCATATAGATAAGTGTAAATGGGACCAAAATATACCTCAATATTTGACATGTAACATTGGAGACGGAGTAACTGACAAAGTGAAAAAAGAATAATCGCCAATAGGTCCTCTTTCCGAAGATTAGTTTACTTCGCTCTTCTTTTTGCCAACCTCCGACACCATTGTTCACTTTGAAATCTTTCATGATTAGCCCGATGTGTTCTATTCTTGGACTTTCTCTTAAATTCTTTCCATTCATTACTCTTTCCAACATTGTTTGAACAAAGCTCTTGTGTAGCACAAATGTGTGTGCAGTACTGAGGGTGGAGTAAACATAACACCTTCGGATACAGTAAAATATCTTGGAATTACCTTAACATCTGGTATATCGTGTGGATTACACGTACAGAACATATTTGGCGCAGCATTAAATATATTATGTTCCGTTAAACGTATAATAGGATGGTCCTCGGATGAAAAAGTCAAAGAGAGATGCTACTTTGCTCTGGTTAGGCCACACCTCGAATACGCCGTGAGCATTTGGGACCCTGGTCAAATGGATTTAACAAAAAAAATTAATAAAATACAAAGGAAAGCAGCGCGCTTCGTTAAAAACTGCTACGAGCGTTCATATAGTATCTCACAACTTTTAGAGGGATTAAGGTGGGAGCCTCTAGAGACTCGGAGGCAGCACGCTAGGCTTAGTTTGCTTGATAAATTCAGAACTGATATTTTTCAGAGCGACAGAGTATATTATCATGATTCCTCACTACATCTCTAGGTCTGACAGATGCGATAAAATAAGAGAGATACTCTTTCGAACAAATAGGTACAAAAACTCGTTCTTTCCGCGAACAATTAACGACCACAATAAAAATTTAGCTCCACTAAATACATTCCTATAATACATGTTACCATTTCATCTCCAAGAAATGTACATCTTTACGCGGCTGACACCGCCTGCCGCACGCCCATGCGGCGGCTCGCGGGGTATTATGTAGATGTAGATGAATGTATTAAATAATTTTATCTCCTCTTCTCCACAAAGTTTTACTTATATTTATATTATATTCAACTCTTCGCAAGACTTCTTCGTCAGAGATTCTCTCTATTCATTCAATTTCCATTATTCTTCGGGGACACCACATCTCCATTGCTTCTAATCATTTCTGCTGTGCAACTGATATTGTCCAGGTTACACTGCCATCTACGAGCATGCTTCGAAACCATATTTTAATGAAGTGTTTCCTCAATTCCAGGCCTGTATTTATATCTGTCAGAAGGCCCCTCTTCTGGCAGGTGCCTTCATTGCTTGGGTTATTTTGCTTTCTATGCATTTCTTTCGTCTTCCGTCGCCAGTATTATTGTTTTCCAATTAGCAAAATTCTTCCACTTGCGCAAGTTTTGTTGTCCAAGTTAAACGCTGATTCTGCCTTCTTGAATTATTTCTCAAATCACAATCATTTCCCTAATATTAAGATTTAGGATGTATTTCTTCATAGTTTCGTCCTTATAGTTCAGCTCTCTCGCCAAATTTTCTTCTCAGCGAAGATAGGGATTTCGCCAGCGAAGCGCGCTTATTTTTTCTTCATTTAACCTGCATACAAATCTTATGTCTCTAAATGAAACTTCAATCCTCTTCTATGTTGACAGAACTCTCTTCCATACATGATGTGAAACGCAAACGGATATAGAGGGATTCAACCACCATTCTGACGTCGAATATGAGACCTAAATAATGTATTCGTTGTTTTTTCGCTAGGATAATCAATGAAATTGGAGTATTTTCTTTAGGCACCTAAATCCCCCCCTCTATCACTAATTGTCATAGAATTTACTTCAATACTGTTGTTAAAATTGTAAAAAGTGGATGCAGAGGGATCTTTAAAACCCATCACGTCTTGGGGTGACATAATTGGACAGTGGGTCACTTTTCTTCGCAAAATCATGTTCATGTCTCATTCCCGAGATCTTTTATCTTGCTTTCTTACTTCGTTAAGATCCCTCTTGTCTTACCTTTTCCTCTATTCATTATTTTTCGTGGAACCTTTGGGGTCGTATTTCATTCGGTGTTGCCAAATAACTATTCGGCATGTCGGTTGCGAGATTCACTATAACTGCATTATTTGAGCGTTAATGCTCTCCACTACATTAATTATGATTCGCAGGGAATTTCGTTTTCATGCTTAGCATCTACGATTCCCTATTATACTTGCTATGTCATGTTTGAAATACAGTTTGTTACACATTTTTCCGCGTACCATTCGGGACCATAACAGCTGTGATCGTCGTCATGAATAGTGCGAATTATGAGATAAGCTAGACTATAGATTTTTTTCTTTATATTTTCTACGTTTTTTTAATGCATGATGTAAATAATGATTTCTTATTTATGCATGATATTTTGAATCGGTAGTAGTAGTCTTAATATCCTTTGCATGTTGGAACGAAGATTGTTTCTTGGTTAGTAGATTGATAATTGGCACGTTGCATGTGCTAGATTGTAGAACCGATAGGTATAAAATGTCATTTTTTCCGCGTACCATTCGGGACCATAACAGCTGTGATCGTTGTCATGAATAGTTCGAATAGTGACAATAGGCAGACAGTAAATCTTTCTCTTTATATTCTCTACGTTCTTATTTATTCACCATGTAAATATTGATGTTCTTATTTATGCATGATATTTTGAATGTGTAGTAGTAGTCTTTGTATCCCTTGCATGTTGGAACGATTGACGATAGAATGTTTCTTGGTTATTAGATTTTTAATTGGCGCTTTGCATGTGTGGTACGCGGGTTTCAATGTAATTTCGGTGTTCTGGCGTATAATTGATGCATGCCTGGTGTGGAAGCCCCCCCTGCCACAGGCATTTTGGGTGGCTTGCAGGGTATGACGTAATGTAGATCTTTAAACATGGCGGAGTTCGAGAAAAATGGGGCCTCGAAGTCTAAAGCAACGCTAAAACAGAATTCATAAAAATCTCTTCTCAAGCAGCAGCGTGGGTGGTTGAGCACGAGTTCAAGGCTAAGGTGTATATTCTCCAGACGATTGGGACCCGTTTGCAACTCCGCAAAAAAAATGCAAAGAATTCGGTCGTTCAAGTGGACTTACGTAACAGCGCAACCGGTCGAAGATTGGGCACCTGGGGAGTGGATGAGGAAGGAGCAGACGGGAACTAAAGAGAGAGGACGAAGGGAAGGTTAAGACAGTCTAGGGACACTGTCCGTCATTGGGAACGAAGAGCTTCCTGAGAAATGTGAGCGACTACTAGCTGAGAGGAGGAGGAGGAGGAAAGGGAGGGGAGGGGTTGAGACGGTCCTTGGGGGACGCCCTTGCGAGTCACGAAACCACGTTTCAGTTCGAAGCGGCCTCAAATGACTCCCGAGTTGACTGGAGTGGAGAAAGGTGGGTCTCTGTGGTATAGGGTGCTCCCCAAGGAAACGATGGTTGGACTATGAATTCGTCTTGTTGGATAGAACTACATATGTGCTACACTATGGACTAGACATTCAAAATATTTTGCTAAAGACATTCAAAATATTTTGCTTGAGCTAAACTATTATGGTAGAAACGATCACAGGAATAAGATTAAGGAAATAGACTGCAGAGCCGATAGGTTAAAAATGCCACTTTTCCTCGTACAATAAGGGACCACAAAATTTGTGATGGATCAGTTCTAGGATACTGACTAGGTTAAATAGGTTTTTTCAGTAGTGCCAAATATCTTAACATGAATTGTCGACACCAACCTCGCATGTAATCTCCGGAATGATATACTCCTGCTTGTCTTAGTACCTTGTAGTGCTATTTATTTGTCACATTAATAATACTAACCAGTGGCTAAATCTCGAGTAGTGTACTGCATGGTGGATGTTCTTCTTCGTATCACTCTCCAAGTTTGTGGTCTGAGTGCGTATATTTGGCCTTACTGCTTTGCCCATTCGAGGGAACGCGTGCGGTTCTGATTGAACTGGGATGAGTGCTCCATGCCTGGTGTGAAATACCGTTCCACACACCCTAGTGGTGACTTGAACGGTATTTTGTAGATGTAGATGAGATGTACATCTATTATCATTTTTCTCCCTTTGGAATGATGAGCGAGGAGTTGTACAATGAATACTGATTTAATGCCTCGTAAATATATTTACGCTTGACAAATTAATTAGTAGCGTGATGCGGTTCAATAATTTTCATCGACTCATCTATAATATTTAATTCAGCCGTCATCATCGATTTCAATTTCGGGTAAGCATTACTAATGTGTGAGTTACCATTGTGTTGCCTATTAAATACACTAGCACACCATTTGTTGAGTTCATTTGCTTTGCCTTCGTCGTCAATTATAATATCCCCTCCTTCGGTTTGAATCACTTCTACCTTTGTGTGAATATTTTTTCGTCTTCTTAAGTATTTATAGAATTTAGTGGTATCAATTTTCGATAGCATGTTAAGTAAATATTGCTCCCTGGCTATAATAATATAATAATAATAATAAAGAAGGAGCTGACGTTTGCCTTCCTTCGTTCCGCGGGTCTCAGGTCCGAAACAGAGGGTTTCGTTCTCGCGTGCCAGGATGGTGTCATCAACACTCTCGTGTACCGCCGAATGATATTCAAGGCGGAGGTGACGGACACGAGATGCAGAGCGTGCCGAGCCAAGCCGGAGACTTTGAGTCACCTTCTCTCCGGCTGCAGTTATTACGCGCAGTCAGCGTATTTAGCTCGGCACAACGCAGCTCTGCGGGTGTTGTATTTCCACCTTCGACATCATTACGGCATCGACGAAGTTTATGTGCTGCCCTATGCCCCTGGAGATATTGAGTCCGTCGTGGAGAACGACAAAACAAAAATCTGGTGGAATTACTCATTCCCCACCACCAGGCAGTTGGAGGCGAACAAGCCTGACATCGTTCTCCTCGACCGCCAATCTCGTTCCATGTTCGTAATCGAGTTTTCGGCTCCGGCCGATACGAACTTGGACGCAAAAGAGGCGGGAAAACGGACGAAATATCAAGACCTGCTGTTCGAACTTCGGCAGATGTACCCGGGACACTCTGTAAAACTAGTAGTCCTAGTCATAGGTGTGCTCGGTGGAATCAAGGGCTCGCTGATACAGAGCATCAAGTGTATTCCTGCTTGCGTGGCACAGGCGGAATCACTTGCAGCCCGCATGCAGAAGGCCGTCCTCTTGGGGTCGCTCCGTCTGCTCCGTGCGCACGACCCGAACGCAGCGTAGCCACTGATCCGATGGGTTAATCGGAAGCGGCTACGAACTCTGCACCTCCCCTCTCGAGTTCTCGGCCATTATGACGGCAACGAAACCCGATGTTAGCCGGGGACTCGGAGGGGAAAGTTACAGAAGTAAAAAAATAATAATAATAATTCTTTATTGTCCCATCAGGTCCACAAAAGACATAGAACTCGTCAAACATGAACTTGTCAATCATATCGTATATTTATTTATTTTATTTATTTATTTATTTAAAGTAATAAAACCACATACAGCTATGTCGCCATTTTATAGTGGCCATATAACAATACATACACTTAAGGACATATACAAGCAAACTTAACAACAGGTTGCAAAAAGAAATTATGGAAATATATAAAAAGAAGAAAATTGGGGGAATAACTACTTAGGTGAAAGATACAAAAGAGAAAGGCTTATAAAGGATTTAGATGAAAGTGCAAAAGGATCAATATGGGAAGGGAGGGAATTCAATAGAGAGGAGAGGCGGAAGAAAAGAGAACGTTTAGTGATCGAAAGTCTAGGAATGGGCATGTGGAGTAAAGGGTGAGAACGGGTGGGGCGGGATGGAACTTTGAAATTGATAAAAGAGAGCAATTCAGGGCAGTCGATGGTGGAATTAAGAATATTATAAATAAATATTAAGTCTGCTGTGAGTCTATGAGTGGGGAGATTAGGGATGGAGAGATATGATAGAATAGCTTTGGTGGACATATTACGACACTGTGGTAATCTATTCTTAACTATTTTAGCAAAGAAGTTGCAGACACAGTCCAGTGATGAAAGATTAGTTTGAGAAGAGATAGACCAGATGGGGCAGGAATAGGTAAGAATTGGAAGAATAATGGAAGAGAAAAAAGTTTTAAGTGCTCGGGGCTCATTAATTTCGGTAAAACGATAGAGGAGGCCTAAGAGGGACATTGCTTTAGACTTGATTGTTTGTATTTGTGGAGAAAAGTTCAATTTATTGTCAGTAAGAATACCGAGGTCCTTAGATGTTGAAACACGTTTTAGCGGGTGATTAGTCACAGTATAATTAAATTCTAGAGGGGCCTTCTTTAGGGAGATAGACATCAAACTGCATTTTTCCGGGTTTAATTTAAGGTTCCAAATATCGCACCAATTTGAGGTCTGGCGTAAGGCATCCTGTAGTTCATGGCAATCGGAGGGCTTTTGAATGTTCTTGAAAAGTTTACAGTCATCGGCATAAAGTAGAGTATGAGCTTGGGAAGAGGGTATTAGGGAGGCAAGATCATCAATGTATAGATTAAATAGGTAAGGACCAAGGACACTGCCTTGAGGAACCCCAGATGTCATACAAGTAAAAAATCATACAAAAGTACTAGTCAAATTTTTTACAATGGTCATAAAATTCCTCGAGGGAATAAATTGGAGTGTCTAATAAAAAGGATTTGAGTTTTCTTTTAAAAATACAAATAGATTCAACACTTTTTATTACATTAGGAAGACTATTAAACAATTTCACACCATGATGGTAGGGACCCTTTCTGTTACTCTCACACCTTCTATGTTCAACATGGATATTACATTTAGTTCTTGTATTATAAGCATGAATATCTTGATTTAGCTCGAAATTTAAAATATTTTTTCTAATAAACAAAATTAGTTCAAAAAAATACAGTGCTGGGATTGGCAGTATATTTAAATTGCAGAAAGAACTCCTGCAAGATTCCCTTCTGGGTAAATTTAATATTATTCTGATAGCCCTTTTTTGTAATTTGAAAACAAATTTGCTTTGGCTTGAGCCTCCCCAGAGAATAATACCATATGCCAACAAGGAGTGAAAATTTGAATAATATACACTATTCAGAATATCAGGACACGTATTTGCTCTTAAAAATCGCAATTGAAAAATAACTTCACTTAATTTAGACAACAGTAGGTCAATGTGTGAGTGCCACTTTAAAGATCTATATATTTGGATACCTAAAAGAGAGACTGTTTCTACAAAAGATAAATTATTGTAAAGTTTAATTGGTGGAGGTTCAATTTTTTTGAAATTCATGCAGACTGTTTTTTCAGTATTTAAGGCAAGATTATTTTCATCGAGCCATAATTCAAGGTTAAACATTACATTATTAATTTTTTCTATCATATTAGTGATATTGGAAGCTTGAAATGATATGCTAGTATCATCTGCAAAAAGCACAGAGTTTGCATCTGGTGTAGCTTTGGGTAAATCATTTATATATAATAAAAACAATAAAGGACCAAGGATAGATCCCTGTGGCACCCCATTTTTTATTGTCATTTTTTTAGAGTAGAAAGCTTGGGTATATTTCAATTCATGGGTTAGATATGAAACTTCTACTAGCTGTTGCCGGTCCTTGAGATATGAATTTAACCAGTCATGAGCAGCACCAATTCCATAATTTGCTAGCTTTCTTAGTAAAATTTGATGATCTACAATATCAAAAGCCTTTCTTAAGTCCAAGTAGACTCCTATCGCTAATTTTTTTCTATCAATTGCATCCAGGGTATTGGTTAAAAATTCATAAAGTGCAGAAGAGGTAGATATGTTTTTTATGAACCCATGTTGATGTACATCAATGATGGAATTTGCATTTAAAAATTTAAGTAATCTTTTATGCATGATCTTTTCAAAAATCTTTGAAAATCCATACAATAAACTTATTGGTCGATAATTATTGACATCATTTGCATTTCCTTTCTTGAATAAGGATTTAACCTTACTGATTTTAAATAAAGTTGGAAATTTACCTTCTAGTAATGAAATATTACATAGGTATGTTAAAACGCCTGCTATAAAAGGAAGAGCAACTTTAATTATCTTATCCGGAATTCCATCAATTCCTGTCGACAACTTATTAGCAAGGGAGTAACCAATTTCCAAAATCTCATCACGGGTGACTGGATATAAATAAAAGGGATACAGTATTTGTGGACATGCATGGGTTCTGACAAAATTAGAGTAACATTTTGACGAGCATCTACTTAAGTTAGATAGTTTAGCAGGGGCTTCTACAAAGTGATTATTTAAAATATTTGCAATGTTTAAAGGATTTTCGTTTATTTTCCCATCATGTATAATGGCCAAGTTTTGGGGGGAAGATGATTTCTTTCTACTCAATACGTTATTTATAATGCTCCATGTAGTTTTTTTTACATTAAAAAATTTTGAAATAACACTATTATAACAATTTGATTTGGCATCTCTATATATTTTCCCTATTTAATTCCTTTACTATTGGTTTATATTTACTTAGGTGGGTATTACCACGCTTAATACTTGAGTGGGTTTTCCTAGCCTTACTCTTTAGGGTTTTTATTGCGTTATTATAGTACTCGGGATCGCTGTTCTTTTTTCAAGTGATTTTTTGAACAAATATCTTTAATCCTTAATCAATGATAATTTTAAATCCTTCCCAGATTTTATTCACACTTTTTCTTTTACCAACCCAGTCCTGTCATTGATCATTTGAAAACTTACTGAAGCCATTAAAGTCTCCCTTTTTGTACCTCCATATGTGACATTTTACTTCCGTTTCCAGAGTTTTCGGAGAATTCCACTGAACATCAATACTCACAGCTGCGTGGCCACTTATGCCTGAAATGACCTCTCCTTCTCGGAAGATCTCATTTGGTCTGACAAGAAATACGTCAAGAATGTTCCCTAGCCTATGGTCGTTTTCGAACTTGGCAAACGCATAGTTAACTTGATATCAAGATATCTTGATACCTAGGCAAGCAAAGTGAAATTCTTACTTGACACTTTCGTAGCTCTTTTACGATGGAAGAGACATCATGCGGCTTTCATTTCGTAAAACATACGAAAAGCGCCATCCGTGTCCATAATTTTTGTGGGCGATTGAAGTCGATTACTTCTTTAAAATGCTTCCCATCCGTATGCAAAAATTTAAAGGGAATATAATTTTTAAAATCTTATTGCTTATGAATAAAAGAATTTTCATATACCATAATATGGTAAATAACTATTATTCTTCGATTGCTAGGGGCTGCTAAATTGCTGCTAAAGTGGACGACATATCGCTCAAAGTATTTCACCAGTCAACGTCTTTATGCACAAAAAGGCATTATAATATATTTTGCCTATATGAAAAAAATACGTAACAATATATTAATGCATTACACTTCGAACAAACTACCTATGATCTGCGACTGATAGCTGATAAATACGTGCGTTGTAACTAACATAGGTAATTAAGTTGAAAACAATTTACGTTTACTCTAATGATTTATTGTCCCCTTCTTTGATGAATGCACTGCAAACCTCTCCAATGCTCAACGTTATTAACAATTATGATGTTCGTTTGCTAAAAATAATGCTGCCAATGAAATTATGGCTACCTGAGAGTACTTTTCATCGGACCATAATTCTTTCAACGTGATCATTTTTTTTCCTTCCAGAGCAAGGAAGATAGAATTTGTAGGTTCAATGAAGTAAACAAGGACGGAACATCTACAATGTATGGAATTATTCACACAACTATTAGGTACCATATCGTTTATCAGTATATTAACATTTGAAAAGCCTTTAAATATAGCTAATTCATCGATTTTTCCGCAAAAAATTAATAAATATCACACAAATATACGTAGTAATGATAAAATAGTATCCATTTGAAAGTTTATTCACTTCTACTTTCCATACAAGCCCATATTATCACACCCCGAGTTCTAACTTTAAATCTCGCAAGCATAAAAAGTCGGCTTTTTCATTTACGTGGTATCTTGGTTAGGTATCTAGACAATATGGCGTCAGCGGCCACTTGAATTTGACGTCATATCCGCCCAGTGCTTACTAGGTTTCAAGGGAAGATTGCTTGATTTGCCAAGTTCTAAAACGGCCTAATTAGTAGGCTGTTTTACAACCTGGGTAAACCCCTTGCTGTGAATAAGCCGATTCACGAGGTTTTGGGCTCTCCCACCCCCTGCCGCGTGCCCACCCCAACAATGAGGGTAAGGCTGCATCGATTTTCCGCGCATGAATGAACAAGTGCCTGTGCTGCCCGATGTTCGTCTATTTACTGGTGGTATTTCCTGATCTTCTTCTAAGCAACGTTAATGTTTATTTAAAGCATGCTCTTTTATGAGGGACCGGGGTGACCCAGCGTGGTCCACTCCGTTGGTTGAAGGTGCGACTCCTGGTGAAGGAAAATCTATTCCTAAGGAAACTTTAACCTGAAATGACCACACTACTGAGAGAAAGGTTGGTAGCAGAAGATTAAGGAAATAGACTGCAGAACCGATAGATTTAAGATGTCATTTTTTCCTCGTACAATAAGTGACCGTAATAGTTGTGATAGATCAGTTCTAGGATACTGACTAGGTTAAATAGGTTTTTCCAGTAGTGCTAAATATCTTAACATGAATTGAATATACTAACCTCTCATGCAATCTCCGGCATGATATACTCCTGCATGTCTTAGTACCTTGTAGTGATATTTATTTGTCACATTAATAATACTAACCAGTAGTTATATCTTGAGTAGTGTAATGCATGGTAGCATGTTCTTCTTCGTATCAATTTCCTAGTTTGTGGCCTGAGTGTGTATATTTTCCCTTACTGCTTTGGCCTGCGCCTGGCATTCGGGGGAAAGCGCGGGGTTCTGATTTGAACTGGGATGAGTGCTGCATGCCTGGTGTGGAATCACCCCGTGCCACACACCCTTGAGGTGGCTTGCACGGTATTTCGTTAATTTAGATGTAATAAACTACAGTTTAGGTAATCACAGGTACAAGAGCATAGCAATAACATGATCGACAGATAATGTTGACAATTTCCATTTTTTTCAGCGAGATATAACTTGTATGCCGTAGTAGTTAGGATGAGTATATCCCAAAAAAATTTTGACTCAACTTCTTTGACTAAATACGTGGGATGCTGTTACACCTGGCTGTCGTTAAAATTCATTTCTCGTTGAAATGCTGCATGTTGTGAAGTTTACTGACCATATATCCGACAGGCGTTTTTCATTTCGGCTAATGAGCATTTCGGTTTAACATGCCGTTCTTCCCTTACAACAGGGATCATCATTAAGACCATGATTACATTCAATCTTGTCTTACTTAGGTCCTGAAACACCAAGAAGTAATTTTAAATATTCTTGAGCAGAATTTATCGGTATCATTTAGTTTAAATTTGGCAAGGAAGATGGAAAAAATTTTGAGAAGGAAAATAGTGCATGGATAAAAATAAAAAATACAAATTGAAACTTCACCGGAAGAAAATTAAGCGATTACCAGTGTAAGAGAGTCGCTATAAAACAAGGACAACAAAAACTGGACAAAATGGATGGATTTTATAATCGTGGGTGGAAAACTCGAGGTAGAAGACCCAAGACAGACAGATTGTGAGCAGAAACACTGATTAGAACCACGCGTGAAGATTATTACTCATAATTTCTTATTTCACCCATCCATTTTATCTTTAGCATCCTCCAGCACCAACTTTCTAATGCTTCTTATCTTTTCTGGTCTGCTCTTCCAATGATCTATACCTCCAATCCATCGACTGACACGCTGCACACGAATATTATTTCGTACTCTTTCCATATTTGCAATCCCGTCGACTTTGAACGTAGTTATTGCCTTTTCATCACGAACGCATTCTTAGCTTTGAACATTCTACATTCGCTGTTTGATCTCAGCTGTACATCTTTCGTCCTCCACGGTGGTACTAACTTTACTGCTCAAGACGTAGTAATACTCCCGTTGGAATAATTCTCATTGAATGGTGCTCCATGGTATTATAAGTCATGCATTTGAGTCGCTAGAGGGCAGGTGGAATGATTGATCCTGAGGAAAGGAAGACGGGATAATGGTAGACTCGTTAGCAAGGGTCCGCCGTTTTAGCAATTGCACCCTCAAAAACAAGTAATGGATGTTCTTTTCGTATCATATTGAAGAAAGATGTCGCCAGAGGTTGAGCCTCTTCGATTTTCAAATTTCTGGCTGAGAAGTGTGTTTTTGTTTGCCAAAGGTCAGGTAAGTTTCCTCACTAATCCAGGGGGATAAAAATGTTTATTTTGCATCGTATTTTGAAATAATATCTTTCAAACCAAATAAAGAATACCCGAAATCAATATCTTTAATAGTTAACCCGTAGTTGAGTGATACGTAAACACGGGTAGAGTGAAAATGAGGCCTGAAACGCTCGCCTCGGCCGTCACAAAGGAAGCGCGCAGCAGGGCGCACTCGGTCGCTCGGAAGCCAGTGGCGCGGATCAAACCTCACATCTACATGATTTATAGTGCTTATTAGTTAACAGATCAGGCCCAATGAAGACTGAAATGAAAGATAACAAAACTCTCAAAAATGTTTGTTCTATAAAAATTTTTTGTTTTTGGCACTGTTTTCCAGAGAAGTTGAAACCAAGCAGCGGGTACTCGGTGTGTTCCGCAATACTTCCTCATATCTTGAAAAAATTGACTTAAATATCACTTATAGGTAAATAGTCGAGTTTCTGACGAGGAATAGACGTTATTACCATCAATTACCTTGAAAATTTAAGAGAAAACTGCATATTTTTAACTCCATCGCCATCTTGGATATTTCGCATCTGGGCGAAATTTCGACCAAGTAACTAGTGTAACTAGTATTCAGAGGCATAAAAAACATTTAGAAACCACCTTTAATTGCTTGTGAACCTGAAATGCTTCTAGCTGAACTTTTTTCCGGAATCTGTCCAAGACTATGCGTGGGGATCATAACCGGGGTTGGATAACCTTGTAAAGGAAGAAAGGCGAGTGCTCGTGGGAAGAGGGAGGAGGTGGGCGAGGAAAAATAACCACGAATCCGCAATCTCGTTGGCTGGTTGTTTTACGACCGACCGTAGCAGGGTGATCGGCGGGCGAGGGAAGGAATATTTGGGGAATGGAGGAAAGAGGAAGAGAACTCGAGCCACGCAAATAGGGAATTGCAATCGAAAAAGACGCGGTCAGTATTCCAAAAATGCGTACTCAAGCAACTTTCAGAAAATCTGCCGAAATCTTCGGGTCAGCCCATCTCGAGTCGCTGGGCATTTCTTGTTATCAGGGGGTATTGCGGAGTCCTATGCAGACAGAATTGATGGATACCGTCGCGCGAACCTTCCATTAAATAGGTGACCAAAATTTTTCTTGTTTATAGTAAATACTTTACTTATTTTGACCCAGGGATTCGCATGTCTCATTAAAAATACCACACCGGCATGCCACCATGAGCATACGGGACGCATTTTTGTCGCGAGATATTGAGTGGGCTCCTGTACCAAAATCTTGTATGTCTGATTATTTGTTCCATTTAAGGTGACTGATGCAGTCTTTGTAGGCAGATGAGTCCAGTCATTATGGGTTTTTTACCAAGAAAAATTCCCTAAATGGAGATACTAAGCATATGCGTGGTACTGGTGCCCAGGAATAACATGTCCAAAAATCAACACTCGTTCATGCTGTGCTAAGGCCGCCATAATGGAAGATAAACTTTTTTGACCAAATTTTTTTAACTGCTGGAAATACGGAAAAATTGTCTAAAAAATGCCACAATGACAAACATTAAATGCGTCTTTTTTTTTAGATCTCACAGCTTTTGTCCTATCTCTCGCGGTTTTCGAGAAAATCGTAAATTAAAAACAGCACAATTAGAGTTTTTTATTTTAGAAAGTTTTTCCAGAGTATTACATATCACAATTATTTTTATCTACAAAATGAGCGAATTTAGTAAACTACGGATGAAATACAATACATGTTCTAGTTTTTCATGGATTTCAGAAGAATATTTCTAAGAAAAACAGTTATTACCCATAGCTGAATCAGGGAATCTGTTTTAATATGTATGATCTATAGGCTACCCGAGAACTGTTGGAGTCCTCTCCTAAATCTGTCACATCTTTTAGAAGTAGATGCTTAAAACGTATTTGAAAAAAATTAATCCTTAAATATATGTGTCTTTTCATTAAAACAATAAAAGAGCATATTATGCTCTTTTGTTTTTTTCTCTATTGCCACCCGGCAGTTTCCTACTTCCGCCATGAATATTTTTTTAGTAGGGATATTAGGGTAGGGATATTCCACTTTACAGCAGTTTCCCTCCCCAAACCCAATACATTTATCTGTCCATAAATAGTAGGGTCCACTCATCAGGTCCATCACCCAATCACCACTCTCCACCAGTCCCTATCAAATGCATCTTCCGCATCCAACCCCCTCCTCTGCATTTCATACCTCACTCCATCCCCACCATGACTTCTTTGGTCTTCCTCTTCTCTTTCTGCCTTCCGGAATCCATTTTAGATCGCAGCTTTCGGTATTCTTTCATCCCCCATTCTTTGGATGTGTCCATACCATCGTAATCTTCTTTCTTCAATAGTCTCCACTACATCCTTCTCTACCTCCATGATTTCTCTTATCTGCTCATTCCTAACTCTTTCTATTCTTGATTTCCTGGCCGACCTCCGCCAAAAGTCCATGTCAGTGGCTCGTAGTTCACTTTTTCCTCTTTCATTTGTAATCCAGTTTGCGGCTCCGTAAAGCATTATACTTTCTACTATTGCTGTATGTTTATTTGTTTTTGTTCTATTGAGTATGTTGTTGTTCCATAGTAAGGGATTAGTATTCCAATTGCCCTCCTACTCTGGCACATCCAATTCTCTATTTCCAAATTTGAGGATCCATCGATTTGTACTACTGATCCTAAATACTTGAAATGGGATACTTTTTTATTTTATTCCCGTCAATTTCTCCATCTTCATTGCTGCTGGTTAGATGTTGAGTTTTCTTCCAGTTAATTTTTAAACCCCATTTCTAATATTCTTGAGCTAGTTTCCTGCACGTGTACTTGATATCTTCAGTGTCTTGTGCAATGAATGAATAAAGTAAAAAATAAAATTAATAAATAGTAATCATAAAATAAACTATGAAAAAATAAAAAAATAACGGTATCACTAATGAGAACACGTGTTATGCGTTTTACGCAAACCTGTACGTGTGGGAAAATCTCTCTAACCACTTTCAGCCGAATGTCACAAATCTGCTCCCTTGGGATAACGTATTAACGAGGTCTTACTGAGCATTTAGCGTTCACTCCAAGAAACTCACAACGCAGGTGATGGCGCTCGTGCGTAAATGCTTCCGTCTGCGTGTTTGCGTGTTGCGGGCCCTTCCTCTCGCTTTCCGACATTAGCTGTTGTCGAGGTAAAAGCGATGGGAGAGAATGCGATGTTCAACATCTTCAACAGTAAATCACACTGCAGGTGTCAGTCATGGCGAATTTATTTCAATTCAATAACTGCGTCTGGAGTCAATTGGATTTTTGAGGAGGCGACCGAAAGCTAAGGTCATCTGCGCCGTCGGGGATAGGCAAGGGAAGAAGGGTGGATAGAAACCCGGCGTCGGCATTAGCCTGCTCTTATCGAAAGGCGCCAAGGGGACCACGGTCTAACGTCTCATCCGACAGACTGTACTTGAAGTGCCCTCCACAAGACACACTAGCAGAGATTGGGTGTCCTCAGAAAAATATCCTCCTCTGCAGGGATTTGGACCCTGGCCGTCCGTATGGTTAGCCAGTGCACTATGGCCACCACACCAACGTGATCCCCAATTGGAGTCAAAATGCGATGAATTTCCAAATGAAGTATGATTTTACCTAATGCTTGCTTTTACACATAACTTTGTGAATCTTGGGTGATTAGCGCTCAAATTAGTGCTGCGTAAAGTAATACGTTGTAAGAGAAGGCTTTTATATGCCATCAGTTCTATTCAACATATACAATGAAGAACTAACGGAAGAAGCCATAGTTGATGTAGGTGAAATCCTTGTGGGAGAAGGAGGAGTGAAAATCATTAAATATGCAGATGACCGGGCGGTAATAGCAGAGTGAGAAACAGTGACAGGAGATGGTGGATGAAATCGAGAGGGTAGGGAAACATTTTGCAATGAAGGTAAACTTCGGGAAGACTAAAAGACTGAAGGCAGGAAAAGAGGAAGGAGTTTTAAATGTCAACATTGATGGAAAAAGGCTAGAACAAATACCATCCTTAAGGAGGTTCCTCTGCCGCTCGGTGCGTCAAAAGCCTTAAGTGTTTTAAGAAGTCGATTAAAAAAACATTACCATATGTAGTCACCTGTAGTATTTCAACAAGTACTTCAAAACTTTGTGAATAAGGTGTATCGAAGCACTCGAAAGTGGGAAACAATTTTTAAAACTCATCAGTAGCTTATTTTGATCTCGGTTTCTGGCTGGCAACTCGTTGCCACGTTTAATTGCTCTGACAATAAATTTGAGCTCATCACCGCTATTTCGTGATCTGAAATGTGTTCCATAATTTAAAAATAAGTTTCAAAATATTTATATGGGAATGTAACTCCTTATTTAAATATAATGGGTAAAAATCATGTGTTAGAACGACTTGGCAACGGTGGTAAGTGCAACATTGCTCAATTACTGCGTTCACTTGTTTTCCTGCTCTCGTGTCGGCGTGTGTTTGAGTTTGTTAGTGACTGCTTTCCAGGAAATCGTTAATATTATAAATATATATTTGTATAATACATTACTGTATTTATGTATTCATTTATATAAATACCCGTGAGTATTATAACATATCTTCAGATAACTTTCTTATTATGATTCTTATACTGTGGCGCACCTTATATCAGTTTTTTGTCAAAACGACATTTATATTCGAATAGTAATCTGCATTTCTTCTACTCATAGGCAAGCATTGCCATAAGATCCTATAGAAATTCTCTCATTTTTAAATGCGAATTCCTAGAAATATAGCGTGGAAAGCCTAATTTTTTTCAACGGCAATCGATAGAGTGCAATAAGAAGGGCTTATTTTGAAACTTTCATGAAAATGACATTTACTTCGTTTCTCGGTGAAACCTCCTTAAGATAACTCGAAAGCGTTATAACGTGGTGTGGAAGTTGCACGGAGGAAATATGAAGTAGAATATCACAGGGAAAGGCAGCCTATAGTAAAGTCAACCAACTATTTTCAGCCAAAGCAATCAACAAAGGTTACTAAATAGTTGCATAGTTGCAAGTAAGAAAAAGGTTTGCTAAATGTTTTATTTGGAGTATTGTGCTTTTAGGAGTCGAAGCATGGACATTCATGAGGGAAGAGGAGAAATACCTTTTGAGGGTTTTGAAATGTGTCAATGGAGAAGAAGAATGTTAAGGTTAAAATGGAGTGTAAGATTTAAGGCTTTCCCGGCGAATGCTTAGAATGTATACTATCTCACGGGTTTCCAACCGGGTGATTGTGGTTTTTGGCACCGACGTTTCGAAGGCGTAGTCTGCCATCGTCCTCAGGGTGAATAATAATTTTGTAGCTGAGTGTAGGTGAGGACGATGAGGCCTTCGAAACGTCGGCGCCAAAAACCACTATCACCTGGTTGGAAACCCGTGAGCAATGCATTAAAATGGAGTGTTAAAGTAAGAAACGAGGTAGTGCTAGCAAGTATGAGTGAGAAAAGGAATATTTTAAGATCAGTGAGAAAGAGGAAGGCGAACAGGATGGGACGCGTCCTGAGGAAAGATTGCCTGCTGAAAAGAATGCAAGAAGGATTGATCGAGGGGAAGAGAGGGAGAGGCAGACGAAGAAAAAATGTCGACAGATATTATGAGTGGGAGGAGTTACGAAGAGCTGAGGGAGGCAGCACAGGATGGACGAGCATGGTTAGGGAGCAGTTTAATTCATCTACATCTACGTCATACCCTGCAAGCCACCCAAAGGGCGAGTGACAGGGGGTGCTTCCACACCAGGCATGCATGAATTATACGGCAGAACACCGAAACTACATAGAAACCAGCTTACCACACATGCAACGCGCCAATTATCAATCTACTAACCAAGAAACATTCCATCGTCTATTGTTCCGACATGCAAGGGGTACAAGGACTACTACTACAGATTCAAAATATCATGCATAAATAAGAACATCAATATTTACATCATGCATAAATAAGAACGTAGAAAATATAAAGAAAATGATCTACAGTCTAGATAATGTAACCTGTCTGAGGACAGATTCACCTTAGAAGAAGAATATAGTAATAATTACAACCGTTTACGCCGCTTTCTATGGAGGTGTTAACGAAACGATCACAAATGCGGGTTTCCTGTCGGTACAGATCACTTCTGCTGTCATAATGTAATGCATATCAACGTTTCTTCTCATGCTACCCTCATCTGAATACGAAAGGATTTATAATATGTCATTTTGTTTCCGACCGTGGCCTTATGCTCCTATCGGCGTTTGAGGTGATTATTTTCCATGCATGATATGCCTCAGAGTTGGGTACTCGAGAAGCCAATGCGCGAGTGTATGGTGATTTAAGAAGCTGCTTCGGCTAAGCAATTCAATTGGGGTTTTGCCACCTTCTTATTATTGATATCGAGGCCTGGGAAGATGATTATTTTCAATTACAGTGGCCCCGAGACTGTACGTGAATTTATCGCACGTAATTTCCTCGACATGACTGGATAATTGGGTGCATTAATCCTTTTGCTCTGATGTTATGCTTTAATGAGGTTGCGACATGCAAGGAAATTGAAATGTGGAACAGAAGAGTGACGCATTGCTTAAACATGATGAATCACTTTCATTTTTATGGAGAAATATGACAATTCTGATCGTAGTGAGAAATTTTCTCCCGGTTCTCCCGGAAAAGGGGTCCATTATGATGTATTTTCCGAAGAAATATACAATGTCTGTGAAAGAGACTGAAGCAGGTAATACGAGGAGTAACCTGTTCACAATTTATGCTTAGATGCGATTGAAATTGTATGATAACATCTTGAAATCTTTGGTGAACTTGAGAGACTTCGTTTCCTGTCGTGGCAATGAGAGCCGTTCGTCGCGTCCTGATGATTTTGGGCGTTTTCGTGGTCACGGGAGTGTGAAAAGAGAGTGTGTTGATGCGTAGGATAGCTCCTTGAAAGTTGCGCAGTCACTTCTGTCGCGGTCGCGGTGTCTGCCATTCCTTGAGGGCTTTCACCAATTTATATTACCAATTAACACATCAGTTGAGAGAAATGGCCTCAAATGCCTCTCCAAATCAGGTAAATCGGGCTTTGACTTCCTCCATCCAAAGATTCGACGTCCGAAATACTATTCAGGAAGCATTTAGTAGGCACTTAACAGATTACCCGTGTTTATCTGGATCACTCCATTGGATATCTGTGCAATGAATTTTAAAAATTTGGTGATTAGGTGGAAATTCTAGCGGCAAGCAGCTGTGCAGCAGAGATAGGGCTTTTACGTAATAAATCATAGCGCTGAATTGATTCATGCGAAATTGTGAGAACATTTAGCAGTGCCCTGGCGTAGCATTCAATTACTATCTATGGATGATATGACTAAGATACCGTTTAAATTTGTTAAACCTCATGTCTCTAGCGATATTTTTGGTATAAGTAGTAATTGGTCTTTTTAATAAATGCGTCTTCGATAAATGGTCACCCTCAGTCTTAGTCAGCGATTTCTCGGACTCTTCGCTGACTATTTCTCGCTGCAGCATTTTCGCGAGCACCCACTCAGCTACTTTTCAGCCTCAAAGGCCTTTCAAATGAATGAAAAGATTTAAACAAATGTTAACTAGCATTCAGCAGTTTATAGATTGCTTCGCCGCGATTGCTTTTAGGCATGCATTGATAATTGATTGCTTCTGTCTGGTGGGAGGTTAATTACGGGAATAATCGAGTCTTAGTATTGTTTATTTATGGAGATGACTGATTTGTTTGGAGAAAATGAAATAATCAGGTGATCATATGCTCAGTTCCTCGGATATTCTGACACTCCGTTCGGCATGCCTTGCTGGAAACCTTTCAATAAATTATATTTGATGACATATAACGTTAGAACGTTTATATTATGACTGTACGGTGCCTCTTTAGTGCTTAGTGACTTTTTTAAGCGAGTACGAGAAAACTAACCGCGGCAATTTTGGAGTGCGTAGGTGTGCAAATTTTCTCTTTGCTCCCTCCCGGTATTTTTCATAGTTAACCTTTTTCAAAGCCATTTTTTTTATCTCATGCCAAACAAAACTAACTAGAGAATATACATCTACGTCATACCCTGCAAGTCACCCAGAGGGTGTGTGGCAGGGGGTGCTTCCACACCAGGCATGCATGAATTATACGGCAGAACACCGAAACTACATTGAAACCAGCGTACCACACATGCAACGCGCCAATTAAAAATCTGCCAACCAAGAAACATTCAATCGTCAATCGTTCCAACATGCAAGGGATACAAAGACTACTACAACAGATTCAAAATATCATGCATAAATAAGAACATCAATAATTACATCATGCATAAATAAGAACGTAGAGAATGTAAAGAGAAAGATCTACAATTTAGCTAATCTCACTATTCGCACTATTCATGACGACGATCACAGCTGTTATGGTACCGAATGGTACGCGGAAAAAATTACATTTTATACCTATCGGTTTTTACAATCTATCTATCTAATTTTATTGGCGCGATCTAATCTGCCGTAGTACGAGGGGGCCTACTAATCTGCCGTAGTACGAGAATGGTCAATTAACGAAGATAGCGTGGGGATTTTTGATAATCCATCAACAAAAATACTGAATTCAGTGGGACTGCTACCAATGGGATAGTTTTGCACGTAGAGTGAAGGGTTTCCCGCCCTTGGGAAATTCCAAGTTCTTCCGTCCAGCATTGAATCCTCGTCCTCCATCCCTATTTTAGTACAAAGGTTTCTTTTCATTAGCCTCTGAGTAATTTTAGACTTTTAAACTACTATGGACATTATATGCGTTCAAGGGAAATTAATTATTCATTAATATGCATCAATTACGTCGTAATGCTTTGAGTATGCGAACAGGGAACACCTATTCTCTTTGATCCCATTAGCTTCTCGTAGTGTTTAGATTGACATAATGTATTATGACAGATGAATGAACAGCAGTGCTCATTTATCTAAGAATTTGTTGAGTGCGATTTTTAAGCCAAAAGATCCTTTTCAGTGCCGATGGAAATTGTGCTATAATAATATTATTCTGTTGTCTTCCCGTCTCTCGGAAGGTCGGGACCTCTTGCGTGAAAAATCCGTTGCCCATTCGTATTTATTTTATAGATCGTCGAGTTTTTAAAATGCTCATTTTGTTACCTTTTTCGATAAAATCATTTGAAGATCACAGGATAGTTAATATGAACTACTTGACTAATGGAATATAGCGCTTAGGTACGTCCTTAAAATTACTGTTTTAAAAAAGTTAAATACACTCGGGCGTTACTGTTTTTGTGGCCAAACCCGATGTGTTTCCGGAAACAGCTCAGCAGAAAAAAAAGTGATTTCTAAGAATGTGAGACCGAGCATTGGAGGCTCTTTACATATTTGCGCTGCAAAGCTAATATTAGAGGGAAGACGAGCGGGTCATCAGTGAGACGTCATTTGGAAAGTTGAGATAAGCTGGTGGGGATTTTTCAAGTTGCGAGCCTAAACATTGGTATGCCGATAGCATCTCCGCTCATAGTGTAAGCGTTAAAAACGATCGTTGAGTTCCAGTGAACGCCTCTTCCCTACTGCCCTGTCGCATGAGGGTAAATAATTAAGCGCCCTAAAGGCCGTAATAATGTAGAAGTAATTAGTCCGATTTCAGGAGATTCAGGCCATATTTCCTGGAATTTGGACACAATTGATCAAGCTTGAATGAGCTCCAGACAATACTAGACATTATCCATAGAGCAGGGCTAACATTTGGTATACGGATTAACATCGCTAAAAAAATGGATGTTTGTATGCAGAGCACTAAAGCAGATTGAATGACTCAGTATTGATCAGAACAAAATTTAAAATAGTTTCAGAATTCGAGTGTCTTGGCTCAATGATTAATTCATCACTTGATTGTGACAGAGAAATCAAAACTCGATGTGGTACAGCTAAAACAACATTCCGGCAGTTAAATGATATATATTGATCCATAAAGACACTCCCTTGGCTCTCAGAATAAAAGTGGTGCAGTGCTACGCAATACCCGTCTTATTGTAAGGAGTGAATACCTGGACGATTAAGAAAATATCAATGAAAAGACTGGAAGCAACTGACATGTGGCTCTTAAGACGGCTTCTCAACATTTCATGGATCGAGAGAGTTTCAAACGCTGAGGTCCTGCGAAGAGTAGGCCTTGATCGTTCACTGAGGAAGTTAATTGAGAGGAGGAAAATATCGTATCTTGGACACATCCTGAGAGGGAAAAAGTACGAAATCCTCAGTCTGATCTTGGAAGGGAGAGTTTAAGGGAAGCGCCCAAGAGGGAGAAGAAAAAGTTCATGGACACAAAACATCAAAGAGTGGACAGCGATTAGAGATACTGGGAACCTGTTTCAAGAGGCAAGAGAGCGATGCTCGAGCAGCCAACGCACTGAATAGTGCACGGCATCAAGAAGAAGAAGAAGAATATCAATTGAGTCATCACTACTTATGATGATGAAATATGTCGAAACTCAGTTGTGATTGAATACTTAAATCTGCGTTTAAATTCACTTTTTAATTCTTGTATTACACGGTACGATTTCATTGTAATGACGCGCCTACAAAGAACACCCTACTTGAGAGGGACAATTTAACTATGATTAAATCTTTGTTAAATTCGGAAAAGACAGGATTCAAGGGAGTGATGTGAGTGATATCCCATTTGTCTCAATTTTAGACCTGTGTACCTCAGGCCAACAGGTCGTTTTCAAGAGTCATTCTCCTTAAGTTTAACTTTTGCTCAAGCAATGCCCCTAAAGCTATAAAAAGCAATGCTCCTAATGCCCCGAAGCCCTATTTTAACTATTAATTTGATTTCTCCCCACTGAATGTGCTTTGCGTTTGAAGTGGAGCAAAATTTTTCGTCACCGAATCGTTTTTCTCCGAAGCGAAACAATTTTAGCTGTCGACATCGTTCCACACTTAGGGGATGTAAATTGCAAGATCAACTAGGGGATCGGGTTGGTGTGGTGGCTAGAGTACTGGCTAACCATACGGGCGGCCAGGGTTCATATCCCTGCAGAGGCGGATGTTTTTCAGAGGAAATCCGATCCCTACTTGAGTGTCTTGTGGAGGGCACTTCAAGTACAGTACTCCATCTGTCGGATGAGAAGTAAAACCGTGGTCCCTTGGCGCCTTTCGTTAAGAGCAGGCTAATGCCCACGCCGGGTCTCCATCCACCCTTCCTCCCTTACCTATCTCCTATGGCGCAAATGACCTTAGCTATCGGTCGCCTCCCCAAATATCCAATCCAATGAGTCAATGTTTAAAGTAGTTTTTTGATAGATGTGCTAGTTTTGAACTTTAAAACTTGGCCCAATAAAACTCGGCATGCATTTAGAAATTATTTCATTATCTACGCACAGATTTTCTCCTAAACGCCACATTATGCGTTGCATATTAATACGATGGTGGCTAGCAAATATCAAGGTATCATGCTGAGTAAAAAACACGTATTTACGTTTGACTTTCTCTCATATTTCGGATTCCGCGCCGTAAAACCAAGTCATTGCAATGTTTCAATTTAGGCGAACATTTTTATTCTTGAAATGAGATAATTATATAAAATTTAATCATTTATGCACACCCACATGATAGTATTAGGGTATTGGCTGTGCGCAGACTTGAGATGCAGCGAATGAGTACATGTGTGGGAATTGGGTTGGTGTGGTGACTAGAGTACTGGCCAACCATACGGGCGGCCAGGGTTCATATCCCTGCAGAGGAAGATGTTTTTCAGAGGGAACCCGATCCCTACTTGAGTGTCTTGTGGTGGGCACTTAAGGTACAGTACTCCGTCTGTCGGATGAGACGTAAAACCGTGGTCCCTTGGCGCCTTTCGTTAAGAGCAGGCTAATGCCGACGCCGGGTGTCTATTCACCCTTCCTCCCTTACCTATCCCCTATGGCGCAAATGACCTTAGCTGTCGATCGCCTCCCCAAATATCCATTCCAACATGAACTATTTTTTGGTTCGAATTTCCACTGCGGAAATTCGCACATTTGTGCATTGCGGGTGACTCCGTAAAGTAAAACTCCGTGGCCAGTCCCGGATAGCTTAAAATTTGTATTTTTTGGTTCATATTTATTTTTCCAAACAATGACCAGAATATCATCTAAGCGTTCAAACTTCTCTCGCCTATCGATAGCTTCTTATTTATAAAAAGATGCTTTCGATCTAATCGTGAAGTCAAATTGATATAAGGTATGATATTGAGTGTTCTAACTGATGACTAGTACGGTTTTTGACAGTATTTCTCCCAACATCCCAAATTCGGGTACTTCGCTCAGTTTTCCCTCCTACGGATCACCCGTCATTAGATCCCTATTTAAATACTCATAACGTCTCCTTCCTCTCATTTCGTCCAGAATACCTTTCCTCTTCTACGCTTCCTCACTTTTCTCCCCTCTTTTACCTTCTTCAGCATTCCCTCTCTTTTCAAAACGTCCATCATCCATCTCTTCCGCCTCCTCCTCCGAACCTCCGCCACTAGTATCCTCTTCTTTCCAACCATGCCCAATACCTCCTCGTTCGTCCTTCTCGCCATCCAGCTCACCCTCTCCATCCTTCGCCAAACCCCCATTTCAAACGCCTAAGGCCTACGTATACATACATACATTCTCCTCTCACGTTGGCCAACTATTGGCGATAGATGTAGAATTTACATCTACATCTACATACTACCCCGCGAGCCGCCGTATGGGCGTGTGGCAGGGGGTGGTAGTTCACCAGCCGTGTAAAGATGTAAAAGTTTTAGAGTTGAAATGGTGACATGTCCTATGGGAGTGTATTTGGAGGAGCTCAGTTTTTATTGTGGTCGCTTGTTGTGCGCGGAAAGAACAATTTTTTGCGTACGTATCTGTTCGGAAGAGTATCTCTCTTATTTTATCGCATGTCAGACCTAGAAATGTAGTGAGGCGTCATGATAATATTCTGTGTCACTGAAACACACCAGTTCTGAATATCTCAAGCAGCCTAAGCCTAGCGTGCAGCCTCCGAGTCTCTAGGGGCTCCCACCTTAATCCCTCTCAAAGTTCCGATACACTATATGTACGCTCGTAGAAGGTTTTAATGAAGCGTGCTGCTTTCCTTTGTATTTCATTAATTTTTTTGGTTAAATCTATTTGACCAGAGTCCCAAATGCTCTCGGCGTACTCGAGGTGTGGCCTAACCAGAGCGAAGTAGCATCTCTCTTTGTTTTTTTCATCAGAGGACCTTTCTATTATACGTTTCACAAAACCTAGTTTCTTTAATGCTGCGCCACATATGTTCTGTACGTGTAATCCCCACAATATATCAGAAGTTAAGATAATTCCAAAATTTCACTGTGTCTGAAGTTTTTATGTTTACCCCATCCCAGTATAGGTATGGCTTTTGTGTGATGATTTTCGCAGGAAGTGGACTGTGGTGCATTAACTAATATTTAGTTCTAAACCCCATGCATAATTGGAGCCTTTCATCTGTTTGCAGATGATCCGATGCGTTCGATTTTTGAAGCTCAAGTGTGAAATATTTTCTTTCTTTCCTTCGAATATTTTTCATCTCCTTTATTTTTATTCAGCAGAGTCTGTCCGGCAACTATTTTTTTGTTTCCTGCACAATCCTTACTTTTTCTCTTTCTCTCCTCGTTCTTTCCTGACGTGCTTGGATTTGTATATTCGGTGATCAAGTGTTATGTCAGCTAAAAACGCAAATATTTCCAATCGTATCGCTATTTTACTCTCCCATGCTACATTTCAATGGAATGTGTTACATTTCCTATCGTCGTAGTTCATACCAGGCCTTTAAATTTATTTTTTACTGGGCTTTCCCATGATGGTGTCATCAATTAATTCTGGACGCGAATCACCATCACTAAAATATCTCTCGGAAATGTCCCGTGATACGTGGAAATTACTGTTTAATCTATTTCTTTAATAAAAAATACATATATTTTCAATCTAATCATTAAAATTGTATTGTTTCCCATGAACAATAGGGTTAAAAAGTTTTGATCTTGTGTAAAATTGTTCCCTAATAAATCGCGTGTGGATTCTGCATAAAAACACGGAAAGTCGCTAATATTTGGAAATTCTATAATCATAGTAACAAGATTTTTTTTGTTCCATGCATCAAGAATGTACACTTTTATTTACATTTCAGGGAAGTTTGGATGGCCTATGAGACAAATCGGTCGTGTTTAGGGTAACTTAAACTAAACATTTGGCTGTAGAGTGAACTGATTTGCCCCAAAATTTACACAAATTGGACAAAAAATACAGTGCGTCATGAAACTATTAATTTAGTTGCCAATTAAAAACAAAGATTGCTTCACAACATGAGACAGTGAGTCGTACATATACGCTAGCTTTTTAATCAAATTTCAATGTCGTCAATGGCCAATATCCATCGATGGATCAATATTAACTATTTATTGAGATAAATAATTTATTTGATAGTATACGCCCATTTTAATGTATTGTTTAGGCTGTATTCCACCCATTGTAGAAGTACTGTTTATGCCATTACTGTTTATGATGCAGAAGTTACATCAAGATGCTACTCAAAGGTCGATTTAATTACTGGACTCCGTCTGGAATATACCTTTTAGGTAGTTTGAGCGAAATATCATTTTTCTTAGAAATCAATATATTTGGTCTCATTTTAAAGAAAAATATCTCACCCTTCTAATGACACCAAAAATTCAACCCCTTATTACATTATTTTCGGAGATTTTTACAAAAACTACCAGCCCTTTTACATAGGAAATAGTACGTGTATGCACTCCAGAGAGACATTTTTTACAAAATTAAGAATTTCTAACACTTAGATATCGTAAAAAAACGAACAGCGTATAGTTGGTATGTTTTCTCAACTATTTTTGAAAATTAATCATATTGTCACCGCAGAAAATTCTTCGGGATCACTAAAAACCTTCCGTCTTGAAGGAGTTTCAAACGTACCGCGTGAGAAAAATGAGTCAAGTAAAAGACTTATTTAGATATTTTCATTTGATTACCTACCATTTCTGTCATATGAAACTATATAATTGAACCATGAATAATGCTATACTTAATTTATGTGTCCTACAGCTGGTGAAATGAAAACGTATAAGTCGAATATGGTCTCTAATATGACTATCTCGCTCGGACTACCTTAAGAGGACGCATTGCTAAACTCAAGTCAAAAGATCCTCTGGGTGGCAAACATTCCCTGGAAACCGGTGGATGAGGGAAGGATCGCCTTCCAGAATGTACGAATTGCACGTGCGAATTGCGTGCCAGCTGAGCACATGGGGAGTTAACCTTCACTCAAACCTTCGGCTGAAGAAGTCAACGCCTGGAGGGCGGAAATAAAACGTACTCATAAATTATGCAGGCATTCGCGTACCGCAAAAAATTGGGATGAAGACTATTAATAACCGAAATTTTCTTCCTCGGCTCGATCACGGATGAATGCATGCACTGGACTCGCTCAGGAGGTCGCGATCCTTCCATAGATACGTCGACTGTTGCTCCAGACATTTTCCCCATTTCATATCCTAACCCTCTCCTTGGAAAAATCATGTCACTCTCAAAAGATGAATAATTCCACTTTCATTACTGTGTTTTCTTTTGTATTCTTCTTCTTGATGCCGTACACTATTCAGTGCGTTGGCTGCTCGAGCATCGCTCTCTTGCCTCTTAAAACAGGTTCCCAGTATCTCTAATCGCTGTCCACTCTTTGATATTTTGTGTTCATGAACTTTTTCTTCTCCCTCTTGGGCGCTTCCCTTCAACTCTCCCTTCCAAGATCAGACTGAGGACTTCGTACTTTTTCCCTCTCAGGATGTGTCCAAGATATGAGATTTTCCTCTTCTCAATTAGCTTCCTCAGTGATTGATCAAGGCCTGCTCTTCGCAGGACCTCAGTGTTCGAAACTCTCTTGATCCATGAAATTTTGAGAAGCCGTCTTAAGGTATTCCGAGCGAGATAGTTCCCTAATCTTAATAGAGACCATATTCTAATTACACGTTTTTATTTCACCAGCTGTAGGACACATCAATTAAATATTGCATCTAGCCTCGTATCCCCGAGCAGATCAGTCCTCTAACAGGTAACTGTGAAAGCAATTAGAATGCGGCATCAACATACTTAATAACTGCTTTCGATAAGCAAAAAGATACAGAACTATCGATTTATTCCTCGTAATCGCGCAGATTTTTCAAACGCGAAGGAAGACTCGAGTAACTCTTTACCATGGACGTTGCATTCCTGAGGTCAAACTCTAGTACACTGTGTTACTTCAATTGGTTTTCCATCCAATGGAGAAGCGCCAAGTAACTTGAGATTTACGTTTACACTCGACATCGTGGTTTCAAACCATTATATAATGGGGTGTCCACCTGTGCGGCTGCCTCCCGACAACACGTGGCGAACACGCTGTGCGTGAAATGATAACCGCAGTCAAGAAGTCATTCGATACTTGAAGACGCTTGATTCACTCCCAGACTGAGCGCCGTGAAAGTTTTTCTGTATCCCTGAAATTTGCCCGCTCAACGACGGGGGGAAAAGCTGAAATTCAACCCAAAGTGATTGTTTGAAGAAGACGACGAGTGTGCTTGAGCGCTCGTTTCTGACGGACGAAGCAAGGAACACTTAGTTGTATTTACTGGTAGATTATCTGTTTACTGCTAATGTATTTTACATAAATTAGAAACATAGAAAATAAGAATATGTGAGCTTGGGGTGTCTTAGAACGAATTTCTGAATGAAAGCCACTATCATAACATGAGTGATAATGAATCACATTGAAAATTGGCTATGAAGCAGGTAAATCATGTTTCAATATCCTCTATCATAGAAATAGATATCATCTAGAAAAATTACGCGAAGTGATTACATTTATATTTAAGAGATGTCACAGTCGTGACAAGCACAGACAGAGGCGCACCAAGAGAAAGACATGTAAATGTTAAGTTTATTTATTGTACGCAACATTATTATAGGTTACTGCCTGGTGGTAATGGAAAATGAGAAGAGTATTAATCTTTCTTTCCTCGAAGTTTCTTTATGAATTCCTGCAGTCTTGTGGGAAAAGACTTGAGGAAGTATGTTATCTCACTCCTCTGTTGCCGAGTTTAGGTGAGAATATTTAACCTCATCACCTTTTATGCGTCCTTCATCTTATTTTACTCTTTCGGCCATTTATTTAAAATAGTTTCTTTAGTTTTTATAATTTTTTAAATTTAGTTTTTCTAGTCTATTTGTTATTTCCTCCCATCCTGGAGATGAAGTATATTACTTTCTCATATTTATGAGCTTACTTCTTCTCCATCGATTTTTAAAGGATTCCCAAATCAATTCTTTTAACATGGATGTCACACTGTCACATCTTGGAAACTTTCCTTGAACAAAGCGTGCAGCCTTTCTTTGGAATCTCTCTGGCTTTTTTATTTGTCCTACCTGTATTCGGCTACATAACCACTTTATACATGTAGAAATACCTCGATCATAATTTCATGCTCTCAGCTGGAAGAAATCCCATGTTTTATATAGCTTATAGCCATCATTGTGCTACGATAATCACAGTTAATAAGTTCATTCACTATAGCCAGTACTATCCTAAGTTTTGGCGGGTGCTGACTAAAATTTTGAAATTTTCAAACTCAAGAGAACTCATTTCGTTAGGAAAGTTTCTGCTTTATTGGATAAACGTTTCTCGGGTCTTCCACCGTGAGCAGATCCATGGGGCCCAACGTTTCGGAGAACGACTTGTCCTCCATCATCAGGGGGGGTTCAGCTTCCGAAGCTGAACATAACGGAAACTGAACCATTCCATTCGGAAGCTGAATCCCCCCCTGAAGATGGAGGAAAAGTCGTTCTCCGTAACGTTGGTCCCCATGGACCTGCTCACCCGGTGGAAGACCCGAGAAACCTTTATCCATCAGATACGCCGGGAAAATCTGAAATCCTTTCTGCTTTATTGCTTTTTTTTACTCTCAAGGATAATAATTTCAAATGATTTTATCTCGAAGTCTCTTACATTTATAACTTTTCACTCTCCATTGTAACATCCCTGGTTCGATATTCTGCTCTTCATTTCTTCTCGTCTGAAGGTGATTTAGATAAGACTACATATGAGAGGCCATTATGAATTTGCCTATTCATTATTTTGTTGATGGGCGAAATTATACGTGTACCTCAATGAGGTTCAAACGATTTTCATGCTCTCTAAATGTTTTCACTCACAGTTTGGAAAACATAAAACGAAGCTTCACATTTGCATTCTCCTTTGACTGTTGATTTGTTGGTTATCTGGGGAGGTAGCAGACCGCTCGGGACATTTGAACCGGTCGGGAGAGCAAGTCGGAAGCGAGAGCAAGGCAACGGGATGACGGGTGGAGCAAAACACAGCGTCAACATTAGCCTACTCTTTGAAGAAGGGTGCATTCAGTTCAACTTCCCGCGCGATGCGGAGAGTGCTACCCTTGTAATGCCATTTAGATAACGCCCGATGAGGGATAGGCATTCCAAGGGAAAATATCCGTATTGTCCGGGATAAAAATTCAGGCCTCTGGGATGGGAGGCCTGCTATCTAAACACCTGACGAATCCGATTATCCCCAATTGTTAGCCAGGAGTTTCCTGGGCAGCGTATTGCGCTTCCAGTGTTTGTATTTTTGTGTTTCCTTCTGTGGTTATTCTCGGACTGCGAATCTAATAGGATGTTAGAGATGAGGATGAGCTGTTGCCATTTCAGGATATCTTTTAAAAATTAGGCTCTAAAATTCATGATATCCTGTGGTATACGAAAAAACTATTTCCCTCATTCTCTCTTCCCTCCAAAGCTTCCCTTTGCTTCTTTGTGCCTCATTTGAGGCTTTTCATGTTGCCGTTATTATCCCATTAAAACGCTGTGAGGAGAGGGAGAGCTGTGCTATGCTAATTCGGTAATAAAACTTGTGTGGGATCTAAAAATACTGAAGGTAATAGTATTTATCGAAGATAGCTTATTGTAAGAGTTCTTTAACGCCATGTTATGGTATTAAAATCTATGACAGGGAAGGCTTGAGATCGTGGGAACCGTATTAGTCAAGCGCGGGAGACTGCCATACTCTGCTGCAGAACGAGACTGAAAACTATGGAGACGTGAAAGTAGGACTCGTAATACATGATATGGATATACATCTAAGGGAAGGAAACAAAATACAGCGAAACCCGTATTTAGCGGCCGTTTCCGAAAAAATTGGCCGCTTGTATGTTGACCGTTTAAGGGAGGTGGCCGGTATTACTTTACTGGAATGATAATGAAAGGAAATGCCCAAATAAAAGGATAAAATAAGAAGAAACTGAGTCGTTGAACAACTTAGGACGCAGTCTCAGGTTGGATTCAATATGTTGTAACATAACGCTGGCCTCGCCATTTTTCTTTTACCACCTCATGGCTTATTATAACAATAAGGGACCCACCGTATTGTGAATTGAGAATAAACAATAGACCGAGGGAGTGGAAGCGTCGGCAACAAAGGAGTGTAGGGGAGTGTAGAGGAAACCGTCGGAGAGTACGGTCGTGCCAGGACAGCACGCAGAGATTTTTGTAGATAAAACCGTCGGAGTGTACGGTCGTGCCAGGGCAGCACGCAAGTTTTGGTAGAGGAAAGTTCCAGAGTGTGGCATCGTGAGAGACATAGCCCACGCAGAAAAGGAGAATTGACCAAGGAGCTGGAATTAAGGAGAGGAACGGGAGATCTTACAACAGGACGAGACCCAAGAGCTGAGGGCCCGCCAAGGACGAACACTACGCAGGCTGAGAGGATTTTCCAGACCACAGAGCCAACCTGTGTCGTCGAATAATTGGGTTGTAACTATAAACTTTTATTTTCATATAAGATACAAGAAGCCATAAGGCAAGAGGTTTTTAATTGGCCAAGAATTAAGTTTGTGACTGGATGTTGTGAAAAGTTTAAGTGGAGAAGTGTGGCAAATAATTGGACAACATACTTAAAAGAAGGAATAATTATTCATATGCCAAATTTGTGTGTAAATTAGAATATACAGTTGGTCATGACCTTAGGATATAAGTAATTATTTTCATAATTTAAATTGTCTGTAAATTGAATATTTCATTTTGTTAAGTAAATTGCAACCGCATCTCTAAACCTGCTACGTTTCATGTATTTTGTTTTCCGACGAGCAAGCTGGGGCAAAATACAAAGTAGAACTATAACGAAGGAAATACGTGTTACAATGTGCAAATGTCGTAATGCGAAGAATAGCCTAAGGAAAGGCGTAGCTCATGATGAAGAGGTAGGTATTGGGCATGATGAAGAGGTAGGTAAAGAAGATATCACAATGGACGAGACCGCTAATTGCGGCAATATTCGCATAGGCTGCAGCATAATATGAATTTGAGGCGTGAACTGATTTACGAAGTGGACCAAGAGAGAATAGAAGCCAAGGAAAGACGATGTTGGGGAAGAAAGGCGAAAGCCCTCTGGAGGGACGAGGAGGTATGTAAAAGAAGGAGGAGGAGAAAGAACTCCAAGGAACCGTATGGGAGGACACACCCTGTGGATATTGGGCTCAACGACTGAGACACTATGTATTCTTAAAAATTGTTATGATAAACATAGTAGTGTTACAAAATTGTTGAGGGAACTAGGGTGGGAACCTCCATTCAATCGAAGGGAGAAATATAGGTTAAATATTTTACGAAAGTTTGATGTGGACTATTTTTGCCCGACGTTGAAAATATTTCGCTAGAGCCAAACTATTTTGGTAAGAACGATCACAGGAATAAGATTAAGGAGATTTGCAGAACCGATAGATTTAAAATGTGATTTTTTCCACGTACAATAAGGGACCATATTAGTTGTGATAGATCAGTTCTAGGACACTGACTAGGTTAAATAGGTTTTTTCAGAAGTGCTAAATATCTTAATTTAAATTGTCGACACTAACCTCGCATGCAATCTCCGGCATGATATACTCCTGCATGTCTCAGTACCTTGTAGTGATATTCATTTGTCATATTAATAATACTAACCAGTAGTTATATCTTGAGTAGTGTACTGCATGGTAGCATGTTCTTCTTCGTATCAATTTCCTAGTTTGTGGCCTGAGTGTGTATATTTTCCCTTACTGCTTTGGCCTGCGCCTGGCATTCGGGGGAAAGCGCGGGGTTCTGATTTGAACTGGGATGAGTGCTGCATGCCTGGTGTGGAATCACCCCGTGCCACACACCCTAGTGGTGGCTTGCACGATATTTCGTCGATGTAGATGTATTCTCTTGGGAAATACTGGATGGGAAAATGGAGAGGGGACACTAAGGGACGAAGTGGCATCTATTTGATAGAGTTAGCTGCGGGGAAGCTAACGAGTTGAGGTGGTAGAGCTTGGAATAGATGAGAGTGGGAGTATATCTACGGCTACAGTTGACCAATCTAAGGATTGAGAAAATACGCAAGACGAGCAATACGTAATGAGGAATTATAGTACGGAAGTAGCCATTAGCCAAGACAGTACGACCGATATTGGGGTTTTACTCGAGTTTGAACTCTTCCAGAATGAATATTTCTTTACTTTTTTTAAGGATGAGTCGAATCCAAATGTCGATTCTCGATTCCACCGATTCTCAGGATTAGAATCGGTATCGAGAATTGATGGCCTAAAGTCGATTCCGATTCCATCGATTCCAGATGGATCAATATTCAAATCAAATTTCATTTATCACATCATATTTGTCTCAGTAATTTTGGGTGTAGGCTATCAATTCGTACTTTTTATCTATCTCAATAAGCTGAGGATATATTTGCTATTTGTTAATAAATATACTTTTTTAGAGACTTAATCGTCTTTGCAATTTTATTTCAGCCAATACTTGAATTTAAATAATAGTCGTACGCTACTGGTATTTCAATATCCCACCTGTTATTAGGAATGAGAATCGAAGGAATCGGAATCGAAAATCGGGAATCGATTTGAAAGAATCGAAATCGGAATCGAAAAAGAGTGGAAAAAGAGAAGTTGAGTTTGTCACCAAACTAATGGTACACTCAGTTTTACTCAGCATCAGTACGCTAATGGGTGAGAGGCATCATAACAATGGGCGCTGTTATAACAGGAAATATTATCATTGATACATGTTTATTTCCAGGTGAATAATAAATTGACCATTTAGAAGACGGCAAGGAAATTTTGAGATCGTGGGAGCCGTATTAGTCAAGCGCGGAGAATGCAATGCTCTCCCGTGCCGAGCTAGTATGTAATGGATGATAAGACAAATCGTTTCGTGGTTCAGTTTTTGGAAATATTTAATTGTAAAAAAAATATATATTTTTCAAAGTTTGGAGACAGTTTAAATTTTGTTCAATCTGAATAAAATTAAAAATTATCAGTTTTGAGACCTTAAAAATGTCGATAAATTGGTCGTTAAAAATAAATTTGTGTGGATAAGTACTATTTAGAATGTTTCTTTCTTTTTAATTTTGATAAATATTCCCTTTCGCAAAAGAGGGCATCATCCGTAATGCCACCATGCATCGCCTTCATTTTGCAAGCGCTCCACAGAACGAGCAGATGGAAAGAATTTTTGATCATAGACGGAAAACTTTCATGTATTCCGAAAAAACGAAAAAAAACAACGAGGTATTCGTGCTCAATGTTTGATCGTGTATTCGCTTTAAATATAAGTATTCTCTGAATGATACTTCGATTTAATTTATAAATAGAATGTTTCACAAATAATGATATCTATTTCATTCTCCGTTTTATTTTCAATAACATAATGGCACTTCTGGTGGACTCGCTCGAAAGTGTTCGTCCCAAAACCAGTTTCCTAATAAGTGTCTAAACATTCACGGCAAAGTTTTGCGTTGTCATCGGCTGAACTCCGTAAGCATTGTTCTCATCTCGTCGTCAGAGAGTGGGGAGAGATTTTAGGATCCCGTTAGTGCGTATTTTCTGAGAGAGAGGGAGAGAGAGAGAAAGGAAGAGAAGATATGTATAAATGAATGTTTTTAATATTATTATTTTATTATTTTCCGAGAGCGTACTAAAGGTCTCTTTAGCTCACCTGTAACCTCATGTCTGCCGATGTCCACTCACGCGTCAGTGAAGGTAGTCGCGTGTGACTCCTTGTTCCACGGTGCCTGCGTAAGGATTCTACTCCTACATCTAAATCTACACAATACCCTGCGAGCCGCCGCATGGGCATGTGGCAGGGGATGTTAGGTCACCAGCCGTGTAAAGGTGTAAGTGTTTTGGGTATGAAATGGTGACATGTGTTATAGGAGTGTATTTAGTGGCCCTCAATTTTTATTGTGGTCGCTTATTGTACACGGATAGAACAAGTTTTTGTACCAATCTGTTCGGCAGTGTATCTCTCTTATTTTATCGCATCTGTCAGACCTAGAAATGTAGTGAGGAGTCATGATAATATTCTCTATATCGCTCTGTAAAATATCAGTTCTGAAGCCTAGCGTGTAGCCTCCGAGTCTCTAGAGGCTCCCACCTTAATCCCTCTAAAAGTTGTGAGACACTATATGTACGGTCGTAGCAGTTTTGAACGAATCGCCCTGCTTTTCTTTGTATTCTGTTAATTTTTTTGGTTAAATATTTTTGACCAGGGTCCCAAATACTCGCGGCGTATTCGAGGTGTGGCCTAACCAGAGCGAAGTAGCATCTCTCTTTGACTTTTTCATCCGAGGACCTTCCTATTATACGCTTTACAAAACCTAGTTTCTTAAATGCTGCGCCACATATGTTCTGTATATGTAATCCCCATGATATATCAGAAGTTAATTAAGGTAATTCCAAGGTATTTTACTCTATACGAAGACTTTATGTTTACTCCACCCACAGTATAGGTATATCATTTTTGTGATGACTTTCGTAGGAAGTGAACTGTGGTACATTTGTTGATATTTAATTCTCACCTCCACTCCTGGCACCACGAATGAACGTTGTTAAAATCCGATGACAGAGCTTCAAAGTCCGCGTCTTAGCTCATTTTATGGTAGATAACTGTATTGTCTGCAAATAATCTTATTTTACTGCTAACTCGAGAACTTAGGTCATATGTATATAAATAATGAATAAAAGAGGATCGATTGCACTTCCTTGAGGAACACCTGATGTGACTTCGATCATATCAGAGCTAAAACCATCAATAACAGCTTTTTGTTTTCGATCACTGAGAAAGTCACTTATCCAATTCACTATTTTTCTACTAACTCCGCATGATTACAATTAATATACTAGTTTTTTGTGAGGAAACTCGACGAATGCCTTCTTGAAATCAAGGAATATCGCGTCGACTTGCTTAATCGATTCACGTGATTTTAGAGCATCATTAAAGATGAGCGCAAGTTGTGTTTCGCAGGACCTACCCTTACGGAAGCCGTGCTGACTGCTATGTAAGAAGTTACGATTATCCAGGAATGTCATAATATTGCTAACGACAATGTGTTCGAGGATCTTGCCTAAAAGTGAGGTTAGCGATATAGACCGGTAATTTCCTGGGTCACTTTTATTTCCTTTTTTGAATATCGGAGTGATGTTGGCTATTTTCTAGTCTTGAGGCACCTTGCCTTCAGATAATGATTTTTTAAATATAATTTCTAAGAACTGTGCAATCTGTGGCGCTAACTCCTTGAGCACGCATGCAGGTATTCCTTCTGGACCAGGGGACTTGTTACTTTTGACGCAGTTGTTTAATTATTCCATCACGTTGAATTGTTATGTCAGCCATTCTCAGCTCGTTAAAGTCAGGAATGTCTAAATTGTGAATTGTATCATCCTTAGTGAATACACTTTCGAAGTAGTGGATTAATAAACTGGCATTGTCGATACTGTTGGTGACCACTTTACCGTTTGTATCCATTAAGGACTCTACTGTCGAAAATTCGCCGTGGAGCTCTCTCGCGTAAGACCAGAATGACTTGGGGTTTTCATCTAGTAATTCACCGAGGATTTTTTTCTTAAAGTTCGTAGATCGATAGAAGAAGTTCGTAGGTAGAAGAAAAAATCGTAGAGTAGTGCACATTATTTTCTTTATTTTTGAGCGTCGAGCAAAGTATATTTCTTTCGCTGCAAGCTCCTTTGCTTTGGTACCTAACTTAATAGAATTTTTATATCGATTGTGCAGTTGTCTTTTGTTCCTGAGCTCCCGCCTTATTTCATGGTTATACCAACGAGGTTCTTTACTCTCCCGCTTGAGCTCGTATGGAATACATTCATCGATTCCTTTACGTAGTATTTCCAAAAAAATCTCCTTTATACTTCGGTGCTCTCGTTCTTCATTGTGGCTACGAATAGCGTGAATGAAGCTTCTAACGTCTCTCCGAATTTTACGTAATCACATTTTTCAAATAAGTGGACTTAACGTTTGGGTTTTACAGCGGAATCTACTAGTGTTTTAAAAATCGTGTCGACGTGTTCAATCATTGTAGGGTGACTAACAGCTAAATGGTCTAATATTTTATTACCTCTCTTAGGTTCGTTTACTATTTGAAAAAGAAAGTGCTTTGAAAGTGCATTAAGTAAGGTCTCACTTATATCACGCTTCCTTGCATTTGGTTCAACGCTGATGGTTTTCCAATTTATTGCTGGGAGGTTGAAATCGATAATTATTACGCTTTTGTTATCTTTCGAGGTAAATGATGTTAATTGAGCATCTAATTTGAGAAAAACGTCGATTTTGGAATCTGTGGCCTGTAAAATGAGCATATATGCATATTTCTTTGGTTTTGTTGCTTAATGGCACACCAAACGCTCCCTATTCCAAGGTTTGAGGTTTGACTCTCTCAGCCTTAAGGTTTGACACTCATTGATGGCAGATGTGCTGGACCTCGGCGTGTCGATTATAGCGCCTCGGTCTCGGTGATTCCGGAGTGCATTCCGTTGAGAACGAGTTTGCAGATTCGTTGCACAGTCGTTTTGCGGACATCGATTTGGTGCTTTCGTTGATCGGATCTTCATTCTTCTTCTTCTTGATGCACTATTCAGTGCGTTGGCTGCTCGAGCATCGCTCTCTTGCCTGTTGAAACAGGTCCCCAGTATCTCTAATCGCTGTCCACTCTTTGATGTTTTGTGTCCATCAACTTTTTCTTCTCCCTCTTGGGCGCTTCCCTTCAACTCTGCCTACCAAGATCAGACGGAGGATTCGTACTTTTTCCCTCTCAGGATGTGTCCAAGATATGAGCCTCCTCTCAATTAACTTCCTCAGTGAACGATCAAGGCCTGTTCTTCGCAGGACCTCGGTGTTTGAAACTCTCTTGATCCATGGAATTTTGAGAAGCCGTCTTAAGAACCACATTTCAGTTGCCTCCAGTCTTTTCATTGATGTTTTCTTAATCGTACAGGTTTCCACTCCATACAATAAGAAGGGTATTACGTAGCACTGCACCAATTTTATTCTGAGAGCCAAGAGATTGTCTTTATGGATCAATATATATCATTTAACTGCCGGAATGTTGTTTTAGCTTTACCACATCGAATTTGATTTCTATGTCACAATCAAGTGATGAATTAATCATTGTGCCAAGACACTTGAATTCTGAAACTATTTTAAAATTCGTTCTGATCAATACCGAGTCTTCCATTCTGCTTTGGTGCTCTGCATACACACATAAATTTTGTTTTAGCGATGTTAATCCGGATACCAAATGTAAGCCCTGCTCTATGGATACTGTCTAGTATTTTCTGAAGGTCTCTCAAGCTTGAAGCAATCAGAGCAGTATCATCCGCATATCGGATATTCCGTAGCCGCAAACCATTAACCTTAACACCAAAATTCTCTGTGTTATCAATGGTCTGGAACACCCTTTCAAGGTATAGATTGAACAGAAGTGGAGAGAGAATGCACCCCTGTCTTTTCTCCTTTTGATAGAGCTATGTTTTCTGTTCTCAGGTGTTTGTCAATTCTCACTTTAGCCCTTTGGTTCCGGTAGAGTCTTTCAACAATCCTTAAGTCCTTCCTATCCAATCCAACATTCCCTGCAAATAATATTTGGTAAAATCCAGTTGAATCAATAGCTTCGAGTAACTTAAGGGTATATTAAGATCAATTAGCTTTACGATTTCAACATGAGTAAATATTTTTAGAAGAATTATTGAAGGAAAAATAGAAGTGGCGCCAAGGACTGGGTGAACTAAAAGTGTAACTTTATGCAACACGTATCATGTAGCCTAGGCAATAATTCCAAACATCCGAATCTATCTTACTAATATATAAAAGTCTAGTGGTGTCTATCTATCTGTCTGTCGGTCTGTCTGTTACTCAATCACTCATAAACCACTGAATCGATTGAAACAAAATTTGGCAGGAAGATACTTGATACATCTGATTCACGCATAGGCTATAGAACAAAGGCCTTGGGGTCCTAAAAGGCCCTCAAGTGGGCCCTTTCATCGCCCAAAATTGGCACTGGAAGATAATTCTTGCCTATATTAAAACACGTAAAATATACCTATACTGAACGTACATCAATCATGGGGTTGTAAGTCACGCTGGGGCCCCAGAGGGCCCAAGGTTCCATAAGAATTCTTTTTAATGGCCTCATAAGTATTGAACGAGTGAACAGATTTTAGTGAAATTTTCACACATGGTTACTTAACTGTTCCAGTCAAGCTTTTTTAAGGAAATTGGGACAATAAGGAAGGCCCCTGGGCCCCAAGGGTAGCGTATTGGGCCGTATGGTGTCTTATGTGTTTGCAAAACTCAAGTCTAAACATTTTGGTTCAAGTGCAGAGGTTTCTCTTTTTGCATATTTTAATTAGTTCTGTAGTTTTCGCCATTAGATGGATAATAGATTGCAGTTTCTTATTCTTACATTTAATTTTCTTATGCGAATAGAGTTTCCCTAGAAATCGCGTTTTTAATGTCAAAATCATGAATTTTACTTCTGTCAACAATAGGATATTTCCTTGGTAACAGAGAATTAGCGTTAGCTTTAGAAGGGAAATGGAACCTTTACAATGACGGCTGGGTTTTATATCTAGAACTAGGTATTACAGTGGAAACCTAAGCCGTATACTGAAATGTTGCTGATTACGATATTTTCAGGGATATTTTTGCCTAAAATTGGCAAAATTCATTTCAAGTGGACCAATATAAGTAGGACCCATGTAAAACAGGAGAATGCCACGATGTTATATTAATGCGGAAAGCCTCTGGAATGGAAATGGCTTGCAGTTTAGTTTCCATATGTTACTGCAAAAGAATGTCGAAACTTGGTAAAAGAATGTAATGCGGGTTTCATCTGCTGAATTAAAACATAAAACTAAAATTATAGCTGAATAAAACAGGAGAATGCCACGATGTTATATTAATGCTACTATCCTCTGGATAGTATCTGGAATGCAAATGTCATGTAGTTTATTTTGCAGTTACATATAGAAATTAATGTCGAAACTCGGTAAGTATATTACAATGCGGTTTTCATCTGATTAATTAAAAAATAAAGCTAAAATTATAGCTGATTTGCCTAGAAAAAAAATAAACCTCATGAGCGACTCGAACCTACAACCTATATGCCCTGTCTTTCTTTCATCCCCCCTTTGCTAGTAATATATAATCATGCTCTTGTCGATCGAATCTTCATCGCCGTTTTTTATAATGTTCAACGTCCTTCCGCAATCGCTCCGGGATTGCGAGTGGCTATCGCGGGGCGCATGGACGACGGAAGAGGCCTAGTGCGGAGATCACGTGTCGCAACCCCCTCCTCCCCTCCCCCGCCGATGGAAGAGGGGGAGGAGAGAGGAGGGAAGAGGGGGGTGGAAGGTGGGAGTTTCGTGAGATGAGTGGGAGGGGGAGGACGCCCCTCCCAATCTCCTTCGACTCCACTTCCTGAGCGTCGCGCCGCCGTCAGTTCCAATCCACGCTCTCCAGAGACACAAGAGCGCGCGGAGAATAATCGCTGTATTCTCCTTGGGTCGTTGTTTGATTCCTTCTCCTCCTCCTCGCACTTCGCGAATCGCGGTCTTCGCGTTTCTGTTTTGTTTTTTTCGGCGGTGTGCGCGGCGAGGACTCGGAAAGGCCCTTCCTCCATCTTTCCGCCCATAAAAGTAGCGATGGGTTCTCCCGAGTGGCGGGCCGTGTCCCGTTCCACTTCGCGCCACCTATATTTCGCCAACGCGTGACCGCGTCATTTTCCGGAAAGTACCCCTTCTGGTAAGTGAGGCGACACACACGATGCTCATTTTTTTTGCGAGGGGAAAAGACGATGTGGATATGCTCTTGATTCGGCAGGACCTGTCATTAACCCCTATGGAATATATACAATGCATGCCTGAGGAGTGCGTGATATTCTTTTCATGCCACGATAGTCAGGCCAGTGTTTTTTTTTGACGCTTCAGCGATGTTCGCATTGTTTCGGCATCCCAGTTGGTTTGGGTGTTTTTTCCACACGTCACCGTGGGGCGAGTGGAGGCACGCATAACCTTATGTAAATGGGTGCCTTTAATATCCTGCCCGGGCCGTAACCCTGAGGGTCTGCTGGGGCAAGCCAACCTCGGATATTGTTCCTCGCCGTCTGATCGGTTCTTTGACCCGCGTTCTCCTCCCCGCTGCAGGAGTTGGGCTCTCGACCCCGGGAAGGAGCGTCGCGGCGCTAAAGAAGACGCCGCCTCAGACGCCGCCGCCACCGCTGGAGCCATGAAGAGGTGGGTGCAGCTGTCGCTCCTCGCCTTGGGAGCGCTTCTCTGCACCCTGGGTGCCGTCTCCACATTCATGTGGCCCTCTCTGTTCGAAAGTATTCTCAATTCGGTAAGCATTTTTTTCTCTATGAGAATATATCTACATAATACCCCGCGAGCCGCCGCATGGACGTGTGTCAGGGGGTGGTGGGTCACCAGCCTCGTAGAGATGTAAAAGTTTTTGGGGTGAAATGGTGACATGTCCTATGAGAGTGTAATTAGATGAGCTCAGTTTTTATTGTGGTCGCTTATTGTGCGCGGAAAGAACGCTATTATACGCTGAACTAAATGTATTTTCTTTAATGCTGTGCCGCATATGTTTTGTGTGCGTGTTCCCCACGAATAGAGATGTACGGGGATGTCAGTCAAACTGACCGCTGCCAAACACCCTGGTGGTGGCTTGCAGGGTATTGTGTGGCTGTAGATGATGTGGCTTGCAGGGTAATAGGTAGATGTAGATGATGTTGCGCAGTTTACTCTTCGAAATGTATTATTTTACTGATGAACAGCAATTTCTATTTGCGGTGAAAATTCGAGCCTGTGGCTGTCAGTTAACCTGGATGTGGACAAAGGTATTATTTTACTGATGGACAAAAATCTCTATTTGTGGCGAAAATTCGAGCCTGTGGCTGTCAGTTAACCTGGATGTGGACAAAGGTATTATTTTAATGATGAACGACAATCTATTTGTGGCGAAAATTCGAGCCTGTAGCTGTCAGTTAACCTGGAGGTGGACTACAGTATAGAATAAATCCCATCTGTCAAAAATATTGGCATCGAAATTTGAATTAAGTGATTTCATTATTTTTAAGTCCTCAAGCCAAAGGAATTTTCTTATTTTATCGTGGTTTTTTTCCATATTATCTTTCCTCGCTGATATAGATTGATATCGAAGCACAATAGTGATGCATTTTATCGTTACTGAAAGACGATGTTGACAATCTTGACGAGGCTGTTGGTTCACGACTGCTAAATCGGTAGGAATTTTGTCAGTGAAAAATTTACTAAGGGGTGCTTCGAGGGTTGCATGCGCACATTCCATAGATCGGCTGATTTGGCGGTAAAAATCGACTGGAGTTTCCTTTATAGTATAAAAGATGATGAAACCAGCATGTTTTATTTTAATGCCTATGGAATATCTGCCATACAATGTGCTACAAATGAAAATTCAGTCCGAAATATTTATTTCAAGCCATCCAGTCAAAATTATCTCCAATTACTTTCCTCGTCGCGTTTTCATGATATTGGAGCTAATAGATTGACGTATACAGTAATTGTATCGCTAAAAAGAAGTCATTGGTAGAATATCCCACGTAAAATATATAAATTGGCTGTACAAAAATTATCATTCAAAATTTTATATTTCTGCAGTAAAGGCCTGCCATATGCCTCTTAGGAACCGCGGAGTAAGATGCGATTGACACTCAAAATTTAAAAATACTCTCATTGTTCTAAAAAGAGTGAAAACCTGAGTAATGCTTGTACATATATTTTATTAACCCTTGTTTTTATTTGATTTAATCACTTTAAATATCTCTTTTTGTTTTTGATATCGAAAGTATTCCCCTCTATGAAATAATTGCCTCTTAATAATTCGAGATCACCTTCAGTGTCATTTTCCTCCTGGCGCTGAAAATAAAAGTCTATGGCTGGTCATTCTTGAAATTCATCAAGTGCTTTTTTAGTGTCATTGAATGTGCAGGCGATTTCAAGCTTCGTTAATCGTAATTTGTTCGGAAAAAATTGTGTGTGTTCATTTAATTAAAATGTAGGCTGTTTTTGATTAATTTAATTTTATAAGATTTAACTAGATTACATTGTCAAGGAACTCATTCTCCATAGCATATTCTATGGACATAATAAGATGTAAGGCTTGAGGCTAATGTCTTTCTTCGGTAACTGATGTTCTATTTCTGTATGTTCGTTTATTTTTTTCGCCCCTGGAGAAAATTATTATTTAGGGATAGGTATCGTCTTTAGAAATCGATAAGCCGGGCGAGGCCGACGCAGGCGTGGGGACCTGCTCAGCGTGGGCGATCCCTTCCTTGGATACCTGATGGAATTTGTATTGGAATGCGCAAAGGAAAGACAGCGGGGCACAGAAAAGAATTGGCACTCTCAAAATTACGAAACAAAATCTTAGTTGCATTGCAAGTTGCTATGCAAAAGTATGCAATTGAATTGTACCTCCACGGTGCTTTGGTCGAAAGCCTGCTGACGTGCGGTGCACCTCAGTTCATTTCCTGCAAACTCATCGCTGAGAAAATATGAGCGTACTCATAATACACAGGTGAATCCGTATCTTTTGCATTGATACTTTTTGAGGCAGATCAAGAGGGAAAGAGTCACCCTATCCCCACGCGATCCCAATTGACTAGCATTTTTTGGGGCAACAATAAACCTTCCCCAAAAACAACTTCACTGATGAGAAACTATACCGTCCATATTCCAGTCGTTAACAGCATTGACTTCTGATCTTGGTGTAGAGTATCCTTTTTCATATTCATTAACAAGGTCTTTATCTTCCAGTGTCCTTTTGCATAATGATTTGCCTCAGGAAAGTTTCCCCAGGCACTTTCTCCATATCTTTTTTAATCTTTATTTTCCGTGGGAATTCCATTTTTTCACTCCGAATGACATAACCGATCAAGAAAAGTTCAAAAAGTAACTTCTTAGAGTTTTGTTGGCAGCTTCAACTTTCCTTGAGAATTTACGCTGTTATCTAACATTAGTTTTTCACCGTCGTTTTTTGCCGCACGATTAGTTTCAGTATTCCGTATGATTTTATGTATTTTCCAATACACGTTCTTCTGCATTTGAGTTACATTCTTTCATCCAGTCCTTCCAGCGAAGTCAATGACTACCGCTTCTCTGCTTTTCTCCATCCAATATTCTCTTCTGCTGCTTTGAGAACAGTTTGTAAAAAAAAGATTCGCTATATTTTTCCGATGGACCCTGCACCGTTGCCATCTTAATCACCTTTGTCCAAAGTTATTTCATAAGCCAATCTGTGCCCCGTTTCCTTCAGTATCTCCACTTCCGGGCGATTCATCACTTTTTTAACTGAAGTTAACATTTCATCATCATCAGTAATCACTTATCGACATCTATAGAGGGGTCAAAATAGCTTAAATAGATAGATTTAACACTTTCCCGGCGAATAACATTAGTGTACATTTCTCGGGCTCGCCACCGGGTAAAATATTCATAGGCAGCCGACGTTTCGGGCCTGCAAGTAGCCTCGAGAATGGGTAACGAGTCGGAACCCGAAACGTCGGCTGCCTATGACTATCTTACCCGGTGGCGAGCCCGAGAAATGTACACTAATAGCTTAAATAGTTTTGTCAGAATAGCTTAATATTTGAAAGAAATAGAAACCGCGGCTCAGGTACATCAAAAGAGACTTCGATTAATGACCAAAACTACTGTAAACAAGAGAGACGTAAGCCATATCCAAGGGCCCCCCCATTTCCACAGTGGTCCTCAGTTGCCACATTGAAAAAAATAAAGTCGCTGATTCTCACCGTCTCATTTTAAGCACGACGGCTGATGTAGTGATAGGAGCAGAAAGTGGTTGCCGAAGGAATTCGCGGAAACCGAGATCTTTCCAAAATCATATGCAATGTATAGAAATGTCCGAGCAGAGAGAACAGGAAGAGGAGTGTTTATAGCTGTTAGAGATAGTTAGCAGAGCCAAGATATTTGCAGACAATGATATAAAAATGTGTGGTGCTCCATTAATTGCTCGTAAAAAGAGTTTTTATTTGAGCATATTTCAGTCCACCCGATTCAAGCATCAATACAGTTTTGCAGTTAAATTGACAGATAAAGCGTTTTGTACACCAAAAATTACGAATTTAATGTTATTATTATTGGTGGTGATTTCAACGATCTCTCGAAATACTGGAATTCAAACAGCTTCAAAAGTTTCGGCAAAGATAGGCAGTTGAGCGACACTCTTCTACATGCGTTAACAACAAACTCTTTCCTTCAATTAGCACCAACACGGACGAAAGAACATCGTTCTAGATCTTTCGGTTACTAGCATTCCTAGAAGAATTCTTAATATTTATTCATTTGTCGTTCAATCCATCCAATTGGTTGACTGCAGCCCTCCACCCTCCCCAATATAATGCAAGTACCCTTACCTCCTGAGAAAGCTCTTCTTGTATGCAATTTCCTATTTATTTGGTCCATGAACATATTCCTGGGTCTTCCTTTGTGGAATTTTCCCTCTATTTTGCCTTCAATTTTGTTCTTCACAAATCCATTTTGGCTCAGGTGTATCCAGTCCATCTGGTTCTTTTTTTCTGTATGGTGTTCCATATGCTCCTTTCCTCTCCTACTCTTCTGTACACTCCCATCATTTCTTATTTTGTTCGTCCATTTTATCTTCAGCTTCCATATTGTTACAGTGAACTGAATTAGGGCCGTATTCATAGTCTTTACCTGGGTGTCCCCCAGGTGTGAGGGAACCTCTTGACTCAGAAATAGTAATCATAGTCGTTACCCAGGGGACTGCCGTCCCCTAACCCTCCCCCAGGACGTCAATTTCCTAGGTAAGGCATGAAGCTTACCCAAAGCTCCCCTAGCGCAGTACTGCTGCCCACGCGTGGGAAGAATTGATACTACTGTACTAATAGCAGTACTCGATAATATCAACAACTTTCCATAGTAACGTCTTCTGTTTACAAACACGGGTACTTATTGAACCACCCTCATATTCCTAACCATTCATAATATATAAATATTTAAGTAATATTTTAAACATTCTCTCATATTCCTGCAATCATTTTTCATCAACATCGTGTCACAGTATACTATATTATTGTTTATAGCGTGCTTGGTTACGGTGAAAATGGGCATCGAAAACATCGAGAACCATTCAGCGGATCCGTTCATATGTATTTTTCCGCGGGATTGTTGCCAAATCTCTTACCCAGGCGTCCCCTGGCTGGGTGTTACCCAGGTAAGGTTTATGAATCGCTGAGTGTAGGGGACCCCAAGGTATTACCTGGCTAGGGGACACCCAGGTAACCCCTAGGAATACGACTATGAATACGGAAATTAGTAACCACGGAGCAGTATATGCTAAATTTTATAATGTTACTGACAAAAGAATAACCACAAAGAGAACCGAGAGTGGTGGCTTGCACGGTATTTCGTAGATATAACTCTGTTATCTCTGGCAACTCAACCTTGATTTCCGAATCCATGTTCCAAGATAATGATCACAATGGATCTGCAATCTTCTTGTCTCCTGGCATTTTACTTATGAATTTTCTTCACGATTCGTTTCCATAAAATATTTTTCAAATCTCGTATTTATATGTGAAAATATGAAGGAAGGTTTCTCGGTTGTGTCATCAGGTTAGAGGCCCCAAGTATGCCGACGTTTCGGAGAATGACTCGCTCTTTTTCACATGGCCTTCTGAATGGAGAATCCCTGATGATGAAGAGCGAGTCTTTCTTCGAAACGTCGGCATTCTTGGAGCCTCTAACCTGTGAGGAGCAAACCTGAGAGGAGGTCATGAGGCCTTTGGTCTCGTGATGTGTCCGATGACTTTGCCTTTCATTTTAAGGTATGTAAGTTTTAATAAGGGATTTCTCGCCTCTTAGCTTGAATTACCAGCTATTAGTCGCTTAATCTTCGATCAGAATATTTTTTTGCTTGGTATAATCTTTTATAGTAGGACTTTTCAAGTTTCTTCAATCGCTTGTGCTCTTACATCTCAATTAGGGATATTGTTCCATGTGTTGCTAACGCTGAGGAAGTCTCAAGGCAGCTTTGGGCTTTTTGCCTGCTTTTGCCAACCACTGAATACGATGGATGATCCACCGCATTCTTTAAATAATTTTTCTTCTTGTTGTATGATACATAATACAAACTGAGATGGAAACATTAAACAGTCGTGTGCAATCACAGTTAATCAACGCAGAGAAATAATTTTAATCTTTAAAAACTGTTCATAAACCACGTAACATTTTAATAACTAAGTCTGAAAAAATATGCAACTTCCACAGTGATAAAATTCATTACGATCGGTTTCGCTTTAAACAGCATCTTCAGGTAATTGGACTAAAATTTAAATCAATCAGGAACATTTTAATACTTTGCAGAATGAATGCAGGAGAAATCCAAATAAACATTCATGAATCAGAATTAACGGTAACGCAAAATGATTAATGACCAGTGGAAGGACATAATTTTGCCTGTAAAGGTGGGACCATATACAAAGCCAAAGAACTCCCTAGCAGAAACTCAGCATATAAAAACACCAAAATTGCTGAGTCAAGGGAGCAGTGAAACTTAAGCCTTGAGCGTATTGATTGAATCATTTAGCGCAATCCCATTGAAAAAATAGCCTTCACCTCACTGCTCATGTCGAAATGTTTTATTCGGCACACTGCGGACTTCAACGCCCATCCTAACCGCTTCCTTATTGTCTCGGGAAGGCTTGATTTCTCAGGAAAATCGAAAACTGATGGGACCGTACCTAATTTCAACACCTTCCTGCCGCTCCATGGAGAGCAATTGAGAGAATCCGCAGTGAAGTGCTTGAAGCAATGGCGAGAATGCTTGGTTGGAATTAAATTTTTTCTCCAGATTGCCACAATCACTTCCTTCGACTCTCTTCCGTCAATCGGAAATTTAAAAAAAAATTATCTGAACAGCGATCGAAGGAAATATAAAACGTAAAGATACATCTCTGAAGTAAATTGAAATTACCTGACGAACTTTCATGTCCCTGCAGAAAAAATTTAACCCGAAGTAGTTCTTTAAAAAATTAGAAGGTATTACGGAGTCACCCGCAAGTGCTCGTAAGTACGAAACACTTTGAACTTGTGATTATATAGTGCGACCAAATGTCAAATATGAAAGTAAGAATAGCACGGGGGACAAAATGTTTTTATCTATGTAATTTATATGCCATTTTCATGGAAAACCATCTAAAATTAGGGAAAACTCATAGAAAGCAAATTTTTATATACATTTACAATGTTTTATCGAATTCTTGGCTATTTACTGCGATAATTAAAGCCAAAATGTGACACTTCCATTTACATGGCGCTGGAGTCGTCACCTATGGCTCTAAAAAAGTATTAATTAATTTATATAATCGTCTAACAATCTGCGAATTTTGTACTTTAATTTCGGTTTTCAATATCTGACGCATTGAATCGACGGAAGCAGGAACATCAAGACTGATTAAACAAAAGTTGTATTTTGGTATTTCTTTTGAATCACTCAGTGGCGGTGGTACGTCCTTAATTGCTCGAGTAAGGAAAAAGGTTAATGTGCAAACACATTTTATGACGAAAATGAGGTTTTTCAACGCTCAGCCGTAGTTTGTGACTCCATGGCTATAAATTTGAGCTATTGAGCCCCTTGTATGGAACAGTGAATTCACTGCCGATGTCCGACGTTCGTTTACATGAGTAGGATCGAGTTGGTGCTAAGGATACCGGCTGAAGACAGACGCGTCCTCTGACAGGTGAGAAATGTAGACAAAACGCTGAACCTCGCAACTTAACTGGAAGATGATCCCAGACGAGGTGACTTGTTCAGACGCGCTGTAAGGATATGAAGTGCGACAGCCGCGTAAAACCATTCGTTCGGGTCGCGGATAATGCACACTGCTGTGTGGAGTTGGCAAACGAATTATTACCATTTTTGCTTGCGCACTCCGAACCTCAGTTTCCTCCCATATCCATTGCCAGGGCCCTTTAAATCGTAGTTCATGTCTCTCATAATGCACAATGAAACCTACCATGCTCATAGTATTGCTCCAGCGGCATGCGTACAAATGAATTTATTTCTCAACCTCTTGCGTATTTGAGCCATAAATTACGTTTTCCATGCTGAAACTCACCTCTTTTCCCCCATCACGTTCACCTTTTTCGATGGCCCGCTTGCACCGACGAATGCCTTCTGTCTTCAACTCAGCCATGCATGTCACATTTTCTCTTTTTATTTTTTCAAATCACTGTCACCCGGTCAACGGTCTTTCCCAACTTCTTTCGGCCCTCCTCTGAACTCATGTTTCATACTTTCACTCTCCTCACCCACCGCCTGAATAGTAAATTACCGTGAATTATTCGTATCCCTACTGTCATCAGAACACAAAGCACTTCGAGAACCAAGAGCTGGTTTTTGTTAACGGAGAGCCTAGCATTCAGGGTCAAACTCACGCCCTGAATGCCATATGCACCGTTAATTCGAAGCGTAAGGTTCTTTCACCCGTTTCCACCTTCAACCCGAAAATTAGTGATTTTCCGATTAATTTTATTCGACACGCAGGGTATTCCACGTGTAACAATCTTAGCATCCCAAGTACTGAGTCAATTGCTTACATCGCCATAATTGTCCCTTATTCTGATTCATGTTTGCCGAGACTGTAGTTAGATCATTCCAATTAGGAGGATTGTTTGAAGTCGAATATGCACGACTCCCAAGCCTCGAAAATACTCTTCACATGTAAGTAGGGTTCCATGGGTGCACTTTTGTTGCGCGGTAACAATACCTGTCGCCCTCGGATGACTATCGCCATTGACCTCCAACCACGATCCGTGGGCTCTGAATCCCGATGCATTTCCTTTCGTCATAAGAAGCATGATTCTATCAATAAAAGTTTTTGAGAGTCATTGGAGAGAAGAAAAATTCCAAAATTGTTCGGTTGGTCTGCTGGTACAAGTCAGTTGTGGCTAAAAATATAGATGCACATTGGGTGCATCGTTATCACATTGATTCGATGTATATACTGGCTCTAAAAATAATTACTACCTCTTGATAGGAAAATGAAGACTTAGTAGAAAAATAGGTCTCTCAGTCCCGATGATTTTTCAGCGTTTCTTGAAAAGTCTTCGGAACACAAATGCAGACGCATTGGATACAATTTTTTCACTCTTAATTATTTGTAATCGCAGAGGCCAATCAACCAGCAGTCAATCGGTAAAAACTAAATTGTCTATTAATGAGAATCGCCTGCCTCAAGCGATATAGCTCGAGTGCGGCGATAAAAAAGTTAAAGATAAGTAAACTAAAAAGTAAAAGCTTTGGTCTTACAGACCAATGCTTTGGGTGGCTCTATACTTCAGAGTTTAATACTTAAACAAGCCGCTTCAGGCAAGGAGTAGATTTTGGAACTACGATTATGTACGCAAACTGGACACAATTAGATACTTCAATAAATTCGTCCCAATTCTGTCTCGGTTTCAGTCACTTCAGACCTGAATCCGGCCCTGGTTTTGGGATATCAGGAAATGTTAATCCCGGTCATATGCTTATTATTTGCCACTGACTATTTTACTCCTCAAGGATTCACTAATTTATGTTTGTACGAACACTCATATCTTTTTTAAAGATTAACATAATACAATCATTTTTACTCAAGGCGAAGTAGGCGCATAGTAAAACTTGTCTTTATCCTCTGGGCTCAACACTTTGTTGGAATCATTCATGTAGTAAGGAAATACTCAGTCTCTTCTTATTTTCCAATGTTACCCTTGTGTCATCTTCCGTATTTTACGGCAGGTCTTATCTTGAATTATTCTGAATTGTAGTTTTTCCCTCGGCATTGAAAAGGTAAAAGTGAACATTTCTACCGGTGAATGAGGGAAAAAAGTTTTCATTGAGCAATTTAAGTTATTGATTGAAGACAATGTGTGGAAGAGTTAAAGAAAACGTGTTGTATTTGCAAAGAGAAAAAGAATGAACACTAAGATGTTCTGAAGAATAGTAATAAAGAATGTAAACGCATGAGGAGGATCTTTTGGGAATGTGTGAAAATGGCCAAGCGAGGTGAAGGTATGATAAGGAAATGAACTATAATAAAAGCAAAAGTGGGCCGAATATGGGTTACATGCAATGTTAGTGACCTTTCGAGAGACAATTTACACAAAAGCAATGCAGACGATTGTGGAGGTCCATATGAATTCGAATGAGAAATGTCAACAGGAAAGTGGAGATAAGTGAGAATACAGGTCGCAACGGCGATGGGAATATATTGAAAAATGGGAAGGCTGCTGGTGTAAATGCATATCCAGTGAAATATTACGGTTAGGGTATAAAGTCGCTTATTAACCACATGCGAGAATTTGCGTTGGAAATTTTCCACTGTACCGAACGATTGGAAGAGTGCGACGACGGTAAGCACTTTAGTTCGCGGGCAACGGCGAGAGGGCTGAGGATAAGGATTAAAATCATTGATAAATTAGTCAATTAATAATTCCTCGATAAAAGTTAATTACAATACTAATAGAATGGTGAGGAAAATGGCCATTGACAGAAGATATATATGAGGTATATAGCCTCGGTGAGGATGTGCATATTAGCTGTTAACACTGTCTTAGCTGTCACTCCAGCAAATACTAGACAAGTGCATGGGAGTATGAAGTAAAGTGTATTTTGCATTTGTGGATTAAGAGTGCAACAGGATAAATAGAAAATTGTGGAAGAATTTTAGTGAACATGAATTGCATGAATAGTTCTCGAGTGTAATAAATAGCATGTGGAGAGCGTAGTATGGCAAGTGAATGGGATAATGAGTGACTGGTTTTAAATAAAAGTCACCTAAGGATGTCTGTCTAGATAATGTATCCGCGACTGTATAATGTTTAAGTGAATACTTTTTGGGAGATATTTGCTGTAATAACGTTGGTCATACGGCTAGAGATGAAAATGTGCGAGTAAAACCATACGCCAATGATGCTGTGTTGCTGTCTGAGAACCTACAGGGTTTATAATGGGTCCTGTATAATTTTGGAAAAGCAAGAGAGAGGATGGATTTGATAGTAAGAGCATCAAAGACCAGATTAGAGGTTTTTTGTCTTGGAGAATGGAATTGGTGACTGTATAATGAGGATGAATAGTGAAACATTTGAGTAAGGAGATGATTAAGTGTATCTCGCGCTGCGAAAGATAGGAGGACACATGAAGAGATTGTGCGAGGACGCTGTAAGGAAAGTCGTAGGTAGCAGATGGAGTATTTGCAGGAATGAATGTTTGTCTGAGGAAACAACTACTTTGGTGTTTAATAGCACACTCCTTCCTGCATTATTGTGTGTTAGTTTAAATTGGGTATGTCGGGATAACCATGAGAGCTAACTAAATGCCGTAGGTATAGAGTACCTGGGAAGTGTTTGCGTTGAAAACAGAAGAGAGCGTTTGAAAACGGATGGATAATGAAAGGATGTGAAGTGGATGCTGCAGTGATGGGCATGCATAAAAGAAAGAGCATTTAATTGAATTGGGAATGCACGCTGAAGGTTATTCACTATGATGCTGATACTTGCTTTCAGTCCCCTTCGAGTCTTCTCTTTGGTTAGAACTCCTTAAACTAGGTATAATTTGAAATCTATAAATACGACTGTATGGACCAGTTGATAAGTTTGAGTTAATATATGGGACTGATTTGAGTGGAAGATGGATTTAAAGCCTTCGTAAGGAATGATGAAAGCTTCTGAAGAAACGGTGGGGATTTTAAAACTACTAGTATGATCGGGCAATCATGAATTAAATAAGGAATTAACACGTTGATTAAAGAGAGAATCAAATAGAGATAGATAGATAGATAGATATTTATTGTTTTAGGACTCTTGTCCTCTAAGAACAAATACAATTTACTTATACAAATTCTTAGAGTAGATTTAAACATGGAATTAATTAAACATAAAATCATGAAATCAACTCCACTTACTTATTGTGAGCGATAAACTAACAGGAAAATGTAACAAAAGAGTTCCATTTTACAAAGAAATCATATCATCACTACACTACTACAACAACAACAACATTATAGCCAACATATAGAGAGGAATAAATATATAGCTTATGAGAAGAATATGCTGAAAATCAATTCGCAAACCATGGTGAAAAACCAGTTTGGGTGAAGGACATGGAAAGAACAATGTCGTGATGTGCAGTAGCTTCAGACATGGGAAAAACCGGGCACTCGATGAAAAAAGAGAGTAAATATGCTCGTTAGAAGGCAGGAGAACGAGTGATACCAATTATACGATGTATGGCAAGACATTCTTGATCGCATAAAGGCGAAGATGTAATGCTTGATAGGAAAGCAAATGAGGTCGTTTTAACGCAAAGAACGACGGTGTTTGAGTGAATCGAGTTAAGATTGGAATACTATTAATTCGGACTTTATTTCAACAATTTATCGAGGGATAGTCATCCCGGAAATTTTCAATTCCATCACCATAGATTTGACAGAGGCAACAGCGCATTAACGCTTAATGCGCTGCGTAGATTGCGTAGGATGCGGTTGAATCTTGAAAAGATTACCTTATCGCCCCCTATTACAAGTAACTTGGCTGGTTGAATACCAGATTCCGTCGCAAATACCTGCTTGCAACCTTTCTTTTTTATATCTTTGGCACTAACGAACCGTTATGCCTAATTGATATGTTTTCTAAAAGAACTTCCAATCATACTATGGTTTCTAAGAACAGAACCAAGTGACCTTCTACTACCGACCCACCGAATCACTACATTTCATAATTCGTTTGTCGTGGCCGCCTCACAACTTTTGGAATTCTATTCCAGTTGATGTGAGGAAATCTCGCTCGTTGACAATTTTTCAATCTAAATTGTATGCAATTTTATTAAATGAAAGTTTTCCAGAATAGTTTAGCCAGGTCAGTGTTTAATGCGCATTGCCAATTTTGTAAATTTTTTTATAAGACAAACATTTTTTTCCTCATGGTTTGTTTATGTTTTTTATCTTGTGTCATATATTCATATATTGATTTTATTTATACTTATCTCTGAGTTCAGCTGCATAACATGTACAGTTATTGTTATTCAATGAGAGCAGCTGTTTTTGTCTTTTTCTTTATACATTGCATGTTATTAGCTATATTAATTTTTCGATTTGAGCTAAATAATATGTTAATTTGTTTGTTACCTCGCTGCTATACTATTATCGTATTATTTTATAGTATTCTTGCTCTAAGGGACATGTGTCCCAGGGTAAAATAAATGATTATTCTATTCTATTCTATCGTATAGAGACTCAGAGATTTTGTTCACAGTTCTGCATCGGTGCACTCAGCCCCACGTAGGTCCGCGAACTCCGTAGCAGCCAAGATGCTGCATAATAAGTACAAGGGGGAGCAATTATGGGAAACGCGGGCTCACGTACCTCGCACGTCAGTCTGCGCAAGTCCAACCGGCGAGCATTAGACGTCATGGGTATTCGGAAAATGATTAAGAGCCATTTTTTTTAAAGCTGGACAACTTGTGATAGTTGATACCTTCAGTTTCCCTAAAACTTTCAGGATTTGTTAGCAGTACTGTGATAAGAAAAAGTGAAGTTTCCTCCCTCTGACATCCGACTTGTTTGACCTTGATTAAAGGTTAAAGTTCACGGTCGGGAATATATGGTGTAAATTACATGATCGTTCTACTTCTAAAGCCATGAGTGACCCATGGTTGGTGTTTTTCATATGAATACTACTACTTGATACTAGGTACATATTAGCATAAATATTTTGGTGGGTCACTCATGGCTTTGATGGCCACGGTCATTCGAAAATGTTGTTTTCGTGGTTTTTTGCCTTGTTATATGTCTGAATATCTGCTAAAGCCATGAGAGACCCACAGAAATAAGTATTGGATGAATTACACAACACAGGATAGTACTTAGAAAAAAAGAAAACAGCATGGGTTACTCTTGGCTTTAGTGGTTAAACGGTCTCAAAGTTGATAATTTTCAAAAATAGGTCAAGGTCAGTTACTCTGTAAGCCATGAGTCAATAACTTTGAGACGCAGCTGTAATCATACTCAAAGTTTTAGACCCAAGTTACATCCTCGTGGGTGATGTAATAGATTTTTAAATACAGGCTTGTTTTTATCTCCCTATATTTGTTTTACGTAATGGAGTATTACGTTTACACATTTCACCTTATTCCTTAAGTTACATTTGACTTTATACTGATAAAAAAATCAGCGTCATATTTTAAATGAGTGCCATAATTTGGCAGAATATTTAGTAAAACATTGCAATAGAATTTTGCACATAATAAGCATTTATCTAAAAAATAATTAGAAACAGCTTGAAAATTTTGTTTATAAGAATAAATGTTGCAGAAGGCTATCATGCTGACATAAATTTAGTGACATGTTATAATTTCTCCATACATTCCTCTGGTTCAAATGCACCTGTCCCTTGGGAGGATTAAGCTCACTTCATTTCGATCTTCTTCGTGGGGAAAATAAGGTTAATGATATGTGATAATTTAATAAGAAATCGACGTGGACATTTAATAAGAAATAGACCGTTTTAAATCGGTCCAAACTCTGGCAGCGAAGACACGAGACGAGACTTTGGGCAGTCAAGAGTCGTCGAGTACGTCCGATGCACAACTCTGATGTCGAGCGTGTTACACAATGTTGTCAGAAATGGCGATATCGTGGACCTCTATACGAATTCGTTGGTTTAATCGTGAATATTGTTCTCGCTGGAAAAATTATAGCCAGCGCTCACGATATACTAAGTTTCGAGACAGCATTAACACACCATTGATAACGAAATCATTATCCGAAGATGACCTTTAATTAAGGGTAATTTCCAAAATTTTTGGTACTTAAATATATGGAAAACGGTCAAACTTTGAGGTATGAAATTGGTTTTATGGAAATTTTGATCCCATCCTAATGGTTTTCCTAATCTGATTTTTCCACATGTCGCGATTTATGTCATGAACTTGGCGGGTTTGTTTCGAGCAGTATATTGTATATTTTCACTGAAAACGAGGAGAACTCACCTCAAGAATGTGGCTGCTAGACGATAATGTCACTCATGTCATGTACTCCAAAGCCGCACTTTTTCTTTATGCACAGATTTGCGTAACATTTTGCATGCACGTTCTTATTAATTGTAGGGATTACAGTGGAAAAAACGCATGTGCTGTGTTGGCATGACATTTGGTGTGGTGGCAATGGCCACTTTAAAACTTGGCCTAATAAAACTCGGCATGCATTTAGAAATAATTTCATTATTTACGCACATATTTTCTCCTAAACGCTTGCATATTAATACGATGGTGGCTAGCAAATATCAAGGTAACATGCCGAGTAAAAAACACGTATTTACGTTTGACTTTCTCTCACATTTCGGATTCCGCGCCGTAAAACCAAGTCATTGCAATGCTTCAATTTAGGCGAACATTTTTATTCTTGAAATAAAATAATTATATGAAATTTAATCATTTATCCACACCCACATAATAGTATTTGGGTATTGGCTGTGCGCAGACTTGAGATGCAGCGAATGAGTAAATGTGTGGGAATCGGGTTGGTGTGGTGGCTAAAGTACTGGCCAACCATACGGGCGGCCAGGGTTCATATCCCTGCAGAGGAAGATGTTTTTCAGAGGGAACCCGATCCCTACTTGAGTGTCTTGTGGTGGGCACTTAAGGTACAGTACTCCGTCTGTCGGATGAGACGTTAAACCGTGGTCCCATTGGCGCCTTTCGTTAAGAGCAGGCTAATTCCGACGCCAGGTTTCTATCCACCCTACCTCCCTATCTATCCCCTATGGCGCAAATGACCTCAGCCGTTGGTCGCCCCCCCATATATCCAATCCAATGAGTCAATGTAAAAAGTAGTTTTTTTGATAGATGTGCTAGTTTTGAGCCGTAGGGTGGACAATTTTAGGAATTCCACATACAAAGTTGCAGGTGACCGAGATCTAGCAGCACCTGATTCATCCATGGAGAATGGAGAATTAGAAGTCGAGCAAGAGTGAGATGGCCAGAGCGTGGGTGGCGGAGTGGTTATTATGATTGCACTGGAGCATATGTGTCGAGGGTTCGATCCCCGCCAGATTGCTTTAGACTCCTGAGGATGGGGATATGAGTTTCGCTTGTTTTTTTTAGTATTTCAAAGCTAAAGTTATGAAATGCGAGAAGAATTAGAAGTCTAAACGTGTTCGATTTTTAGGCGTTAAAATGAGGAAATTCGACTTTTACAAACTATTTATTTAAAGAAAGGCAATTATAATATGAATTATAACGGGAGAGTGATGAACCTCGTTGTTACAACCACGGAATAGGGCGGGAGGTCAGAAAGGCAACTACACAATCTTATCGTAACTTCTTACATAGCAGTCAGCAGGGCTTCCCTAAGGGCAGGTCGTACGAAACATCGAAAAAGCAAGTCAACGCGATATTCCTTGAATTCAAGAAAGCATTCGGAAAGGTTCCTCACAAAATACTCGTATATAAATTCCTATCATGCGGAGTTAATAGAACATAGTAAATTGGATAAGGGATTTTCTCAGTGATCGAAACCAAAAAGTAGTTATTGATGGTTTTTAGCTCTGATATGGTCAGAGTAACACCCAGTGTTCCTCAAGAAAGGGTGATCGGCCCTCTTTTATTCATTATTTATATTAATGACCCAAGTTCTCGAGTTAACCGTAAATTAAGATTATTTGCAGACGATTCAGTTATCTACCGTGAAATAAGCGAAGACGCGGACTTTGAAGTTCTGTCATCTGACCTTAACAATGTTCATTCGTGGTGCTAGAAGAATTAGAATTGAATATCAGCAAACGCACCACATTTCACTTCCTGCGAAAGTCACCACACAAATGTCATACGTATACTGTTGGTGGAGTAAACATAAAGTCTTCAAATACAGTAAAATATCTTGGAATTACCTTAACTTCTGATATATCGAGGGGAACACGGATACAAGACATATGCGGCACAGCATTAAAGAAGCCAGATTTTGTTAAGCGTATAATAGGAAGGTCCTCGGATGAAAAAGTAAACGAGAGATGCTACTTCGCTCTGGTTAAGCCACACCTCGAATACGCTGCGAGTATTTGGGACCCTAGTCATAAAGGTTTAACCAAAAAAATTTATAATATACAAAGGAAAGCAGCACGCTTCGTTAAAAACTGCTATGTGCCTACATATATATAGTGTCTCACAACTTTTAGAGAGATTAAGGTGGGGGCCCCTAGAGACACGAAAGTTTCACGCTAGGCTTAGGTTGCTTGAGAAATTCAGAACTGATGTTTTTCAGAGCGACACGGAGAATATTATCATGACGCCTCACTACATCCCTAGGTCTGACAGAAGCGATAAAATAAGAGAGATACACTGCCGAACAGATAGGTACAAAAACTCGTTCTTTCCGCGCTCAATAAGTTACCGCAATAAAAACTGAGCTCCACTTCATACACTCCCATAATACATGTCCCCATTTCACCTCCCAAAAACTTACATCTTTACACGGCTGGTGACCTAGCAACCCCTGCCACACGCCAATGCGGCGGCTCGCAGGGCATTATGTAGATCATTGTTTTCTTGTTGTTTTTCTTCGCGCAGCGCCAATGCAATAATTTCCTCGCATTTATTTAGCTCTCCGTCATTTTGTGAAATCGTGACACACCCCGCTCAATGTCTGCAGAATGGGGCTATATTCTGGCATGCAGCATCATTCATAGGCGAGCTCTTTTATCGCTCTTTCCCTTAATCGGATATCATTTATATTTTCGATCGATAAGCGAGAAGGTCACTCTAAGCAACTACTCCATATTTTGTCGCTTTCAAAAGACATAAAGTGGCGGAAAAAGATTACCCATCTTTTCGCGCTGTTGTCAATGCTCTCTTTAAGGACACCGTCGCTATCATTCCATTTTAATCATTCCATCCTTGAATTCCCATTTGTAACTTGCAAGAGTGTCCACCTATGTAAGCACTTCTTTGATACGTGGGAACTTAAGGACTTAGATTCTTGGCTCTCGTTCCGTCCGTTTGAACGATTTCGAGCAGATTTATCTGATGAGGACGAGACAGGCATTCCTAGTTCCCTTATTGTTATAGGTCAATATAGCCTAAATATAATCTATGATTTTACGCTCTTATTTCCACCATTACAACTGTTTTTTTTATCAATTTCGTCAAGTGTCACGTAGCAATAGTTTTTCATAAGAGTTTAAATCCTCATTGAATCCAAGACGAGGCTAGCGCAACGCTTACCGATGTCGAATTAATGATTCCTTTCCTGCCGTTCATTTGAGTTGGTCATATTAAGTGAAATTTCGCCAAGTACTTCGCGCCTGAAAAGAAGTTTAGAACTTAACAAATGAAATCACAGTGGACAGAATGAAATCTTAAATTCAGACCTATATGACTCCAAAGATGAAGATTACAAACAGCCTGCACGTAATTTAAGGTAATCTACTCGCAAGATTTGGTTTCCACTTGCGTTTTACATGATATCCATATTGCGTTGTGATGTTTTTTCTTTGCATCTTTAATTTTCTGCAATACATCAACCCACTCGTTGGAGATTTGTCAGAGGTGGAACATCCCCTCATATAGGAGTGACCATCACACTCTCCCCTCCGACACGATGCTCGCCACTGTTCTGCGACCGGTTGACGAACTGACAGATTCATCAGCAAGTTGCCCAAAATTTAGGTGAAGGGGAATCACTTCCAAGCAATACTTGAAGGTAGTACGAGCCAGATGGTTCCCTAGTCATAATAGAGATCATATTCGATATATACGTTTTAATTTCACCAACTGTGAGACACACGAGTTAAATTTTGCATTATTAATGGTGCAATAATATAGTTTAACATGACAGAAATTGTAAGTAATCAAATGAACATATCTAAATAAGTCTTTAATCTGACCCATTTTTTTCACGCGGTACGTTTGAAACTCCATCAAAACGGAGAGTTTATTGTGATCCCGAATAATTTACTGCGCTGACAATGTAATTAATTCTCAAAAATAGTTGAGAAAACACACAAACTACACACTGTAGATTTTTTGACGAGATCTAAGAGTAGGAAATGCCTCATTTTTAATATGAGGCCTCTGTGGAGTACATACACGTACCATTTCACATATAAAAAGGGCTGGTATTTCCTGGAAAATATCTTGGAAAGTAATGTGGCAAGTTGGTTTTGGTGTCAATGGAAGGGTGATATATATTTCTTTAAAATGAGACCAAATTCTTTGATTTATAAGTAAAATGATATTTCGCTCAAACTACCTTAAAGTAATAATAATATAATAATAATAATAATTCTTTATTCCATTCATATGTGTGTACATTTGGTTATTTATACAAATATAGGAACATAGGTACCCCAGAGGAACTACCTGATTTGGGGTTACCATCATCTGAAAGTTTTTGTGGCAGAGCTGGTGCTGTTCAGTTATCAAACACATTTTTTCAACAAATTTTCTAGTGCTTCTATACCTTAATGTGCATTCATATATTAAAAAAATGAAAAATTCAAGTTATTACACGTTCACTTTAACTTGAGTTTTTACAATAACTTGAGCAATATCAACCATTTACACAGTTCAACGAAAACTTATATTTGGGAAACAAAAAATACATAAACCACATATAATAGATGAATTAAGTTGACAGTAAACAATCTCAAATCAAACACAAACCCAATTTTAGTAATTAACATTCCTAATACATTTTTATACAATCTTTTGAAACAAAGTCTCTACTTCCTCGTGACACATTAACCATTTTTTAACAGCTGAAGCAAATCCCGATTCTGTGTCTTTCTTGGCCACATCCTTTGGCAGAGTACGAAAAAGTTTTGGCCCCAGATATAGATATGAATGACGAAAAATTTCGTTCTTTGGCCTAGGTATTTTAAAGCCTGTCTCAAGTCTAATGAAATATTTTTTAGGTTTGGCCTTTTCTCCGCCATGATTATAAAAGACTCTTAGCACTTTATAAATGAATAAGTGCCTTAATGGCAGTGTATTTAGTTTTCTAAAAAGAGGGAATGCGCGGCTTTTTCTTGACGACCGCGTAATAACCCTGACAACCCTTTTTTGTGCCACCAGTAAAGGTTTAATGGTGGTAAAGTATGCTCCACCCCAGCAAGTAATTCCATATTGAAGTTTAGAGTTGACAAGAGCATAATACACCATCCTCAATACTTTTTCAGGGCAAATGTATCTGAGGAAGTAGAATTTTCTTACCATAGAAATCATTTCTGATTTTAACTTATTTATATGAATCTTCCATTTGTTCTATAAAACCTGTTCTATCAAAATACATTTGTCACAGAAAATAACATCTCTTTTTACACAATTTACACATTGATAATATAGTTTATTTTTATTTAAAATAGTTTTACTCGTGCTAAATACGACATATTTCGTTTTTGAACTCAGTAGCATACACTTTGCTGAGAACCATACCCTAAGAGTTTTGAGGTCACTTTGCATCTGTTCATATAAATCGTCGATACAGTTAGCAGAATAGCTTAGTGCAGTATCGTCTGCAAAGGACGTTAGTTCACCTTTAAACCTGCCACCACATAAACTATTTACGTAAATTAAAAATAGTATGGGGCCTTGTTAGAGAGAAGAGAAGAGAAGAGAGAGAAGTTAGAGAGCTTTGAATAGCCTGACGGACAAGTGAGAGAGGACAATGTTATGTCCAGCGCTAAATAATAATGCACGCTCAGTGTACTGAGTTTTCATTCCGTTCTTAATGGCGAACCACATAACAATTCGGAAAAAAACATAAACATCATTCATAGAAACAGGTTTTCTGAAACATTGCACTCAAACAAATGCATATATTGCATGTATATACTACATCTCCCCAAGTTATTTCCGTGTCCGTGTTGGTCTTCTTACTCTTGGTTGGTCATTTCTGCCCTCTCACTATACTTCATCAAAGTATTCACCTGGCCAAATGAGTTAAATATACAGAGTTTTAAAGAAAGAACAAAGATTAAAATATCTCCTTACAAAACCATGCGATCGGGGGGTACTACATCTCTGCGAGACCTTCTGAGAGGGGGCTGGGTCTCGAAGGCTTGATTCACTTTGTTGCGTACTACCAGATGGGGGTTGAGGAGCATTGATCACTTCTGGAGATGAAATATTGCATGGTGATGAAACGGTATCCCACATTTGCAGTTTATTGCTAAGGTGCTGCTCTCTGGCCTCACCTTTCTCCGGTACTACTGCATGGTTTCCTTTATATTTCCTGAGCTGGTCAACGTGTACAGTTCTATCCCCAGCATTTGTTTGTACTAAATAGGTCGTGGTACTGACTTTTGCCTTGATTCTTCCCCTTACATACTTAATAAGCCCACCTCTTGGGTGACGCACTAACACTTCCTCCATTAGGCTAAAACTAGGGATATTCTGATGCTTAATTAAAGTTTCCCTAGGCCCCTGACAGATACTTGGCTTCAGCAATGACAGCGAAGTTCGAGATAGGCATTTCAGCACAAGTGATGCTGGGGAAATAGAGTTATTATTCCTCAGACCCTCAGGAGCCAGGTATTGAAGATGCTTCATGAGTAGCACATAGCAATAGTCCGGATGAAACTATTGGCTAGATCAAATGTATGGTGGCCAGGCATAGATAAGGATATTGAAAATCTTGCTGCAAGCTGTGAAACTTGTCAAGTAACTCAAGCAAATGTCCCACAGAGGAAGTACCTAGTGCCCTGGCCGAAACCTGATTCTCCGTGGAAACGCGTTCATTTGGACTTCATGTCGTTTCAGGGCCACAATATCCTGAAACAAGTGGACAGTTTTTCAAAGTGGATTGAAGCTTGGGTGATAGACAGCACAAATGCTCAGAGTACTATATTAAAGTTAAGTAGTTTTATGGCAGTTTTCGGTACCCCTAAAGAAATTGTGACGGATAATGGGCCCCCTTTTCAATCAGCAGAGTTTATACCCTTTTGTAAGGGCTACAACATAAAGGTCACTAAGAGTCCCCCCTACCACCCTGCCTCAAATGGTATCGCTGAACGAGGGGTTAGAACGATAAAAGATAACCTGGGGAAACAGACCGTTGATGAACTGACGAAACAATTACACAGGGGATTGGGAAATCACTCACGGTTCAGCATTGAGAGTAAATAAGTGAACTTCCTGATGTCCTACAGAAATACTCCCCGTTCGGAGACGGGTAAATCCCCAGCAGACAACCTGATGTCTCGGCAGGGTAGCCCCTTGCTGTCTATTCACAAGGCTGGCATTTCTCAAACTTGTGAAAAGATGAAGAATCGGTGTAACTTCATTTCGGAGTGAATATCAACGAAAATTTCACATTTTAGATGATTTAAATACATATTTGAGACATATTTGCATTAGGATCTTTGAATTGAACACTTTCGAAACTAAAGGTGTCATGAAAAAATCGTCTTTCTTTCCCATTTTCTCTCCCTTTTACAACACTGGATAAGAAGTCCCAGACCAAAGTTTCCGCAGCCGAGTGTCGGCGAATGTACTTTTCGGCGGGGATAATTCACATTAGCGAAATTCGGAGGCGTAACACTGTGGAAAGTTTATCTTCAAATATAATTAAAGAAGACTCCTCATTCTATGCCACACTTTTATTTTTCTGAAGGCCGAGCAAGGTTTCGCGACTGTATACCATTATCAAGCCTTGATAGTGATATATAATCTATGATGCTCGATTATCAGTAAAAATTACAGTTTTAAATAGAGCACTTCGTCATAATCAATGAAAAAATTATGAAGGAAAATAATATCAGTGTTGATGTAATGAGACATCTCAAATAAATTTCGCCATTGGATGGATGACAAAGTTGATAATATCTGGGATCAGACTCTGCGTATTACAGTCAGAAAAACTTTAAATTGCGTCTACAATTTATCTCGCGTCGAGGGGTACGCAACTTAAAAAAACAAGTGTACACAGCATTTCCATTTTTGTCCATTTCTATCCATTTCTGTCCATTTCCATCCATTTCTGTCAATTTCCAACCATTTCTGTCCATTTCTATCCATTTCTGTCAATTTCTGTCCATTTCTATCCATTTATAACCATTTCTTTCCATTTCTATCCATTTATAACCATTTATGTCCATTTCAATCCATTTCTGTCTATTTTTCAACAAGCGTACACCATTTCTCAGAGTTGCATACCCCTAGTCTTGCATCAACATCATCCCTTTTGTGGGCCTTCAATGTGAGCAATAAGACAAGGAATTATTTAAATTATATGTCCTTTTACCTAGTCGTTTGATGTCAGTAGACTCTTTCGTGTTTTATGCTACAGTTTTCGTTGCCCTGCTGAGACATAGCCGCGAGATAAAAACATGAATGTGGGTCTTCCTGAACGCGTCTCTTGTGTGTTGATGTAAGTGGGAGCCACGGAGTAGGATATAGGAGGGCGATCGCCATAGTGAAATTTTGGGACGGGGGATTAGCAAGGAACAGATGCCAAAAAAATCCGCAACGCGACGCCACTGTGCGAAGGGCGGTCCCAGCAAGGCATTGGGCCGTGCTGTACCTATAGTAATTATATCACCGATTTCTATGCACCAGACCAGCGGAAACGAAATTTTCGCTCGGTAGAATCACCATAGACCCTTGAAAAACAAACTCCGAAGATGTCTACGAATGTAAATGCAGGAAAAGGCAGCTATCGCAGGAATGCATTCCCATAACAAATGTGCCACGCCCACCCGGACGACACTGGCTCTAAAGGAACATAATGGACACCAAAGAAGCTGAAATAACTGGGCAGATAAATGCGAATACAATGTAAAACTGTGGGATTAAGTAGTAACAGATACAAATATACAAACACTGCCGCCTATTAATCCGCTCGGAAAGAAGAGCTAACGTTAATATCCGAATTGAAATGGATTTACCCTTATGTAGGCCGGTAATTGGTTATGCGTTAGAGCAATCCCGATGAATATGCAATATCTCACGTAGAACTCCAAAGAACAACGCAAAGCTACCGACAACCACTAATATCCATCGGGATCTGAAAAAGGATCGCATCGCCGATCATAATTTAATTCATAGAGCAGAAAGTCAGGTGTACTTGGATTAGATCATTACGCGGTAGAAAAGACGACCCAAACAAAGGGTTAGTGAAAAAAATCTTAACAAGATTAAAAAAACTATCTCATACTTATTAACAGCAATTCAACCGATGGAAATACGTATGATAACTGGGGTTAGACAGAATAACCTCGTACAAAAAATGCATATGCAAGCGAAAACATTTATTTAATAATTCACATTTCCATAATAATCAATCAAAGTCATTTCAAATATAACAGTCAAAGTGCACTGGATTTCAAATACAGAGTCCTCTTGAGCTGCCAATGACTAGATCTATGAATAAACCTGTCTGATATATTTGACCATCCAATATCTGAAAAAAAGAAAAAGAAGTAGCAATCACACATAATAAACATAAATATAATAGACATAAATCACACAGGAATGCGGTCTATGACACCATTTGGCATGTTAGTCTAAAAAAATCTCTCGATATCATCCACTGCAAAATGGAGTGCACATACTACATCCACACTTCTCAAAGGCCTGTCAGCTCTTGGGATAGCTTTTGCCCATTTGGCAAGTAAATGCTCGTCCTACAACATAAAAACGAATGAATGCAATGTGCGACAAACCCGAATTTACACTTAAACAATGCAGATAGTAAGTCATAAGAGGACGAAAGCTATTTCCACATCAAAGCAGTGATATATTTTCTGATAATCACGAAAAACTATCGAAATATAAATAGTAATCATAAGAGTTTTGTAACGTTGATGGAGGCAGCGCAGTAGAAATTATCAGACATCCTACAATGTGTACATTAAGTCTTAAAATTACCACAATATCTCATTGCGGAAAGGGCCAATGAATTATCAATGACACTCTTTCACCATTAATAACGAAAGGTCCCTCTTTCTGGACATTTGACGTGAAAATGAACTCAGCTTTGCCTTTGCCAAATCAGATCGACAAAAAGTAGTCTAGAAGAAATAATAAGAGTACAAATGCTATTCCCACTTCGATGTGGTAAAATACTCTATGATGATCACGAAAAACTATGAAAACTAAGATAATTACCTACATGAAAACTAACATACTGTAACATAACTTCAATACATCGGGCGGCGAATGAAAACGTTCAACACCATTAACTCATCCAAGAAAATTGTACTTCATATAGTAAAAGAGCAATGGACAATACGAAGTTGCCAGAAAGCGCTCGTCCAGTTGAAAACTCAAAATGTATTATCCTCTACTTACACCAGGATTAATAAATGATCAATTACACCGCGAGAAGTCAACCAAAGCACTTAGCCAGATGAGATTAAATAAAGCAATTAAGGATTAAGAGATATGAAAAATATGATAACTTAGAAAAAACAATGGGGTTAACAAATTTTATCAGCCACACGAATAAAACACAGGTAAGAGAAAATTTCGTTTCAAATGTAATCAGTTCTGGCGAACAGAAATCGAGGGAAGAACTACAATGCACTCATTCAATCGCGAACTCACCACGTGTTGTCCAAGGAGGAGCACAAGGACACATTAATAATCAATTAAACTATTGCGACATTAGTAACGAGTGGTGTATCACTCTTAGGAGAGATTGGCGTGAAAAAAGAAAGCGGTGGCCCTTTCCTGATGTGATTACATTTAAGTACTTCCGCGAAAAATACTAAAAAGATGAATAAAACGAGAGGACTATCAACATTTTCATAAATTAGAAAACTTAGAAAATAAAACTACTATATAAGATGGATAACTTCATAGAAATGAAGAGAAATGCGGGAATGTTTCCTGTAGTCAATTGTACACCACGTGTTACATTCATCGCACTTTTATTCGTTTCCTACACCTGGGAAACAATTCTTCGCGTTTACTCATAAAGCGAATATATTACCAAGTTAATATAGTTAACTTGTTTTGGAAAAGAAGAAAATGATTACCTCATGTAAGAGGAAGAAAGCTTACCTTGGGTGCCTTGAAAAGGCTTACATTCTTCAATCCATGTTCCCGGTTGTATTTTAATGTGGTCCGGTATCCACTGGTACATCCCGGCACAATACACGTACTGGTCATTTCAATGTTTAAATCTTCAATGTTTAAATCAAAGAAATAAACTCTTGGCAGTCAAAATCGACACAGTTCCGAATTCACCTCCTTTCTCCACCACGCTAACTTCAGGAAAGAGAGACCAAGAGAGACTTCCGTGCACTTACAGCGCCTCTATCGGAAAGTTGAAAACCTCTTACCTTGCTTACCATCCGGGCTCTTTTCCTCCCCTTTTCCCCTATCCCGATCGTACTCCTTATCCTACTCCGTGGTGGGAGCAATGGCATCGCGCTCCGGACCACTGTTATCGCTCGGTGTCTCAAGAGCAAGGTGCCGTCTGTGTCGTCATTTGGATGATCAGAAAATATGTGAAAGAATTACGTAGTTCAGAACATAAATGTAAATGATCGTACCTACTTATTGGATATTTTCAAATAGAGACTTTTTGCTGGATGTGAGCAAGAATTTTTGCCCTCTACAAATTACTGACATCCATTCGTAGCAACAAGGATGTTGTCTCTCATTGTTTTCTGACGTCCACCTCAAAAGTTTCATCTAGTACCTTTCGAGTCCCATTTTTCATTTTTGTAAAGATATTATTGTTATTAAAACAGTTCCTACACATTTAGTAGGATAGATGTTGTCTATTTATTTGCCTCCATAAGAGGGGACGTTACAATTTCATTAGGTCTCTTATAAATCCCTCTAACGCGCGTATTTATCATTTTGTCGCCTGTGCCGTTATTTAGTGGATAGGAAAGTATGTGAAAGAAATACGTTAAAATACATTCAAATATTATGGGTGTGAAATATCTATCATAGATGACTTAGACGTTGAAAAAAATTCAGCCAATTTAAACAGATATGCGGAACTATTAGTAGAACTCAAAAATGTAAAACAAGAAAGGAAACAAAATTAAAATTTTACCAAACGTTGGCAGTTCCAGTGGCAATATATATGGGAGTGCGACGTTGGTACTCTCAGAGCGATGGGAATAAAATTTAATTAGCAAAGAATATAGTTCCTGCGAACAGTAAACGGTAGCTCTTAACAAGATAGAAATCGCAATGAAAACTTAAGACCAGATTTAGTCAATTTTAAATTAGAAGATAAAAAACGAATACAAAACCAAATGGTGCGAGCATATACGAAGAATGCACCAGGACTGCCTCCCCAGAATTGCCTTGGGGGAGGGGGCAGGGGTCCTAGAGGACAAAGAACCGTTGGGTGTCCGAGGTTAAGATGGTTTCCGGATCAGGCGATATAGCCTAACCCATGAAATGATTAATAGGATAATTTTGTATTGAAAATGAAGAGAATTACCGATGAGGAAGCTATGTGGGCGGGCTTCCGGAGTGGTCTAATTAATTATTCCACCACTGAGTGTAGTGACTGCCATTAAAGCTACGTTTACTTGGACGCGTCAGACGTGCACGCGCGAGACCAGACGCGTCATTTCTTCGCGTGAACCGGTCGCATGCAAGCGAACCTACGCGTACGTAGGAGGTATCGTACCTACGCGCCATCTACAGCAGAGAAGAGATGGTAAAAAAAAAGAAGCGTGACGACCGTGTGTGCTTATCGCTCTACAACCTATTGTTGATAATTGTGTGTTTGTAGTTATCTAGCTCCATCCAAGTGCAATAGCTATTATTCTTCGATTTCCTCTACAACTTAATTCCTCTCATCCGCACGCTAACTTGCTGAGAGCTAATTAACGTGCAGTTTTTTTTTAAAGAAATGGATGCAGTGGCACCATTGATAACCTTATCCCCCTACGCCCTCTCCCTTAGGTTTCTATCCCTGTATCGATAGTCCTTATAATTGTACAGGAACGTGTACTTCTCTCGAATTTCGGAGATGATTATTTCATCCATAGAAGCTACACTTCGCCGGTCAATTTCAACAATTTCAACTCGGGCGACGCGGCTCTACGCGAACATACGCGAACTCACGCGAAGAAATCTGGGCATCTGATTGGCTGAGGAACTCGCGTTTTTTCGCGTCTCTTCGTCTGAAACGCGTTCATGAAAACGTACCTTAACTGCTATTGAATGAAAGTCAATTTCAGATGGAAAGCTTTTAGGTTTTGATCGTAATATTGAGTGATTTGCAAAGGTATTGGGTCCAATTGCAACTTCTTTTTTTTCGCCTAAAATCGCCGATTCACTTGTTTGAACATCGACAATCACATCACATGCCTGTTTGTCCCAAGGAAAATACTGGCAATTTTAAGAAGTTAAAACAGCATATTCTTATTTGGATTCGATTTTTGATGGATCCTCTTTCTTCTTCTAGCCATTGGTGATTCATCTACTTTCAAAAAATCTTCAACTTCCGTTTTAAATCCATTTTTCCTAATTCTGTAGATTTTCAGTGGCATTGGATAATTGTCAGAAGTACTAAAGATCTCTCCAATTCTTGTTCATTGCTTAAATGAATCACTGTCTTAGTTAAGCATTGTATTCATTTGATTTTGTCTACGGCCAACATTTTTAATTTATGCATCAATTTTGATTTTAAAAAAATAGATTGATAGTCTTGGTTCCTTTAATTTTTGTATCGATTACGCATTTTTACGGCCATTAGTCTGTCGACTGATGTTTGTACCCGGAACAATGCAAGAGTTGAGCGGTGTGGAAGGCAAAGACTCGATATTGTCCGTATCAGGAAAGACACTAGCTAAGACAGATATTTTTAACCTAAAATGCGCCAGCACTGAAAAATTTTACTAGACCTGCCATCTGCTTATCTTTGCTTCAAAGTCCATTGCATTTTGTAGTTGATTTCCAACCGAGGAATCTGTCATCACTTGTTGACATATATAAAGAGAGGATTGTTCACGTTCTGCACCTGAATTGGGCGACTGCCTCTATGCCGAGTCTTACTCTGAGCACCTCCTAGCACGTGTTCTATGAAATGGGCTTTGAGAAAATATCAAAAGAAAAGTATAAGACATTAAAGAAAAATCGGGATTTCATGAAGGGCGCGGACCAACCGGACAAAGCACCTGGAAAGTTAAAAATCTTCTTAAGGGTGTCTCCACTCTAGGAATTTGTCGATCGACCGACGGGGAACATCAAGGATAAAATTTTATTCTGAGACTGCAATGGACGATAGAGATATAGCGTTTAAACATTTGGTTCAACTTCATTAAGTGCTCCTCGTGTATTTTTGAAATATACACCTTCCAAGCCTCGGTGGAGTTTATACGTTTTGTTGCGCCGTTTTCTCCCTGATAAAAAATTCCTTAGAAGATGTTCTGTAGAACGTAAGGAATTCTACAGAAATTGACTCTTTTTCTTTAGAACTAGTTTCTTTTCTAAGGATCTGTACGGAACATGAGAGCCTGACTCTACAGAACATGTGTTCTGTAGAGTTATTTTCTTCAGAGCAAAATAACTCCTTACAAGCTGTACTGTAGAACTTCAGCAACTCTACGGAAGTATGTGAGGTTTCCTTGAGCTTGTAAGGAGTTCTACAGAGCGTCAAAGAACTTCTGTAGAACGTCGTAGGGGATTCTGCAGAACGTCCTAAAGTATTCTGCAGGATATCCTTAGGTATTCTTCAGAACGTCGAAGGGAATTCCGTTAAATGGCGTTTCAATACTTTATGGAATATCTGCAGAAATTTTTAAGAAATTCTGTAGAAGTATTCATAAGGAAACTATACATAATTTTTTTAGCAGGGTTTTCAATACTAGGCTTAGAAATTCGATGGATGTAGAGATGTCTTCAATTATCGACGCTTCATAATTGCATGAGTCGCTTATTAATTTGATAAAATCAATGCGATGGAAAAAAATGTTAGCTATGTTAGTTATCAAAATCCGCGTGCATCCAATGTCATTATATTTCAAGATTTCAGTACTCACATTAGCGCTCTGAAAAGCAGACTGTCCAAGGAGTTTATCTCGGACACGGGTCGTCGTCCACAATGACGCCATCCAGTTTTGGAATGTTAGTCTTTTTGGAAAGTTAGAGGATGAAAGGCTAAGATCTCTCGCAATAGTGATACCGTATTAAACAAAGGATCGTCTCCACGATTTTTTTGGCATATGTGGTCAAGGCATAAATGATCAGGGTGGAGCAATTTTCTACCGACCGCGAAAGCACACCATCTGAAAAACCTCTCCCCTTCATTCCGCTGTGACCTGCACCGAGCTGAAAGGGGCGAAGAAATAGAAATGGAATGCTGGAAAGTAAACATTAACGAATCATCTCTTGAATTTGTGTCAATAATTGCGCCAAAGAAGACTTGAACGTTCGCGTTTCCTAAAAAAAAATCAAGTAATTAAGGTGGTTTGAGCGAAATATCATTTTACTTAGAAATCAATGAATTTGGTCTCTTTGTAAAGAAAAATATCTCGTCCTTCTAATGACACAAAAATTCAACCCCTTACCACATCACTTTCGGAAATATTTTCCAAAATACACCAGCCCTTTTACATGGGAAATGGTACATGCATGCACTCCAGAGAGACATAATTTAAGAAATGATGTATTGCTAACACTTATATATCGTGAAAAAACTAACAGTGTGTAGTTCGTAAGTTTTTTCAACTATATTTGACTACTCCTTGACAACTATACTCCTTACAAAATTAGTCAGATACCATACATACAGATACCAGATACGTACAGATGTTTTTCATCAATCACTCATCAATTGAATAACTCATGAGTTTATAATGAGGATTAAATTAATCGGAGTCACTGAAATCTAAATCACACTCACTGTCACTCCGTCCTTCAGTTTCGCTCTCACATATTTTGGGTTCTTTCAGTAGAGCCAAAACCTCTTCTGGCAAGCATCTAAGCTTCCTTTTAGGGAGTTTTCTGAGGCTGGAGATATATGGATCTGAGGAAATGAGAAGCTGGTGAAAGATATCTTCCATGGTCACTTCTCGGGAGAATTTTCGGGAATATCCTTCGCGATAACTTCGTATGTCTTTGTTTCGCGCCTCTTGCGTTTCCCCCGAAAGCATGCCGATTGACAAAAGGGCAGAAGATATCACCTGGGGTCCATGAAGGAGTACTTTATGCACTGTAACAGGCATGCAATACCATGGATACGTTTTGACAAATTGCCTATCCATGGCATATTCTTCGAAAGCACTTATGTTTATGGGATAACAGCAGGACATTGTCAGCAGTATCACCTGGAAAAACCCATAAGAATTAATATAATAAAATTAAGAAAAAAATAGCTTAACCTTACCGTATAAAAATAACAATTACCTTAAATCTTTTTATCAAGCCTTCTTAAATTCCAGTAATTCTTGAGGAAGCAAGAGAATTATCAAAGAATCTCATTGCCGTGTTCCCGTCGTCGGTGTTTCCGTAACCGGGCCTCGGCTTGTCTACTATTAGCCCCAGTTCTGTTCTGAACTCTTCCTGGATTCTTTTCTTATTCCTTTCAACTATTCTCTTTTCTTCTTCTCCACGCACTTGCCTCTTCAGTACGGGAAGTCGATATCCTAAGTGCTGAAGGCACTCAAACTTGCGAGTCCAAGCATGCAGCGTAGATAGTCCAAATCTTAAATATGATTCGTTTAACTTCATTTTCCGAATGGCTTCAATGTTGCTGAAATTTTTGGCTGAGGCCCCACACAAATAACACCTTAGAGGTGATGAAGTCGCGGAAGCAGCATTACAAAATTTTCCATTTATCATTGTTAGCAACATTTCATGTCGGACTTTTAAAACCTTTCCGCTGGCAGAGGTAGAAGTAAAGTCCAAGCCTTTGATTTGTTCCTCGACACGTTTTATTTCATATGAGTAATCAGTCAACACTTTCATGGATCAACTGCAAGTGTATAGGCCTACAGTATCGAGGAGATGAAGGACGAGGATTCTGCCACACAATGACTTCTTTCTTACTCCCAATTGAATCAGCAGCCAAGTGCAGTGGTACAAATGATGTCACGAATATGTTTGCATCAGAGCACGATGCTTTCTGAAAGGTTTGCTTGTATTCGGTTAGTCCCGAGCCGTCGCATCCCCATTTTGAAATCAACTTCAAGTTCATGAGTTGGGAGGAGGAAAGCGTATTTATTACATCTTCTTGCACCGCAACAATGCGTCGGATAGTGTTATCTAACGAGCACTGCAGATCCACTTTCGCACTGTTTTCTCTTATTTCAATCCCTTCTGGGTAGCACCTTTTTTTAGCCTCGGTCACTGATTCGTAGTTAGGAAAAATTCTACTATTGCGCGTCATTGCCATGGACCTAACCACATCATACTGCCTCTTTGTCAGCTTGCCTTCAATTAACGTTGATAATGCGTGATCACTAAAGAGAGTTGGGAGGTGAACTCTTTCCTCTCTCGGTAAGCTTTCCCGTATTTGCTCGCCCTAGTGGGGATTGTTGCCGTCACTTCCTTAACCACTTGTGCAGCGTCAAACTTGCCAGATGCTCGTAGGCTCATATGCGTGGCAAATCTACATCTACGTAAAACCATGCGAGCCACCACGAGGGTGTGTGGCAGGGGGTGAAGAACACCAAACATGCACTATTGACATGCAACTAGGATATTTAATGGAGACATGCTAGAGAACAGGGTCACAGATGGTTAGTATCTACATAATAAGAAAGGGATTATTGGTTGTTATCACGTGAATCATGCACTACAGACTACTCTAACTATATTTCACCTACCTACTTTCTACCTACCTACTACCCTTTGCTACGCTGCCTATTGTTCTCTCTTATGGTACGCGGGAAAAATGACATTTTAAATCAATCGGTACGACAATCTATCTCTCTAATCTTGTTAATCTGATCAAACCTAGCATAATACGCAGGGGTTCTTAATATATATTTAACGTCATCTGTGAACAAATCGGCTTCGAATTTACTTAAATGGTTTAACCTAAACTTTAACTTGCGTTCTGATAGTAATTCCCATCCTAGTTCTTCTATTAAATTCGTAACACTTATACAATTATCATAACGGCCTTTAACAAACCTAGCGGATCTCCTTTGCACACGCTCTAATTCTTTTATCAAACCTTCCTGGTACGGATCCCATAAACTAGCGGCATATTCTAAATGAGGCCTGACAAGTGTAAAATAGCTTCCTTCTCGTAATCTCTCATCGCATTTGCCTAGAACCCTTTTTACGAATCCTAATCTACGGTTTGCTACACTAGTTATTTCCATGATGTGTTTCCCCCATGACATGTCTTCAGTGATGGTGACGCCTAAGTATTTTTTAGATTCTACGTTAGATATTTTCTTTTCTTTGATGCAATAATTATTCCGGGGAAAGCCATTCTTTTTACAAAAGTTCATTATCGCGCATTTCTTCAAATTCAATTCTAGCTGCCAACTATCACACCAATTATCAAGCACATCTAAATCCTCAGCTAAAGACTGCCTGTCCTCTTCATTTCTAATTTCCTTATACACTACTGCATCATCGGCAAAAAGACGGAGCTTACTATTTTTCACTACTGTATTCAAGTCATTTACGTAGAGAAGAAATAAAATTGGGCCTATCACGCTTCCCTGGGGAACACCCGATGTAGCTTTTACTTCGCCTGAGCTGACACCATCTAATACCACCCTTTGAACGCGTTCATGTAAGAAGTCTCCAATCCAGCCTACTATATTACTGTCTATCCCGTATGATGCTAACTTCGCGAGTAACTTACAGTGGGGAACCTTGTCAAAAGCTTTTCTAAAGTCAAGAAACGCTGCGTCTACCTGTACGTTACCTTCTCCGGAAACTAAAATATCATGAATAAAAAGACCTAATTGAGTTTCGCAAGACCGTCCCTTTGTGAACCCATGCTGGTTTGTTATTAATAAATCCTGGCTGTCGAGGTGTCCCATTATTGATGTAACTATTATATGCTCTATAATTTTACATGATAGTGACGTTAATGATATTGGTCTATAATTACATGGCTGTTCCCTATCGCCGCTTTTAAAAATTGGGGTCGCGTTGCTGTCTTCCAGTCTTTGGGAACCGCGTGTTCTTCGAGAGATTTGTTAAATATTACTTTAAGATACGGAGCCATTTCGAGAGCTAATTCTTTATACACACGAGCTGGAATTTCATCAGGACCTGAGGACTTGTTCGGGCTAATGTTACTTAGTAAGGATACGATTCCGCTACAAGATATATCGATCGGGGGCATTGGTTGCTAAAACTGGTCTGGTATGGTTTCGTGCAAACTACTCTTAGATTGATTACAAACGCTCTGAAAAAAATAATTCAACAAATTAGCCTTATCCAAACTGGAGGTTACTATTTCGCCTCTATCGTTTTTCAAGGAATTATCCGTTGACTTTTTAGTTCAAATGTAAGACTAGAAGTTTTCACTCGAGAACGCAATGTTTCGGTCTTCCTTCTCTTTGACCGTTCACTACTCACTTCGAAGGCAACCACGGGGCGACCACCCGCAGATGGCTGTGGTGCAATGGAATTTAGTGGCAGACTGATTTCTTCGTCCAGCCATTTCATATTTTTTCTTTGATAATAATCGTTATACCTCAAGGTCGTTCGATATCTCGATTCTTTGCCTCTTCGAGTCGTGATATCGATGGTGCAGCACATCGAATAAATCGACCCTGGTTATACTTACCTATGCGACGAAGCTGTGTCCCAATTCGTTAGGCATTAGGGAGGATGCGGTTAGCTAGCTAAATATTTGGCTACCTTGGGCAAAGTGAGCTCGAGTTGGGACAACCTTCGCAAGTAACACCATCTACTGAGCTGGGAAGAAATGAGAAACAAAGGAATTATGAAAAGAATCTGAGGTAAATAAACATTATATCCGTGATACATGTAATCGCGGATAGTAGAAGTATTCTCGATGGTCTGTTTTTATGATGATATTTATAATACTATAGGCCCCTTCGGCTATTTTTGCCTGCAATTTGGGAATAATCTTGGTAATTATTTTCCAATTTTTAAGAATCTTAAGTTGTCATTGGTAGTGATACTGCTAGTGTAGGTTTGCTGGGTGGTAAATTCGTATTTTTTTTAAACTAAAGGTATAGCTTTTGTCATTTGCTTGGGGAGAAATACCGTTTAAAACGAGAAGTTATTTCGGTCGTGTAATAATTGCTATTGAAAATCCTAGAAGATATTGTTCAAGGCAGGTTGGTAGGCATTTCAAGCATCAACTATCACCACTACTACTAAGCATTTTCAGCAGTAACTACTTCAAGTTTATTAGTTTTGGGGAATTCTTAGTTGTTAACCATTAAATTCTAAGTTGTGTTTTGTATAGTGTACTACTGAATTCTCAGTGGTAAGCTAAATTTGGTATTTTTATACTAGGCTGATAGGACACAGAAAGTGTTGAATTCCAGGAGTTTCTCTGACTTTCAACAAACCTTCTTTTCACCGGTAGAATACTTAAAAAGGGATTGTCGTAGTGTGTAGGAGTTCCTCAGTTTGTATGAGTGGTCTAGTGTTCATTTATTAATCATTTTTTTATCACATATGCATGCTATTCACCCACTTGGTGCTATGTATCTCCCTTCAAATTCCAATAGTTCTGCTTGTGAGAATCATTGCAATACAATTTAAGGTATCAAAACTGTATATTAATAAAGAGATGATCTATAACTTGGTGATTATAATATTGCTGATTTTAACTGTAATTGCTCAGTCATTTATAAATATTTACTTATTATAAGAAGTCAGCTAAAATCATCCCACAGCAAATTATTACTTGATACAGTCAATTATCTTGAGTTATTACAAATTAACAAATCCTCTAACTCCATGCATGAGATTGGACCTGACTTTCTGTGACAAAACAGAGGTAACCTCTTGAATTGATGTCAATCCACTTCTACCTGCTGATATTTATTATTCAGCCCTTAATTTTATCATTCCTCAAAGGGATTTTTCTTTTTATAAAAAGACAGATAGGTAACACTGATTATGACTACGGGAAGTGTGCTTTTACATCAATTATTTCCTTTATCGAAAACGTAAATTAGCCGGGGCTGCTGAGTAATATATGACGAGTTTTCATCAAATACATATGCTAATTACTTAATTATTTTTAATGTATTTTTTTAATAGTAGATAGAGACTCGTTTAAGTACTCGTAAAAGGTTTGACAGCTTTTTGTATTTTCTTTTTATGGTTAACATTTTAAAAATTATTTATTTACGTATTAACATTTTGAGTGAGGCATGTGTATTCATAATATAACAAGCCCGCTTCTATTTCAAGTCTCAATTGTGTTTTCATTAAGGTGTCAGATAGTTCTCCTGAGTTTTGCTACATGTGGACATTTTCAAATCGAAGTGTAGGCAACTTTTTCTCTCGGATCACACAACAGTCATGTATTATTTTTGTAGGTGGGGGAGGAAATGGTTACGACGAATGTTTTCTCTGGCGCATGCATCGCTTTGCATGATGGGAAATTCAATATGGAGGCGGATTTAGGATAAACTTCATCTACCCTAAATTTCACCCCCGAGAAAGGCACCTAAATCCGCTCCCCCATGATGCCTAACGAATTGGGACACACTTCAAGATGGCGTCCTCCCTAAATCTGCCGATTTAGCTGCCTAAATGGCGAATTGGGACACAGCTTTAATTTCGAGTCGTGATATCGATGGTGCAGCACATCGAATAAATCGACCCTGGTTATACTTACCTATGCGACGACTGCCACTTAGACTTAATTTCGCAACTAATTCTAGCCAGAGATTTCTTTATTTCCATGGGTAGCTCGGTGTAATCTGTCCTTCTTTTGATGTGCTCGCTCAATTAGAAGCCTTTCCCCAAAAGTAGCTGACGGGCAAGATATCATGACATCGGCCATCTCGTTCCTTTTTATAGCTATGTGACTGCTTTTTGAGCCTGAAAATTAATATTACCAAAGTTAATGATAGGAAATTGAAAGCAAGAAAATTTAAAACGCAATAATCGGCGAGAAAATGAGCTGTACTTCTATTACAACAAATTCCATGTGCGACCAGGGTGGCAGATATTGGCAGCTAATTTTTTCGTATTTTCATAATAGATGTAATGCACTATAACATGATGCCAATTTGAGCTCCAAATACAACTGAATCGATAAATTTATGTCTACATGCAGTTTGAAAACTAGTTTTTATGCGATGAGTTACGCATAAATATTTATAACAAAATTATTCAACAATAAATTTGGCCTTTAGCAACATAATTTTGTTCCACTAACCTCCAGGTATTGAATCCATGCTGAGTTTATCCCACGGAGGTCCGTTTTCCACTTACAAGTAGCACTTGAATTTTCCGCAAACACGTGTTGCCGTCAAAACTCCCCAAAAGAGACTGCTGTTTACACGCAGTGAAACCCTAACGGAAGTTTTGGACCGTGCCATTAGCATCCCAGGTCACCCAGCTTAGGGTTACACCCGTCATAAAACCTTCAAAATACATTTCACTTTTGGGGTTTTGGCCAGGAATTTCGGAAAATTCGCCACTGTGCGGCGGGGTGAAGTCCTCGCCTGCTAAACCGAGGGTCGCGGGTTCGAGTCCCGCCTGGATGGGTTTTTCACCTCTCAGGGCCTGGATATTTGATTTGTGTGTCTCACAGCTGCTGAAATTAAAACGCATAATTCGAATATGGTCTCTATTATGACTGGGGAACTATCTCGCTCGGACTACCTTAAAATTACTTTCTCGGCCGTTTGGCATCGCTATTTTCATCTTACAATAATTACCTGTTCGATCAGTGAGTGTAGTGTGTTGGGTTACCTCGGGGAGTTCCGAGTAATGGCCTGGGTGAGTCCTCGTCGTACAAAAAATAAAAGGACTCATGATTGTGATAGAACCAGAACTTTCTCGGGGATCACTGGCGGGAAAGAGGAACATTTTCCCTCACTTATGGCCGGTTGCAAGAACATTTAGCTATGGAATCAATCGTTATGAGATCCATAAAGTTACGATCTTATAAATATATTCGGGTAGCAAGAACACATATACTAGTTACTTAGCTGATTTACCAATAGTTGATAGCTTCGAATATTTGACTTAATCATCCTCCGTTGGATAAAATTTACGAAATCTTAGCGTATGAGTAATTGCCAATGCAGACGATAATTGGTGAGTATGAGTAAACATGGGAATTGTTGCCGACATAACTATTAATTACCCGTATTTGGGGAAAAATTTGATAAAATATAAAAAAAATTGCAATCGAGTTATAAAATCTACAAGAAATTAGGATTTCAGTCGCTATTGGTCTCCGCTGTCTTCCACGAAACTTTCCATTATACAAATAGATATAACTATTAATGGTAACCGAATTCGGAAAAAAGTTGAATAACGAAAGACTTCACCGATAAAATAAAATTTCACGCACACAAACTCACCTGACGGTTTCCTCATTCTCAAATTTTCTGAAGTCCTGGTGCCCAGAATGCATTCGGTTCACGCCGCGGAGAAAAGAGACTCCATGACCAATCAAAGCAAACGTTACTTTAGCAGACGAATTTTATCATTGTTTCTTTTGAATGGAGTGCTTTGCGTGGAATTTGGATCGTATATTTGGGGTTTCGTTTCTAAATGGTCCACAAGAATTATTCTTTTTACCTATGAAACAATTTCAATGGAAATTCGCCATTTTAACTTTCAAAAGTTGAAGCCTCCTCATCAGCGCTCAAAAATGGATGTCTGTGTATAATAGGATTGTACACGAGCGGCGTTGTAAACGAGACGGAAACGCACTGCCCTGGCATTCAGAAGGTCGCGGTTTCGAGTCTCTTCTACGGTGTGATCGTTTTATTTTTAATGGGATAAAGGATTGTGATTGGTCGTTATGACGTTGGTGTACTCTATGTTCTGAGAAGTCGGAACACCTGGCAACCGATCTACGATTATTTTGAATCCTGTATACCGGACGATAAATAACACAAAGCCGTATAAATTTGATCCATGGCGTATTATGAATAAAGTTCCTTATGTTTGATTAGGGATGTGTCGATTCCATTTTTTTTCGATGTTGATTCCGATTCTTTCATATCGATTCCAGATTCCGATTCCATCAATTCTTATTTCTAATAACAGGTGGGATATTGATATACCAGTAGCGTACGACTATTATTTAAATTCAAGTATTGGCTGAAATAAAATAAAGACAATTAAGTCGCTCAAAAAGTACCTATAATTATTAACAAGTAGCAAATATATCCTCAGCCTACAGCCAGTTGCAGAAACGACACATATGTATTCCATATAGTTATGGGACCCATAAGCCATGGCAACCATTCAGTAAGTGTTGCAGAAAAATTCGATTAATTTATCGGTTTCATAACTTATGGCAATGTTGTTATGAGCTCCATAAGTAGCCAAGATGGCGGATGCGCAATGAACCGCTTGGAGATTTTATTACTACAAAAGAAAGAGTAGTTTGAGACAAACGGCAAGTTAATTTACTCTTACAGACTAATTATTGCGTGCATTAGCAATTATTCATAGGCTAAACTGTCATAAACTTGATCCGGCGGTAGAAGATTAGATCGAATATTCGAAGCTATTGAGTATTTGTAAATAAGTAATGTAACTAGTAGATGTGTTCCTGCAACCTGAATATTTTTATGAGATCTATAACTTTATGGACCTCATGACTATTGATTCCATGACTAAATGTTCTTCCAACCGGCCATTATTCAGGTAGATAAAAAGTACAAATTGATAGCCTACACCCAAAATTACTGAGACAAATATGATGTGATAAATGAAATTTGATTTAAATATTTATCCATCTGGAATCGTTGGAATCGGAATCGAATTTAGGCGATCGATTCTCGATACCGATTCTACTCCTGAGAATCGGTGGAATCGAGAATTGACATTTGGATTCGAGGCATGTTTTGATCCTAATGTCCTCTTTCGCAGCGGAAGACGGTCGGTAGCCCTTGCCATAGCTTTTGCCGCTTCCGCCTGAAGCAGTAGGTAGGTATGTGTGTACACCGTGTACACCAGTTGCCATGCCGGGCAGATTATCCTCATGATTATGCATCCCTTGAACTTCTTCGCACCTTCATTGGTCATGCGCTCACGGACAGCTTTTACGATGCTAATGGCGACGAAAGCATACTACTCAGCTGGAATACGTAACGCAGTGCTTCGTCTGTTCGGTCATGATCACCGGAACCGCAAAGCCGCGATGATATCGGTGGATTCGCCGCGAGTTGTATCTTTTGGCAGTTGCCAGTTACGTAATGGTTCCTATGTAATTACCTCGAATACGCCGCGAGCATTTGAGACCCCGCCTCTTTTAAGGTAAAAATCAAATCAATAAAAAGGTAAAGAAAGGTAAAAATCAAATAGATTAAACCAAAAAACTTAATAAAATTTAGAGGAAAGCAGCGCGCTTCGTTAAAAACTTCTACGAGCGTACATATAGTGTCTCACTACTTTTATAGGGATTAAGGTGGGAGCCCCTAGAGACTCGAAGGCTACACGCTATGCTTAGGTTGCTTGAGAAATTCAGATCTGACATTTTTCAGAGCGACATAGAGAATATTATCATGACTCATCACTACATCTCTAGCTCTGAAAGAAGCGATAAAATAAGAGAGATACACTGCCGAACAGATAGGCACAAAAACTCATTCTTTCCGCGAACAATAAGCGAATACAATAAAAATTAAGCTCCACTCAATACACTCCAATAATTCATGTCACCATTTCATCTCCAAAGAACGTACACCTTTACACGGCTGGTGACTAACACCCCCTGCCCCACTCCCATGCGGCGGCTCGCGGGGTTTAACTAAGATATAGATGTAGAAATGCTCCGAATGTCATTTGTCCCTTCTCCTTATTTTTGTTAGTAGGAGCCGTGAATGAAAAGAGCAGAAAGCCATAATTGTTGCTCACGTGATATAAGCCAGGAAGAATAACGATGTTTTGGATCGAGTGTCTCAGTCTGACTCAATGCAAGATCACCACTTAGCGCACACACCACTCCTGTCAGAAAATATTGATTGAAGACGTACTTGAAGCATTCACAAGGGAATCGAAACTAATACAGAGATAAATGTTTTTTATGCCCTGGAGTGGTAGTTTCAAAATCATTTAGTGATTGCAAATGTGAACGTGGTCTATTGGTTGCTAATATCCTTTTCCAGGAGAAATTATAAACTAAAATAAGACTGTAGAAATAGTACATTTATGCGCGACACTTTGTGTGACAGCGATTTCATTGGGCTTGTTTGAGTGAACTAACGCATCGATCGGCTCCATTCTGTCTGGGATCACATGAGGTGCGAGTTTTATCGCACTTCTCCCCTTCGTAATCTTTTCACAGCCTCTTGTTTTTCCGCACTGACGAATGCAGACAATGGAGGTACGAAGTCCACCGGCAAGTTAATGTCTTATCCTCTCAGTATAGAAGAGCTCAACAAGTCCATGCTGATAAAATGCTTTGATGGATGAGGAAACCGATGATTCATCCACTTATTCCGATGTCTCACGCTGAAATTTCTGTCGGAGCTCAAAGAAGACGGAAGTCCATGTGATCTTGATTAGGAGTTCTCAGTTTTTGCGAGCGACATTAAGCAGTCCACCCATCCCAGACTCGTCTGGAAGAAAAAGCAAAGGCGCCTTTGCCTTTAAAATGCTAGTATATGGTGAATTACATTTAATTTTAAAATATGAAAACGCGTTCCTGTATTTATATAACGAACCCGAACAATTCGGCTATTAATCCTTGAATTTTTGTCATTGAATCATTGTAGCGTCAATAGACCTGTGGTTTCACTCACCATGACGTGTTCACTACAGCTTGGTGTGTTAGATGTAAAGTGTGTTTTCGGGTATGGATATAAGTACATCCAATTTTTTTGAAATCGGTGTTAACTCACTACTTTGGAATGGGTGATTCTATCATAAGTACTTTAAAATCTGTGTCTGCTAACAACTTTGGAATAGGTGATACTATCATAAGTAGCATATGAAATTGACGGTTCGACAGTAGTGTCTCAGTTAACGAATCTACAATATGTCATTGGATATGCCGTGATCAAATTTTATACAAAATTAATTCATTTCTGGTAGCAATAAATAGTCTCTGTACTCGTTGACTTTTTAAAATTCATTTTTAATTTTTATACAACACCTTTTTTGCTGGCGGTATAATCACACGAAAACCTCTTATGCCCTGAACATTTTTGTTGGAAGAGTTCCACCATATTAGATACCGTTTACAAGAAATTTTCTCTAATAAGGATACCTTTCAGTAACTTATAATAGAAACAACACCAAATACTCCTACAGTAGAAACACCGTGTTCAGTTACCCTCCAAGAAATTGCAATTTTAAGTGGCGAAGAATAACGCGTACGCACATCGAGTGCCCGCCTAAAGTGTGGACTACTGTCGGTGCAAAAAGTTATGTAGACTCGAGTTTGAACTCGGATTAAAAATGAACTGTGATACCTATATGAATGCGAGTTATACCCAATTTTAGCGATTGTTTTCGCACTTCGAGGCAATGCACAGAAGGAGCGCATGAGTGACGGGTTCGGCCGGCAACCCGCAAGTGGCAACAGTGTTCAAACTTCCACCCTCGCGAGGATGGCCGCCTTACCGCCGGCTTGAGCCCGCTCAAATACTAGGTTGTTTATAAACTTGTTAAAAATCGATATCATAATGTGAGTTTACGATGGTAATTTTTATTAAATACTGCTGTAAATAGCTTCAATACAAGACCAAGATCTTGCTTCTACTACTTTTCATAACCAAGAGAAAGTTGTTTCATAAACTTATTAATACATTTTTATGGCTCATTGGAAAGAACTGAACGTTTAAAGATATATTTAAATATGTTTTTCCTACACAATACTACAGGTTTAATGCGATTTATCAAGTGTAGTCACTATTAAATATCAAAGAGAGCGCTCCTCTCGAAAACGGCAAAAAACGACACTTTTTTTGTTCTCACCGGAATAAAAAATCAAGAGTGTAATGTAAAAATAATCAGCAACAATTGTTAAACGCTAAATAAAACAAGCTAACATTTGGTATAACTCGCATTCATATAGGTATCACAGTTCATTTATGATCAATGTCCTTACTCGAGTCTACATAGCTTTTTGCACCGACAGTAGTGTTTACGTGTTCTGGATATAAAAAGTCATCAAATTTTTTGAGAGACAACTTTTTGCTCAGACGTTTGTCGTTCAACTTGTAATGATTTCTTGTTTATTTTTGAAGCGAAAATCTTCCATTTAAAAATTATTTCACTCCACCGACATAATTTGAAAACCATCACGGCGTCTTTATCGCACAAAAAGTGAATTTTATATTCACAAATACTTATTTCGATTGCCAACAATTTTATCAGAGTTTTTCTAGCTTGATTTTATTGCTAAGTGCTAAACACTCCTTTTCCAAGGATTAAGTATTATGTTGTTCAAACAAAATTGGGTGAGGCATCACTTCTTCGATTTCAGCTGTACGGCACTATTTCAAAGAGCATACAAATTATAATCGTTTTCGCTACGTCACCTAGCGGAGTCTTACTTTTACTTGAACTAATTTATAAACGTTAAATGCACGTAAAAGTGTTAATAGTTTTAGCACTACTATGATGAATGACATGAACGTTGGCTTTCAGAAGTTGCAGCCGTTCGCAATTGACGAACGCGCAACAGACACGAGAAACGTCTCATATGTCTATGGTTCAATTCCAATGCATAACAAGAAGTTGACTTTATAAAAGATGTATACACGTACAATTGTTAATATATATTGCAAATATTTCTTGCACAAATTCGATGAAAAATATGGAAGATAGCTTGATAGGAAAATATAGTCGTATGTTCTTTAAGAACTTGCCCCTTTAAGAACTGCTGGAACACGCGTCAAGTTAAGTGGTTACGTACGTATACGTGGCTTGGTTTTATGGAACATGTAAAATGGTCAACATAAATCGTAGAACAGCGACTAAAAGCCATTTTCGTCAGTGTTACTGATGAAATATAAATACGAACATTTTTTTTGATTCATTATTAACTTATAAGAGTTATAAACTATAGTGCGGCTGGTCAGTAGGTGTCATTACTCACCCGCGGTGAGGGGTCGACGCCGAGGCTCGGCTTCCGAGTTCAGCTCCTGCTAAATGACCTTTCCACTAAATTTTCCAAAAATTAAACCACGTTAAAATTTTCAGCGGCCCCAGCAAATGGACATTGGCCAATTTTCTACATAAACTTTAACTATGATATCTTGTCGTGCAGAAAAAGAATTTTCACGATTTATAGTGTGTTATTTACGGACGTATAACTTTGATATTTTTGAGTTACGGATATTTAAGTAATCCGAATAGTTTTTGTACTACCAACGAAAAGTTCCGTTGAAACCACCACCGCTATTGTATTATTGATAAGCCGTCAAAATATTTTAAATTTCTCACAAACTAGAGCAAGTAGAACAGTTTAATTACTTAGGTAGCATGCTAGAGGAAAACGGGCATAGTAGCAAAGACACACGGAAGAGATTAGCGCTAGCTAAGGAGGTTTTTAGTAATAGAAGAGAGTTGATGACGGGGACAATAGGTAAGGATGTTAAGAAGAGGCTGGTGAAGAGTTTGATAATTAGTGTAGCGTTGTATGGGGCAGAAACGTGGACCCTGAGAAAGGAGAACGAGAATAGGCTGCATGCATTTGAGATTTGGGTGTGGAGAAGGATGGAGAAGGTTAGGTGGACGGAAAGGAACACTAACGAGGAGGTGCTTGAGATGGTGGGCGAGGAAAGGAATCTTTTGAATGAAATCCGGGAAAGGCAGGGTAGATGGCTGAAGGATTTAATAAATGGGTGATGAGTTGCTGAAGATTGTGAAGAGGCGAAAAAGGATGTACTAGAGGTAGATAGGCCCCTGAATGTGAAAATACCGGGATGAAATTCTCTGAAATTCAACAAAACCTACCTTTATCGGTAGAATACATAATGATAATAATAATAATAACTTAGATAGAGCGTGCGATTAAGTTTTAGAACAAACTTCTCTTCATACCTTTTTATTTCTATTTTCAAGTTTATGATGATTATTCCCTGACACTGAAAAGAAAATGACAGTTAAAAATTACAGAAAGAATCACAAATGCGTTACTTAGGACTTTTCTAGCCTAGCAAACCATAATAACTTTATTAATACTCTAATCACTTAATAAATATATTGGGTTTAAAATATTATTATTTCAATTAGTTCTTAGTAGCGATTTATTGAATTGCTGGTAAATAATATCGACCTCTTTTAATTATAATATTATTAATGGTTCGAATGTGCAAACATTTTACTAAATGAATTTATACACATGCATTGAATATGTTTATGAATCATTTAATAAACATTATTTTCCTAAATAATACTTTCCTGCTGAAGAGCAGTCTACTTCGTTTACTGTCACATTTTTTTAATTTTCTTGTCCAACGTCAAAATATCCGTTCAGCCTGAAAGAAACAACGCTTTAGTGAAGGAAAGAACATTAGACCCTTTCAAGTATAGTGGACCACAAAATTTGTCTGAGATTTGACAAAAATCGGAGATAAGTGATATGTGTTCGGAAACAGTATCTCGTAGAACTTCATCTGAGCAGTGGAAACCGTACGTTAATGGCTCTGTAATAAAAATTATGATGAAAAAAAAGAATATATTTATAGTGTACTCGATAAAAACAAAACCCATTCAGGTGTTTAAACTAAATTTCTTTCGGGAAGTTCCAACCTCGTTGCAGCAAGTTTGCAAATATCGACGATTATTGCTCAACATGGATCACTATTAAGAAATGGAAATCATATTTAACAAGCATTATTGGAATGCGCCCTATTCTTATCTGATGGTTTGCTAGGAGAAGAATGAAAAATATTCAAAGGATATTGCCACGGAGCAGGAGTACAGTGAAGGATAGGATAATGAAAATGATGGCAAATGTATTACTATCACTATTACAAGTACAATATAGTCACGATTTAGACTTTATGTTTGAAAATTACCATTGATAACAGTGCCTCATTTCTTTCCTTAGGGTAGGTACTTTTAATTTCATGTATGTTTTTCTCCTAGTAAACTGGTAGCCCAGTGGGTTGAGCACATGGCTTCTTATGCGTTATTTATCGGATCGGTAGAAAGATCATAGCTGGGTTTTCGGACAATTCATCCTACAATTTATAATTTTATGATGTTCTGGTGTATAGTTATGAGACTCCTTAACATGTTTTTAGATTTCTATGATGTTACATATTTCTGACATTTACTCATAGACATGTTTTTTGTGTAAATAGGTAATTGTTGTTGCTTATCTTGATTTAATTGTATATTTGTAATACAACTTCATGTTATTTTCTCTCTCTTTTCTGGTGGGTGACTGCAGCAACTGAAGCTGTCTGAATCATCAAAAAGTTTTGAAATTTGGCGGGACACCCCTGTTCCCATGAGTTTGACCGTGTATTTCTTCAATTGGACCAATCCCGACCGGCTGAAAACGGACGAAAAGCCAAGCTTTGTTGAAATGGGCCCGTACATATTCAAGTAGGTTTTTTTACCTTCCTTTTTTAACATCATCTTGGTTTCCGAGTATTTTGATTTTTAACTGCATGCTTAAAGAGAGAGGATGATATATGTACACGTTGGGTCACAACTACAAAAGAGATAATTGCACGAACAGTGACTAGGAGTTGTTAGACCGTAAAAAACTGGATCTAGTGATACTGGCAATATTCAAATTCTACCTGTAACTGCACACCCTGAACGTTTCTGTACCTTCCCTCAGATGGTGAAACTTAGTTAGGTAGGCTAGAATTCGAACCAAGATGAGTGTTCATTGTTCTGGAAGCTGCACCGACAAGGAAAATTATGAATTAAATATATATGAGGAAATGATTCTACGGTGACTCCAACATACTGCAATGTATAAGTTCAGTGTAACCTCCTTAATGTGGGCTATGTAAGGCGAAGAGCGCCTCAGATTAAGCGAAGTCCAGTTTATTCCGGGATTTCTAATAAAGAACTGCTATTGAATGTTGTTAGACGTTGACTTCCTTCACATCAGTGGAAAAATGTTTTTCGCCCACTTCCAGTAAACGCATCGCCACGATGCAATTACTATGATTACGGAGATGGCCTTGAAATGAATTTAGGAGATAAGGGAAGCCGAGGGAGGCCTAAAACATGGTGCATGGATTGTTTATTGAAGAAAATAGCTGAGGTCCAACGGAGTCGAGTGCGTGGAGCGGTGGACACGTGAGATAGTTCGAGCGAAAAATCAATTTACCAGAAATTAATAACTTCGGTATCATTTTAATGAAAAATATATCCAGTATAGTATTCTGCTATCGACCTCTTGTTTTATAAATCCAATTAAGTATCAAGTATTGGTCCGAGTTAGTGATTTAAACAATCATCCTTCGCAAACGTTTCGGAATTTAATAATTTCCATCATCAGGGCTTAGAATTTCTATGTAAGGGTACAGAATCATTAATAATACATATTGAGGTAAAACCTGCCATGGTCATAACACTTTGGATAAAAATAATAATAAAATTTAAGGAACATCATCCTGATGTGCATTGTCTAAAGTCTAAGAGGTCTCTCTATTAGACTTTAGACAATGCACACCAGGATGATGTTCCTTAAATTTTATTATTATTTTTATCCAAAGTGTTATGACCATGGCAGGTTTTACCTCAATATGTATTATTAATGATTCTGTACCCTTACATAGAAATTCTAAGCCCTGATGATGGAAATTATTAAATTCCGAAACGTTTGCGAAGGATGATTGTTTAAATCACTAACTCGGACCAATACTTGATATTATATTGGATTTAAAACATATATCAACCTTCCATTGACACAAAAAATTCAACCCCTTACCACATTACTTTCCGAGATGTTTTTACAAACAATACCAGCCCATTTGCATGGGAAATGGTACGTGTATGCACTCCAGAGAGACCTTATAATTAAAATGAGACATTTTCTACACTTAGATCTCGTCAAAAAGTCAACAGTGTATAGTTTGTGTTTTCTCAACTATTTTTTTTTAAATAAACATATTTTTACCGCAGTAAATTCTTCGGAATCATAATAAACCTTCCATTTTGAAGGAGTTCCAAACGTACCGCGTGAAAAAAATGAGTCAAGTTAAAGACTTATTTAGATATTTTCATTTGATTACTTCCAATTTCTGTCAAGTAAAACTATATTTTTGCACCATTAATAATGCAATATTTAATTCGTGTCTCTCACAGTTGGTGAAATTAAAACGTATAATTCGAGTATGGTCTTTATTATGACTAGGGAACTATCTCGCTCGCACTACCCTAACAGAAACAGCGACCACAAATGAAAGTGAGAAAATTTGAGGAATATTGAAAAGAAGATGTTTTAAACCCTCTATGAATAAATTATTAAATAATGAAACTAATTGAAAACTTTTACTGAATATTTTTTACTACATCTAGGATTTCTACTGACCTTGTTATTTTTATCAACAATTTCAAATTCTTCGTAAGTATACTACGATCGAATCAGTCCTTCAGAATAGCCAAGGCATTTTATTTTAAAAAGTTTACATATTTTCAACTGTACAGTTTTTTATAGACAAAGTAATATTTAAAAGTTTTAATTAGCTATGAACCCAGGCTTGACTTTTATGACTATCCTTAAGATTTTCATACAAGACAATCTGATTTCCAAGAGCGAATATGGCTGAGCCCGATACTATTCCACACCTGGAATCAGTAACTAAGACATGGTGCACAAAACACATCCTAAAATGTAGACGAAACTATGATGAGTAACATGCAAACATCGTATATTTTACAATTATTTACGTCACGCTCACATTGTACAGGTGTCAGAGAGGAGTGATAACTTATCACAAAATAGAAACAGTATCTCTAGCGATTTCTATGTGAGTAACTTTTCTCTTCCGCAACACCAGTTTTCACGTTTTCAGTTCAAGCATATCAACCAATACGTGATGGAAGATCTCAGTCCATTGTATGCATTAATCGTGAAAAATCAGTGATGAAATTTAAAAGAGAAATTTTCAAAAAAGTGTTGACTGTCGACTTTATGTACGACGCATGAATTTCGCGAAAGGCAAAGCGTGGCTACTCGACAATACACGGACCATAATATGACGCTACCGGAATACGTTGTCGTAAATATTAGTCGAGATATGTTAGAATGTATGGTAGTTAATTAGAGAATAAAAATGAATGAGATGAAGTACTTGGTGACGCAATAAAAAAATTAATCGAAAAAGATTTGTACTTGGGTGATTGAGTCACCCCACTCAGTCCGTGTGACGTTCTACACAATAATACTGACATTTTTTAATGCTCTGTTGCCATTGCACGCTTGTAAAAAAATGTTATCTTGAAATTCACCATTGTTCTTGATCTGGAGTGGCACAAAGTCATCTGTGTCATTGGATTTCCCACTGGATAATCTATAAAATGAACTATTTCAGAACACGTCTGTTTTCTCACTTGCAAGGATTTATCAAAATCCTTATCCTTGGAGTGAGAGTTGTGTCACTTGGCGTATGTGATAAGTAGGATTACAGTCCTACCCTCTGCCAAAATGAACAGCTTGTCCCATTTTATCCATTTATAGTATTCATGTATAATAATTCAAATAAATTCGGACGAATTTGTCTGGCATGGTTATAATAAAGAAAATATTTTATTTATTATATTCAGGGTCGGAAGATAAATCTGCTAAGTTTCATAACTCAATTCAAAATTGTGGATTCAACACAACGAGAAGTTGGTGAAAAGGGAGTTGGTTTTAGATGTGAACAAAGCACAAGAATGCCTTTTTTACTGATGAATTTACGCTACTCCAGGCTCCATATTATAAACTGTAGTGACTTTTCACATATTTTTTCAGGAGTGCTTAACACAAGAGGCATGAAAATGTCAAAATCTGGAAGTGGAAAATTTTCAATTTCAACGCAGTTGGGCACGGATGGGTATGGGCGGACGGGCAACGAAACGCAAATAATTCTCGTGTACGTAGATGAATTCATCAACTCATCCTCGTCGATGATCGATGAACCAAATCATTTCGATAAATTGTTTAAATCTACCATCAATGGGCCAAATCATTCATTGGTCAAACCTATTTCCCCTGGTGAGGAAAGTTAAGAGTGCTAGAGCCAAGACGATATCGCAGTTGACAGAAATGAAGCCGATCTGTAAAGACATGCGGTGCCATTTGTGGAGGGGAATCGCGTGACCAAAGAATCTACGATGATGGCCTTTGTTTAAATCATACAATTCCAGTCATTCTTACGAAATTATAGTTTCCATCTCTTTCCAAGTCAGATCAGTATATTTAAACTACGGTGTAATCTAGGCGGCACTCGATTCTCGTACACATACGGTGTGAATGCTTGAATGATGATAATAATTGCATCTTTAACTGGGCTATATACATATAAACCCCTATACAGGACGATTTTACATCGGGCGGAGAGAATTCTTCTATTGTCTGTCCCTGGCGAAGAATTTGATTTTATTTTCCTTCAAATTGCGTAATGCTACACGTATTGAAAAACGCGCCTTTGGCACATTTGGATCTCTGGCAAGTGATTAAACTTTACCGTGAACCGACTAGCTTTTGCCATCTGCCATTTGCAGCGCAAAAACGTTATATTACCATGGATTTTTTTTAAAACGTTATATTACCAGTAATTTTATTATATCATCAATGGAAGTCAAAACGTTAACCACGAATTTTCTTCACTCGTCTGAAAAACTTCTTGGTGAACGTACACAGTACTGAACAGCCCTTCAGCACTGAAAGTAAGCAAAATGTGTTCATTCGTCCAGTTTCTTCTTCCTATGCTTTCATGACACTCATCTGTCAAAATGGCTGACAATAAGACGTAAGTAGCTCTTGGTGTTCTGGAAGAGGATGACGACTTTGAGGAGTATCCCCCGGAATATTGGACTGGGAAAGACGATGATGAAGTAGATATCAGTGTATGGGAGGATGATTGGGATGATGATAACGTTGAAGATGACTTAGCTGAGAGTTGAGCTGGAGAAGCAAAGGATCAAGTTTGATTAAGTGGTTAATTATAGTTCAATGTCATCTTTGAAGAGACATCATTTTGATATGTGTGGGCAACGGACTAATGGACAGGAAACAGACCCAGTAACTTATGACCCATTAATGCGTGAATATTTTATAAATAAATGAACATTCAGTGGTATGCTTTTTCCTCATCTCACAAGCATCGAGTCGCACTCGTATTCTCTTTGAGAGCTTACAGAAAGACCCTTGTATAAACTTCTTTGATGGAGACTTGACTGACCTTGCGATTTCAACCTATTTTTCCGCCTCGTCATTTTGGCAGCTTTGGCGGCATTGCCCAGTTTTCCTCTCCCTAATTTCAATAATATCAATTCCTACACGCTGAGTGAATATTTTTCTGCTTCTAATTTTCATTTTGTAACATTTTCCTGTTATATTTCATTGTAAATTTGCTGCAAGTTCTGTTGGCTAATAAGTCCGAGGCAAGCATTTCAGAGTATGTGGAATGCCCTCTGGATTATTGTATCAACAACTACAACTTCTGCTCCCCTCAATCGGGATTTTTTTTCGTCCGGGCAAAAACTTTGTTTTATCAGATGATAATATAATTTTATCACTATTATTACTGTACCTTCATAGAATATGATACGAGGCGTGTTTTTTAGTCAGTACCGTTTTGTAATAAAAATGAAACAAGTATACTTTTCTTAACAATTTTACTTTTTCATGAAAACCTGTACCTTAATCTGCTTTTCCACATAATTTTTACCAATATTAAGGCACTTATCGCATCGCAGTACCAGCTTTTGTATCCCATACTAATAGAAGTCTTCCGCCTGATTTGACAACCACTGTAGCACTGTTATTTTGACCTCATCATCGTCGTCGTGGCGCTGACCACCACCAGATGCATCTTCAAATGCAAATTCTGTCACTGGTAGTCAATGGACGCTAGATCGGGACTATACGAAGAGTGATCAAGTTGTTCCCAGCCAAATGATCCGATGAGATCTTGAGTTTGATTAGCGGTGTGTGCACGGGCATTGTCGTGGAGCAAAACGATTCCCTTTACTCGGCACGCCACGCATTTTGTTTTGGATTCTCTAAAAGCTCCAACCCATTTCCGTACCTTTCCATCGCTCTTAATTTTTTTTACATAAACGTCACTGATATGACGATGAATTTCAGCCGCTTTCAGGCCTTAAGCAGTAAGAAAACGAATCACAGCGCGTATTTCACAGTCGGCGGGAATCTCAAACGACGGAGGCAATTCAAATACTCACAAACAAACGTAAATACGGTCGAACGTTTCCGGAATGGTTCCTGTGGCTTCCTATCAGATGTAGTTACACGGCGCTCATGGCCAAATGCCGACCGTAGCACTGCACTTGCCGGATTTCAAAACGGTACTTACTTAAAATACAACCCTCGTATCTGCATTTGTTTCTGTCGATACTCTCTATGGAGGGGTATTTTTTCAATAACGACTTTTATTCCTTGAGTTTTAACTTCTATAAATCTAGAGAGCCAATTTCTCCCCGCCATTTATTTTCCCTAATCATGATGAGGTTTCTCTGAAAGCAATGTCTTCCGCATGTTATACTCCGATGAAATTGAAAACCTTGCTCAAAGGTTGTTGCTATTTATGGTGCTCATAATGTAACCTTTTCTGTCTTTCCAGTGAATTCCATGAAAAAGTGAACATTTCGTTCCATGATAATGACACAATAACATTCCAACAAACCAGGACATGGAAATTTGATCCAGTTCGATCGAACGGTTCACTGGATGACCTAGTGACTACAATTAATGTTCCCCCTCTGGTAAGTTTGTGCTTTCGCTTTATTATCTAATTCAGTTGGACCCACATTTCGGCGCTACATATGCTCCTAGACCGACCGCTGATTTTAATAAGCCATAGATAACAGAGTACGCAATGAATCAAGTCGACGTCCTACGGCGAAAATTGGATATAACATTTGTGTACAAATTTTGGTCCAAATTTGTATGCAACAATATGTTTTCCTGTTTCCTGTTTAATACAGCAGGTAAATTATATCCGTTTTATTGATTACCACCCAAAGGAACAAATTTACATTTTTAAGAATTATTTAAGAAATACTTTCTAACACTGCGTACTTAATTTCTGACCCGAATTTGGAACTGTCGTGATAGCCGTGGAAATCGATCGAGTCGTAAACGAAGTGTGGAATTTTACTTCCATTGATAGTACTCAAAATTTTGTTCTAATGTGGTGAAACAAATCAAAGTCGATAGAATAAAATGGTGCCTTAGGATTGCTAAGGATTGCTAACCTTTATGGTAATTTCAGCGGTGAGAATAGGTCTCGTAAGTGTATAAAAATTGAGAGAGCCTTTAAGCGAGTGGAGCCAGTGGTTGAATCGAAGGCTCCAGAGGAGAAATCTCTGTTGAATTTGGAACGGACGATAGAAATGCGTGTAGAGGACGTAATTTATAAGTGGAGATGAAGGGATAGGACGGAGGAGTGTAGAGGGAGGCGACAGGGAGAGAGAAAGTGTAAGCCAGGGGAACCAAAACATATCTTGGACCAGGCAAGAGGCGCGCTCGCGCAAGGCAAGTGGTATCTATCACCCACCTATACCAGGGACTCTATCTTTAGGTTTCATTATGAGTTGAGTCGATATGCTGGGTGGCAATCGTCAGGGAAAACCGGGAAAACCTGGAATTGTCAGGAAATTTTGAATTTCTGGAAAAGTCAGGGAATTCTCGTAACAGTCGGGGAGAAACTGGAATAGGAATCTTCGTTATTTTGCTACCATTACGTTTATATGCCAGTCTTTCCCGCCCTTCATTTCACCAACTAAAACTAACGTCCGTCGCTGACGTGCATGGAATAAGCACCATCAATTCGTGGAGCATTCAGTTGTGAATCCTAGTTATTTAGTTGTGAATCAGACGTACAAGGTATCCATTTTGTATATCCTTATTGCGATAGTTGCCTAGTTGAGTTAAAAATCATGATCACAAAGTATTACGCTCATCACGAAGAATCCAAGGCTATGTTGTTCGGAAAATTTTACCTCGCGTTTTTTTAACTTCCGAAACTCAGGTCGCTGGAGGACACTAGCTTATAATAGTAGATAGATGCTTGCAGTTCTAAAAATACGAGACGACGATTAGAAATTTTAAAGCTCCCGTAGAAGATTTAATTCAGCAGAAAAAAATTTTCCAATAATAGGTGACTTTTTGGCGATCGGTCAGGGAAATTGGTAAATCCATCAGGGAAAAGTCAGGGAAAGGTCAGGGAATTTAAAAATTGGATATCAGTAGCCACCCTGATATGGGATGGCAGGTAGTGCTTAGTTATCCCACTCCTCTAAGCCCTAGTGTTGGTAGTAATTACAAAGATTTTCTGACTACACAAAACTACTTTCTTCCCCGTTCGCTACAGTTGGAAAGTTCTGCAGTCCATGTCTCAAAATGGTCAAGTGCACAGTACCAGAAACCCGTTCGAGGGCTTTACCTGCTCCACGACAGACTCTCCCTCCCAAACTACGCGTCCCTTTCGTCGAAAGTTTTTTTGCCGCAAATAGGACTAAATAGCTTCCCTTTCCATTGTGCGAGGCACTGCCGACTGGAGACGAGAGATTTGATGGAGTGCGAGATGGCGATTCGCGGACAAGCTCTTCAAAACGAACTATATTCACTTTGAAGGCAGTGAAAAGATTACGAAGGGGAGAAGTGCGATAATAATCGCACATCATGTGATCCCAGACAGAATTGAACCGATTGGTACGTTAGTTCATTCGCACAAGCCCAGTGAAATCGCAGTCACACAAAGTGTCGCGCCTAAATGTACTATTTCTACAGTCTTATTTTAGTTTATAATTGCTCCTGGCAAGGGACATTAGCAACCAATAGACCACGTTCACCTTTGTAATCACTAAATGATTTTGAAACTACCACTCCAGGGCATAAAAAACGTTTATCTCTGGATTAGTTTCGATTCCCTTGTGAATGCTTCAAGTACGTCTCCAATCAATATTTTCTGACAGGAGTGGTGTGTGCGTTAAGTGATGATCTTGCATTGAGTAAGACTGAGACACTCGATCCAAGACATCGTTATTCTTCCAGGCTTATATCACGTGAGCAACAACTATGGCTTTCTGCTCTTTTCATTCACGGCTCGTGAATTCGTGGATCGAGGAAAACTTTCACATTAGAAAAAATTTTTCCTCGATCTATTCAGTGAATATTTAGCCTCGGAGTTGCGTATTTCATAATAGTCCGGGCATGTAATTTACGAAAATGTTACACGTTTCCATAATATAAATATCACTGAAGTTAGGGAATCCCAGCGATATCAGCGTAGATTTATAAGGAAGATAGAGAAAACATTCCGAAATAATCCAAGAAATGAGTCCAAGGTATTCATCAATGAGAAAGTACCATGTGCTGCCTCCGTCCGCACTTAAGGTAGTCCGAGCGAAAAACCATTTTACTTAGAAATCAACGAATTTGGTCTCATTTTAAAGAAAAATATCTCACATATCTAATAACATCAAAATTTGTACCCCTTACCACATTACTTTCGGAGATATTTGCCGAAATGTACCAGCCCTTTTACATGGGAAATGGTACGTGTATGCACTCCAGAGAGACATTATTTACAAAATGAGGTATTTCTAACACTTAGATGTAGTAATAAAACTAACAGCATGTAGTTTGTATGTTTTCACGACTATATTTGAAAATTAATAATAATGTCACCGCAATAGGTTCTTGGGTATCACAAAAAACCTTCCGTTTTGGAGGAGTTTCGAACGCACCGCGCGAAAAAAATGAGTCAAGTTAAAGACTTATTTAGATATTTTCATTTAATAGCTTACAATTTCTGTCATATAAAACTATATAATTGCACCATTAATAATGCAATATTTAATTGATGTGTCCTACAGCTGGTGAAATTAAAACGTATAATTTGAATAAGGACTCTATTATGACTAGGGAACTGTCCTGCTCGGATTACCTTCAGTTACTACGTGGAATATAAACACTAGCGTAATTCAGAGTTAAGTACAAAATGAAGTTTTTTACGGCGAACATCGGTGGACGAATAAAAATGTTCTACAGCGAGTTGTCATTTTTTTTATTTAAAAAAAATCTTTTTCACCTCACAGGTTAGTTCACATGTAAATACGTAATTAATTGTATAATCCGGATTTCAATACATAGCGTCATCTTCGGGTGGTCACCAAACCCGGATTTTGCTATTCATTATTGACCTGTGAACTGACCAGTGAATTGTAAAAGTTATTTTTAACTAATCAACATAGAACTGCACAAAGTTGAAACGATTTTTATTCCATTGTAAAATTTTATTTTGAGGAACATTCATAATGATTTCCTAAGAAAGGCTATAAAAAATTAGGATTTAGCGGTAAAAATATTAGGATTAGGTAAAAGAGAGTAAATCTATAAATATTTTCAGGAGAGATACCTTTTTCATGAAGATCGTGAATTCATAAAATAATAAACCGCGACATTTTCCATAAAATAAAATCTTCTTCCTACATGGTTTCCAGTGATGATGCATCATCATCATCACTGCTGGTGCTCGGTGAACACAAAACTTGTGCACTCTGCATAGATTGTCACCTGGAGGTGTTGTATCAACAATAAAACCGAAGCAAAAAGTAAATATTATTTTGTGGCAAATTTAACGGTTATTTCATGATGTGTGAACAAACTCCAATCCGTTTCGTGAGAATATTCGAATTTTATATTTTTTCTGAGTAACCCTAAAAAATACTGACTGCCAATGAAACAGTAAATTAGACCATTGCGTTCACGATTTGTCACTTAGCGAAGGGAAAGAAAATACTAATTATTTTGGAAAGCAGACATGCCAACATGCTAAATCTACCCTCTCTCTCTCCTTCACCGTGATGCTGGACAGCGTGTTGAAGCACCGCATCGGGGTTTTCCCCGCCTACTCCTGTCCTGCCTGCTGCAATGAAAGTTGTCGTACGGATATTCCCTGTGAATCCACTTGCTCTCCTTCCCTTAAGCCTGAATCACACGATACTTGACCTTGTACAAGTCCGAGGATGCTAGCGAGTACTGGATTTCTAGTACGAAACCTAGCATGCTTGAAATCTTCCTAGGAGCTATCACACGATACTTGTACTTGCACAAGGTCTTTTTAGTAGACCTTTGATCTAGTACAGTCGCGGAAGGAGTTTGACGAGCGAAATGCCTTGCCTCAGGTGCCCAAACCATTGTGTATTGTTGTGAGATTTGAGTTGTTTATTTGATCGCGGGAAATTGTAATTGTCACGAGGGACTATGGACGCGCTGACATCAAAAATTGACGACCGCATTGCAAAGAGCACAGGTGATTGGTCGGCGGCTGCTAGGTCCTACTAGGAGCAAGTGTCAAACTAGTACCGCACCAATTACGAAAACAAGGATACCAGCTATTATGCCATCGATTATGCAGGATTACAGTATGCTTGGTCTGTATTACACGATACCTGACCTTGCGCAAGTCCTAGTATGCTAGCTAGCATCCTTGGACTTGTACAAGGTCAAGTATCGTGTGATTCAGGCTTTACCTGAGGGATTCTCTGTTCTGACGGACCGCAACTTACCCCGATAGACGCATGCATGCTCTTGCGTGTGGGACATCTTCGACTTGATGGCGTGATACGTCAGGTTCGCGTGACGAGTTACGACTTGAGGAAACGTGAAAAATACCATTTAGTTCAAATAAGTATTAAGTACTAGGCAAATGAAATCCCCGTAGCCATTCGAAAAATATTACGATTACTAACTTCTGAATTGTTTTTTATAACGAATTAAAAAGGAAAATGACACTAAATATTATTTTATACAGTCCATACCTCGCAAAAGTGAAGAAGACAACCAGGGCCTCCATTTCTTTTAAAACTTCGCGGCATAATTTGACCGTTAATATTAGGTTATATTGTGCTTAAAATGGCAGCCAAATGTTGGAAATATTGCAAATAGTATGCGGCGAACCATAGCCAATTTTTATTTCATTCGGAATAAATGTCCAATATATTTTCTGAAATAAATATATAACGCCCTTGTTAACTCTAGACTAAGCTACGGTATATTCTGTTGGGGTGGAGCTTACCAAAATTCTATAAGATCCATCGCTTATCTACAAATAAATTATAGTTAGAGTGATCTTAAAAAAGACTCGCTTTGACCGTTCCTTTCCTCTATTTTGTCGTCTTGGGTTGCTCCCCCTAAGACATTTATTTGTTTAAAAAGTTTACGTCGTTTTTACCTTAGCAGTGGTAATACTAGTTTACTATTGTACAATCCTTCTCCCTACGTAGGGCACGTATTTTCTTGCCTAAGCCAAACATGACATTATTTAAACAATGTTTCTTGTATACAGGACAAAAATTGTATAATTTATTACCTGTTTATCGTTTTATTTATTGCATAACCTATTTTGTAAACGATGGTAGCCATTATTCAGGTTTACCTTCATGGCTACCTAAAGTTACTCCCCATTTAATAATGTATATTATGTTGTACGTATTCTTAATCGGAGTAATAAACAAACATTTTCAACGACGGACGATTCGTTCTTGTCCGGAATTTGAGCGCCACTTGTGATATGTCTCTTTTAAGTGTTGGTACATAATAACACCACTGATGCGTTGGCGGGCATCATAAAAAATACAGCATAGGAGGGCTGAGGATATCGTGCCATTTCTAATGGCGTTAAGAGTCTGCGGACGATATTTGACCTCGAAGAATCGCGTGCGTTTGAGCTTAGAATCAATAATTTTTTGTTGAAATGATATACGTCTTATTTCTGAGCCAAGCGAACCACATATATAGGGATTATTAATACTAAATGTAATGCCCGTGTTTGAGCAGGGAAGATGTTATTCACTCTTCTTTTTTGCAAATATTTCTTCACAGAAGCTACGTCCTGCAGAGTGAAGTAATAGTTCGTACGCGTACTATTACTTCACTTTACAGCGAGTCACTCCACTTCGGTTGAATTTTGGAAATATCTACAAAATGGAAAGAAATATGTATACTTTATCTTTCTCTGCTTTCTAGGTCTCTTGGAGTTGCACGAAATCTATGATTAATGTAGGGTAAGGGTGCCACAGCACAAACAGAGTCTCCAAATGCAAATTTTCAAAAATCATAGTTTTAGTTTATTTGATCAAAATTTGGGTCTTAAATTGGGGATTGGGGATATTTACTGCTGATAGTCAAAATCGGGCGTTGAAAACTTGCAATTGCTTAAACTTTTATCATGGATATCGTTAGCTAAAGAGAAATGCGAATTTAATCGAGAAAACAAATTTAATTCTTACATGTTATCTTTTGAGCTAAGTTTCCATGCCTCCACTTTTGAGAGGCTTTACTGCAATGGTAAGATCTACCATTGCAGTAAAGCCTCTCAAAAGTGGAGGCATGGAAACTTAGCTCAAAAGATAACATGTAAGAATGGAATTAAAAATGGACTGGAATGCGCATCGGCTGAAGACCATGTTCCCATGTCTATGTTATTGACCTACGAACTATTGTGCTAATGCACGCACTTGGACGTAAAACCACGATGAAAAAATTTCTGATAGAAAGGATAAATTTAGCTCACTGCCGCTGCTCAGCCTGGGTTAAAGTTGAGGGACTGGCAACTCCAATGTCAGTGCAGATTGCGGGGCTAATCTCACTTCTGGTTGGCTGTGCGGTCTTAAAAGTTTTTTTGCATGTAAACATTACTTACTGCAGAGAATTGGAAGAGCTTATGCTTTCTTGTGAATATCGAGCTTGCATTAGATGAAGCTATGAGTTTTCTCTGCAAATGTAGATTAGCATAACTCAAAAATAATGTCTTGGTGTAATTTTTCACTGGAAATATATTAACCATTGAATTATACTACTTAATCTTGACCTGCATATCCTGGCAAATGATTCTTAAATGACTCGCATTTCCCTTTTCTTGTTCTAAAAAAATATGCATTTTCAGTGGAACGTCGCCGAACGCGACTTCTCGTCATACGGGCCCCAACGTACGCGGCTTTCAAATTATTACCTGGCTTCGCCCAACGTTGAATGTTCATTCACTTTAAGGTAGACCGATAGAGATAGTTCCCTAATCATAGTAGAGACCATATTCGAATTATGCGTTTTAATTTCACCAGATGTAGGACACATCAATTAATAATTGCATTATTAATGGTGCAATAATATAGTTTTATATGACAGAAATACTAAGTAATTTAATGGATATACCTAAATAAGTCTTTATTTTGACTCATTTTTTTCGCGCGGTGCGTTTGAAACTCCTTCGAAACGGAAGGGTTTTTGTGATACCCAAGAACCTACTGCGTTGACAAAATGATTAATTTTCAAATATAGTTTAGAAAACATACAAACTACACACTGTTAGTTTTTTACGACACCTAAGTGTTAGAAATACCTCATTTTGTAAATAATGTCTCTCTGGAGTGCATACACGTACCATTTCCCATGTAATAGGGCTGTTATTTTCTGGCATATATCTGGGAAAGTAATGCTTGAAAGGGCTGAATTTTTTATGTCAATGGAAGGGTGATATATTTTAATTTAAAATGAGACCTCATTAATCGATTTATAGGTCAAATGATATTTCGCTCAAACTAGCCTAAGTTCACTTTTTTCCTCAGAGGCGATTTTTGCAATCTTATCCGAGAAAGATGGGAACCTTAAAAAAAATATGAAAATAAATCATTAGCCGAACACTAAGATTGCATTTCATCTCCGGACAAAGAGACACACACACACGTATTAGGGCTCAATATTTATTCCGTAGTGACTCTCTCCACCACCTCAATGCCGGTGGTGCCAGGTGGAAGCATTTTCTACGACGCCACTCACTGCCAAACAATATCGCAACACTTGTTTTCAAAACGTCTATACTCTGTATCGTAACTTCATTGGCTTTCATTATAATAGCTTTTACAATACACTGTGGTCAAAAGCAAGCATGCACGATCCGAATTGCGAATGCTAGAGCATCATCACCAGGTGCTAAATGACCTTTATTTATTTATTTATTGTTATTTTTTTAATTGCCCTTATGTGTGGTTTTGTGGATAGGGGAGGGGGAAAGGATTTCGCGAGGCAGGTTGGAGGTGAAAGGGGGGTGGGTTCAAGGTCCGTCATGGTGTGTTTTTGCGAGGAGCTGCTGGAATTTGGGAGAGGGGGAGGGGGAGGAAAGAACATTCTTGAATGGGGGCTAGTTGCTTAGGAAGCTCGGATGAAGGTTTTTCGGATGGGGGAAGTGGGAGAAAACAAACATTCCTCGATGACAATACAGTTCGAGTTACGCAATCTTTTTAAAATTTTGAGTTGAGCTCCAAGGAGTCCTACTTACGTCTATTGTTACTGAAAACTATAATTTTAACATTAAAATTATATTTATATCCATGGATTAAAGATATTTTGAAAAATTACTTCCGTCTTCTTGATTGTCATTCAGCACCTGATGATGGTGCTCTATCATTCGGAATCCGTATCGTGTATGTTTGCTTTTGATCACAGTGGATTGTAAAAGTTATTATAATAAATCCATTTAAAATGGAATTCCACAAAGTTTCCACAGATCGCATTTCATTCATTGGGTTGCGCTGAGTGTGTCGCAATTCAATGTATGTAAGTTTTTAACGTTATCTAGCTGAATGGACCATGGATGCATTAAAGTAGATTGCTTAATACATCGTCAAAGGCGGACCCAAGGCCTCTTCCATCCGAACACGTGTCATGTGTACGATTCCGCTTTCACAGGCATTACCGAGTGTTATTTCCGCTCGTTTGATTGCCAATGAAAGGAGATGAAATGAAGATATGTCTCTTTTTTAGCCATGCGTGAGTATTACGGTAATTTTTCTATGCTGAAAATTAGATTTTTTTCTTAAGCAATGCATTTTGGTCCTAAATTTTTCCGGTAACTGAAGTATACAATTCGATGAGTAATTAAAAACGTGTATTTATTACTTCGCCAACGTGTATTTAAGTACCTCATTAATTACTCTATTTCGTTGATGATGAGCCAAATTTTGTTTTAGTGTCAGTTTCGGCGGTTATCCCGATGGCGGAAACTCTGAGGCACGAAATTCACGAAAGTATTCGGCGAGAACGCTTCATTGGATGAACACTGCTGGAAGGCGATTTTATTTCCTCTGTAAATGCTATCGTGATGTTATTCTATTGTGAGTAGAAATACATAATAGAGAGTATTTTATTCGAGAGCAGTTTTATTCATAAAATATGTGATGGAAGTAAAATAGGTGAAATCGTATTTCGTTATTGCAGTCGGTGTTGCATGGACTATTTTACTATAACGAAGATGTCACCCCCTCTGAGCTACCGTTAAGCTTACTATTATTACAATGAGTGTCTTTACGTTTTGATTAATCTCACCTTTCTTTAAAAGCTCGGGAGCAAATTTTATCACGTGCCAACCAAAATAGTCGGAGTATATGGATTATTCTTGACCGCTTAACAGAAGGACGAGGGCTACCAGGCCACTAAGTATTCGACTAAAAGATTTTACGGACAGTATTGACATATCTCTGCCGGAGGTGTATCCTGCTGGGTATTCAAAATACCCACCATGGTCCATACCACGACCAAAGTGCCACACTGAACTGCACAAGCACCATGAATCTAGTCTAACGTCCCAGGAATACCAGAGCCTATTTTATGAATTCCTGGTTAACCACCCGGACTTCATCCCCGTGTATACGGATGGATCGAAGTCCGGCTCGGCATGTGCTTGTGCAGTGTCCTCTGCGCATCACAAAGTCATAAAGGCGAGGCTCCATCCGTGGTGCAGCATATACAACGCAGAATTACTCGCAATTAAGACGGCCTTAGGAAATATAAAATGCAATTCTGGCACTTTCCTTATCTGTACAGACTCTCTAAGCGCTGTGAAGTCCATTTCAGCCTCTTACCCACTCCACCCTCTCGTCCAGGATGTACAATGCGCTCTTCACTCCCTCACCAACAAGGGAATTAAAATCTCCTTTATGTGAGTACCTGGACATATGGGAATAGCTGGTAATGAACGCGCAGACAAGGCTGCAAAGGAAGCATTACAGATGCCAGAAATTATATGGAACATGGTGACTGCGAAGGACCTAAAGGCTGTTTCGACGCATTATTTTAGGCAAATGGCAAGAATCGTGGCATGGGAGTAATAGCAACAAGCTCCGGACTGTGAAACCGGTAGTATCAGTGTGGCCCTCTTCCGTCAGGAATACTCGCAGGGAAGAAGTCGCAGTCACACGCCTGAGGATAGGGCACACTGCCCTGACCCACTCCTACCTCTTCACAGAAGAGAAGAGACAACCTTGGTGTGATGAGTGCGACTCCCCTCTGAGTGTGCGACACATCCTGACGGAGTGTGATAAATACCGGTCTTCTCGAGATAAACACAAGGTCAACGGTTCCTTAGGACACATCCTAGGTGACTCTCCCGATTGCCTCACCCGAGTAATTGCATTTTTTAAAGAAATCAACGTTTTTAATAAATTATAAATTTTTTATATGTATATGCGTATTATACAAAGTTATGTAAATTTTATCTCACAACATTACTAAAGCGATTTCGCTTCAATTACACAAACCTGGTGTTACCAATGGACGAGAGTGGTGTGAAATGACCGCAGTAGTCGACGCACCCTTAAACAATAATTCTACTACTACTTGACCGCTACCAGTACGCGTAACCGCTTTCATAGCCTAATGAGAAATTGAATTTTTTTCAGAAGTGGGCTGGCTTGCAAAAATCAGGATTGTCCTCTCCCTTGGAAGGTGCCCCGTGAAAAATCAAAACATATTTGGTGTGAACTCGTTTCGTGTGCCAGAAACAAGTAATCGGCATTCCACGTTCAACTACCGCTGACCTCCTATCGTCGCTCAAATTACGTGACCCTAATTTTGAGGCCGAATATAAAGAGAACACCGGGGCCGATTGTAATGAAACAAACGTCGACGCTTAGCCTGTTTTCTTTTCCGTCGAATGGCTGTAATTACATTTTTTTTCATGTCTCCCAATTGCTCTTTCTCGAGCGAGAATGAATATCCAATGGTCCATCTTCTAAGCCTCTTACGCAGATTTACCGAATTACTGCACGATTGCCCTCGATGATTCGACCGCCGTCAGATTTTAATGCAGCATTGTCTCAACCTTTTTTCATGACCTCAAACCAATCGTTCCGTCTCATCATCACCTCAAACCAACTCAAACTCAGCTGATTATCTCAAAGTTTTACTTACATCACTTCTAAACTATGCTTGTGCGCGCGTTCTGTCAGCGATGCGGGCTCGCACTTACTCCCCATGAGTCACCCACTGAAGGGAGATAAAAATAACTTTAAATTATCCCTACAGTCTCATGTTTTATAAATCAAAGGGATCATATTACTGGATCCAAGACAACGGCAAGTCACGCCCATGTCCGCATTACTTGTATTAACGGAGATGAGGTTGTTCCGCAAAATTAACCAGCTATAGGTATACCAATCGTCTTTATATATAAAGTAGGATGTATGCATGCATATATTTATTCCTGCAATATATAAATTTTTCCTTCTGATTTACTGAGTATTTTGTAAAAACATTCATAAAATTGCTGAAATTTCAGCGTTTTTCGTTCTTTGTCTCCTTGACGACCGATACCAAGAGCCGTGGCTTTCCGTTTAGAATAAATAATGTAAGTGCTAGAGTTTCTTATGTTTAGATCTTCATGATTTAAACCGCTTAGAAATCACGACACGTTACCAATACTACGGCGATTTTTTCCATGTAATGTATACTTGAAGAACTGATGGGAAACTATGTGGTGAAACAAAAGTGGCTCCAGTACTAACTAACCCTAGTGCTTCTCAATTTTCGGATGACTTTGCTCTAAAAATGGCAGTGATGGAGTGTATGAATTAAATAATTTTAAGCCACAAATCAATCGTCCAATTACTTAAACAAATACTATGTCGCTGAACCTGCTTACGAGGCTGCGGATGTGTGGGAGGAGAATTCGAGCGTAGGATGCGAGAGAGGCGGGCTCAGCAACTTGGGAGGCATACTCTCTCTCTCTCTCTCTCTGGGTCGTGTCTCGGAAACTACTATTCGAGATGGAACCGGTCAAATGTATGGTAAAACGTTTGTAAATTACAAAGAAGGAATTAATGACAACGAGTGGTCCATTATCGTCAGGAAACACGGGATCACAGAAAAATATGGCGAAATATCTGGTAATCTTTGGGTTTCTGCGAGTATTTTTTGTATTATTCTTGCGAGAGTTTCGCCGTGCTCTGCTACCGGCTTCGTCGGGATTTTTAAACAACAATGGTCTTCTTTTTTATAGATAAACAAATTCGGCAGTTGATGAATTTAGAATTAATAAAAATAAAAATTAATTCCAAAGAAGTGATTTCCATATGTAAGGGAGTTTATAGCCATCCTCTCTATTTATATTTTGGGGTATCTTTTCAGTTTCAATTGCCTCCCTTATAAGACGCGGAAAGTAACTGTTTTCTTTGAGTAACACTTTTCAAGACTCAATGTCAATGGCGTGACCTTCCTCTAACGTAGTGTGCTCAGGATTTAATTTTTAATTCCTGAGCATGGCTTCCCGCGACACAGAACAAATTTCCATGGTATCAAAACGTTTACCAAGCTTTTCCGATCGCGGAATGTAATTTAATGTTGCGCTGATGTCTTCTGCGGCTATTTTAAACTATTTCCCTTCAAAAATCAAAGTCTTTTACAAAAAACTCTCCAATTTCAAGCCATGATTTTTCCACGATGCGGAAATATAATACGCTTTTAATAAAGTTTTTTACATCCAGCGAGAATTTACCCATTAACACTATCCCTTTCACACTAGAACGCCGGTGCGGTCATTTTGACCGCAGTTGGAATTTCATTTTCATGCCACACATGTGATTTTTGTCGTTTAAGTATTTCCTTTCGTGACTTTTCCTAACTCTATGATGGCATTATGTTGGCGAAAAACGTTTTTAATAGGTCTTTTAGTTATTTCTTTATTACTACTTCTACCTAGAGCGCCTGAGCGGTCAATTTTCCCACATGTGCAACGCGTGAAGATGGACTGTAGATGTTTCTGCTCCCATTTGTTTTGTAATGAATGTAAGGGCTCTTTTTTAGCAACAGGTACGTCATTTTATGCATTTCATAAATAATAACAATATAACCTTCTGGGTTGATGGATGGCGGGTGTTGGGGGGTGGCGGATACGCACAGTCTTGCATTCTATAGAGTGCCGCTTGCTCTTTCTGTTACATAATATTTATGGATTAGATTCCTCCTCTCTCGCATCCAAACAAAATATATCTTGCTCGAAGTGGATTATAAAAATGTTACATTACATTATAAGAAGAAGTCGCTTGTAATCCGTCATTCAGACAAAGTAACACCTGTACATCCTGGATTTGTCGAAGAACGTGGAAGATATGAGGACCCCAGAAGTCAAGGGGTCTAAGTAACAAAATCGTTGTTTTGAGAAAACTTAAGTCGAAGTTGAAAATGTTTGGTACAACCCACTAAGTAGTTAAGGTGCATTACCCTCGATAGTATCACCTGGCAATAAAATCACTTGGATCCCTTTACCGCCAGCAAGATTTATTTTTTTCACATCCCATTCCTGTACCTAACTTTTTTTTTAATGTCCCTTAGACCCTTTGACTTCTGGGGTCCACATATACTGTCACGCATTCAAACATAGTATCACTTGCTCTTACTGATTCGCAAAGGTTGTACGCTTCATCATGGTGTAAGACTTTGTTGCTTGAGAACCAACACTTGACTGTCTTTACATAGTATGTAATCCAGCGTCGGTAAATTCTTGGTTATGCTAGGAGCGAATACTGGGGTCGCTGTTGCTGAATACTACATCTACATCTACGTGATACCCTGCGAGCCACCACGAGGGTGTGTGGTAGGGGGTGAAGATCACCAAACATGCACTATTGCGATGCAAGTAGGATATTTAAGGGAGATATGCTAGATAATAGGGTCACATGGAGCTAGATGGTTAGTATCTACATAATAAGGAAGGGATTATTGGTTGTTATTACATGCATCATGCACTACAGACTACTCTAACTATATTTCACTACCTATCCCTTTGCTACGATGCCTATAGTTCTCTCTTATAGTACGAGGGAAAAATGACATTTTAAATCTATCGGTACGACAATCTATCTCTCTAATCTTGTTAATCTGATCAAACCTAGCATAATACGCAGGGGTTCTCAATATATATCTAACGTCATCTGTGAACAAATCGGTTTCGAATTTACTTAAAAGGTTAAACCTAAATATTAACCTGCGTTCTGATAGTAATTCCCATCCTAGTTCTTCTATTAAGCTGGTAACACTTATACAATTATCATAACTAAATGGGATTTCTACTGTAGCGAGGAAGGTTCTCTCGCGATTGTGCGTAGAGTTTCTCAGGGATGGAAAATCGACGTTTGCGCACCCCAGAAGCTATACTGAGAGAGCTGCGGAATACCCGATCGGGAGACCACCTCTGGATCGGACAGAGTTGATAGTGGCTCCGAGGAAACCTTGGCTTCCGCTGCTGAGAGCTCATCGGAGGATTCTGAAGATGAAGGAAGAATTAGTCATCCGAGTAAGATTTTTTAAATCTTTTGTACTCTTCTCTCCAGGATTTTGAAGACATAATTTCGGAATTTTGAATGAAAGATTGCCTCTCGTATATTTTTGCGTTACGTGAAATGGCACATTTTCGCCAGTATGCCACAAGAGAAACCAAAGCATAGTAATACCCTAGGCCCGCTTTCGCTATTCTACTCAAGCTAGGATCCCTTCTGAAAGGTCTACCTTGAGAGCCAGCATACCGTTGCCCGCCACCCACCACTATATGTATATATTCTAATTATTAGACATAAATTAATGACATTACTTACTTCAAAATTTGTATATTTTATTTTCGATTTCTGGTATTACTAATTTTTGTTCCAGAAGTGTGATGAAATATACGAATCACGTCTCGTAAATTTTATTGCCATTACATCTATTGACGTTTGATTTTGTTTATGGAAGAATTATTTAAAATTTTTATTCTTCCCATTGCTTCAGAAATTAAAAGTAAGGCCTAATGAATGTTCAAAACTGTTTATGACTTACAATGAATTAAATTGTTATGAGTTTTTTTCTCAAATGAACGCACCCCACTTTGGTTCAAATGTGAAACAATGCGCACTTTATAGCTATGAAGACTTTCTAAAGCTATTACTCCGACAAAATTCTTGAGAGAGAATCAAAATAAACGCATTTTCTTATGATACTTTAAACTGCGGTCAAAATGACCGCTTAAGCGGCCTACACACATGGGAACCTGGTTCGCCGAACTTGGTTCGGACGAACCATGTTCGTCATTTTTTCCCCTGTGTGTGGTGTTTAACGAACCAAGATCGCCACAATTTCTCGCGAACTTGGTCTTCCATCGGGTTGGAAAACATTTGTTCGGTTCGCCGGCAGGGCGCACCAAGTTCGTCTGTGTGTGGAGGAGGGGAACCGTTGTTCGCCATTTTGATTTTTGTCAGTACTCAGTGCAGACGCTTGGGCGCTTGCAGTAGGGGAGCCTCATTGTTGTTGCTACACAATGGCGGATTGTGGTGATAGTGCACAATTTATGAATCCTTCGTTTTTGACGGACTTCATAGAAGCATATAGAGAGTTTCCATGTTTATGGAAAGTGAAAAGCGACGAGTAAAGGGACAGGAATAAGCGAGACGAAGCGTTGAACAATCTCTTTTTGTTGACTCGCGACACGATTCCCTTTTCAGACCTAAGTTTCGTCAAAAGTAGAATCGAGTCAGTAAGGCAGAGTTTCAGTAGGGAATTTAGGCGATCCGTTGTTCACATTCCCCTCCACTGTGTGTAGGGAGTGACGAACCAAGAACTTGGTTCGCCGAACCAAGTTCGGCGAACCAGGTTCCCATGTGTGTAGGCCGCTTTAGGCGTTCTAGGTAGGAAGGAAAGTTTGTGCCGAATTTTCAGCACAAATTTGGCTATAATTTCGCCGCGGACATTTTCGCTCGCGGACATGCGGTAGGGAGATTTCAAAATGCGCACTGTCGGCGATATTGCGCAACAAGAACAAGGTGCTCTACTTTTATAGTGAACTCGCATCTAGCGGCCTCTTTTCGGAACTTTATGGCAAGAGTGATCCTCTACGCCGCCGTCCCAACCAATGGCTGGACGAACAGTTCCCCTACTTCCCCCTTCTCCACTGATCCAGAGCTACCTCCCCTCCTTTGACGGCGGTCACCGGGCGCTTCGTCGCAGCGGGTCCCTCTCCTGCCGACTACCGGAGTGTGAACCTCGACAGCACCCGTCGTTCGTCAAGTTTCGGCAGCTAGCCTGCGGGCGTTGTTGTGTAATCCTAATTGTAATTTACTATGTTAAATATAGTGTGACTGTTGGAAATCATTCCGTATAGGTCATTTTGACTCCTTTCCCACCCTGTCAATTCGTTTTTCCGCGACGTTCGTCGCAAGTTCAGGCGATCTAGTGTTAATATGGTTATACCTGGGGCTTGAGCAATGGTATCCAGGATTGTGCAGGATGGAATTTCCATCCACTGTTTCAAAACCGGACCCCCATCGAACACGTCCCTTGCGCCAAACGTTGCCACTTGTGCCACTACATTATTAACGTTTATATACATCGTATTGTATTTATAGTAGAATACGTGAAAGGAATCGTTTTTCATTTTAGAGTTCAGTTTTACAATATGTTATGTAATGATAGATACTTGAAAGAAAATTTCATCTAAATATATGATGAACAAATGGAGTAATTTAGAAGTTGAGATTCGCATCAACAGCTAATCCAACGCTGCAACTCTGTCATTTTTGCCTCACCGAAAGGTCTATTATTATCCCAACTGCGCTATTTACTTTTGTATATCCAGAGGGCAAAACCTAACTCTCAGGTTGAAACTCAGGCTCAAGTTAACTCGGTTGAAACTTGAGTGTGCGTGCTGAAGTCCCAGTTGTTTTCTGAGCGACGCCTTTTTGTTTTACATAAGATGTGATGGAGTCGAAGCGTAAATCAAGTGAGGAGAAAAGCAGTTTCGAAAAACGAGCGAGACATGTAATGACAGCACCGCATAAAAAAATCGGAAGTGCTCGACTCGTGAAGAATCCTATGCTTCTGTTGCCAGGTCACTGGGAGTGAACGAATCTACTATAAGTACCATTACAAAATGTGAGTCATCAATCCGAACTAGAGGTGAAAGTGGAACTAGCGCAAGTGTAAAAGTGTCTTACATGCCGCGAGACTGTAATGTGGAAAAAACAGAAAAAGCATTGAATATTTGGATTGAGTCTCAGACGCAAAGCAGAGTGCCATTAAGCACACCAATAATCCGTGAAAAAGCCATGCGATTACATAAATATTTCGTGTCATCTAAAGAACGCAATGGTAACAGAGAATATACTGCAAGTAAAGGTTGGTTCGAGAATTTTAAGAAGGGAAATAATCTCCATAATGTGAATAGTTTTGGTGAAGTCGCCTCGGCGGACCACCTTGTTACAAATTAACATCCTGATAATTTTAGGAAGCTCATTGATTACTCAATGTCTTCAATGCCACTGAAACGGGACGTTTTTTTGAAGAGAATGCCGTCGCGGACTCATATCTCAAAGTCCGAAAAAACTGCTCCAGGATTTAAGGTCAGCAAAGACCGAATTACCCTTCTTTTATGTTGTAATGCAGCTGGCAATTTTCATGTGAAACATATGCTGATTAACAGAACCCTCGCTCTGTCAGGAGGTAGAAATGATACCCTGATCGCTACTACCACTGTTCGCGAACAGAACCCACGAGTTGTCAGGGAAAATTAAAAATCACCTGCTTGTGTTTTGGCGGTCCAACCGAAAGGCGTGGGTAGGTCGCAATATTTTCATGGACTGGTTTCAGAACTGTTTTGTTGTCGAAGTCGAAAAGTACTTTGCCTAAAAAAATAGACTTTCAAAGTGCTTCTCGTTTTGGACAATGCTCCAGATCATCCTTGGGAACTCAAATCTGCTCATCCAAACGTAGAAGTTTTATTTCTCCCACCAAATACGACATCCCTCCTCCAGTCTCTAGATCAGGGTATCATTTCTACCTTCCAAAGCTAATATATTCGGCGAAACTTCTCTTTCTTAATAGAAATGATGGAGAAAAATTTTTTCTCTCAGCAATGGATCGCTGGAAAAAGTTCAGCAATGCTGAGTGCATAAATATAATTAAAGAATCACTTGAAGAGCTGAGGCCATCAACATTGAATTCATGCTGGCCGGAGGCTGTCAATGATTTTCAAGAATTTCCCCAAATTGACGGTGAAGTTATTCACATTGTTTTCCTTGCACGGAAACTAGAAAGGGAAGAGTTAAAAGACATGCAGCCGACGGATGTTGAAGAACTCTTAGGCTCACATGAAGAGTTAAGTGAGGAGGAGGAAGAGAAACTTCCCGCAGTAGACAAGGAGGAGTAAGAGGCTGAAGAAGAGGGGTAAGAAGAGCCTCCGACAGAAATAACACGGTGAAATGTCAAAATAATGCTTGATGTGGCCACGGAATCATCAAATTTTGTCTGTGACATTGACCCCCACCAAATGGATCGTGGTTAGCTTTACAAGAGAGGCTTAGATGAAGTGCTGCATCCTTTTAAAGAACTACTAAGTAATCTAAGGCAAAAATGAGCCAGCCGACCATCTTGTCATTCTTCAGCAAAACAGGAAACGCTGAAATGAAATGTACAGGACTTTCGTCAACGGAAACCTTTGGGTCCCCCAGTGATCCCTACACTGTTACTGCTGTTACTAACTTAATAGACGCAGATCATTAATTATCAAAGCAAATCCGAGTTAGTAAAATGATATTTTCATCCATTAATTCTTTATTAACGAATTCCCACCATTTTGAAAATATTATTAGGCTATAATATACAACGTAGATGTCTTTATGTTGGGAAATTACTTAGATCCTTCGCCCGGTATTATTTAAGTAACAGGACAGCGATGGAGCGATTCTATTTAGGGGGGAACATGCAGACGTAAATGTATACGCGCATAATTATAGTGAAAATAAAGTTATGCTAAATTTTACACTCCGTATGGCTGCTCATGAAACCTAACCCCTGATTTCCCATATACTTAATGGTTTGCCAACCGCGGGGTTTTTCAAAAACCTAACCCCCGCGGTTGACGAGGGATACCTGTATCTATAGTAGCAGGTCGTCCTCATCGCTTTATACCACAGCAGGTCTTTCTAGAGTCTCTTGATCCTTTGTCTGAGCGGACTGCATTCGAGTGGAGCACTTATCGTCATAGGATTTGAACATTTCTTCAAATTTCAATAGGGACTTATCCTGCATCTTTTTTCCCCATGGCTTCATGGAGTAAGTTTCAAACTTATGACGAGGATCTAATATTAATGCCGCGCTATAAATCCAGCTCGTCAGGTGGTAGTGCTTTAACATCTTGTCCCGAGCAGCTTGATAGACAAGCAACAGTTCATTTCCTCCAGACTAGTTGTCCAGTGTTTCCACCATTTTTTTCTAGGTTACCCAACAACAAGTTAAATGAAAGGGTAACGTAATTTTTCCTCCTAATTTATTCATCAGCACATTTGTTTTTTATGTCTTCGCGCACATTTTCAAGCAGTGCTCATTTCGATCCACTGATATTGAGGCGTTTCAGGCCACTGATACTATCGCATAGGATTGAAATACCTCTCCTCACGTTGAGTGCAGTTCCAATCATATCGTCCGTTGAATTCCACCTAGTCGGGACATCAACTACAGGGTTCACTGATGGTTCCCCTGCAGCTTCGCAAGCGCTACGGAATTTATTTCGTAACTGCTCACTTTTTTAATTTTTTAAGGTAAAGATCTTATTTTGGCAGTTAAAGTTAAATTTTCTTCTTCAAATTCGAAATCTTCATCATAACTGTCAATTAATAGAAGCTGGTCTTCTGAAACCCCCTTTTCCTCCAGAGACAACATTCTTAAAAGATCTTTTACTGCAAGGTTAAGTAAATGGGTCATGCATCTAAAATGCTGAACAGTGCCATCAAAACTTGGTTGCATCTTGCCGAGTTCTTCCATGAATTTAGTTTTTGAGGAGACGTTATCTACGGCGACTCATTGCAGCTTGTGCTCAAGTTCAAAAGATTTTAGCGTATTCATGAAAACTTAAGCAATACCTATCCCTTCTTTTGTGGTTACCATTGGATGGATGGATCGAAGTCAATAACAAGAGATTGGTACTCCCACTTCTCATCTATGAAATGAGTCGTGATTCCGTAGTGCGATACGGATGTCCAGCTATGGATGACCAGCCATCGATGGTGAAAGACTGGTTGTATATATTATGTTTCAGCGACTGCAACGCCGCCTTCTGCATCCTACTATAACGATCATGTACCATCTGCCGCATCTTTGTCCCTTATGCTAGGGAATGCAATGGTGGATTCAACACCTTGAAATAGTTTTGAGTATTATCAACATAAAAAAATCGGAAAGGGAGGTATTTATGCGCTGTCCAGTCAGCTTTTGCATTTCTGAAGTCATTGTTTCCATCATAATTCGAAAATTAAAACAAAAGTCTATCTTATTTAACTTTGTTTTCGATGATAAGATAATTGCGCACTCTAATTATCCTTTGTAGTGCGAAACATTCGTAGTGAGATAAATTCATAAAGATAGACATGGAAATTGATTGAAATCTACAGAATGGTTGAAAATGGTTGATTTAGACTCAATTAACGCGTTTATCGCTTCAATAAGGTTAGGAATCACACACAAAAGAGATAACTTGCAACATAGCTTCATCTTTACAGCGAATCGTGAAAACCGTAGTTTTTTTTAATATACCACCAATCCATTGTAGCAGTGTGAAAGTCGAAAGTCAGTAAACAGATTTTTTTCGCGAGATACCCAGCCCCTTTAAGAATGGACTGAATGCAGATGAATTTGAGTACCTGCCAGGTGCTTGTGAGAAAAGTAGGATGAATTGAGTTAGAAAGAGTGACTGATGAATAAATTCCAGGAGTGATCTTTGATTGAATGGAGTTTTGGTTCGCAAAAGGAATGCAAATGAAAACAATTAAAGACAAAGGAAAGCCAATTATAGTAATTCTTTTTTTTCTCGTATAATCCTCGAGACAATTTAACGACATAATGCAAAAACTTCCTCACTAACCGAGGAAGATATATCATGCAAGAATGGGTAAAGGTGTCCCTCGTCAACCGCGGTTTTGTCACCCAACCTCGCGTTCCCTCCTCTACTAGTTCCCCCATCCATCCCGTCAATGACCGAAGTGCGCTCCCTTCATTGTTTTACATTTCGTACCTGATGAAGCCGTAATTCGGCGAAACGTATGGTACGAATGAAAAAGTTGTGGGAAAGTAGGTACGTGTTTCTTTCATCAAAATTTATTTAAATACCATTAAGATAACATTAATTTTACCGAGTGAGTAGTTTTAAGTCAGGCTTCCAGTTTTTCCGATGCAGCTGCGTGGGTCAGTATTCATGACGACAGTTTCTCCTCCGTTGCAGGAGTCTTCTTCGAAGGGCGTCTTCAGGTCGAAGTGAGTAGTTGTAAGACCATTTTTCTGATGCATTGATTTTTTTCCAGAACACATTTGTCCCCGAAAAACTTTAATGCTCAGCTGGTGAGATTTTTTTTAAATCTATAAGGAGTGAAATTGCGCGGTCGAACTGCAATGAAATGAGTAATTTTTGTACAGGTCGTGACTTACTTATTGCTTTCTATTCCATTTATTGACAGTTTTTTTCCTCCGGCTTCATTACTTACAGACAGCTGCATTTGTCACCCGCAATTGGGGTTTCTTCGTGCAGACATCGCTCTCTTACTTCCTCAATCGTTTTGAAAAGATGGTGGTGACGAAGAAAGTGAGGGATCTTCTCTTTGATGGCTACACTGATCCACTCATAGCAGTAGCTGAGACGCTTCCTGCTCTAGCAAATGTGGACATCCCATTTGACAAATTTGGCTGGTTCTACACGGTATTCATCCATTTAATGCTCTTACTCT